>JAZHEH010002406.1:0-728259 GCA_036589455.1 Ateles fusciceps | reverse complement strand
TCCCAGCTACTCGGGAGGCTGAGGCAGGAGAATTACTTGAACCCGGGAGGTGGAGGCTGCAGTGAGCCGAGATCACACTACTGCACTCCAGCCTGGGCAACAGAGCAAGACTCTGTCTCAAAAAAAAGAAAAATCTGTTAAGAGGATGGAGTCCATATTAGCATTCTTACCAAAACAATAATAACAGAAGAAGAACCAGTTAGGTTCAGGCTGTGTTTAGACACAGAATAAAGTCTACACTGACTCCACACTCAGCCAGGAAGCACAGGCAGAACTCAAGCTTCGGCCCCTCTAATCAGCATTTCCCTGGCCCACTGCCACCCCACTAACAGAGCCACACAGGACTTCCCTCTTTGCCTCAACAGCATTCTCCTGGAGCATAAGCTCACTGAGGGCAGGGACTGTGTTGCCTGGTCAGCACCCCAATGCTGGAAAAGAGCAGCCCAGCACACTGCAGACATGGGATGAATAGAGGCTAATTGTAGACACCAGCACACAGAAGTGCTTACTAAACACTGATCCTTTCTCCAGATGCAAAAAAAAAGTAAAAATTCAAACATTTGTCAAATGTCAAATCAATATTACTTTACTCAAAGGCATGAGTAAATGTCTTAATGGAGGCTTTTCAGCCTTTATTAAAGACAGCCGGCCAGGTGTGTCACCAGGAGCATGCGCAGGACTTTCAGTGGCTTATAACTCTTCCCTGCAATTTACACAGGCTCACAATCTTATATGCCACAAAGCCAAGTTCCCTCACCCCTGGGGTGACAGGGCAGTCACCTCTTTCTCTGCACAAGAACCCGCCCGCCTTAGCAAAGCTTCCCAATAGGGATGCCCCTCGTTGGGAGGAAAACAAGAAGCAAAGGACACCTCTGACCCAGTTCTCCTGCCAGAGGCTTCACTCTCCCCCCCGCCCCTGCTTCTCCAACAAGGTCAAGTTACAAAGTCCTGCCCTACACACTTCACCAAGACGATCCATCTCCAGCTCACGGCCTGTCCAGAACACAAGGGGGCCGACCTTCCGAAGAGCCGCCCCGGCACCTGCCCACGTCCCTCTCCTCTTCCGTGAGACCTGGGGGTGGCCACAGGCAGGCCTGGCCTTTTCTTCTCTTTCCTTTTTCCTTGTGAGAGCAGGAATCCACCCCAATCGCTTACCTAATAACCATGGAGGATGGTCATGGGGTTTTATCCCAGCCACAGACACTATTACCCTGCACCAAATCAGCTCTAACACAACAAGGAATTCAGAGTCATTAAAACGCCTTTTAATAAGAGGCCTGCCTGCAGATCTAGGCTTTGGTTAGGGACCCACCCAAAAGGTGCCTTGGCCCCTGAGCAGCTCCAAAGACAACGTAAAATTAGTAGTGAGGGTGGGGACGGTAAAAACAAAGCCAAGTCAAACCAGCCCCCACCACCGAGGGGCTTGCAAACAATTTGGGATAGCACAATTTCAGGATTTCTATTTATTCTCAGTCCTCATTAAAATGGCAGCAGAATGACACGGATACAATCCCATCATCTGCTATTTGATTACCTTTTTATAAGCGTGGTGCCACAAAGAAGAAAGTTCAACACTCCAGCAAAAGAGGCGTTGCTATAAATACTCCCACTCCCAGACACCCACGAGTGTCATTACTCATCGGGAGTGGGGAGCATGAGGAGCGGACCCATTGTGTGCTCTTTGCCGGCAGGAACTTCTCCTGCTCACTCTGTTCATTACTTCAAGGTTTCCTCTGCGTCTGCTTTGTGCTTGGTGACACTCCTAGGACCACAACGGAGCTGGCTGCCAGGTGACAGAGAGCCAAGCCTCTGTGGAAAGAGGGGCTTCCAAGACCCTCAGGAGGAAGTGAGGCCCAAGCCAGAGCTGGTTTGATCATCCGGGTGAGGAGCCAGACTTGGTTCCAGGGTCTCCCCTCCCAACGCTAAGGAGTGGAGTTCGGAGCCAGGCTGATAGGGCCAGCCTGGTTTGGGAAAGGAGAGGCTGGAAACAGACACAGCAGTGGTCCGTGCAGAGGATCACAGCCAGCAAGGGTCCCTGCGGACGCTGCCACTGGCCTCAGGGCACACCTGGCTGCTCATTCCTCTGGGGTCAGTAGGTCTGTTCTGTCTCTATCCATCTTTCTTTTTTTTTTTTTTTTTTTTTTTGAGACAAAGTGTCACTCTTGTCCCCCCAGGAGGGAGTGCAATGGCGCGATCTCAGCTCACTGCAACCTCCGCCTCCCAGGTTCAAGCGATTCTCCTGCCTCAGCGTCCTGAGCAGCTGGGACTATAGGTGCCCGCCACCACGCCCAGCTAACTTTTATATTTTTAGTAGAGATGAGTTTCATCATGTTGGCCAGGCTGGTCTCAAACATCTGAACTCAGGTGATTCGTCCACCTCAGCCTCCCAGAGTGCTGGGATTACAGGTGTGAGCCACTGCGCCCGCCCTACCCATCTCCTTTGCCAGGGTAGCTTCAGATCTCCACTTAGATAGCACTTGGTATGGTAGAATTTCCTGACCCACCAGGACGGGATGATACACCCTGAACAGGTGCTCCAGTAACCCCCGTGCTTCCGGTACACACGAGGATCACATTCATGACTATTCCCTGTTTGTCTCTCCCAATCCAGCATCGGTTCCACAGAGTCTTCAGACACGGTATCCTTCAGGCCTCACACGGAGTCCCTGGGTCCCCCTCGCTGCATCCTTTGCCAGGCCCTTGGAGTGACCCCCTCTAAGCCGAGAGTCCCTGGCCTGGCGAGAACCCCCATTGCCTCCTCACCAGTGCTGGCCTGGGACCAGCCTCCACTCCTTCTGCTGCCTCCCACTCCCTGCCACCCATTCCGCCTCCTGGAATGCTGTCTGTGCGCACTCCACGGCTCCAATACATATGGAGGATGCTTATGGCACGTCGTGCAAGCTAAGCAGGACATAAGGTCCCGTACACATTAGGATTACAGATACACTAAATATATGCATGTGGACCAAAAAAGGCACAGAAATGCACTGCAATCACCGAGAGTGGTAGGGAAATGGAAATGTTTTCTTTCCATGTCCCTCGATTTCTGGGAGATTATTATATAATTTTATAACAAAAATACATTCGTATTTTAAAATAATCTTACAGAGATGGTGAACAAATTAGTGGTTGACTGAGGTTAGAGATCCTGGGAGAAAGAGGGTGAGTTGACCCCAAAGGGTTGGCGGGAGGATGTCTGCGGAGATGAAACAGTTCTGCCCCTGGACTGTGGCGGCGGTGACACAAATTTGCACGTGGGACATGAAGCAACATAGAACTGCACATGTGCACTGCGCTGACATCTGGGTCCTGGCTGTGATCCTGTCCGGTAAGATGAAGCCCCTGCAGAAAGGGGACGAAGGCTATAAGAGGCCCCCTGTACTGTCTTTGCAACTTCCTGTAATAATATAATGATTTCAGGATAAAAAGTTTAAAATATACCTAACTAGGTCTACACCCACTGCTCAGGAATGTGGATGAAGTTTACACCATAGGCCTAAACGGGCTTGGAAGGCCAATACACACTCATCCAACCCTTATTTTGTAAATACGGGAAGACAGAGAGCCCACGAGGAAACCTCAAAGGTAGGTGCCCATCTCATGGATGAGGAAGCTGAGGCAGGAAAAGTGTACTGCGCTGAAACAAGCCTGAAGTCCAAGGCCTGCATGCAAAAGCTCATCTCACTGGGGCACCACCAATCCCCACCGCATCATCTGGGCCCTGCTCACAGCCCCAAAGCTGGTGTGATCATCCGGGGTGAGGAGCCGGACCAGGTTCCAGGGTAAGCAGCTGCCCAACAGCTGGAGCCCAGGGACTCTCCGCCAATCTGGCCGCTCACTCCCCCAGTCTGGCTGCCTTTACTTCTGCGATATCCCCTGCCCCTTCTCGCTCCACTCAGGTCCCAGGCATCCCATTGCCGCCTCCCACAAACCACAAACACCACCTCCTTCCTGCCCAGACTCCAAGTTCAGAGCGCCTAACCTGCATCCTGCTCAGAAGCTGCCTGATTTAGCACGGCTCGGGCTGATCCAACAAGCGCCCTTTGCAGTAGACAAGGCAGCTGGTTCACTCCTCACTGCAAATGCCCACGGAGGCCAAGCAAGGACCCCTGTGGATCTCAGCTGCCATTCTTGACCTCTTCTGGTCCACTCACCACATCCAGGAGCTTTCTAAGGCAAGACTGGCCCCTGTGTGTAAGGATAAAGTCAAACCCTTGAAATGTCCCTCAACTTGGCAAGACGGGCAAGCTCTTTGGAGACAGCACCCCGCGTGCCTCTGCAGCCCACCTCAGCAAACCTCTCCTCCACTCGCCCCATGCTGCACCCATGCTGGTGATTTGCAGTTCCCTAGTCACGCCCCACATTCTCTCCTTGAAGTGTTTGCAGATTCTGTTCCCTTTGCCTAGCCTGTTCTTCTCTGTAACCTGCCTCCCCCAAGCCCAGCCCCCACCTCCACTCTCTCTATCCGTCTCCTTTTGCCAGGGTAGCTTCAGATCTCCACTTGACAGCACTTGCTACAGTAGAATTTCCTGACCCACCAGGACTGGATGATACGCCCTGAACAGGTGCTCCAGTAACCCCCATGCTTCCAATACACACATCGATCACATTCATAACTATTACCTGCTCGTCTCTTCCATCTCCATCTCAACAACAATTCCATGTGGACAAGGACCATATGCACTGCCCAGCACAACACCTGGCATGCAGTAGGCACACAATAAACATTTGTCACATAAATGAATTTCCAATGAAGAAGTTAACGTGACTTCCTGAGGCCACATACGCCAGTGGGGAGTGGGGGAGGAGAACTCGGGTGGTATCTCCACCCTGGGGCTATGAACTTTCCAACCAAATGAAGGATGGGAGAGGGGCGAGGCCCAGCCTTCCAAACTCCACTTCCAATCCTGTCCCAGCACAGACAGAGCAAAGGGCAAGCCAGAATACATGCCTTGCTCTCTCCAGGAGATTTCTAGATGCTGGAAAACACACCCAGGGCCACATTAAGAGCCATTTCTCGGCACACGGAGCGGGCAGCCAACCGCTCCTGAGGGTGCCATCTGGGGCAGGGAGGGGGCCGACAGAATGCGTAGGTTCCGTGATGCGGGAGTGGGGGAAGCGATCTCCACAGCAAAGGGAACAAGCTGCTGAATGCTTCCAGCTTGGTTTGGCAATTTATCGATGTTCTTCGAGTTAATGCATTATTACTAGTTTGCATATTTATAATGTGCCCTCTGGTTATTAACGGTGATATAATGCCAACTGAGAAAACCAAGAGACCTCAGAAATATTTACATAGCAGCATAATTAAGACTAAGAGCTGAGTCACCCAGGGATCCTATCGATTTTCTAGAAGAGAAAAAATAGGACATTCTGACTTTACCCCCTGCTGTAAGATTCTCCCTAAATCTGAGCCAGGCAGAAGCCCACTGTGCCTCCCCCAAGATCACTCTCAGCCTTCAGCAGAGATGCATGTCACCATCTATGAAATGCACAATTGCTTCCTCTCCTGAGGAGTCTCAGCCCAGACCTTCCAAATGCTGGCCGAACCACATAGCACAGCCAGAGCTCATGAGGGGGGAGCGGATGCCAGGCAGAAACACGCGGCCAACAGTCCAAGCTGCCCTAGAGCCCTCAACCACACCAACATCCCCCTGGGAACCCTCAAACCTAGAGGCTGAAGGTCTCCTGAGATAGAAAACACTCTCTGAATGGCAAGCAGCAAAAACCCTCCCAGGACCCCAGCTGCAATCCTGGAGTCAGCCCTCAGGCCACATTCACAGGTGGGGAGGTGGGAGGTGCAAAGCATAGGGTCTGTGTTTTCAAGAGGAAACGTAATTCGTCAAACCCCTGTGTCTCCCGCAATCCAGAACTCCATTTTCTGAAAAAATTCAGGTGAGTTCCAATGGGTTCTACCATGATTTTTTTTTTTTTTTTTTTTTTTTGAGATAGAGTCTAGCTCTGTCGCCCAGACTGGAGTGCTGTGATGTGGTCTCGGCTCACTGCAACCTCCACTTCCCAGGTTCAAGCAATTCTCCTGTCTCAGCCTCCCGAGTAGCTGGGACTACAGGCGCACACCACCACGCCCCACTACTTTTTGCATTTTTAGTAGAGATGGGGTTTCACCACATTGGTCAGGCTGGTCTCAAACTCCTGACCTCAGGTGATCCACCCGCCTCAGCCTCTCCAAGTGCTGGGATTACAAGTGTGAGCCACTGTGCCCGACCTCAACCGTCAATTTTTTCATGAGTATCTTTTACAATAAAAAACATTTCAAAAGTGTTTGGGGAAAATCAGCTGATGAATACATAAATAGAACATATCTGTTCAGTGGAATATTACTTCGCCGTAAAAAGGAATGAAGTTCTGGCACATGCTTGGCATGAATGAACCTGGAAAACATTCTGCTGAAGGAAAGAATCCAGAGACAAAAGGACAAATACTGTATGGTTCCATGTATGTGAAATGGCCAGAGGCGGCCAGTCAACAGAGACAGAGGTAGATGTATGGCCGTTTAGGGCTAGGAAGGATGAGGGGGGTTGGGGTGATGGCTAAGGAGTGAGGTTTTCTCTTGGGGTGATGTATATCTCCTAAATAGACTGGGGCAATGGTTGCACATTTCTGTGAATACACTAAAAGTCATGGATTGTATACTTAAAATGAGTGATATGTGAATTGTATGATATGTGAATTATATCGTCATTTTGAAAATAAAAAAAGTGGGAGAAATTCCTGTTTGTCTTCATGTGGGGCTTGCATCTGAGAGTGGCAGGCTCGTCTAGGTCAGCCTGTGACAGGTACCTGGCCAATGCGCAGCCCCGTGAAGCCTAACCCCTTCCCCCCTCTCCCAAGGGTGTCCCCTCCCCGCCCCCAGTTCCCCCACACTCCCAAAGCCCCAGCTTGCTCTTGACCTAGGAAGCTGCCGCGACCAGTCCCAGAAAGATCCGGAGACAGAAACTCTAGATTCCACAGGACACAACAAGCAGTAACTGACGCCAGCCACGCGGCATCGAGCTTGCAATAAATGTCATCCTGTTTGGCTTCTGAAAGGGTCTCTGATATGCAGTTAATGCCGCATTCAGGCTCCATCCAGACTTCATCACGGCGATATGCAAATGCAGCTTTTGTCACAACCAGCACTAACTCTAATAACTCCCAAAGTGAAAATGTTCCCATAAAAACCACCATAAAAAGTCCCTTATTTTATTGCCAGCTAAGTTTTCTTTACTTGTAGTCAGGACTTTCTCCTCGCTGCTGATTAGCTAACAGGCGGCACGTCCATTTTTTTTCTTTTAGAGAAAGCAGGGCATACAATCACCAACCTGTTCCCTCCCTCCATCTGGAGCCACCTTGCTTCAGCTGCTACCACTGCCCAGCCCCCTCTGAGCCAGGGGGGCTAATAAACCACATTTACCTTCCCCCAACAGGCGGCTGAAATGCATTACCTTTGGTCTGCTGGTTGCACTCCCTGGTCAAATGGGAATATAAAAACCAGCCTTATTTATAAGAGAATGCCTCTGTTCCTCAAGTTAGAGCTGGCTGTGTGCCCCCTACACACACCCACACACACCCACACACAAGCACACACAAACACACAACTATGTGCATGCCCCCCAGGAGCATGTGCCCACACACATGCACAGACACAAGCACACAAAGTCATGCACACACACTCATGCTCATACCACACTCTGCTTTTCCCAAAGCAGCTTTCACATATTAATACATCCCCACCAGAAAAACAGGCCTCCGGTTGGCCCTGCTTCTTCCTTGCCAGCACCATGGGCCAAGTAAGAGAGGGTCAGGCAAGTCTCCCAGACCAGACCCTCCCTCTCTGTTAGCACAGACTCTAACTCTCTACGTGCTGCTCTGAGAGCCTTGGAGGAGGGCTCAAATCCCCTCCAACACAAGACAGCTCTTTCCCAGCTGACCTGGCTTCTCCTTCCCAGCTCTCACAAAAGATATGGTGGAAGACAGTCCCCTGCTTCCATCCACAAAGGCCCTCAGCTGATTCGTCGCTACATAGAAACCCCCTGGTCCTCCTTCCAGAGAAGTCCTGGTGGCATCCCACAAGCAACACATACTGAGTGCTTCCTACATGAGGTCCCTTGGAGAATCCAGCCACCCCTCTAAGCACCTCAAAGAGAGGGTTTGAACAATGTCTGGGAAGGTTTCTTACGAAAGCGTACAAAGGAATGAGTGGATCAGTCACCTTTCTATTTGTGACATTAGCCTGTGGGGGCAAGAGAATACAAAAGTGTAGCCTCCTTAGTATAAAGTGTCCATGTGGACCTACAGAGTGGCTACTACCAAAAATACGCTTTCTCTAACCCGGGGGAGAGGCAGCCATGGCTTTTCCAGCCAAGCAACAAAGACTGCAGTGTCAGATAAAAGGTGGGACCCAGGCACAGTTCTTCCAAGTTCTGTGACATCCTCTAAGACACTGCAGATGGAACATCCAGAGAAGCCACCATGTTAGCCCCTGTACAGAACAGCCAGAACTCTGTACCCTCCCCCAGGGATCCAGGACACTGCACTCCTGCTACATGGGCACCAGGACGCTGCACCCTCCCCCAGGCACCCAGGACACTGCACTCCTGCATGAGCACCCAGGACTCTGCACCCTACACAGACACCCAGGACACTCCACCCCTACCCAGGACCCCAGGATGCTGCACCCCTACTCAGGCCTCCAGGACTCTGCACCCTACCTGGGCACCCAGGACACTGAACGTACCCAGATCACTCAAGACACTGCACCCCTACCTGGGCAACCAAGATACTGCACCCCCACCCAAAGCATCCGGGACACTGCACCCAAACCAGACACCCAGGACTGTGTATCCTACCCAGGCACCCAGGACACTGCACTCTGCCCAGGCATCCGGGACTCTGCACCCTTACCTGGGCACCCAGGACGCTGTCTCCCACCCAGAGCACCCGGGACGCTGGGCCTTATGCGACAGGCGCCCCAGCCTTTAGCAAGACCCAGTGTCCCCCAGGGCACAAAGGGAAGGAAACTGAAGTGGAACAAGGGCCCTGGTCCTTTCCCATTGTCAGAGTCAGGGCTCTGGCCCGTGGTGAGGGGGCGTCTCTGCTCGCTCCGCTCTTCCCCGGGATTGGTAACCCCTCTCGGGAGCCGCACCAAGGCACAGTCGCCACCTCCGGCCCGCACAGCGCCGCTCCCCCGGCCGCGCCCAGTCCCCAGGCCTCGGGAGCGCGCCCCTCCCCAGCCGGGTCCGTAGCCCGCCCCACCCGGCTGGGGAGGGGTCGGAGAGCGGACAGGTGCAGCGGGGTTGAGGCGCCGCCTTGCCCGACGCTTCCCCTGGCAGCTCCGCTTCCTTTACTCGGGGCTTTAAAGGTCATGTTCTCCGTCAGCGGAAACATTCTACATGACACTTCTGAGAGAGAGGCTCCTTTAGAGGCATTTAATCCAAGAGAGGCACCCCCTAAAGAACAGGGTTTATAGGTCACGGCTCAGACGGCCTATAAATCACTCTCGCCGCTGCGGGGCGCCAGGAGGGAGCCTGAAGGCCCGGAGAACAGGGCGGAGCCCGATTGGAAAGAAGGGTGGGTCAGAGGGGCGGGGCTGCAAGGAGGGGCCAAAAGGGTGGAGGCCGGGGCCAGTCACAGGGCAAGGCCGGGATGGAAAGTGCGGGGGAGGGGGGGGGGGGGGGCAGAGGTGTGGGAGGAGCTAGATAGGGGCGAGGCCCATAAAGGAAAGAGGGGTAGGTCCAGAGGAGCGGGGCGAGTGAGGAAGAGCCAAAAGAGATGGCAGGTGGAGCTAGCCTTGAAGCTGGGTCAAAAATGAAAGGTGAGGTGGGCGGGGCCAGGTGAGTGAGACGGTCAAATGAGGGCGGAGTCCCAATGGACAGAGGGGTGGTCCAGAGGAGAGGGCAGGCCAGGAGGCGCCACAAGGAATGGAGGGTGGGGCCTGCCACGGGGCGGGGCCAGGATGGAAGGTGGGAGCGGGCGGGGCCAGACGAATGAAAGGGGCCAAATGAGGACGGGGCCCCAGTCGAAAGAGGGGTGGGTCCAGAGCAGGCAAGGAGAAGCCAAAGGGTATGGAGGGCGGGGCCAGTCACAAGGCAGGGCCAGGATGGAGAGTGAGGGAGAGGCTGGGGCTAGATGGATGGGAGCCGGATGGGGGCGGGCCCATAAAGAAGAGGGGTGGGTCCAGAGGAGCTCGGTGGGCAAGGAGGGGCCAAAAGGGATGGAAGGTGGGGCCTTCCATGGGGCAGGGGCCAAAAGGGATGGAAGGTGGGGCCTTCCATGGGGCAGGGGCAGGATAAAAGACAGGGATTGAGTGGGGCCACATGGGTGGGTGGGACCAGACAGGGGCAGGTCGTTAGAGGAAAGAGGGGTGGGTCCATAGGGGCGGGGTGAGTGAAAAGGGACAAAAGGAGGGGGCGGGGCGAAAGATGGGGCGGTGCCAGGAGGGAAGACGGGATGTCTGCAGGGTAAGATGGGTGGGAGGGGCCAGACAAGGGCAGGCCCATGAAGGAAAGAGGGTAGGTTCAGAGGGGCGGGGCTGGCAGGGAGAGAGGAACCAAAACGGAAAGAGTGGGGCTAAAGGAAGGGTGGGCCCTGGGGGAGGGGCCAACAGGAGGGCGGGCCCAGAGGGGGAGTGGAAGGGTGGGCCAGGGAGGGCCGGGCGCTCTCCTCCAGGCTGCCCCGGCCCCTCGCCCCAGGGACCGACCTCCCAACAAGGACCAGCTGACTTGGGCCGAGTAAAGTGAGGCGGGTGTCCCCGCTGCGCAGGTCGGGGTAGGGGGGAGAACCAGCGTCACCTGTTTGTCTCTGAGACCTGCATGCCTTGTCGGTGTCCACCGTGTATCTGGCACTCGGAGCACACGTGTGTCCTGAATAAATCAGGGGCCTCAGAGAGGCAGAGGCGTGAGGCCCAAAGCAGCAGGCCCCAGGCTCCTGCACGCCACGGACACCGCGAGGGAGGCACGTTAAGGGGACAGCCCGGAGGGCCCGAGGCTGAGGGGGCTTGGCTTTGACCCGACAGGGCAAAGGACTGCCATCCTAGAAGACGCTGGACTGGCCGCCGGGGAGAGATCCACAGTGCCCTCCCCTCCCTCCTTTCCCAGGAAAAGGAGCTTCCCTGTAACAACCTCTGAGCAAGGCGCACTCTGGCCGTCCTCCCAGGGACACCCAGCCAGACGTCCCTTCTAGTTTACAGGCTGGGGGGGCAAGCCCAGTGAGAAAGAATCAATCTAGCCCTCGTTTGCACCCAGTTTTCAAACGTCCAAGCTGGGTTGGTCCCGTGGTATTCATGTCCTTTGGAGACAGAGAATGAATGGGCTTGGATCAATTCAATCAATCCCCTCAAAATGTTAAAAACCTAAGAAAGGTCACTGCTAGTGAATATTCCTTTCAGAAGCATCACCCTCCCCACCCGCCCCAAACTCCGGAACTATGTGTCAAGGAAGCATGACTGAGAGCCACTGGGCCCCAGGTGAACACAGAACCCAAGCAATGGCCAGCAGGAACGCACGGTGGTCAGGAGGCAGCTCACCTTCTTGCCGCCCCAGCACCCATGATCTTACCAGCACCCCAATTCCCTACACAGTCACGATGGTGGCGCCTGAACTGGGAGGGATATGACCTGCAGAGCTCATCCCAGCAAGCCTGTCCCTCAGTTCCCGCTAGGTCGCTCCCTCTGGCCTCCCTAAAGCTGCTCCTTCAAGCATGCTCCTGCAAGCTACTCAGATCCTTGCGATAGAATCCCTGTTTTGCTTCATTTAGCCAGAGTTGCTTTCCACGGCTTGCAACAAAGGAAACTTAACTGTATCATAACCCAGTCACTTTCTCCAAACCTTCCCAAATTCAGACAAGTTAGGGAAAAGAGAAGTGAAATGATAATTAATTCCAGAAACTCCCATAGTAAGATTCACTATATACAATCTGTAGCTACAAAATCACTTTAAGCAGATGTTTTCAAACCAGGCTGCCTGGTTTAAAACTTTCAGCTCCACCACTTACCAGATGGATGATACTGAGAAGTTACGTAACCTGTCTGAGCCTCAGTGTCCTTACCTGTAAAATGGGCTCATGATAGAACTAACTGACGTCAGCAGGGCGAGGTAGCTCACAGCTGTAATCCCAGCACTTTGGGAAGCCAAGGTCAAGAAATTGAGACCATCCTGGCCAACATGTAAATCCCGTCTCTACTAAAAATACAAAATTAGCAGGGCGTGGTGGCGCACACCTGTAATCCCAGCTACTCAGGAGGCTGAGGCAGGAGAATTGCTTAAACCCAGGAGGCGGAGGTGACAGTGAGCTGAGATCGCATCACTGCACTCCAGCCTGGCGCCAGAGAGAAACTCTGTCTCAAAAACAAAACAAAAAAAGAACTAACGATGTCATGGGGTTATAAAGGCTAAATCCTTTCACATATGTAAAGAGCGTAGAACAAAACCTGTACATAGTAAGAGCTCTGTGCTTGGTCACTGTAATCCAATTAAACCATCCATGGGTCCTCCATTTACGCGTCAGTTACTCAGCACCCACTGCACACGCAGCACTGCCCCAGGCACAACGACACAAAGGCAGAGTGGGCTCTGCCCTGGAGAAGTGGCCGTGGATCTGCAGAGACAGACCTGTAAACACATAAATCCGTGTCCAATGTGATAAGACTATTCTGGAGGTATCAACAGAGTGCTGTGGGACACGGAGGAGGAGTGATTAATTTTGCTTCGGGCGGTGGGGGAGTCTTTGCCGAGGAGGTGACATTTGAGCTGGACTTTGAAAGACGAGCTCTCCACAGAACTAAATCTGGACTCAGTGCCAAGAGAGTCAGCCTGGAAAATCAATCCAGCCACCCCGCAGGAGGGGCAGTCGGCCCAGGCTACCTTCCCAATGACTCCCTGCCCTGGAGGACACGCAGCTCCTCCAAGATGGGGACCCATACTGTCCCTGGAGGGTGTTTCTGACTTGGCCTCATTTTCCCACCATCTGGCCCCCTCCACTCACCTCTCCTTTAAGAGCTCTCTGCCCCCAGGCAAACTCCTCTGGACTCTGCCCCTTGAAAGCAACTTGCATTTTCTTCCACCAAGAACAAAAATAATCATAATTGCTTTCACATTACATCCTACCTTTATAGAATGCTTTATAGATTTCAAGCAAAAATAAATACAGAATAGCAGTCAAGGTCAGACCTTAATCCTAACTGCCGCCAACTACCTGGTGACCTGGGGCTGCTTATTTAATTTCTCATGCCTCGGTTTCCTCATCTGTAAAATGGAATTGCAGGGTTGCTATGGGGACGCAATGACTAACAGGCATGCAGTGTTTAGAGCAGGATCTGGTGAAGAGTGGGTCCTCAGTGAGTGCCTTCATGTGTGTCCCCTCCCACCCTGGGTCTCTCTGCTCTGCCCATGGGACCTGAGCGACTCTGTAATTCATGCGGAGGGGGGTGCTGCGGAAGGCCAGACCTACCTGCATCTGAACCCCGCTCAGCTCTGGGCTTACTAGTCACTTACTAGTGAAGTGACTTCACTCAAGCAACATAACCTCAAGGAAGATGGGGCAGTCAAGGCTGTCTCACAGACAGTGGAGATGATTACTGAGGATAATGCGTGCCTTGTGATAGGTACCTACTATGAAAGATGCTCAGTCAACATTAGCTACTTTTATTAACAACAAATACTTTCCTGGCACCTGACTTCATGCCTCATCTCTGTGATGAGGCTACGACCTCCTTTGCAGCCTGAGGTGAATCTCACTGGCACTTGCGGCCCCACCGTCCCCTTCCTGGGACCCGGTACACTGGTAGGCACCCAGGGAACACTGGCTGGCAATCTGATTCCCAGTTGCCCTGGGCCTGCTCTGAGCAAGTGGCTTCGTCCCGCTCAGCTCAGTGGTAAATAGTGTAGCCCAAGACCCGCTGCTTCCTGCAGACTCCCTCACGGTGTCCCTGCGTCCTATGGGAGACTCCTCTACCTGCCCCGTCTCCCACAGGCACACACTCATCTCTTCTTCGCGGTGTCTGAGCTGCTAGTTCAGAGACAACTCTGGTCACCCTTTCTCCCAGAACACACTGTGTACAAATCCGTGATTTCCCCTGGATATCTATGTAATTTTTTTCAATACACACTGAACCAAGGATGAACACGTTTTCAGGACTCTCTGCAGAATTGCTGATGTTATTTTTGAATTGTTGGCAGCAAGGACTCCACCAAAATACTCAAGGTCAAGAGACCAGCATGGTTCTAGGCAATCTGTACCTCTTAAAACAGTGACAAATATGTTATTTAATTTTAATGAGCTTTTTTGCATCTCAAATCTAATTACAGCATTATCAAGTACTGCTTTGAACTGCAGGTGGCTTCTCATTACGTGTGCGAAGCCTGCCACGAGCATTTTTCGTGAATACTAATAACTGCTTAATTTTACTATCTGCTTAAAAAAAAACAAAAACTTTCAGCAACTTATAAGGCTGGGCTTTATAAAGCATCTGCGGAGGGTGAGCCACACAGCAACGCAGCTTAATTAAAAAAAATAAATACTGTATGTGGCCACCCTGGAGGATGACAGCTCGGGGAGCTGCAGAGGGGCGGTGCACTCGGCTGGGAGGAGATTCGCTTCGTGCACTTCTCGGAGGCTCTGTTTTCTTGCAGGCTTATTGCATCACATTCAAATTTCCCAATTTGCTTGCAGTTCAGGGAGAACAGTTCCGTCAACAGATTTTCTGGGTGACGGACTTCAGTAATAGGCCTGGAGCTGGAGGTCCCTGGGGACGCGCTCCAGAAATCTGTTGTGTGGACAGGTCCAGGGAGATGCCTGCAAATTCATCAGAGAAGCTGTCCGAGAGGAGAGTCCAGCTGCCTCCCAGCCAGGCTGGGATGAAAGAGCGGAGGTGGCCGGGGGTCCAGAGCTGTGGATGAGATAGATCCTCTGCAGTCCCAGAATGGTGAAAGTTATCAAAACCTACGGCCATGACTCCCTGCTGTTAGGTTTGTGCAATGTCTGGAGTTTGTGCGTTGTTCGTTTATTTTGAAAATTGTTAAGGCTGAACTTTATCTCGTGCCAGCAGGCTTCCCGATTTGCACCTTCTCCAGGGAGGGGACCTAGGGGAAAGGTTGACGCTGGCGCTACGTTCTCCAGGAAGGAAAGGTTGGTTGCACACTTGTAATTTTCATTCAGGAAGACTCCCACACAGTCTGTGAAGCCATGGGGTACGTCCACTCCTGGGTTTTGTTCACGAAAGACCACAGGGAGTCCCTAGGAAACGCAAGTGACATCTGAGGTGCAGCCATGTCCTACACAGACAGGCCATGCTGTTCTCTCTCTGATTTCCTGTAGGACCAGCTCAGCTTTGCTTTCTCAAATCTGATCCTTGCCTGTGCCCAGCTCAGAGGGTACAAAAGTCAAGCTGGCTCAAAGCCCTGTCTCCACCTGCCTGTGGCAGGCAGAATAATGGCCCCCACGTCATAAACCTCCAAAGCCATGAATATGCTACATTACATGGCGAAAGGGAATTAAGACTGTAGCAACTAATCAGCTGATCTCGAGATGGGAATGATCACCTGAGTGTACCCAGTGGAATCACATGAGTCCTTACAAATGGAAGGAAAAGAAGAGGCAGAAGAGAGGGGCAGAGAACTATGATGTGCCAGAGATGTATGTGACTTGCCAGTGCTGGCTTTGATGATGGAGGAAGGGGCCACCAATCAAGGGATGCAGGCAACCTCTGAAACCTGGAAAAGCCAAGGAAAGGATTCTCCCCCAGAGCCCAGAATGGAACACAGCCCTGCCCACACCTTGATTTTAGCGCACTGAGACCCGAGACACAATCAAGACCCGACTTCTGCCTCTGGAGCTGTGAGATAGTACATCTGTGTCCCTTTAAGCCCCCAAGTCTATGGCAGTTTGTGAAAGCAGCAACAGAAAGCGAATATGCTGCTAAGAGCTGACCTGGAGGCAGACAGGGGGCCCCAGTGTCAGCATCACCAGTCCCAGTGCTGGCCACATTCAGGGTGGGGTGGGGTAAGAGCATCCCGTAACAACTCACCAGTTGCATCCTTCCCCTTAGATCTGTGGCATACGCACTTCTCTCCCAAAGAGCACGTCTGAAGCAAGCCTCCATCATCCCTCTGCTGACTCATGTGGTTTCATAGGTCCCAGCTCCACGTCCAAGGTGCTCTGACCGTGGGTTTTGTCTTGAAGTCTGTTGTTTAGCATAAGAAGGGCAGGCCTTGCAGCCCAGCTGGGAGGGATGCAGCAGCTCACTTGGGCCCCCACCAAGGAAGGCCATGCTGTCCCCCTCCGCTACTCACTCATAAGTCCCACTCAAGCCTCTTGCTGGCCATGCCCTCTGGGGGTGGGGGTGGAGGAGCCTCAGACAAAGCCACACCTCAAGGCAGAGAGCATCCCTGGTGTCAGCTTGCCAGACAGATGCTCTGCTCCCACAGTCCCGACAGACAGAGGGAGTTAATGGGCCAACACTGAGCCCTTTGTTTTTATAAGAGAACAAGTGGTTTATGACAAAGAACAAAGTTTCCCTCTTTACGAGGCCATCCTTGGTGCTCCCTCTCCAAGCCCGTTAAGCCTGGTTATCTCTTACACAACACTGCCACACAGGTACTGCTGCCACCGACACGTTCATTTAAGAGAATTTATAGCCTAATTGTGCAGCTGTTGCCTTCTGAGTCAGTTTTAAGAGATTGTTACACAAGCAGTGCCATAATTTAGTCATGTTTTCATCTCACAACTATACTGTAATTACTGTTGTTAACAGCAAATGGTAAACAAGAGAGTGAAGAGGACCAGCCGAAGAGAGTACTCACAAACTGTGCATCAAGCAGGGGCAAGGGAGACGTGACACTTGGGACCCCACAGAGCTCCCCAGAAAGCCCACCTGGCCCCATCAGCCCCTGAGGTTGGCCATGAGCTTCAAGCACATAGCATGCACCTGAGCATTCACCTGGAGGGAAAGGGGGAACATTTTCTGCCTCCCAACTTCCTACTAGAGACTGGGGTGCTGACAGGAGATCAGGGACCCCGCCATCGCAAGCAGCCTCTGGCTCTGCTGTTTCATATCTGTTTCCATGGAGAGCTGCCAGGGCCAGAATGCAGTAAACCCCCCAGCTGATTCTGGACTGAGGATTGGGGAGCCCCAAGCAGTGTGCATGAAACTGAGGCGACGCTCAGTACGTATCTGAGGCCCTGCTGCAGTACCTGCTCGAGCAGAAGATATGGAAAAACACTGCAAAGGAGTTGCCTGAAGCTACAGAACAGCCCTGACCCTCGCCTCCTCGGTGCATGGCTTCTCTCCCTGCTGCTGCCTGAGGATTACTGATTTACACAGGAAGACCCGAGGGAGAAAATCCCTCTGAGTGCCTTGACTCTGCTGGGCATGGTGCAGGATGGAGGTCAGGTGGCACAGTCCTGGCAGCCCACCCCTACCCCATCCAAATGGCTTACTTCTCCACAGGCAACAAAATGCACCCATCAGAGCTCAGTGGGGCTCAGCTCGACACATGTTCACTAACCTGCATGAGCATCTTACTAGGCACAGAGCCAGGGCTGGGGTACAGTGACATCACTCCAGGTAAGGTCTCCAGGAGAAACCCGGTCCAACAATCACAACAGTAGTAATGCCGGTTACCTGGCAGCGTCCTAAGCTTTGAGGCGTTCTTGTTATCCCCAGTTTATAGCTAAGGTAAATAGCCTGTCCAGGGCCACAGGGCTGGGACTCCACCCCTAACTCCAAACCCCAGGTGCTATTTCCTGGACCTGGCCTTTGGCTATAGACAAGCAGAGGCCCCTCGGCTTGACCCTGGTTCTCACTAGGAACTACTATAGCCCCTAGCTTCCTAAGGGTCAGGTGCCTCTGGCCCCAGGGCAGAGGAGGGGTGGAGAGGTAAGAGGAGATGGTGAGAGTGTAGCAGGGTGCCCGCCAGGTGCTGACATTATCATTGTCACCATCACTGTTGTCTACCCCCAGGGGAGGTCCTGTAGGCCTCCTGGCAACCCCTGTCCCTGCTCGTCCAACCCCCCACCCTGACTCATCCAAAGCCACCGGCCATGATTAGCTGGAGCTGATTAGGGAAAGGTCGGCTGCTCTACAGAATAGGGCGGCTAACGAAGCTGGAAGACTCATTTCCAGATTGCCGGAGCCGCAGAGAAAAATTGAAGGTCCAGAGACAACAATCAATAAACACGAAGCTCTTCTAACAGAGGAGAATAAAGACCAGGAAGTGAAGAGAAATCGAAACGGTGACCTGGAAAACAGGCACATGCTGAGAAAGGTCAGGGTGGTCCTGAGAAGTCAGGGGGCTGGCACCACAGAGGAGGCTGCTCCCCAGCCCCGTCCCAGGCGAGCAGAGAGAAGGCGGAATCCGAGGGCGCGGCCAGTTCAGCTGTGCTCAGAAACAAGCGCCTGCCTCCGTGGCGCCCGCTCCCAGCTGCCCAGGTGGTGGAGCAGGGCTTTCAAAGGCACTCATGGCCCTTGAGGGCCTAGTCTTTAGGGTCAGGCTCCTCCAAGCTCATGGCCTGTCTCCTGTGTGGCCTTGAGCAAATGCGCTAACCTCTTGGCGTCTTTTATCATCTCACTGGCAGACTCCCCACCTCTCAGGCTACTTACTATGTACCAGGTGCAAGGCTGGCACAGAATGACTCTTCCTATTCTGCAAAGGAAAACTCAGACCTCGAGATATGACAAAAGCATTGTGTGCAATTTGGAGGCAGCCTAGAAGATCCACTTTGAATAATGAATCCTGAAACTTGTGGGACAAATGGGATAGCGCTATGGTTCATGAGGATAAATAAGCTGGAGCTTCCCCTGCACACAAGCCAACATCAGCTCGAGCAGTAGGAGCGTTACTCCTGCAGGGTAAATCCCCTGGAGCCCCACAACAGCCAGGGACCTGCCATCAAGCCTGCTCCAGCCTTTGCATGGGGCACCTGGCCCTCGGACGTGCTGTCGAGAGCCTTAAACCATGCCCTGCTTAATCATCAGGTGACCAGCCAGGGGCATCATTTAGAAAGCCATGACGTGGGGCCAGCTTTCCCCGGCTGGCAGGCGAAAGCAACACGAGCTTCTCATGAAATGATGAGAAAAAGGACAAGTCCCAAACGGCATGTGTGGCTGTTGGTGGAGGTCAGGGTTCAAGCCACGCAGGCATCCTTCCCCAGGCAGGGGCCTGAGCCTCCCTCCCCCAAGGACCCGAGCCCTTGAGCGTGGCCTTGGGTCAGCAGCACTCAGAAGCCCCCGCAACTCCAGCCCTGGAATCTGGCACGTGCTCAGTGCTGAAGGACTGTGGCTCCTCCCACGGAGGCCAACCCATCACTTCACGGACTTCCATGCCAGGTGTTTATGCCAGCGTCGTGCTCAGCCATTTTATGTAGGATTATGTGCTGTATGTACCAGAAGCTCATAAAAAAAAAAGAAAAAAATTGAATGAACATTGTTTTTAAAAGGCCCTTAAAAGGCTATAAAGTGCAGTGACTTTCATACCCTTGGGTTTTTCCATCTTATATTAGAGAGTCCCTCAATCAAAGCCGACTCTGGGCATAAGGAGGTGATAAGGAGGTAAGAAAAGTGGATTCCAAGGTCAGGGAGATGGGAAATTCGGGAGCAGGCTGGCTCCCCGCGGGGCCTGGGTTTCAGTCCTAAGCCAGCCCTCCTGAGAAAGGCGGCCCTGAGCAAGGAGGGACTTGCTAGGTGGGATCCGTTTCTCCAGGCCTGAAGCCACAGCCTCCAGGTGTGATGGTGACAGGACCCCTGCTGTGGCCACCAAGGGACACACGCGGACTGAAGGAACAAAGACCAACTGAGGTCTTGGCCACACTCGCGGGGTCAGGCCCTGGCCCCTCCAAGTCCTTCCAGGTCTCCTCATGGCTCACAGGGCCAGGGACCTGCATGGCGAAGAGAGAGCTCTGGACAGTTTCCGGAGTCTGTCCTAGGTCTCAGACGGGGTTCAGCTCCACGGATGGAATCTATACTGAGTCCCTGCAAGCTGCAACACTGATGTGGAGAGAAAATGACGGGACAGACGCAGGATGGGCCATCAGGCAAAGATTACAAATCGTGTTGGCAAAGAATATTTAATAACGGAGGGAAATGCTCACAATATGGTATCAAGTGAAAAAGTAAGCTACAAAAAAGATCCCCATGTTACGAAACAACAAAACGAGCATGTTCCCAGGCTACGGAAGCAAACAGACTCCAGTGCCAACCGTGGTGACCGCTGGGAGATGAGACCCGGGGGGGGTCCCTGTTTTCCTCTTAATTCTTATGTTCCAAGTTCCCTGCAATAAATAATTGTTTTTATTTTTATTCTTATTTTTTATTTTTTGAGACGGAGTCTTGCTCTGTCACGCAGGCTGGAGTGCCATGGTGCCATCTCAGCTCACTGCAACCTCTGCCTCCTGAATTCAAGTGATTCTCCTGCCTCAGCCTCTGGAGTAGCTGGGATTACAGGCAGCTGCCACCACACCCAGATAATGTTTGTATTTTTAGTAGAGACAGGGTTTCGCCATGTTGGCCAGGTTGGTCTCCAACTCCTGATCTCATGATCCACCTACCTCGGCCTCCCAAAGTACTAGGATTACAGGCGTGAGCCACCAAGCCTGGCCAAATAATTGTTTTTACAACTGAAATTGATTGCGCTAAAATAGAATAAATATTTAAATAGTATCTCCTCCCAAAGAAGCTCTTCACTGTTATCCCGTTTGATGCCAGAAACATCTGAACCACCCAGTTTTGTTTTTCTTCTCTACACAACTGTCACCATGGAAAGAAGGCACAGTGGGGTGCAGACGGCAGGCTGGCAGAGTAGGCTCGCTGGGCAGAAGCTGGACAGGTGGGAGACGGGGTTTGGGGCTGTGGTTGAAGGGAGCAGCAGGAAGCCAGTCCAGACCCAGGGACTGAAAGCAACACCTTGCCCGCACCCAGCACCTCAGTTGGTATAGCAGGTCTCACAGTCTTACTGCGCCTGACAGTTTGCAGGTGCCCTCGCCCTGGAGCTCCGCAGGCGGACAACAGGGGCACTTCCCAGGCTGGGGCTATCCTCTCTCTGCTCCAGCCTCAGCAGGAAAGGGGGACAGGCTCTTGGGCGTCTCACAGGGCTCAGGAAGGCTCCAGACGCTGGACCCACTCTGGGGAGCTATAGCCTGATGGCAGAGGAGGTGGGAGAATGGTTCCCCTAGAGCCTCCCAGCCCTGGAACCCTGGAGGAGACGGGGGTCTCCTGAGTGTCTGTGGGGGCTGGAGCTTTATGGAAATGGTCTCTTTTGTTCTTCCCAACAGTCCCGAGGGATAAAGATGCTTCTTATAACCCTCATTTTACAGACGAGAAAATGGAGACATTTGTTCCTTAAACAGGAATCTGTTGCATCCAGTATGTGCCAGGCTTCTCCCAGAGACTTTCCATCCATTATCCCACTCAATCCCCACAATATCCCTGGAAGATAGGAAATAGTTCCCAGATTTTAGAGATGAGACAGCTAAGGCTCAGAGAAGTTAAGTGACTTAACGAAAGTCACTTTACACAGATATAAAGCTAAGATTCAATAACCATGCAATGAATGAAGGAATGAATCCCACCTGATCCAGATCTCCCACCTGTGGCCTCCCAAGCAGGCAGACATCAGACTCCTGTTTCCCACTGTGAGTTTTATCCTTTCCACCACTGGACCCCACAAAAAAGTGGGAACAAACACATTTCCCTCCTCTAGGACCTGTCTTGGGTCTTACAGGGATTCCTGACCCCAAATCACCTACAGAAAGCTTGTCTGCAACTCCCAGCCCAAAACCACAAGGGAAGGCAAAAGGAGGTCAGCTGTGCCGCCTCCTCCTCCCACTCCAGGCAGAGGCCAGGCCCCTGCCTCAGGTCTCCATCAGCAGAAACAGCACAGATGCCCTGCAGGAGCCCAGTTCAGGCCTCAGAACACATGCTGGACACCCCCGCTGATGGCCAGACAATGACAGGAAGCCCCTCCCTGGGGCGTCCAATCATAAATCATCCTGGTCCGACTTCTACCCAGCAGCAGTCGTCCGCCCTTAGTGCTGTGACCTGTTCTCCCTGCTTTGTGGCACACGGCAGGAGTGCTCCTTCAGTAGCACCGTGGTTAAGGGTGGTTGGGGGTGGGGCGGGCAGGGGACCAGTTCTACCCAGTGAGCTGCAAAGGAACACACCACTTCTGGCTGGAACACCTACTAACGAGTCCAAGGCCTCCAGGACTCCATGTTCCCTCTGGCACAGTGACCAACAATACTCCATCAGCCAGGTCCCTGAGTGCCACCCACCTGCAGTGAGCAGGAGGCAGGAGGCAGGAGGGAGAAACGCCTTCTGCTGTTTTAATCCACCGAGCTCTGGGGCTGCTGCTTCTGGTAGTCTATTCTGATATGAGTTTTGAGAGGAAGCCTGGCACAGAGGCACTTGGGTTCCTTTTCTACCATTCAAAGTCCCAAAGCTCTCAGCTCTAGATGCCAAGGGAAAACTCTCACCATCTGTAATTTAAAAATATAACAAAAGCACACACCCATCAAGATAAGAGGCTGCTGTGATGCTGCAGGAGCTGACAGCCTCCATGGGCCCCAGACTCCTGTTGGCAATTAGGCCTGTGTGCAAAGCAAGGGCGTGTTGAGAAGGGTGGGCTGGGAACATGAGAAGGCCGTCCCCTTCCTTGCTGCCTCCACCTAGCCAGCACCATCCCCTGCACCTGGACAGAGGAGACCTCTGCTCAGCCTCTGAAAGGCAATGGCCAGAGGCGGAACCGAGGGCCAGCAGAGAGGAAGGCCCAAGGATCCAGCCATCTTTGGGTGTTGTGGGGCCTGCACAGGGCCTGGAATTAGGCAAATGTGGATCCCAGTCTGGCTCTGCCACGTTTTGCTGTGTGATTTGGCAGCATGACCCACACATCCGAGTCTCGGTGCCTTTTCCCATCCCATCAAGATGAAGCCAGCACCCCGGAGGCTGGCAGTGAGGACTGGACGAGAGGATGGCATGGAAGGGCCTGGCATGCCGAGGGCAGAGGGTCCGGTCACTGCCCTCCCTTCTGCACGCACTTGTTGTGTGGTTTGGGGATAATTCCAAAGTTAATGTCCTCTTTTGAAAAATGAACTTGTCAGACTATGTTAGCTCTACAGTGAGAAGACTGGGGCTCAGAAGTACTAAAAAATGTGCCCAAGGTCATTCAGAGAGTGAGCTGCAGGGGTCTGACTCTGGTATCCGGGTTCTATCCTCTCTAATCCAGGTATTCAGGTGGTGAGGTCTGAAGTGGGATTGGAATTTCCTCACCAGCAGCCTTTCTGGAGCACGTCGAAGCTTGGTCAATGCTCAGTCCCTGCCTTCGGGGAGTTCTGTGATCTTGGAGGAAAATACTGGCTCTTGGGGTGGAACAGGAAAGTCACAAAGAAGCCAGCATCATCTTCCATCAACATCCTAGCCACAGCATGATCCACAGGGTCTGCAGAACGAGGACCCCCTGCATATATCTGCCCTCAAGGGCATTCAAAGCAGGATCCCCCCTGATGTCAGCAGAAAGGGCTTCAGTTTCCATGTGGGATCTGCCCCCAGCCCTACCTGCTAGAAACTCTGACATCCCTACAGTTCAAGGACCCTCACAACTCCCAGGCACCACCCCACTGCCCTAACCCCACTTCCCCCAGGAACACTCAGGTATGGGGGCTGAAGTGAAACAATTTAGCCTATTTCAATTAATCATCGGTTCTAAAGATAAAGTCTCAGAGTGGATTAGTCACAAGGACTGGATTAGTCAGACTTATCTCAGAAAAGACAGGAGTCTGCTTGAACAGGTCCCTTGCCTCGGCAGATGGTCCCCTTCTATGCTTTTCCCTGGAAGATTATCCTGCCTCTCGAGATACGGTTAAACCCTAAAGTGGGGGATGACACACGAGGAGACGCATGTCAGGGAGCAACAGCACCTGCCAAGGCCGGCCTCGTGGGAACTGCTCTTTTCCATCGTTGTTTCCCTTTAATAAATTTCTTCGATCACCTCAGGCCTTGTGGTCCAAGGAAAACAGGGAGAATCTGGGGGTCAAATGCCTTGGTTTGGGGACAGACCCTGCCATTTCTGAGCTGAGTGCATGGAGCACTTTACGAGAGCTCTCTAAGCATCAATTTTCTGAACTGCAGGAAGAGGATAATAATGCTGAGTGAGGATTAAGCCATACGCCATACAGTGATTGTCCAGCACAGCGCCGACACAGGGAAGATGCTCAACACACATGACGCCCCACCCTGTCCCCCACCATGCCAACACTTCCCAAAGGCCAGGAAAGTCACTCGACCTAAGTGCCAGTTCCTCATCGGTAACCGGAGGACAATAAAACTCATCCTTCTTACCTGACAGGGTTGCTAAGAAGATGAAACAAGATACTGATGAGAAAGCCCTCTGTGGAATGTACAAGTGCTGTAATTTCTATCTTGCTCTTACCTACGCATGTACATATGGGAAGCAGCCGGTACACAGAGAGGAGCTTTAGTGCTACCAGTGAGACTTCCAGAGCTTCTCACTAGACTCGAAATGGCATCAACCAGGTTGGCTGGTACCTCCCCCCAAATGCCTACCATATATGGAGTTGGCAGCTGGGGGAAGGCATTGCCGCAAGCAGACTGCACACAGCAATTCTGGCCTGGCCCCACAGCTCTTCAGCTGTCACACACCCTTGGACAACTTACCTACCCACTGTAAGCCTCAGTCTGCCTATCTGCAAATGGGAATAAACATGACAGTTACTGACATGATGTGAAGATTTAGATTCCTTTATTCCTTCAATTCAACACTGTACTGAAGCTTCTAGCTGGAGAAATTAGGCAAGAAAAGAGACAAAAGTTACCTGTATTGGAAAGGAAAAGTAAAACTGTCTCAATTCACAGATGAGATGATCCTATACGTAGAAAATCCTGAAGAATCCACGGAAACTCTATTAGAACTGATAAACGAGTTCACCGAGGTTGCAGGATACAAGATCAATAAACAAAAATTAATTGCATTTCCATATATTTACAACGAAAAATTCTGAAAATAAAATTAAGAAAATAATTCCATTTGCAATAGCATCAAAAGGATAAAATACTTAGGAAAATTTAACCAAAAAAATGCAGAACTTATACCCCGGAAATATATATAACATTGTTGAAATAAATTAAAGACAGGCCGGGTGCGGTGGCTCACGCCTATAATCCCAGCACTTTAGGAGGCCAAGGTGGGCGGATCACTTGAGGTCAGGAGTTCAAGACCAGCCTGGCCAACATGGTGAAACTCTGTCTCTACTTAAAAAAAAATACAAAATCAGCCAGGTGTGGTGGCACGTACCTGTAATCCCAGCTACTCAGGAGACTAAGGTGAGAGAATTGCTTGAACCCAGGAGGCGGAGGTTGCAGTGAGCTGAGATTGTACCACTGCACTCCAGCCTGGGCGACAGAGTGAGACTCTGTCTCAAAAAAAAAAAGAAAAAAGAAAGAAAGGAAAGACAAGAAATAGAAATAGAAATTAAAGACAATGGAAATAAATAAAAATATACCCCATGTTTTCCATGGGATGCATTGCTATATACAAATAAACAGTCTTGAAACAAGATTTCAAACAATTTTGCAAAAGCAAAACTAAGTTGGAAGACTCACAGTTCTCAATTTCAAAACTTACCACAGAGCTATAGTAATCACGACAGTGTGGTACGGGCATAAGGGTGGACATACAGATCACTGGACAGCAATAGAGAGTTTGAAAGTTAACCCTCACACTTATGGCCAATTGATTTACATACAGACCATTGGACAGCAATAGAGAGTTTGAAAGTTAACCCTCACACTTATGGCCAATTGATTTACAAAAACGATACGAAGATAATTCAATAGGGAAAAATAGAGTCTCTTCAACAAATGGTGCTGGGACAACTGGATATCCATCCACATGCAAAAGAATGGAGTTGGATCCCTCCCTCACATCATATGCAAAAATTAACTCAAAATAAATCAAAGACTTAAGCGTAAGAGCTAAAGCTACAAAACTCTTAGACCAAAACATAGAAGTAAATCTTTATGACCTTGGATTTGGCAATGGTTTCTTAGTTATAACACCAAAAGCACAAACAACAGAAGAAAAACTAAACTGGACATCATCAAAATGTGAAACTGCTACAAAGGACACAGTCAAGGAAGTGAAAAGACAACCCACAGAACAGGACAAAATATTTACAAATTATATCTCTGACAAAGGACCTGTACCTAGAATACATAAAGAACTCTCACAACTCAATGATAAAAAGACAAACACTATTTTAAAATGGGCAAATAATCTATAGACGTTTCCCCAAGAAGACACACAAATATATATAGAAAGATATGCAATGTCATTAGTCATTAGGGAAATGCAAGTCAAAACCACAATGTGATACCACCTCATACCCAGTAGGATAGCTGTAATCAAAAAGAAAGATAGGGCCAGTTAAGGTGGCTCATCCCTATAATCCTAGCACTGTGTGAGGCTAAGACAGGAGTTCAGGAGGCCAGGAGTTCAAGACCAGCCTTGGCAGTATAGCAAGACCTCGTCTCTAAAAAATCTTTTAAAAACTAGCCAAGCTCCTGCTGAGCAGTCTAGGAAAAAAAAAAAAAAATGGCCAAGCATAGTGGCATGTATTTGTGGTCCTAGCTACTCAGGAGGCTTAGGCAGGAAAGTCGCTTGAGCCCAGGCGTTCAGGCTGTAGTGAGCTGTGATCACACCACTGTACTCCAGCCTAGATGACAGAGTGAGACCTTGTCTCTAAAAAAAGGAAAGAAGAAGAAGAGAAAGAAAGACAATAATGTCAGCTGAGGATGTGGAGAAACTGGACCTCTCATATACAGCTGGTGGGAATTTAAGATGGTATAGCAAGTTTGGAAAACAGTCTGACAGTTTCTCAAAAGGCTAATGGAGGAGTTACCATGTGACCCAGCAATTTCACTCCTAGGTGTATCCAAAAGAGAACTAAAAACCACATCCCCACAAAAGGGATTATCAAAAAGATTGGTCAAGAAGTATGATTCATCATAGCCTCGAAAGTGGAAGCAAACCTATTGTCCATCAACTAATTAATGAATAAATAAAATGTGGCTTAATCTATACAACAAAATGTTGTCCAGCAATAAAAAGGAATGAAGTACTGATACATGCTACAACATGTACATGCTACAACGAAAACATTACGGTAAGTGAAAGAAGCCAGGCACAAAAGAACGATAAGTGAAAGAAGCCAGGCACAAAAGACCATACATCTCGTGATTCCATTTACATAAAACGTCCAGAATAGACAAATCTATAGAGACAGAAGATGGTTGCCTAGGCCTGAGGAGACAGGAGTGACAGCTAAAAGGCATAGGGTTGGCTGGGTGTGGTAGCTCACGCCTATAATCCCTGCACTTGGAGGCCAAGACAGGAGGATCACTTGAGCCCAGCAGTTTGAAACCAGCCTAGGCAACGTGGCGAAACTCCATCTTTACAAAAACTACAGAATAACCCAGGCGTAGTGGTGCACACCTGTGGCCCCAGCTACTCAGGAGGCTGAAGCGGGAGGATCACCTAAATAAGCCCAGGAGGTTGAGGCTGCAGTGAGCCGTGATTGTGCCACTGTACTCCAGCCTGGGTGACAGAGTGAGACCTTGTCTCAAAAAACAATTTAAAAAATTTTTTAATAAAAAACTTATAAAGGGCATGGGGTTTCTTTGGGGGATTATAAAAAATGCTGCAGATTGGTTGTGCTGATGGTTGTACAACTGCCTGAATACACCAAACCCGTGGAACTGTACCTTTTAATGGGTGAATTGTATGCTATATGAATTATATCACAATAAAGCTGTTATCAAAAAAGATTCATTGATTCATACAAGTATTTCAGTACCCATTATGTGCCAAATACCGCTCTAGGTGGACAGGATACATCAGTGAACCATACAGACAAGATCCCTGCCCTCTCAGAGTAGGAGCCAGACGATGTAAACCACATGCAGGTGCTCCTTGACTTACAATGGGGCCACGTCCCGATAAACCCACTGAATGCTGAAAATGTCATTAAGTCGAAAATGCATTTACTACACCTGACCTATCAAACACCATAGCTTAGCCTACCTTAAATATGCTCAGAGCATTTACATTAGCCTACAGTTGGGAAAAAATCAAAATTCAAAATTTGAAGTATGGTTTCTACCGAATGTGTACCACTTTCACCGCTCGTACAGTTGAAAAACTGCAAGGCGAATCACAGCAAGTCAGAGACTATCTGTAGTATGTCAGAAGGTGCTAAATGCTATTTTAAACAGGAGAACCAAGTCGGGGGCTCTGAAGTGCAGGGGGTGGGTTATGATGCAATGTGACACAGGGGGGACCGGGGCAGGTGGTGCAGTCACTGGGGCAAAGCCTGGAGGGTGGTGGTGGAGAGCATGGGACCTCCTGGGAAAGGGTGTCCCAGGCAGAGGGGATAGGATGTGCCACAGCAGCAGTGTACCCACGTGTCTGAGCAAGAGCGGGCTCCGAGGGGCTGCAGGGGGTGACGAGGTGGAGTGTACAGGTCCTGGGGACCATCATAAAGGCTTCGGGCTTCTCTGCTGAGAGAACAGGAAGTTCCTGGTTGAACAGAAGACTGTCACAGACTGACCTGTGTTCTAAAAGAATCACTCTATTTGCACACCCATGCTCATCGTGACCTAATTCCAATAACCCGAGTGTAAATGGACAGATCAGTGGATAGGCAAACGTGGCCTATCCATACAACAGAATCCCATTCGGCCTCCAAACAGAAGGAAAGTCTCACACATGCTACAACACGGATGAACCCTGAGGACCCTGTGCGAAGTGAAACAGGCGAGTCACAGGACAAACACTGCATGACTCCCCGCATATGAGGTTCTAAAAGGAGTCAGACTCACAGAGACAAAAAGTCAAACGCGGGGCTGCCAGCGGCTGGGGGAACAGAGGGATGGGGAGTTCGTGCTTCACGGAACAGTTTCAGTTTGGGAAGATGACAAAGTTCTGGAGATGGAGGTGGAGACGGTGCCGCAACAATGTGAATGTACTTAATGCCACTAAATTGGACACTTAAAGTTTGATGTTATGTGTATCTCAACACCATTTAAAATAACTTTAAAAAGGAAAGCAAGAATCCCTGGCAGCATGTTGAGAAGAGGCTCAGGGAGGAAGGGCAGAGTTGGGAAATGCGTGAGGAGGTGTGGGGCGCCACCTATTTCTGGCACAGGACAGCTTGCACTTCCTGCCCTCTGCAGTCAGGTGCCCCCTCCCCCTCTGCCACATGGAACTTCAATCCTCCCGACTGTGGCAGCCCCAAGGCAGACAACGGCAGAGAAGGGGACCATGGCTGAGCCCTGAGCAGGCTGAGAGGAGGGAGGAAAACCAGGAACCATGGTGTCCTGTGACGGTCTTCGAAGAGGAGGGGAGGAGGGGGAAGAGGGATGGGAGGAGGGGGAGGAGGGGGAGGAGTGTCTGTGTTAACCCCTGCTGACGGGTCCCATGAGATAAGGAATGAGGACTAACCACAGCACCAGCCACAAGCAGGTCGCTGGTGACCGTGAGCAGGGACAGCGCGTATAGCGTGGTCAGCACGTTGCCCAGGACATTGAAGGCCCTCAACAGAAATCCCTGGAAGCTGGAGCCGGGGCCTCTGAATTCTGTTCTTGTTCTGCCCTGTGGCACCTTCTCATGCCCTGCTCAGCCCAGAGCAGGCTGCCCAGGGGCCACTCTGAGTGAGAGTGTCCAAGGTCACAGACTGAAGTCCCTCGCATGCAAGCATGGCGTCTGCCCGTGCTGCCCGTCACGCTGGCCACGCTGGCCTCACCAGGCTGCAGGGCCACTCAGACCCTCAGGCCTCTCAGACAAGACCTGCGGCTTGTGCTCCTCCCCACTGGCTCAGCTGCCTTCTCTGCTTGTGGCACAAAAAGCCTATGGTTTGTTTTGGATTACTTTTTAGACACAGGGTCTCACTCTTCATCCAGGCCGGAGTGCAGTGGCACAATCATAGCTCACTACAGCCTCCACCTCCTGAGCTCAGGTGATCCTCCCACCTTAGCCTCCCAGTAGCTGGGATTACAGGCCACCACACCCAGCTCATTTTATTATTATTATTGTGTAGACATAGGGGTCTTGCTATGTTGCCCAGGCTGCTCTCAAACTCCTGGACTCAAGTGACCCTCCTGCTGAAGCGAAGTGCTGGGATTGCTGGGATTGCAGGCATGAACCATGGTACCAAGTGAGCCCATGGCTTAACTCTGGGTTTATCCACCAACCAAATGAAGGATATTTCATAAAATTGTAATACTGCACAAAACTGCTAAGTACATATATAAGGTTAATGTCACTGTAATATTAAAATACAAAATTCACTTATATATTTTTATTTAAATTGCTGGGGCAACTTGCCGTGGTTGATTAAAACTTCCGAACAGGGTGTATTGTGCAGGCCAGTTATGAAGCAGGGCGGAAATGCTGGGGACAGCACTTAGAATGTGCAGAAAACCATTTGTAAAATGAGGTTTCTTTTAAAAAATGAAAAAGAAAGAAGAGAATCAGGGCATAGACGGGGCAGCCTTGCATGACGCTGCGGGTGGAGCTCTCCCTGGACAGCAGCGTGGCCCTGACTCACTCGAGCAAGGCCAGCACTGTTGTCTGCCTCTGGCAAGTGTCCCTGGTTCTCAGGCTCTTCTGTGCCTGCCTTTACCACAACCCAAGGCTCCCACCTCTGCTTCTGGAGTCCTGGAAAAGAGTCCTGGCCATGCCTGGAGTGGGCACACTCCACGCTGCTAGCCCACCCCGGGCACTTCCAGCCAGGCACAGGAGCTCACCCGGATGGCCTGGCTCACCCAGATGGCCTCCACCCCTCCAGAGATCAACAGAGGTCACCTGCACTGCAGGGCCACCCCAAAGTGCTAGGGACTAAGACGTCAGGAGTGACCCTCACCCTTGAGGGACGAGAGCCCTGAGGTGTGCTGTGCCCCCGCCGGCACTGAAGGGCCCAGCTGCCCACAGCACTGACCCGCTCTTTAACACGGGCTGACTGGATCCCCACCCTCCCCCTCCCAGACTTGTGTTCTGGGGTAGCCTTCCAAATAGGCCATTTGCACCCAAATCTATGCCTCAGTCTCAGCTTCTAGGGGAGCCACATGCAGGCGCCAAGTCCCCCACTGTCCAGTCACGGCTTCCTTGCTGCTAAATGAACGTACCAGTGCCTGACCTCTGAGGGACTCAGATTAGAAAAAGCTGAAGAGCTGGGGAAAGTGTGCCATCCACAAAGGCTTTGGGGCCACGGACATCTTTCTCCTGGAGACACCCTGCTCTCCCAGTGGTTCCTGCAGCTTCAAGTGCAGCTGTGCCCAGTGCCCTGCGGACAACTGAAGGCAGTTCCGAGTCACCATGGAACCCCACGTGCAGCTATGAGAGCCACGGGGAGCTTCGGATGTACCAGAGGGGCAGCAGCTCAGGATGGAGGGAGCACTAGCACTGGAAGTCGACAAACCTCGGCTCCATCCCTGCTCTGTGCTTCCAGGCGTGGAGCCTCCTCAGCAGAAATGAGACTAGTCATGCTTACCTCTGAGAGTCCTGCCTACCTGTGAGGGTCCTGCTTACCTGTGAGGGTCCTGCCTACCTGTGAGGGTCCCACCTACCTATGAGGGTCCTGCCTACCTGTGAGGGTCCCACCTACCTATGAGAGTCCTGCCTACCTCTGAGAGTCCCGCCTACCTATGAGAGTCCTGCCTACCTGTGAGGGTCCCATCTACCTATGAGGGTCCTGCTTACCTGTGAGGGTCCTGCCTACCTGTGAGGGTCCCGCCTAGCTATGAGGGTCCTGCCTACCTGTGAGGGTCCCACCTACCTATGAGAGTCCCGCCTACCTCTGAGAGTCCCGCCTACCTATGAGAGTCCCGCCTACCTGTGAGGGTCCCGCCTACCTGTGAGGGTCCTGCTTACCTGTGAGGGTCCTGCCTACCTGTGAGGGTCCCATCTATCTATGAGGGTCCCATCTACCTATGAGGGTCCCGCCTACCTGTGAGGGTCCCGCCTGTGAGGGTCCCACCTACCTATGAGGGTCCTGCCTACCTGTGAGGGTCCTGCCTACCTGTGAGGGTCCCGCCTACCTGTGAGCAACCCCCTCCCTGTGAGGACCACCCCTCGACTGTGAGGATTCCCCACCCCATGAAGATTCCCCTTCCCTTAGGATCCCCCTCCCTGTGAGGAGTCCCCCCTCCCTGTGAGGAGCCCCCTCCCTGTGAGGAACCCCCTCCCTGTGAGAATCCTCCCTCCCTGTGAGGATTCCCCCTTCCTGTGAGGATCCCCCCCTCCCTGTGAAGATCACTCCTCCCTGTGAAGATCCCCCTCCCTGTGAAGATTCCCCCTCCCTGTGAAGATCCCCCCTCCCTGTGAAGATCACTCCTCCCTGTGAAGATCCCCCCTCCCTGTGAAGATCCCCCCTCCCTGTGAAGATCACTCCTCCCTGTGAAGATCCCCCTCCCTGTGAAGATCCCCCTCCCTGTGAGGATCCCCCCTCCCTGTGAAGATCCCTCCTCCCTGTGAGGATCCCCCTCCCTGTGAGAATCACCCCCGACTGTGAGGACCCCCCTCCCTGTGAGGACCCCCCTGACTGTGAGCACAATGCCTACCTGTCAGGACACACTGCAGAGTCCATTACAAATGGGGGATAGTGCTAAGCCTGGCCTTGGCAGATGAAGAAGTGGGTGTCGGTGAGGAAGGAGGCTGTGTGGACACCTGCCGTGTATCCTTCTCTGACCTCCCTCAACTCCGAGGACGCCAGTCATCCCCAGTGCACACTGAGGCCCTCGTTTCTATTGCCCCTGGAGTCCTTAACTGTCACTCCTCTGGCCCCCTGGCCCCCACAAGGCCCATTTCTTTTCTGCTGAAGGATTCACAGCCCCTAGCCTGGCACTGGGTCCCCAGCAGGGACTCTGCGACGGTTCATTTTAGGTGTCAACCTGACTGGCTCACAGGATTCCCAGATACTCGGCCAAACATTATTTCCAGGTATATCTGTGGGAGTGTTTCTGGATGAGATTAGCCTTCAAATCCGTGGGTGAGTAAAGCAGGGCCTCCTCCCCAGTGTGGCAGGCATCATCCAATCCACCGAGCATCTGAGTAGAGCAGAACGCTCTCTCTGCCTGCCTGCTTGAGCTGGGACCTCAGTCTTCTGCCCTTGAACTGGGACTTGACACTACTGGTGTTCCTGTGAACTCAGACTAGAATTATAAAACCAGCTCTCCTGGGTTTCCAGCTCGCCGATAGCAGATCATGGGACTTCTCAGCCTCCACAATCTCATGAGCCAATTCCTTCTAAATCTCACATAAATATCATTCGTATATATAGTAGGGGTCCTGTTTCTCTACAGAACCCTGACTAATAGAAACTCCATCCCAGCCCCTAGCTGAAGGTTTCACAGATGCAGAGGGGCACTCAACACACTTCTGCTAGGCACTGATATGCTGGCACTGGCCATGTGGCCAAGGTACAGCTGTCCCTGCCCTGGAGGAGCTCACAGTCCAGTGGAGGGGACGCACAGTCATGCAAGCATTCCTCCAGTGAGCATCTGTTCATGCCTGCTCTGTGCCAGACACTTGCCCAGTTGCTTGGGGTACTGGGGTGAACGGACAGAGAAGGTGCCTGCTCTCATGGAGCTTGCACTGAAGCAGGGAGACAGATGTTAGGCAGAAACCTTGGAGAGGAAGTGCCAAGATGACAACAGAGCCCTGTGCTGTCATGAAGGGTGACCAGGGTTCGTGTGGCTTTGGGCTTCTCTGAGGTGAGACCTGAGCGCAAGAAGGGCTTCTGTGCTGTGTCCTTCCCCCTGGAAATAAATAGGGTCCAGACAGCAGAGGGCAGGGAGAAGGAGCCCTCATCACAGACAACCAGGCTGAGCAGGACCCCTGCAGCCTGGAGACAGAGGGGATAAGAGGCCACACCAGGAGGACAGGTTGAAGCCACTTTCCCGTGCATGAAGCTGTGTCGGGTCCCAAGCCCGCAGCCCATGGGCAGTGCTAGCGGCTCCAGGGTCTGTCCACACATTACCAACGATTCCCTTCTATTGGAAAACAATTGTGTTTATTTTCTTTTCTATATTCTGGACTGAGGCCATATGATAATTATGAAATGCACAACCCATAATGTGTTCTAAACTGTCTCTGCATAGTATGTGGTTTTGGAATAACACATAAAATGCTTAATAAAAATTAATGTGAAAAGGAGAGTCATCAACCTCACTTGGAAATAAAATCAGTATTAATTTCTTTGCCTGCAGTTCCCCTGCTGAGCTAGTGATGGTGCGTCCATCTCCTTGACCTCTGACACCCCACGTCAACTCCTCTGGTTATGACCCCAAATCCCAAAGGCCCCAGGGTCTCATAACAACACATGTGAGTGTGTGGGGCAGCCCGATGGGTCATGGCAACTCCCTGAGTTTTCCCAAGCCACATCCATGCTGGGTCCCAGGGCGAGGACTGTGCCTGGTGGACAGTGGACACGTGACAAATATCTGCTAAAAGCTGTTCTCTGAGACTCAGATCTGTCAGGCCAAAATGTCTTGGGAACCAATATAAACAGTGGAACTGCAGGGCAGCAGAGGAGAATGTGACATGCCCCCAGCCTCTGGGGGCCAGAGCCCTGTCATGTGTCTGGGCAGCTCCGCCAGGAAGCATGAAGCCATAATACTGGTCAGTCTACACTGCAGTCAAGCACCAAACCCAGAGTTCCAAATGGGCCACAGGGGGCCAGAGGAGACCACGAAAGCCCAGAGAAACAAAGGTCAGGCTTCCTGGAGGCTGTGTGGCCAGGAAAGAGGGATCAGAGTATGAGCCACTTGGCCCAGCCCACCAGCTCCGACTGACCATGTGAAAACAAGGCAACCCACAGGACAAACACACAGCAGGACAGGCCATGCTGCTGCTGACACAGCCCAGGAGACCTGGGAGGACACCAAGACTGGCTTACTTCCCAAGGCCTGCCAGCCAAGCCTTCAAGGGCCCTAGGCCCATCCCTCCCCTGCTGCCATGGCCCCAGAGCTGCTGGCATGGAGCAGAGCCTGGCACCTCCCCTTTGGGCTCCCACCTTCTGCTGTGACAAGACCAAGTCCCCAGCGCCAGCACTCCGTGGCGTCCCAGCACTCTATCCTCCCCACCCCAGCCCTGGCCCCAGCCAACCAGTCTCCCAGCCACCCTGGTCCCTAGAGCTGAAGGGGTGCCTCTCTTTCCATTTTCCAGACATGTGGGAAAGGAAATCCCCACGGGCCAGTTTTCAAACTCAAAATTGTTGGCAGCTTCAAACATTTTTCTTGACAAAAGCACAGAGCTGACTTCTCCTTTCCTCCTTTTAACCTATACAATCTTAACAGTACTGTATATATTTAAAGTCCCTACGTAACAAAGGTATGGTTATAAGAGTGGACTCCAAGTCCTGGCTTTAAGTCCTAGTTCTGTTACTTTCCGAGTATTCTTACTTTCTCATCTGTTAAACAGGCAGAGTATCTGCCCCCTGAGATTAAAGGAGATGACCAATTTAAGTGACTTCTCCTGATACCTAAGAAGTGATGTATAAATTAAGTGAGGTGATAGTGGTGTAGTATTGGTGATGATGGTGGTGATAAGTGGTAAACGGTGACGGTGACGGTGACGGTGACGGCGATGATGGTGGTGATGACAATGGCGATGATGATGGTGGTGGTGATAATGATGGAGGCGGCAATGGAATCCTCTCTCTGGTTTATGGCAAATTCTGACCTATACATCAAAAAGCTTGGTGGCTAAAGAGCTCTGGTCACAGCCCAAATCCATAAACAAGAGCTCTCCTCCCCCAGTTCTCAGGTCCTGCAGGCTCAGCAGATACAATTTTGAACCCTTATTCATCAAAGAGAAGGCCAGGGGAAATGAGCTTCCCTCTCCCCCAACTCCCAAGTTCGCTCACATTTACAGAAACCTCATCTCCGTCCTGCCTCCATCCACAGGCATCCGCCTCTGGCCACCAGCGACACCAGGCACCATCAGAAACACTCAGCATCATTTCTCTTCCCTAGTTCCTAACTGCTAAGCCAGTGATTGTATTTCACTTGCAGTGGAAATGCCATCACTTTGTACTAAATCTCACCATATACAAAACATCGAGTGGCTTCTCCTGATAAGAAGAGATATAGGAAAATTGCCACATTAGATAGTGCCTATTAATCTGGGCTATTTTTGTTGAAAACAACACATCGTAGGCAGGAACTAATGACACAGACTTCCAGCAGCCAACCTGAGTCCCCGCAGACTTCACTCCAAGAAATCTGATGCTCAGTCATAGCACTGTTGCTCCGTCCCACGGTTTCATTTTCCAGAAGGTTTTAATGGAAGAGAAACAGGAAGGCAATTCTGTGAGACTATCCTCCAAGCTCAGGCTCATAACCTTAAACAGCTAGACCTCCGACCATCTCAAGTCACAAGAACATGGAGCCAGATGTCCTGGTCCCCAGTTTCAGACCTCCCACCTTCTGAGACCCTGAGGCCACCCCTCTAGACTCCGTAGGGTCTCCGTCTGGTGAAGGAGAGGGTCCACCAGGGACTGTCTAGGGCTCCTTCCATTCTGAGAGGCAACGAACAGTGATTTCCAGGCCTGCAGCAGAAACGTGAGCATCCACCGTCGGCCAGCACTTTTCAGTCCAGGAAGGAAAACCATTCATTTTGGCTCAGAAAGGCCACAGAAAAGTTTACTTTTTGCAAATGTTTTCTTTACAAAAGCCAAATCCCAGAGCTGATGTGACGTGTGGCGGATTAGACAATTAAAGCGGGCGTACAGAATACAAATCTGCATTTGTTCAGCTGGGTCTGGAGGAGATCGCCATTTCCTTCCTCCCACAAGTCAATTTAACTCAGAGAGCAGCCTTCTCTCCAGATAAGCACATTGACTTTAAAATAAAGTGTGTGCCAACAGCTGCAGCCCCGAGACTGGAGCAGACAGAGATGTGGCACGGAATGGTAATTAAATATATTTTCATCATCCTTCATTTTTTTTTTTTTTTTGCTGCAGGTGCCAGGGTAATAAATCTGGACTTGCCTCTTTTGTCAGCTGGCAGTGAACACATTTTAACGTGAAATCTCCTGGGAGGAATTAAGAGTCACTTGGCCTTGTAAAGGAGAAAGGGTTTTACTTCCAAACTGCCAAGTGGGGAGCTCACAGCTGATTGGTTTCATAATACTTTATTATTTGACAATATATATGCCTCGAGTTGTATTTCAGAATACCACACCTACAGGATAACCAGCGCTCCGAGAGATTTGTCATCAAATTCTAGAATAAAAACTTATTTGGGAAGATTTTCACCACAATTTCTTTTTATGAATCCCAAATTTAATGTATGATGGACTGGGTCTATTCCAATCTCCAAACTTTTCCTGCATTTCTTTAAGTTCCCCAATAGCCTTTTCTTCCCCTGTAACACGTTGCAGGGAAATCTGTTGCTCCAGCTGCCTGTGGTCCGAGTTAAGTGCCTTCGATTGGCCTAAGGAGTTTGGTGGACTTTTTATTTTTACAATTTAACAGCTCCTTCTCCCCAGGGGGAAGCCTCAAGCGAGCAAGTCCTCAGAAAAGCCCACAGAAATGGCACATCATAGCATCCTCAGAGCCTTGCCTTCCTCTCCAACCATAGGTCCTCTGCAAAATACCTTCACTGAAGAGCAGGGCTAGGCAAAGCCAAGGCCGGAGCAGGGAGGACACAGAGGGGAGGGGTAGCGGTGAAGGGAGGGGAGGCAAGACTTGTTATATAGCCATAGTAGTCAAGACAGTGGGGTACTGGCTCAAAGACAGACCACCCAATCAATGAAACAGAACGGAGTCCAGAAATAGACCCTCATATATACAGACAAATGATTTCTTACAAAGGGGCAAAATGCAATCCAGTGGAGAAGAGAAGTCTTTTCAACAAATAGTGCTGGAATAATTAGATGTCTAAATGCAAAAAAAAAAAAGAAAAATGAACCTGAACCCATACCTCACACCATATGCTTTAACCCAAAATAGATTATAGGCCTAAATGTTAAAATCTATAAAATTCTAAGAAGACATAGGAGAAGGCCGGGTACACTGGCTCACACCTGTAATCCCGTCACTTTGAGAGGCCAAGGTGGGCGTATCACTGGAGGTCAGGAGTTTGAGACCAGCCTGGTCAACATGGTGAAAACCTGTCTCTACTAAAAATACAAAAATTAGCCAGGGTTGGTGGCACAGGGTTGTAATCCCAGCTACTCGGGAGGCTGAGGCAGGAGAATCACTTGAACCCGGGAGGTGGAGGTTGCAGTGAGCCAAGATCCAGCTTGGGCGACAGAGCGAGACTCTGTCTCTAAAAAACAAAAAGAAAGAAAGGAAAACATAAGAGAAAATATTTGTGACCTTGTACTAGTTAAAGATTGCTTAGATAGCCAGGCACAATGGCATGCACCTAGAGTCCCAGCTACTCAGGAGGCTGAGGCAGAAGGATCACGTGAGGTCAGGAGTTTGAGGCTATGAACAGCCACTGCACTCCAGCCTGGGCAACATAGCAAGACCCACATCTTTTTAATTTAAAAAAAAAAAAAAAAAAAAAGATGATGATCGCTTAGATACAACACCAAGAGCACGATCCCTAAAAGCAAACAAAACTGATTTAAAAAAACTAACATCTGTTCTTCAAAAGATATTGTTAAGAGGATGAAAAGACAAATCACAGACTGGAATAAAATCTCTGCAAAGCATATATCTGATAAAGAACTTTATCTAGAATATATATCAAGAACTCTCAAAACAATAATAAGAACACAGCCCAACTTTTTTGAGGGATAAAAGATTTGAATAGACACTTCACTAAGGAAGATAGATGGGTGGTGGCTAAGTGCAGGTAAAGATGCTCGCCATCATCAGTTACTACTGAAATACGAATTCAAACCACGACCAGATACTACCACATGCCTTTTAGAACAGCTAAAACGACAAGGACTGACCACACGAAGGGTTGGCGGGGATGTAGAGAAACTGGAACTCTCACACCCCGCGGTGGGGATATAAAACAGTGTGGTCACTTTGCAAAGCAACGTGTCAGTTTCCATATGATCCGGCCATCCCACTCCTAGGCATTTACCCGAGAGAAAAGAAAGCATATGTCCATGCAAAGGCTTGCACACAAATGTTCATGGCAGCTTTATTTATAAAAGTAAAAAACTGGAAACAGCCCAAATGTCCATCAACAGGTACATGGACAAACTGTCTCATACCCATACAACAGAACACTACTCGGCAATAAAAAGAAATGAATTACTGATACACACAACACAGATGAATCTCAAAATAATTACGCTGAAAGAAGCCAGACCCCCAAAAAAAGGCAACATGCTGTATGACTCCATTTATATAAAACCCTAGAAATGCAAACTAACATAGACTGACAGAAGCAGAGTGGTGGCTGCCTGGTGAGGAGTGGGGGAGGCCCTGGAGAAAGCAGTCAGCAAGGGGGGTGATGGATACATTCATTATCTTGATTTGGCGATAGTGATGCCAGAACTCACTGAGTTGTACATTTTAAATATGTGTAATTTATTATATGTCAATTATGCTTCAATAAAGCTGCTTTCAGAAAAGAATATAATGTGAGTGGTGCTCCCTGAGGTCGTGCAAGGAGGCACCAGTGTGTACAGGTGCTATACGCCCAGGAAAGAAAAATCATAATTGCCAAAAGGAACAGTCATTTGCCTGTGACCTGTGGTGGAAAAGCTTGCATTCAAATTCAAAAGCATCCCCCTCTCCTCATTCATTCAGCAAATGAGGTACCAAGTCCCCAGGGAACGAAGATATGGCGTCTCTCCTGAAAGAAATTAGAACGGGAACCCTGACCGGTGATTGTGCCAACTCTTCTGTACCTTGGCCATTGATGTGCACGCCTGCAGGCGCGTGGGGTTGTGTGTGCCCAGCCCGGAGCGCAGGCAAATCCCATGAATGCTCAGTGCCTCAACTTCCTCATCTGTAGAGTGACAAAAACAGGAGCACCCACCTCACAGCGTCATTAGTTCGTTGGGCAGAACTTGGAGGCACCCCGGAGATCAACAAGGAAGCGGAAGGAAGAGGATGTGCAAAGCCTCCTCCTGAACTATCATCTGTGTGACTCTTCTAAAAACATGCCTGGTGCTCTGTAAGTCCTCAGTAAGTGTGTGTTCCATTTAGCACCACAATCACCACGACTTTTACCACTACACTACCTGTCGAGACATACGCCAGGATGTAATGAGGGCATCTTCAGGTGCTGAGATCTGTGACTCTGATTCTATTCACCTTCCTGTTTTTCCTTTCCTCGATGAACACATATTACCTCTGAAAATTAAAATTAAGTAAATAAAAATACCTAAATAAGCTAGAATGCTAAATAGCTGCTGCATTTACTTACCCACACCCATAGGCACATGTAAAGATAAGCCCCCTAGGGGTGCCCAGCCCACACCCTCTCATTCCCTCGGATGAGCAGCTGCAGGTTAACCACTGCGGGATGAATGGAGGTTTCTCGTTGCCTCCATTCCTTGTAGCCTTTTATTCTAACCAGACTGAGGCAGCTATGCCCCAGGGAAAGGCCCTTACAAGGAATCAGAGAACGGAAGAATCAAAGCCCTGGCTTTAGAATTTCAAAAGCTAGGGCCCAGATGTGTGCAGAGGAGGAGACAAGGCCAGTGAGGGCCACTTCCTGCCCAGAGCCAGGCTGAGGGAGAGGGAGGAACAGATGCTCCTTCCCATGCCTGGTGAAGGGTGGGCTGAGAACTCCAGAGAGGCCGAAGCTCCGGAGCAGGGACCGAGCCTTATTCCTCACGCGGAACCAAGGGGCATTTTCCCTGAGCCCAGAGACTAGAGATGGCTGCCGGAGGCCAGGGGACAGCCAAACGGCTCCTTGCTCCCCAAGAGGGATGTGGAAACAGCTGAGGATCTGGACCTTCAGAGACCCCACAAGTAGGACAAAGGGGTGTACAGCAAAGACCTCCACGAGGGGACAGTCAGAGAGCTGGGGAACGGCAGTGATGAGGGCAAACCCCTTACCCCCATGGGCTCCTCACACGCCAACAAACCCAGCCATGGACTGGAGGAACTTTCCATTGGCTGAGAAAACCCAGAATTAAATGTGATTCTGTTTCTGTAACCTGGCAGAATGAAAGATTGAAGTAGAAATTAGAATCAGATACAGAAAGACAGAGCGGGTTCCGTGTGCAGTCCCTGAGGGTGGCCCATCTGTTCCTGCCACATCCTCACAGTCACCACCAGCCAGCATCCTTCATCCTTCAGCGTACGATGGTGTGCGACAGTGGGACGATGCTATGCCAGCACCCTGGTCCAAACAGAGGAGGCTTGGATCCCAGCAGGCAGGCGAGTGGACAGTGATTACCGCAGATCAAGGGGAGGCAAGGCCAGTCCTGAAGAGCTTCAGGAAAGGGCACCTGGGCAGAACTTGGAGGTACCTAGAGACCAACAAGGGACTGAGGACAGAAGGAAGCGCATGTGTAAAGGTTCATCCTAAACACAGTGTCCTGCCCCAGCATTTGCATCCTGGTGCAGGAGACGAATGTCACAAGAGCAGCATCAAGACTGACGTCACGAGAGCAGCGTCAAGGCCGCACTGAATGAGTTACTAAGTCCCACCGAGGGCAGATGCAGTACCTCCCAGGTGCTCATGAACCGAAGGAGGGTTTTCATCCATCCTCCAAGAGGTGAGAAGAGGGATGACGCAGCATGTTTTCAATAGTGCTAAAGTTACGCCATTTTAAGAACTGTCCTTGGCTCATGCTTGCGATCCCACCACTTTGGGAGGCTGAGGCGGGCGGATCATGAGGTCAAGAGATCGAGATCATCCTGGCCAACATGGTGAAACCCCATCTCTGCTAAAAATGAAAAAAATTAGCTGGGCGTGGTGGCGCACACCTGTAGTCCCAGCTGCTTGGGAGGCTGAGGCAGGAGAATCGCTTGAACCTGGGAGGTGGAGGTCGCAGTGAGCCAAGATCGCCCACTGCACTCCAGCCTGGCACAGAGCAAGACTTCATCTCAAAAAAAAAAAAAAAAAAAAGACTGTCCTTTATTCTAAGATTATCTCCTTCTACCTTTTATGAAATGCTGATGATACATGGTAGCTGGAATTTTTCTACATCTTACTCAGCAGAATTAAAAGTCATTGGCCCTTAAGTCCCTTCTATTAAAAAAAAAAAAAAAAAGCAGCACTGCCCTGTGGAAGTCCCACTCTTAGGGACACACTTCCTGGTGCCTCTGATGGGCCAGGCACAGGGCTAAGTGCTAAGTAAACAACAGTGAACATGGGAGATGCAGACGGATGTGGTCTCTGCCTACACAATGAAGCCTGCATTTAAGGAGCTATGAGGCGCAAACAAAGGAGCTGGGGGTCTTCTTTAGACAGGGTGCTCTTGGCTGGGCTGTTTGAGGGGTGACATTTAAAGTGAGACCTGGAAAATGAGCTGGGGTAAGCCAAGGAAGGGACTGATAATGGGGCCCAAGGTCGGGGAAATGGCAAGTGCAAAGGTCCTGGGGTAAGAATGAGCGGGGGAGATCTTGGAATTGACAGAAGTCAGTGAGGGAGGAGGAGTGAGGCAGCAGGCTCTGAAACTGCAGGTAAGGGGCTCTTTGGGAACAGGCAGCCAGAGGCATCTTTCCCAGGGGAGAGTTAGGGTGGGGAGGGCAGATGGGAGTAAAGGTAAAAGGGAGGGGCTGTGTGGGAGCTAAAAGGGCAGAAGCACCTGTCCTAAGACACCTGAGTTTACAATCGGCCTGTCCCTAAGACACAGGCACCTGCTGAACACAAAGGCACTGAACACCCGATTCTCTCTCTGATCTCTTCAGACTCCCTGTCTTATAAGTCTAGTGGTTTGGGGAGCTCCCTGCCCTTTGAAGCAATGATTTCAGTACTTCAGGCAGAGGGCACGTACCCACCGAAACAACAAAGGGAATTCTCTGCTCTGAACGCCAAGACTGATTTCTGTTAGCATCAGCAGCGTGGCCACAGACTTGAAAGCGCTCTGTTGAGAGGGAGGGTTTTCTGAATCCACATCCTAGAGGATTCAGATCACCGAGTTCTTCCTCGGGCACAAAGAAGATGCCCCTTCTAGCCCTGGAGGCTGGGTCCCGAGGCTGATGCCCCAGGCAGGAGGCGAATAGGATGCAGGGGAGGGGGAGAGAGTGGAGACTGGCCCATCCTGTCCTGAGAGACTATGGGAGGGGGGAGGCTGGAAGAAGGCAGGACATCGTCTCTCCTGCACCTGCCAGATGGGTATGTAGGAGTCTGAGAGCCTCAGGCCTACTGGCCTGTCTCCTGGGTATCTAGGGGAAGGGTACAAGTCACTAGAACACAGTTCCCGAACTGCGCACGGTGGCTGCCTGGGAGCCTCTGTTAACTCACAGGAGACCTGCAGGATCTTTACGTTTTTGTGGGAAACAGCCAATACTTAACGTCTGCTGGGCACCGCTGGTGCCACTAGCTTGAGGCAATTGACAGTTTCACCATCAGACTGTCCTGCGCCCCCTTCTGAGGATGTCAGGCCATGGTAAAGCTGGGGTTTCGGCGGCTGCTGAAATAAAAGCTAGTACCTCACAAAAATCAATACAAAACAGGAAATGAGGGCGCTGGTGTCTAATCTGATTCCAGGATTTTACAAGCTGTCTGGTGCCTGACAGGCACACATACCCCATTAGCATTTTGGCTATTTAAGAATGGAATTTTTAAAATCACGTGCATTATATTTTCAAACAGATATTCAGTTGTTAGGACACAAATTTTATGAAGACATTTGTATCTAACTACTTAATAAATGAAACTGTTAGATATTTATTTTGGCCTAGGGACATCATGAAAAAAGATTACTAGGCGGCCGGGCATGGTGGCTCACACCTGCAGTCCCAGCGCTTTGGGAGGCTGAAGTAGTAGGATTGCTTGAGGCCAGTTCAAGACCAGCCTGAACAACATGGCAAAATCCCATCTCTACAAAAAATAATACATGAATGAATGAATGAATGAATATTTGCTGGGCATGGTGGTGCATGCCTGTGGTCTTAGGTACTCGGGAGGCTGAGGCAGAAGGATCACCTGAACCCAGGAGTTTGAGGCTACAGTGAGCTATGATTATGCCCCTGCACTCTCTAAAAATAAAAATTAAAAAAAAAAAATCAATCAGCCAGGCACTGTGGCTCACGCCTGTAATCCCAGCACTTTGGGAGGCTGAGGCAGGCGGATCACCTGAGGCTGGGAGTTTGAGACCAGTCTGACAAACATGGAGAAACCCCATCTCTACTAAAAATACAAAATTACCCAGGAATGGTGGCGCATGCCTGTAATCCCAGCTACTCAGGAGGCTGAGGCAGGAGAATCACTTGAACCTGGGAGGCAGAGGCTGTGGTGAGCCGAGAATGCGCAATTGCACTCCAGCCTGGGCAATAAGAGAGAAACTCTGTCTCAAAAAAAAAAAAAAAAAAAATTAATCACCGAGGCCAGGTGCCGTGGCTCATGCCTCTAATCCTAGCACTTTGGGAGACCAAAGCAGGAGGACTGCTTGAGCTCAGGAGTCTGAGACCAGCCTGGAAAACAAAGCAAGACCCCATCTCTATTTAAAAGTTAGCTGGGCATGGTGGCAAGTGCCTGTAGTCCCAGCTACTTGGGAGGTTGAGGCGGGAGGATCACTTGAGCCCAAAAGATCAAGGCTGCAGTGTGCTGCAATCGAGCCATGCACTCCAGCTTGGGTGACAGAGCCAGACCCTATCTCAAAAAAAAAACAAAAAAACAAAAAAAAAGAAAGAGAGAAGGAAGGAAGGAGGGAGGGAGGGAAGGAGGAAAGATAGGGGAAATGAGGGGGAAGGGGAAGGGGGAGGGGAGGGAAGAAGGGAAGGGAAGGGGAGGGCAGGGAAGGGGGAGGGGGAGGAAAGGGGAACCACTGAGGCACTTGGAGTGCAAGATGCAAGAAAGTTCGGGAACTTCTGCTCTGGGGCAAACTTGGCCCACCCCCTCCCAACGAGGAGCAGGTAGACACGATGAGAGTGACCATGAGCGATGACCACCAGGCACTGTCCTGAGCAACTGGCTTTGAGAAACTTATTTCATTCTCCCAAGAGCCCTCTTTGCCTTGTGGATTTAATCAGCTCATACATGACACAGGGTGGAACAGTGCCTGGCACAGAGTTAAGTGCTCAGTAAGTGGCAGGTGGTAGCTGTGACTTAGATTATGAACATGATACCCACAGGAGGCAGAGGTACAAGGAGAGGAAGTCCGGTCCTCAGGCTACAGCTGGAGTTGGCAGGAGAGCCCATGCCCATCCTCTTGCCCTACTACCCTGCATTTGGGTGACGGGTGAGCCAGCGGGCAGCTCAGGGCCCTATTGCCCGAAGGCTCCATGACCTCACATTGTTAGAATGGAGTTGCCGCTTGCGAAGGGGCATGGAAAAGCCAGGAAGATCAACAGTGGGACTGGGGCTCCGCTTACAGGTGCCAGGATTCTCCCAGCAAAGTCTACATGGGGCGAGTTGCTCCTGAGGCTCAATAGTCCAGCCTCTCTGCAGAAGGAACCAAAGAGGGTACAAGGAGTGGCCGGAGGGCAGAGATCCCTTCCTCAGCCACCTCCAGGCTGCAGGGACACACTCCTCCCCATACTCCAAGGCACAGAGGGGAGCCAGGGAGGAGGCACTTGGGAAGATCAAGCACAGCCTCCACACAGCATTACCTCGAGAGGCAACTTGGGCCATTCGATTAAACTCACCAGAGTGGGCCTAAAAATGTAGGACCCCAAGCCTTTCCCTCTCAAAAGCAAGGTCAGGCCACTGAGAGAGAGAGAAGTGACCTTGTTTCTACATATGGGGCACAGTGTGAGGACACATGTGACCCCATGACGCACAGGGAGGCATTAGAGACAGGAGGGCTGCTGGCGGCTCTTGGCCCCTCAAGAAACACGGGGAGGAGGCATGGGCCAACGCGAAGCTTCTCGAGGCCTCATGGCCCAGTTCCCCCTAGAGACAAGGAAGGGAAGCAACAGGTTCAGAAATGGGCTTATCCGAGTCCCCAGGCTCACAAAGCCCTTCTGCCCTTGGGCCCCTGCCCCACTGCCCAGCGTGCAAGGCTGGCCGAGAGCAGGGCCCAGTCATTGGCAGTGGCCACTCCTCAAGGATCCAAGACCAGGTGAAGCTGTCAGCACAGCAGCCGTGAAGGGCCCAGCACAGCCAGTCAGCCATGTGCGGCCACAGCACAGCCCTCCCCACTATGTCCAAGAGAGCGACACCCATGTCATATAAAAAACTCCCAGAGAAATCAGACCAAGAGGCAAACGTGGGCTGCCAGAGTTCATCAAAATCACTATTTGCAAGATTCCTATCTGCCCTACTCAATGCATTTCAATTCCAAAGCACTAGATTCCCCGGTATAGTAATAGAAAGGGTATTCATAGGCACTCCGGCTTCCAGTAAGATGCAAAAACTTAGCTCGCATTTTTTGAAGTTTATAAATAGCCTCGGAAAAGAAGCTGGAACATGCTTCTTAGTAAATACAGCTGACCCATTTTCCTCATTCTTCACCAGGAATAAAGCGGCTGTTACCACGGAAAGTACAGAAGAGTCTAAATATATATTTCCTCCTCACAGGGACCCAGATCAGAAAGGCAGAGTCGACACTCAGTGGGTGAAGAGGGAGAAGCCAGGCCAGGGAGGGCCGCCTCGTCACCTCCCTGTGCTCCAAGGGAAAGAAAGTGGTGGACCTCTCGGCCCCAGTTCAGGGTTGGGGTGGGCACCACTGACTCCAGGCTCCTGCAGGAGGCTGCTCAAGGTCGGCTCAGCAAGCCCCTCCCCGGCCTGACCCCCTCCCAGCTGGCCTGACCCCCTCCCCCAGCCTGACCCCCTCCCCAGCTGGCCTGACCCCCCTCCCAGCTGGCCTGACCCCCCTCTCAGCTGGCCTGACACCCTCCCCAGCCTGACCCCCTCCCAGCTGGCCTGACCCCCTCTCCGGCCTGACCCCCTCCCAGCTGGCCTGATCCTCTCCCCCGGCCTGAGCCCCTCCCAGCTGGCCTGATCCCCTCCCCCGGCCTGACCCCCTCCCAGCTGGCCTGATCCCCTCCCCCGGCCTGACCCCCTCCCAGCTGGCCTGATCCCCTCCCCGGCCTGACCCCCCTCCCAGCTGGCCTGACCCCCTCCCAGCTAGCCTGACCCCTCCCCAGCCTAACCCCCTCCCCACCTGGCCTACCCCTCCCCAGCCTAACCCCCTCCCAGCTGGCCTGATCCCCTCCCAGCTAGCCTGACCCCTCCCCAGCATGGTCTTTGTGTTTCTAATCTCCCCAGCTAGAACGTAAGCGCCAAGAGAGTAGGGAGGCTTCCCCTCTTGTGCACTATTTACATCTGGTCCCAGGAACAGTGCCTGGCATGCGGCAGGCATTCGATAAATATTCATGACATGAACAAAGCCATGCCGTGTGGCCAGCCAGGCTCAGCCTGCTTTCTAACAGTCTGTTACTGACTCTGGGTAAGCCTCCATTTTCTTGCTGTGGACACACCCAGGTAGCCCCTTCCTTTGGGAAGCTACAGACCAGCCTAATAGTCTTAGGTGAGTGATAGGGGTTCTCACTGGTGAATTTTATACCTTAGGAAACTTTTTCTCCTTCCTTTTGGCAAGAGCTGTGATAGAAAACAATTATCTACCAAACTGGCAGGTCTGGGGGGATTCAGAGACAAAGAAAACTATCTTTTTGGCAGTCACATGGAGAAGGTCAAGGTATCTGTCTGTTCGTTGCTCTGTCCCCTAGAGGCGTGCCTGACACAGGACAGGAGCTTCCTCTATCCATGAAGGAGAGGATCTAGGATGTCTATCACTCACAGGGACTCCCCCGCTTCCCAGGCTGACCCCAGGACCCCCAGCTCACCGCCACAGGAAACCACTGCGTGGCTGCCCTCTTCCTGCATACCACATCCCCCAGCCCCACCACCCCCCATTTCACACATGTGGACCCTGAATAGGCCAGGCCTCCCTGGAAGCAACAAGGGCTGCCAGCACTGAGCCAGGGGCTGGGCCTTGTGGCTTTGGGATGGGTTAGTTTTCTTCCTCATCTTTCAGAGAACCCTTACAATAAACCCCTGTAAACAGGAACTCTGAGAGCATCTCTGTCCCCTGGAGCTGAAAGCAGGTAGCCCACTCCCAGGAGGAGAGACTGGAAAAGGATCAGTGCTCACACTTCCTGCACTCGGGTTCTGACAGGGTGGCACGAGACAACCCAAATTAGATCATAGATACTGAGGACAGTAAACTGGGACCCCTCTTACTTCCACACCACTGCAGCCATCACTGGGTGGACGGTACCAGCTAGTGCTGTGCACACAGCAAGCGCTCAACAAGTGCACAAGTGCGGAGGCTGCTTTCTGATGAAGAGCGAGTGCCTGCAATTCTGAGAGTTCATGCTGTGTTCCTGAGGTCTCTGTTCTTTCACTATTTCTCTAAATCAACTCTAATTCATCATCTCAGCTATGATCATAAAATAGCTTAATTGAACTTATTTGATGGAATCTACCTTATTTGTGAAATTTATAACTTCATACAAGTGCAAGCAGGGAACAGGAAGCACAGCCTGCCACCCGTCACCGGACTGATCCTCCAGCAGACTCACTCCTGGAACACTTAAGGAAGGGGGTGTGTTCCAAGATCCCAGCACTCCAAATTAAAACCTGGCCCTCCCTGGGGCGCTTTGGACTTAGCCTATTGGATCCACACGGTGGTTTTAAAACATGTCTGCAAATCCTCTGGCACTCCTCCCACCAAGATGTGGAGGCCAATTCTCCTCCCATTGAATACAGGCTGGCCTTAATGGCTCACTTGTAGCTAATAGAACTCAGCAGGAGGGATGCTGTGTGACTTTCAAGGCCGGTTCATGAAAGCCAACACAGCCTCCACCTGCTTTTCTCAGGACAGGCATTTGGGGCCCCAGGGGGAGAAGTCTGGTTGTCCTACAGCCATCATACTGGAAACCACATGGAGAAAGGGATTCCCCAGGAGCCCCTGCTGCTCTGTCCCCCAAATGCTGCATCTTCCCAGACCCACTAGGAGAAGCCTTTAAGATGACAGCCCAGCCACCATCTGACTGCAGCAGCATTGAGACCCCAAGTGACAGCTGCCTGGGCCAGCCCCAGAACCAAGAGAGGTGATAATAAGAAATGACTGTTGTTTCACACTGCTGAGTCAGGAGCGATTTGTTATGAAGCCAGAAATAACTGGAGCCATACACAAATCTCAATAGCTGTGGGACCCTGGCCAGGCCCCTTCCCTCTGCACCTCCATTTGCTCATCTGAAACAAGAGGTTTGAGGATCCAGAACAGATTTTTCTGAGTTTTTGGCAAAATGAGAGAATAAAGGAAAAGGGCGGGGGGGGGGGGGGTTGGTAGTTAAAAAAACAGGTATAGTGGAGCAAATCCTTCATAAAGCCCATTATATTAAACTAAAGAAATACTGACAGCCTTTCTTCTGTTGTCAGTGTCAAAATATTCTTTCCTTTATTTCATTTTATGAAATGATGATACAGTAGCTCACAACCGGCCTCATTTGGTCAAATCAGAAGTCGGCCATCCTGGGTCAGCCCCACTCATATGGTTTGACTCTGTCTCCACCCAAATCTCATCTCGTAGCTCCCATAATTCCCACGTGTTGTGGGAGGGACCCAGTGGGAGATACCGAATTGGGGGGGCAGGTCTTTCCCATGCTGTTCTCGTGATAGTAAGACCTCTCCTGAGATCCAACAGTATTGTAAGGGGGGATTTCCCCTGCACAAGCTCTCTTTGCCTGCCGCCATCCATGTAAGATGTGACTTGCTCCTCCTTGCCTTCCGCCATGATTGGGAGGCCTCCCCAGCCATGTGGAACTGTGAGTCCAATTAAACCTCTTTCTTTTGTAAATTGCCCATTCTCGGGTATGTCTTTATCAGCAGCCTGAAAACGGACTAATACATCTACCAACGTTCTGAAATTTGACTGGTCTTTGTCATCAAGGTTTGGGAACACCTGGCTAGCTGGTCTCAGATCACTTCCACATCTGCAAAGTGGTCACTTCTGAAATTCCCTGTAGAAAGAGGGGATCTACCTCTTAAAATATACTCTACAAAACCTTGCCCTGGGTGTTGGCTCAAGATACCTGGCTCCAGTTTCCAGCAGCTCACTGGTCACGGGTGCCGCATGCCCTCAACACGGCCCCCGCACACCCTTCCACCAGAGGCAGCATCCTCCTGTCCCGGGGCCCCTGACTTGCTTGCCCCGCCTCTGGGACCCACTCCTCCTGCCAGGCCCAGCAGGGCTGCAAGACCCTTGAGGGGGATAGAGAGGTGAAGGCTCAAACAAAAAGAATTCCTTCAAACCTGAGCAAAAAAATGCCTTGCTCCCCTAAGCCACGTGCCTCCTCCCGCCAGCATCTGGTCCCGTCAGAGGCAGGGCAGCTCATCACAGAGAGAAACACACAAACCTCCGGAAAAGGTGTCAGCAGATCTGTTCTTTCCAAAAACAGAGTGTTTTCAGGTCACAAAACAGAAAGACGCCAGCCAAAAACCGCTGTGGACTTCATTTCTAAAATGGTAAGGAGGCCTTCCAATGTTCAGCTCTCTGGCTTCTAGCTCGTAAGGTCGCCTCTCGTTTCTCTGTGGCCTGCGGTGCCTTTGGAGCGGCCACACCCTTGAATGTGAGGCCATGAGAGCAGCTAGTTCAGCTGGACCTGATTCAGACCCTCCTTTCTTCTCTGCATCAAGTGGCAGCAAGACACCCTCCAGCCACAGGGTGACAGGCTGGGGGAACGTGGTGGGCACTACCAAACCTGAGTGTTTTCTAACTCCCATGCCATCGTCCACCAGAAAGTCCCAGGGAGCCCAGCCTCCCCCTCCCCTCTGCCCAACTCCTGTCGTGGCCAGAGATGGGCGGTGACCCTGGGCCTGAGGCCCATGGGGGAAGTTCTGAGTTCCTGCAGAGGTGCTGTCGGCAAGGAAGGCTGGCGTTGATGGTTTCCCAATGCCAGATAAATACCATTTTGAAGCCACAGTATTTCTCAAGCACAAATAGTACAGTAAAGCCAAGACATTTATATGCAATTGGGAGACATTTATCCTGTGACAACATTCTATTCCAATGACTTTTCTATTACCGCAAATGATTAATGATGTAAATTCTGTCACTTGGGATGATGGATGCAGGGCAGCTGAGGGGCCTTTGCATAGATTACCCAAACCCTGGCTGCTCATTGGCTCCCAGGACAAATGTGGTCTGTGCTTCAGTCAAGCATAAATGTAAAGTTCTTTCAGATTAAAAAAAAATTATTCTTCTTCAGTACTCTCCAGAAGCAGCTAGTTTAGGGCTGGGTGAAAGGTTTCTCCTCCTCCAATATGTTTTTCCTCTTCAGTGCCAGGGCTGCTGACATGCACTCCATTTAGGAATAATTGCATAATTCTTCCCAAACGGGGGCATGGGAAGCCTCCACCATTAGGAGCCACAGAAGGAAACTTAGAGACAAGCAAGAAAGGCTTAAGAGCTTGGGCACTCGGGGCCTTCCAGGTGCGAGGCCTAACCCAGCCCCACCCAGTCTAGGTCCCAGGCAGTACGGTCGCCTCCTGCCTTTCCACCTTGGTCATGTTGGTCCAGCCACCTGGTAGGTCTTTGCTGTGACCATGACCTCCACCTGCTGAAATACATCCCAAGAGGGCATGTAGATGTCCCCCACTTGATGGGTTTTCCTCCGCCCTGCCCCTCAGTGCTGCGTCTTTCTCGGGTCGGGGCCCCTCGCCCACCCTACTCTGCCCTCTCCTGTGCTTCTTCCAATCTACTCCCAAACCTGTATCTCTCAGGCTTTCCTCAGCACTGAATTTCAAGCCCATAAATCCTACTCCCAAACTGCAGCTGGATTTTCTCAGGGCGGCCTCCACCTGAACTCACCTCTGCTCGTCCTGAGTGATGGCAGTGGAAGCTATCTCCTGCCCGGCCGGCCAGGACAGAGACCTCAGGGCTGTCCCTAATGCCTCCCTTCCCCCTCGCCCTCAATGTCTGATTGATCACCAAGTCCTGCAGATTCCTCTTCTTACCAATCTCGAATCTGTCACTTCTCTCCAGCTCCATTGCCACACTCTGGGCCAGTTGCTACCAGGTTAATAACTGCAAGTTCTTGGTCTCTTAACAGTTTCCTCGCACCCAGTCTTGCCACCCCAGGCTTCTCCAAGTCAGCTCTCTCATCAGCAGGCCCTCTCTGAGGCCTCCACAGCACTTCGTTTAAAACACAAGCACTTACCAGACCCTGCATCCCACCCACCTGCACACAACTCCTCATCCTGCACCAACCTCACCCTCATTCCCCACGCTGCAAACTCTCTGGTTTCCTCCAGGTCGTGAACATGCCATGCTCTCCCTGGATGCCACATCTTTAAGGGGCCACTCCCTCTGCCTGGAACAATCTTTCTCTCCCTGGCCACCTTCACCTGACTCCCACTCATCCTTCATGTCTCAGCTTAGACACCACTTGCTCAGAGAAGTCTTCCCTGACCCACCCCACACAGGCTGCGTGGACTTTCCTATGAGCTCCCAGAACGGCCTCTCCCCTCATGTACCTTAACAGGCCTCCGCCTCCCTACAGGGGAAGCTCATGGGGAGCTTAGGTCCACATAGGTCTTGTTCATCACCTGTACAGCTCAGCACCTGCTATGACATCCGCACAGAGTAAGTGTCCATGACATATTTGCTCAGTGGATGAACAAAGTAGAAAACTTATCTGGGCCAGGCGCGGTGGCTCACGCCTATAATCCCAGCACTTTGGGAGGCTGAGGCGGACAGATCACCTGAGGACAGGAGTTCGAGAACAGCCTGACCAACATGAAGAAACCCCCATCTCTACTAAAAATACAAAATTAGCTGGGCGTGGTGGTGCATGCCTGTAATCCCAGCTACTCAGGAGGCCGAGGCAGGAGAATCACTTGAACCTGGGAGGCAGAGGTTGCAGTGAGCCAAGATCACGCCATTGTACTCCAGCCTGAGCAACAAGAGTGACACTCCATCTCAAAAAAACATAGATGAGGCCACTTCCCCATCCCTCCCTAGAGTGCCCAGAACCACCACCAGCTCATCTCTGGACTCCTAGGGAGCCCACCACGGGTCTCACACAGAGCAGGTGTTCAGAACATGTTTATGGAGAAAGTAGGAGAGAAGAAAATCCTGATGTAAAAGCACACGGAACCTAGAAAATCAGCGGCCTTACTCATAAGCCAAAGTTGTAAAAGTTTAAAGAAGGAGAGAGAATTGATGTGAAGTGTGCAGCAAACCTGCGGGCCTGTAAATCAAGCTGCCGTAAACGCCGGGGGAGAGCAGCTTGGTTTCCATGCAGAAACACGGAGAGCAGCTGTAATTCAGAGGTGGGGCGGGCCTTACAGGAACTCGGCCGGCGGCTCCTGGATCTGGATTCCTGGCACTACTAACTCAATTTGGCCATCCCTCTTAGCGTCCTTTCTTGGAAAACAGATAAGCTTTCTACTCGGTGATACCCGGGGGAGCACCCTGGGCTGTGGGCTGACAGGTGGTGGAGCTGATCTAGCCCAGGCAGGGTGAGACCTGGAGGTCTCTGTGGTCCTGAGGATTCCCATCCGATGGCAGGAGAAAGCAAAGAGGAAGAAAACAAAGACACTGCATGTCCCTGGCTCTCATCTCGTCTTCTTCTCTGGCAGCCTGGGCACCTCTGAGATGTCTGCAGCTGGGAACAGGAGACCAGGCACAGTACTCACGGGCATGCCCAGGGTACTCGGGGGCTCCACCACCCACTCCAAGTGCCAGGGACCCACCAGAAAGCAGCTAGGCCACATTCAAGGGCTCCAAGTGCACTGACCCCAGGGGATCAGTCCCCTGTGCTGACGTCTAAGAATGACCGACGGTGGGGTCAGAGGCTCGGCTGTAGGATGGAGGGCCTTGGAGAAGTCACCAGGGCCACCCTGCAGGCCCCAGTCAGAGACAGCCTTCGCCAGCATAAGGAGGCACTGCCTGCTTAGCGACCATGAACACTACTGACTCCATCTTCCTCACCACACCAGTGGCCACGGCTGCTGGGGCTAGAAGCCAGAGGCTGGCTGCTCCTGCCGTGATGCTCCTTCCTCTCCGGCAGGCCTGTGGCGAGCCCTCTGCTGCACAGCCCACCCTCACACAGTCCTCTCCTTTAGACCACGCTGGCCACTCTCTCTAGCTTCAGCTGCACTGGCCCCACCTTCTCGAACACTCCTTCCAGGCTAGGGGTGGTAGCTCACACCTGTAACCCCAGCGCTGTGGGAAGCCGAGACGGACAGATCACCTGAGGTCAGGAGTTTGAGATCAGCCTGGCCAACATGGTGAAATCCCATCTCTACTAAAAATAAAAATAAAAAAAATTAGCCAGACATGGTGGCACATGCCTGTAACCCCAGCTACTCAGGAGGCTGAGGCTGGAGAATTTCTTGAACCTGAGAGGTGGAGGCTGCAGTATGCCAAGAATGCGACACTGCACTCCAGCCTGGGTGGCTGAGCGAGATTCCATCTCAAAAAAAAAAAGTAAAAAACCCTTCCTGCCTGGTTTCTCTTCTTCCTGTGAAATTTCTCAAACCACAGCCTGCACCAAAGCCCCCATGTCAGGAGGCTGGGCAGGAAAACAATTAAAACCCAAGTCACCAAGAAGACAAGACAGGGAGATAAGAAAATGCAGAAATTCCAGAGTTCTTATGAAATTACTGGATTTCTTGACTAAGGGAATGCACATACCCGACCACAAAAATGATTTTCCAAGTTTGGCTCTTAGGCTCCTGGAGTGAAAGGAGTAAAAAATCTTATCTCTGAAACCTTTATAAATATATGCTTTTCTTTTTAATAAAACTACTTAGATGAATCCACTTTTACCTGACAAAGTAGAGGAATCCAAAGTGCCCAGATTTTAAAAGCTTCCATTAAAGCGGCTTTTCTTTTTTCAAAAAATAATGAATTGAAAAATAAATCAGAAGGCTTAATTAAGCCTGAGGTCAGTGAGAGACAGTCAGGGCAAAGCTTCCTTACAAGTCCACGGAGCCAGAGCAGGGCTGAGTCTCCTGCTTTGCTTGTTTTTGAAGCAGCTCCAGGCAATGGCATGCCTTTGAACCACACAGAATTAGAATTCAGCTGTTTTTCAGGCAGTACAGTATGTCTTCATTGGTGCTACAGCAGGCTCGTAAATTAAGATAAAAAGTTGGTGAGATGGAGACAAAAACGTGTTTCTGGGGAGGGAGAGAGAGCACAGAGCAACATCCCAGAATCTGCAGGCTCCCAGCATCTCCCTGGCCACATGAGCGCCTCAGCCCGGCTAAACTAAAAGCCCCTGGCTGTTCCAAGCCAGACCTGGGCTTAAAGAGGGCAAAGGTCTCTGTTCCAACCATGTACATGTGCCACCCCTTCCTAGGGGCCTGCCTGAGAAGAGGCTTCACCAGTGGGCAAACAGCACCCCACACAGCCCACCTGCTAGTCAGAGGCCACAAAACATGGCCATTGCATGGCCACCAGCTAGGGCAGCCTATAGCCGTGTGTGTGTGAGTGCGTGAGAGAATCTGCCTCATCTCAAAGAACATATTCATTTATTTGAAAGCCTTATGTAGCATCTGTTAAATATATTAGGTGCTATCCTAGCACAGAGATAGAACAGTGAAAAAGTCCGTGATGACTGGGTGCGGTGGCTCACACCTGTAATACCAGCACTCTGGGAGGCCAAGGCGCAGATCACCTGAGGTCAGGAGTTCAAGACCAGCCTCGCCAACATGGTGAAACCCCGCCTCTACTAAAAATACAAAATTAGCCAGACATGGTGGCAGGCACCTGTAATCCCAGCTAGTTGGGAGGCTGAGTCAGAAGAATCACTTGAACCTGGGAGGTGGAGGTTGCAGTGAGCCAAGATCACACCATTGCACTCCAGCCTAGGCAAAAAGAGCAAAACTCCATCTCAAAAAAAAAAAGAGATGAGCCCTGCCTTTTTGCAAACTACATTAATGTGAGGGAGGCAGATGCTCAAACGAATCATCTCAGAAATAAGTAGTTGTGTTTGTACCCAGTGTCCCAAAAGCAGTCAGTGCAAGATGATGTGAGTGAAGCTGGCCTTGCAGCCTCTTCACTCCCTTCTCAGGAATCTGACAGAGATCCTGTGCTCCAGACAAAAAGGGCTACTCATTTGCCTCCAAATTCATCATTACCTGCTCCTACACCTGTACTCATGCAGTCCCTTCCACCTGCAAGGCCCATCTCCACTTTTCAAAGATTCTACTCTGCCTGAAGAACCCCATCCATATTACCTCCTTTGCGATGCCTCTAGTGGTCCTCTCCTCCCACAATCTCTCTCCTGAGGACTCTCCTCAGCACCATCTCTGGAACTGAGCACAGGGCCTGACATGGCACAGTTTGAGCTGAATCAAACAGAAATGTTCATCCATAAAGCTACTTGAAGATAGGAAAAAAAATATCAGCACCCAGGGCAGGAAGAAACTTCTGGGAAGAAGTCAATGTGAGTCTGTGCAGGAGAAAGCTGGGGGGAAGGGGGAAATGGAGGCAAGGTACCCCTCACAGGGGGGTCAGGCAGGGTGCTGACTCTAGGGGAAGAATGCCTCTGTTAGCATGATGGCTCTGCTGGGAAGAGCACCTCAACAAGGCTGGTCTCTCTTTATGTAAAAAGGGATCCCAAAGGCAGCAGATCTGGGAGGTTTCTGCAGGATCCTCAGCAGAGCTCTGACCATCCTGATGGAAACAGTCTGACCATGTGGCACTGCATATATTGGGTCAGAGCAAGCAGAGGGTAGGGAGGCCAACTCATCCTCCAGACAAGGGGACTTGGGGCCAAGCACTGGCCTCCAGAGCATGGACCTAAAGGAGAAACTGGCCTCTAAAATACGACCCCTTCCTCCACATCCCTTTGTCCCCAGAAGTGTTTACACACGTAGAGGAAGGACGGCACTTCAGGAGTTTACATAAAGTGGGAGAACCTGAGCATAGATCATGTAAATCACTCAAGGTCATGGCATGCTGATGGCAGCCTGGGGAAACCAAGCTGTAGACAAAAACAGGGAGATGCTGGCAAGGCAATAATTCCACGCTGGGCGCTGGAGTTCACAGGGCCTGGGCTGGGTTCAAATCCTGCCTCTGTGACTGGCCACACAACCTCCTGGTGCCCAAGCTTCCCTCCCTAAACAGTGGAAACAGAAACAACTCCCCACCTGCCAACTGGGTAGTGGGAGGATTCAGTGACGGGTGTGGTGGCTGGAAGCACGGTGGCTCCCAGCCCAAGCTCAGTGTGGGGCAGTATGACAGCGTCTCCCCTGTGAACTGGGGTAGTCTTCTGCTGAGAAATAGGCAGAGGTGGGACATGAGGGAGCTGGGAGGGCTGACCAAAATAATCCTCCCCTGCAGAGGAACAGAGCCCCTCCCAAACCAGTCATCTAACAGAAACATGAACCTCTCTACTATGACATGAGAAAGACCAAGGTTATTTTGAAAAGTACCAATAAATGTTAATTCCCTGGGGCTCTTTATGTAAAGAGTGACTAAAATCCAGAGGATAGAGTGGTCCCCAGGAGACTGACAGGAAGAGAGCCACTTTAATATTTCATTAGTGTCCCATTAGCAAGACAACACACATTTTCACACTTGGTGACTTCTTGGGAATAATTTCTCATTCAGAAACAAAGGGGGATGCTGCTGCTGCTTACCCCACTGGCCTGTTAAGCATCCTGAAGCAGCCAGTTGGAAAGAACTTGACCTTCAGGGTTACAGCTACTCAAGCCGATGAACTCCACTGTGAAAGACTTCCTGGGGAGGCGCCTATGAAACCCACTAATCCAGGGATTGACAGCCAAGCAATTGAGCTGTAAAGTAAAGCAAGCAAGCCTCTCTGATGCTCCTTAAGCCAGGTTCACACTGCTCTGCCCTGCAGGCCTGTCGCAGTACAGCCACCGACCAATCCGGGGGATCCTACAACCGCAACCCTTCTGCTATAGCCTGAAAAGAAGGGAAGGAAAAGGGAATGGGAAGGAAAGAAAAGAGAAAGAAGGGAAAGAGAGCCGGGATTTAGGAAGACAAAGGGAGTTGATCGTAGCAGCTAGCATTACACAGATTACTGTCACATTCAGCTGCTCACCAAGTATCTCCCATGCCCTCGGTGTGTGCCAGGAATGTGCTTGATGCGGGCACATGGGACAGAGCCCGCAGACAGTAAGCGAGAGAATGACTCCCAAGTTGTCGATTTAGGTTCCACAACAAACCAGAGAGGTAGTTCTTAGCCTGCCCGTATTTCAGATGAGCTGCTCAGCCAGCACCTTACCAGTGCGGGTTTCTGGGGGACTTGGTAAAGGGAAGGGCAGATCTGGCCTCGGGCAGGGGGCTTCTCATCCCTATGTTGGTCTACCTGTATTACACATCATTTACAGAGATGGCTCAAACACATGAAGACACTACACAGGGGCTTTGTTTCCTGGTTTCTGGCTTTGTGGCTAGTATCTCATTCTCTGCATTGAAGATAATTACTCACAGGCAGGAGGATGGCTCAGCCCCTCCTCCTCATCCCCCCACAAGGTCACAGGGAAGTCGAAGGAACTGAACAGGTAGTGTCCTCTCAGCTCCAGTGGGCTCCTTCATGCAAGTGGCCTCCTGGGCCCCTACTGCCTCCAAGGACCACCTCACAGAGCCAGCCTGCCATTTGCCATCAGCTCCCGTTCCTGAGCTAATGTCCTCACCACGTTCAAGGAGCAGAGGGCACCTGGCCTCCAGGGACACCCTCCCCCTCTTCCCTCCAATTTGGTCTATTAATTTAAAACAAAGGAAGCTGGCCAGGAGTGGTAGGCACAGGGGATGTCTGAGAGGATGTAATTAATGCAGCTGCTCCAAACGGAAGGTAACACCTTGTCTCCTCATTAGCAGATGTACTGCAATTTAGGATGACATCCTGGACGCGAGCAAGGGGACACACAGCTCCCTTGCAAGTCCACGTCTTGCCCGCCACTTCCATTTCCTCGCCATTGAACAATTATGAACAAAGCACTCCCAGCAGAAGGTTGGGAGCTGCTGAAGTCCAGCCCCCAGGTTCCGGCAGCCCAGGGCCTGGGCCCAAAGCTCCACGGATCCAGCAACCCTGGGTTCCCACAAAGAGCCCCACGAGGTGCACACCTCCGCCTTTGAAATATTCCCTCATTAAATATTCAGCATGGGTTCCTGACCCTGTTTGCTGTGCCCTGTAAACAGAAAAGGCACAAGATGGACTGCAAGGACACAATGACCTTCCCCGACAGTGACATGTTGGAGGGACTCAAGGTATGCAGAGCCCCGCCTTCCAACAGTTCAGGCCCATGTCAAGTTACATTAGCATTTTCCCTCCAAGAAGCAAGACCAGCATTTCCCTCCCCCACCTCGCTCCCCCGCAAAAAATGAGCGGAGCCTCCAATGGAGCAGAAACATTTCCGTAGAGGGAAGGAACCCTGCAAAGTTATGTTCCAGCCTGGCTAAAAAGTTTGGGGCCACCTAGGTGACTCTGTACCTATGCAGAGGCTAGAAGAAAACTGGGGTTAAAAAGAATTTTTAAAAAGTTGCCATACTGGTGTTTTGAGACTACAGCTTTTCCTTTCAACCCAGCAGGTCACCTAGGTCAAGCCCATGAACGCTCTGGAATCATCTGAGTGGTGAACCTTAATTATGACCCAGCAGCAGGACAATAAACCAAGTGCCCCTTACATCGCTGGGCAGCCCCCTGGACCCTACAACGGGTACCAGTGCCTTAGCATGTCAGCTCCAAGAGGACAGCAAGGGGCCTGGCCTGGACCCAAGCACCTAGTTAATGTACAGGTAAAGCCAAACAAAAACAAAGATTGCTGCAAATTCCACGATGGCACGTTGTGAAAGAGGCCAAATGATTTTCAGGATTGGTGATCTGGACCAGTTTAGCTGCCCCAGAGAGTTCCACACAGGCTGGCCCACCCTTGGGGCAACCAGCCGAAGCATATGCAGAGATAGGAAGACTTCCTTGGCTTCAGCTTAACACCAGAGGAGTCGAAGGCAAAAGTCACCACCATCCTTGCTTAGAGCTGAGCCTGAAAACCAAGAGACCCAGGAAGTTCATTCAGGAGTCTTTTCCCCCGCCCCGAGTCTTTTTGTGCACACAGATTAACTGTATCTGGCTCATCCTCAAGGTCACAGCCATCAGCCCAGGGCAGAGCTCAGTGTATCCAGGCCACCTCCTGTGGGCCACCCCACACAAACTCACAGGCAGGCAGAGGCCCCTTAGGAGACTAGAGCTCTCCACACTCCACGGGCTGCACCACATCCTACGCAGCCGGACCTCTCAGAGGCACAGCTCCACCCACTCACTGTGTCTGACTGTGTCTGCCAGCCCAAGTGTCTGCTGTAGAGCCCCCTGCAGGGTAGAGGTCCCCCACCTGAGAACCGTTTCCCTGCTGGAGATGAGCCTTTTCTGGCTACGAATTTCCAGATTGTGCCTGCTTCCAACCTCTCTTGTGAGGCCAGAAGCATTTCTTTGTCATTTTAGGGAGTTCCTGAGCAGGAAATAATTTTGCTTAGAAATTCACAAATATTTTGAAGTAATTTAGAAATACTCTATCAAAATATTAGGCATTAGGTATTATTATTAAAGTAGTATTAGGTGACTTTGTGTGTCCTTTTATCTAAATTATTAAAAGTCCCAAGGATTCTCCAGTCCACATCTAATACTTCAGATGATCAAAACAAACAAATAAATTTGAGTTTTCTTTTAGAATCCAGGAAATCCGTGTTTTCTTGAGGAGTAGAAGAGAATGTGGCAAGTCAGCCTGCTTAATCCTACCTGTCTCCACTGGAAAAAACTTTTAAAAAGGATTATGATATAAAATGACACAGACGCTTGTGGTTATTATTGTACTTTGCCATGTTATTCTTTGATTTGATGCTTTTTAATTAAATTTAAATTGAGCAGTTTCAGCCATGACTTCTTAATACTCATGTGTGATTCTGAAGACGCCAGAATCTGGCTAAATTAATACTGCATACTTGCTTGTCAATAACAACTCCTGGTAAAAAAAAAAAACTGTGCATTGGGGAGCTCTGGCACGGACTGTCGCACTGAGCAGCTGTGGAGGACGCGAAGCCAGGGGCATTTCCACGAAGACTCCAACCTAGCTCTGGGGTTGAGCTCACAATGCCATACCCCAGAGTCTCATGAAGAATATTTTATCAAAGTTGAACCAGCATATTTTTAAAATTTTTCATGTCCATTTCCCTAACTGTTCACTCCAAGAAAAGGAACGAGGACTATAATTCACGACTATGAACCTGGACTGCACCAAAAACTCTGGAGAAGGTAACAGAGCTGCTTTCCTAAGAGCCTCCAGTTGATGGGAGACAGTCAGGAGGTGACGGCGCTGCCAGTTCACTGACATGAAGGCCTTTTCAATTTCACTTTTTTTTTTTTTTTTTTGAGACGGATTCTTGCTCTGTCACCAGGCTGGAGTCCAGTGGCGCAACCTTGGCTCACTGCAACTTCCGACTCCCAGGTTCAAGCGATTCTCCTGCCTCAGCCTCCCAAGTAGCTGGGACTACAGGCACGTGCCAACACACCCAGCTAACTTGTTTATTTTTAGTAGAGATGGGGTTTCACCATGTTGGCCAGGATAGTCTTGATCTCCTGACCTCATGATCCGCCCACCTTGGCCTACCAAAGTGCTGGGATTATAGGCATGAGCCACCGCACCCAGCCAATTTTTACTTTAAATATATTTTTTGCATGTTCTGGCTTCATATTTGCAGCAAGCAGTGGGCGGCATTTCCAGAGTCAGGAGATAAACTGAGGGCAGAGCACAGTGCGGAAACAAGGCAAGAATCCCGGTCTGTCGGCCTGCTTGCCGTGGGCACTGCTGGGCAGGAGAGGCATGAAGGGAGAGAGGGGCAGTAACAGCCCTTCGGCGTGTGTCTTGGCACCCTGGAGGGGATGGGATGTGGGATGATGACTGGTAGCGTTAAGCACCAGGAAGAAAATGATGCAGGCAGAGGGATGGGATGTGTTCTTCAGAAAGGGTGATGAGCAAAGAAGGGGTTCTGAGGGCACAGGGTGGGCACTGTCTGGGTCCAGGCAGAAGGGATGGCAACTTACTTGGCACATCTGAGGGAGAGCAAATGGCCAGCCTGGCTCCAGTAGGCAAGGAAAAAGTGACAAGACATGAAGCCACAAGGCCAGCAAGGGAGCCGGAAGGCAGACCACCATGGCGGCAGAGCCCAGGAGGCCTCTGGGTTTTGTGGGCACTGTGATGGGCAGCCAGGAAGGACAGCAGGATGAGAGGGGCGCCAAGTCTGAGGACCACACTGGCTCCCAGGTGGGGCAGGAGCAGCAGGGCTGGATGAGAAGGGCCCCGCCAAGGGCTGACTGGTCTGCCAGTCACGGGGCACGTGCCCACACTACTTCTGCAGTGGCTGAGGGCACTCCTCCCAGGCTAGGGTGGCTCCAGCCCCAGGGGTGGCCATCCTTACTCTCTGGGCAGGCTGGTCCGGTACCTGCTGCTCGACTCAGAACCTTCAGTCTCACTGGGAAGTGACTATCGACCCAGGGGACTGGAGGCTCACCGTTCCGCAGGAGTCCCATGAGGCCCTGAGGCGCCTGGCTCACTGAAGGTCACGGAGCGGTGGTCTGGACAAGCCAGAACTCCTCAGTTGCCTTCATTTGAAACTCCCCCAGGAGCAAGCCCTGCTGGGGAAGCAGCTGCGGCAACCCACTCACACTTGAAAACCTCTGCATGCACCCCTCCTAGAAATATGGGACAGCGGCAGGGAGGGCAGGAGGGGGGCACCAGGAGAGCCGCTGCTGAGACTGCAAGTTCGTTTGCCATGTCTCCTTACAACAACGTTCCTAGAGGTCAGGGACTATGTCCCTCCATCCATCCCAGAGCCCAGATGTCTGATGACTCAGCAAACAGTGAATGTTGATGACGCCACTCCGCCTCCAGGACATCCTATAACTCTTACCGTTTCACCAACTCAAGGACACAGTGGAAACCACATGCTGGATTTTTAGAAAGCACACAAAGCTAACAAGCAATTAGAACAGACAAATCACAAATATTTAAATATTGAGAACTTAAATGATGTCTGTCTACCTCAAAGATGGATCTCAACTTCCTCTTCAGACCCGAGAGTCCCTTCGAGAGAACGAAGGCCGTGTCACAGGGTGGGGGTGGGGGATGCGGGGGGCGGCAACAGCTCCCACCTCTACAGCGGGTCACAACTGCTTCTCCTCAGTTGCCCACAGTGGCTCAGGCAGAAAGGTTTTAAACAGAGCTAAAATGCATATTTTGATTTACTTTAGAAACTTGAACTGGCCCCAGGCAAATAATAACTATATGAGAATATTTCATTTAGCACCTTCCTCTTTCACTCCCTTTAGGGAAAAGACTGCCTGCACTCAAAAATGAGGGGGAGGAAAACTTAAATGAAAAATATATTCGAACAACAGCCAGAGTGGGGAAGGGAGGCACATATTTCCAAGCCAACTTCCAAGCTCCTGTTGCTCCAATTTGCCTCTGAAACAATTCCACTTTGCCTTCTGTTGCTTGAACAGTAATTATTAAAGGTATCAATTAAAAGTGTCCAACTCCATTGCTCCCATGGCCAGAGTCCCTGGCACAGCTCCCACCCTTGCGTGCAGCAAACTGCCGCCACCCTGATTTTCTGTGTCAGTGGGGTAGAGCCAGTCTAGGATAGACCCACTTCTCTGGTTGATTTTAGGCTGGAAGAAGGCTGCTGCCCACCGCCCTGCCACAGCGAGGAAGGAAGAGCAGAGTTTTTCTGCCATCTGTAAGTAGCCTAGGCACAACAAATGCACTGGGCCCAGCACTGGGAAGACACAGTCCTTTAATACAAATCTGGCACCTCCATTTCCCGAGAGCGCCCCTTGGCAGGGGGTTTCTCCCATTCTTCTCCCCTCCTCCCCTCTCTTGCCAGGAAGAGGAGAGCCTGGAAGTATCAACAGCCAGGAACATTTTGACATGACATGAAAGAGGGAATCCCTCTTCTTAGCATCACATGCTGGAAAGCTTCCAGACCAAACAGCAGTCCCTCCTGGCTTGTCAGAAGAGAACGTGGGCAACTTGGAGGGCTCACGATCCTAAGCAGGTGCTGGGCTCCTGTGGCCAGAGCCTCAGCATTCACACGAGCAACACCAGCTGCATCCCTTCAGGGCGTCTGAAGGAGCAGAGGCATGCGTGGGAGCTGCAGGCACAGAACCAGCAGCAGGAGCCACTCCAGGGAGGATGAAGCCACGCCTCCCCCAGGGCTCCACCCGCAGCAACTCTGCACTCCAGCAACCCTGTACCGAGCACACTCTGTGTATGAGGCCCTGCACCTGGCCCCAGAACACGCAAGTAAGAGATGCAGGCACTATCCCCAAGGAACTCCACGTGTGAGGATAGACACTTGCACCATTAATAAGAGGCAAAGCACCACACATACCCAAAGCAGGGGGCAGGGGCACGGATGACACAGAGAGGAGGCAGGGTTTAACTGAAACTTGAATGTGAAGCTTTTACCCAAGTGCAGAAGGGCCAAGGGACTGCATGGACAAAGAGTTCCATTGTCACTCTAAGGAGCTAAAGCTTTATTATGAGGGAAGGGAGGGACTGGTGGCTGGGGGTGGGGCAAGACAGAGTGGATTATAAAGAGAGGAGGAGCAGGCCAGGCATGGTGGCTCACGCCTGTAATCCCAACACTTTGGGAGGCAAGGCGGGTAGATCACCTGAGGTCGGGAGTTCAAGACCAGCCTGGCCAACATGGTGAAACCCCGTCTCTACTAAAAATACAAAAATTAGCCAGGTGTGGTGGCGGGCACCGGTAATCCTACCTACTCAGGAGGCTGAGGCAGGAGAATCGCTTGAACCCAGAAGGTGGAGGTTGCAGTGAGCCAGGATTGTGCTGTTGCACTCCATCCTGGGCAACAGGAACAAAACTCCATCTCATAACAAAAAATTAATTAATTTTTGTTTTTAAAGGAAAAGAGGAACAAGACAAGGAGACCCAGGAATACTTCAGGGGCTCACGAGGGCCCAAGCTGGGGCAGTGGGAGATGGAGCAGATGGGAGAAAACATGAAGTTCACAGGCAGAATTTATGGATCTTCTTCATGACTCCAGGGGGTACCAACAGTACCAGGAGTGTTCCTTCCTTCCCCACCCGTCCAGCTCAATCCATAATGATGACCCTACAGGGGCAAGTGTGGGCCACTGGCAACAGGACACAAGCGAACCACACAAATAACCTGTTGGAAAAACAATGTTTGGCTTTGGACACGCAGTGAGTTCAAAGTGTTCAGCATGCAGTATCAAACAAAGGCTTAGGCCAGGTGTGGCGGCTCACACCTCAAATCCCAGCAATTTGAGAGGCCGAGGCAGGAGCACAGCTTGAGCTCAGTAGTTTGAGATCAGTCTAGGCAACAAGGTGAGACCTGGTCTCTGCCAAAAAGAAAAAAGAAAATTAGCCAGGCACGGTGGTGCATGCCTGTAGTCCTAGATACCTGAGTGGCTGAGGTGGGGGGTGTGCTTGAGCCTGGAAGTTTGGGGCTGCTGTGCGCTGAGTTCATGCCACTGCACTCCAGCCTGGGGCGACAGCAAGACCCTGTCTCAAAAATTTTTCAAAAAGAAAAAAAAAAAAGGAACAAAGACTTCAAGTTCAGGGGAGAGATAGAGCCTAAAGATACAGATGTGGGCGTCATCAGCAGGTGAACAGAAATTTAAACCATCAGAAGAGAAACCGTCCAGAGAGCTCCTAGTAAGAGAAAAGAAAGCCAAGAATACCAAGCTCAGGAAAGACATCTCAGAGGGCAATCAGGAAAGGTGCAGGGACCGGGTGGTGAGGCAGGAAGATAATGTCCCAGGGCTGAGGGAGAGACAGGTTTTCTTTCAAGAAAAGGAGAGCTGACATCAACAAATGCTACAGAGAAGCCAGGAAGGATGAGGGCTGAACAGAGGCCATGGGATTTAATAATTAAGAGTGTTCAGTGAATTCTAAAAGGAGAAGTACCTATTGAATGGAATGGGGAGGCAGACGCACAACTTCTGTGGTTAAGGAAAGAACGGGAAGGGAAATGGAGAGAGAAAACAGTAGCAGGGAAGGGCTGGGAGAAACTTACACAAAATGAGAATGGCGGCACATTGACGAGTAGAGAGTGAGCAAGGTAGAATAAATATCTGGGTATGTCGTTTGAACTCGAGAGGGATAAACTGTGGATAACGTGGGAATCGTCAACACAGTGGTAATGATGGAAGTCTTGCTCGAGGATGACACAGCCCATGGAATGTAGATAAATATCTGTGATGTCCACAGGAAACTGGAGCAAGGGCCCATCTTCTAATCCTTTGTCCACACCGTTCCTTCCTTCCCCCGTCCAGCTCAATCCATAATGATGAATTCCAGCTACATTTGTTTCTGGAAGGGGTTGCCCCTTAAGATTAGGCATAGGGAAAGTCTTCAACTTCTTCGTAACACTGAGGTTCTACAGATAGTGAACTGGTAAATAAAAACAGGTCCTGTAGGACCCAGGGTCAGAAACATGGGTTACTCACCTGTTCCTTCCACATTCTGCAGCTCTGAGCCACGTCCAAGAACTCAATCACAAGCTGAGTCTTGCCCTGTGCTTCAGTAAAATACTGGATAATGCCAACAAGATTTACTACATAGAAACTTGGGTTATGCAAAATGCACATGATGATGACCCAACAGCATAAATGCTTAAAGAACTTAGGAATCAATAAAACAGCTGTAAAAGTAAATTTTAAATATTTTAAGGTGTAAGTAACATACAATAAAATGTACAGATCTTAATCTGTTGGATGAGTTATAACAATTGTATAAACATATAATCACTACCCAAAATGGGACTGAGTACACTTCCATCACCCAAAAGCTTCCTTGCCTCTTTCCAGTTAATTCCCCCCCACCCCGCTCCACTCTTAAGAAACCACTTCCGATCACCAGAGTGGTCTCATCCGTTCTTGTATTTTATCTAGATGCATTCATAGAGTATGTCCTCCTGTTCTTCAGCTCCATCCAAATGATTGTATCAGTAGTTGATTCTTTTTTACTGCTCAATAGTATTCCACTGTAATAATTTATTCATTATTCAGTTGACAGATATTTGGGCTATTTCTACTTTTGGCTTTATATGAACATTCTTATATAAGCTCTTTTGTGAACATATATTTTCATTTTCCTAAGGTAAATGCTTAAGAGTGGAATTGCTGGATCATGGTGTAATTTCAGGAAAGAAATCCTGCCAAGCAGGTCTCCCAGGAGGTTGGACTACTACATACACCAACCAGCAACGTCTGAGGGTTGCAGCGGTTCCACAACCTCACCAACATTTCCTGTGGGTCGTCCTTTTTAAATTTTAGCCACTCTAATAATAGGTGGCATCTCACTGTGGTTTTAGTTTGTATTTCCCTGATGAGTGAAGATGCTCAACACCTTTCCACATGCTTATTGGCCTCTGTATAACTTCTTTTGTGAACTACCTGTTCAAAGTGCACAGGTCCATACATTCTCACAGACATACAGAGTCGCATAACCACAACCACAACCACCATACAGAAAACTTCTGTCACCCCAAGAAGTTCGTTTGTGCTCTTCTATAATCGACCCAGCCCCATCCCCAGTCCACGGCAACCACTGATCTCTTTCCTTTCCACATAGTTTTGCCTTTTCCAGAAGGTCACATAAACAGAATCAGGCAGCACGTAGCCTTTTGAGTCTGGCTTCTTTTCACTGATCATAATGCATTTGAGATTCATCCATACTGTGTTGCATCGTTCTGTTTAATGATGAGTAGTATTCCAATGAGGTTGTTCATTCACTGGCCAGTTGAATGACATTTGGGTTGTTTCAGCTTTTGAAGATCACGAGTAAAGCCACAGTAAGCATTCCCATACAAATTCTTGTAGAAGCGTTAACTTTTCATTCTCTCAGGTAAACACCTAGAAGTGGGAGTGCTGGGTCATGCTGTAAATGCAGATCTGTAAGATTCTTAAGTGTAGATTTCTAAGAAAATGTCAATCTTGTTTCCAAAGTGGCTGTACCATTCTGCATTCCTATAAGCCAGTGGAAGAGTTTCAGTTTCTCTGTGTGTGTGTGTGTGAAGGAGTCTCACCCTGTCATCCAGACTGAAGTGCAGTGACGCGATCTCTGCTCACTGCAACCTCCGCCTCCCAGGTTCAAGCTATTCTCCTGCCTCAGCCTCCCAAGCAGCTGGGACTATAGTGGCCCGCCACCATGCTGGGCTAATTTTCATATTTCTACTAGACAGTTTTTCACCATGTTGGCCAGGCTGGTCTCGAACTCCTGACCGCAAGTGATCCGCCTGCCTTGGCCTCCCAAAGTGCTGGGATTACAGGTGTGAGCCACCACACCCCATCAAGAGTTTCAGTTTCTCTACATGTTCACCAGCACTTGGTATTACCAGGGTCTTTTTGGTTTTATTTTGAGAAGATATCCTAGTAAGTGTGTACCAGTATCTCATTGTGGTTTTTAGTTTCATTTCACTGATGACTAATGCTGTTGAAGATTCTCCATGTGCTTAGTTACCATCTGTGTATCCTAAGATGTCTATCCTAAGAACTCTCGCCCATTTTTAAGTTGGGTGGTTTTCATATTATTGAGGTTTTAAAGTCCTTCACATATTCTGGATACAAGCCCCTTACTAGATGTATGTTTTACAAAAGTTCCTCCCAGTCTGTAGCTTCTTTTTTAATTATCTACACAGTACCTTTTGAAGAACCAGATTTTTTTATTTCTAGGAAGACTGACATGTTTTTTCTCTTATGGATTGCACAACCAGTGCCATATCTAAGAAATCACTGCTAACCTAAGGTCACGAAAACTTTCTCCCATGTTTTCTTCCAGAAGGCTTATAGTTTTAGATATAAACTTAGGTCTATGATCCACTTAGAGTTAATTTTTGTATACAGTATGGGGTATGGGTTGAGGTTCATTTTATTTGCATATGAATGTCAAGTTGTTCCATTACAATCTGTTGAAAAGACTATCCTTTCTCCATTGAATTCCCTTTGCACCTTTGTCAAAAATCAATTAAGCATCTATGTGTGGATCTGTTTCTGGACTCTCTCTTTGGTTCCATTGATGTGTATGTCCATCCTTTTGCAGTATCACACTGTCTTGATTACTGTGGCATTACAGGAAGTCTGGAAATCAGGCTATCTTCTAGCTTTGCTCTTTTTCAAAATTGCTTTGGTCTCTCTACATCTTTTGCATTTCCATACAAACCTTACAATCAGTTTATCTAAATTTTGAGTAGGATGGCATGAATTCAGAAATGAATGTAGGGAAAACAGACATCAATATTTAGTCTTTCTAATACATAGTATAGCCCTCCATTTATATAGATCTTCTCTAATTTCTCTCAGAGATATTTTGTAGTTTTCAGCATAGAGGTCTTCCATATTTTCTCAGTTTTATTCTAAGGTATTTGAAGTTTTTGAAGTTATTGTAAATGGTACTGATATTTAAGTTTCCTTTTCCAACTGTGTGTTGCTAACATAGAGAAATACAGTTGATCTTGTATCTCGTAGCCTTGCTGAATTCATTTATTCTCATAGGTGCTTGGGTTGTTTTTTTTTTTTAATAGATTCCATGGGGTTTTTCATAATCATGTTGTTTGCAAATAAAGGTTAAATTCTGGAGTTAGACTGACTGTCTAAAACTCCGAAAGACAGGTGCTTTTCAATGATTAGAAAGTGCTCAAAATTCCAGAAAAGAAAACTTAAAAAATTTTGACTTCAGAATTTTACTTCCTGTTCTTGTCAGATTAACAGCATCTTATAAGGGATGACAGGAGGCTGTTTCATTGCACGGCAATGGGAGGCCACCGTCAAGAAACTCCAGTGGCTACGATAACTTACAGTTTCCAAGTTACCCCCCTCCACACACCACCCCTGCGTCCTGTGCAGTCTGCAGTGCCGGTGGCAGGCCTGAAGAATACCAATGTACCAAGCAATGAAGAACCAGATGTTTAGTGTATTTCCAGGCTCTATCATCTGGATAGTTACCATAAGCTTCTGGTAAAGTGATCACTTTCAGCCTGGTAAACAAACTCTGGATTTCACATGTGACTTTTCAAAAACCTCTCAATTTCAGCTTTTAAAGAGCTCCAGGGAGTAGGGCTGTTGACAGCGTTTTTCCCACCAGGAGAGACACATGGAAAGGCCTCATAGGTAACTGGCAATCCAACAGCAGCAAACACACACAGTGTTGGCAACATAAAATCCAAAGACGCTTGTTTAACAGAGAGGAAACACCAAGTTCACCAAATTTATGGCTAAATTACTAAAGTACACAGAAACAAGGAAACAGATCCACCGATGAAGGACTTGACAAGGGCTTGTTTAAAATGTATTGCTGCCACCACTTGATTTTCTTCCATTCTGCAACCTTATATAACTTAAGTCCTCAGTCACAGCTATAGTATCAACTGCTATGATCTGCTGAAGTTAATTACTGCCTCCATCACAAAAAACAAGCAATTGTTTATCATGCTAGTGTTATTTTTGCCCAGTGGTTTCAGATTCAACTTCATTATAAGGTAGTGAAACGTGTGTGTGTGTGTGTTATACACATATAATTTTTTAAGAGAAATAATTCTCAAGCACTCCACTGCCATTCTATCAAATGCAAGGCAAGTGATTGCTGAATTCCCAATTATGCTCAACCTTAAATGACACTGTTTGGTCTGATTGTATATCCACCCCTACAGGGAGTTGTGCAAAGGCATATATTTGGCAAGCTTTCAAACCACGGCAACAAAACATGTGCTGAAGAAAATGATTCAAAATATTAAGAAAGCAGTCATTTATTTTAGAAAGCCTGTTCACGTGAGACAATAAGCTGCTTCCCAGAATAGGCTCCATCCATCAGGAAAACACTATAACTTAGCACACACTGGCTGGAATCCCTCTCAGCCATCACCCAGCAGTGATGATTATTTATCATCCACAATGCATCAAAGATGGAGAAGCAGACTGGGCACGCTTCCATGATGGTGCAGAACTGTCAAGGGCAGCAAACCCTCCCCACCCTGCAGAAGCATCTACGGTACAGATGACCTCACAGATCCTAGAGACTTACCTGGTTTTCCTACAGATCCACAGGCGAGCTCTTGGGTACTTAGGCACATGAAGGGGATGGAAGACACGGGCAGCTGGGTGCTAGGTCTAGATCATCGATTCCATTAAAAGAAAATTCAAACAAAATGAACCAGGGGGCCCCATGTCAGTCAGCTACCCGTCTGGAGGTTGGCAAGGCAATGAAAGGCTGGAGGTAGTCCTTCTAGGAATCAGGCTAGCTGGGCCTGCTGAGTTCAGCCAGTTGAAACAAAGCAAAGCTCTTTTGAGATGAGCCTTAGGAAAATCTTTTTCCAGTATCTCTCCTGCGCATACCCCTGGAAAGCATCTGTACCATCAGGAGGCGCCAACTCCACCCAGGGATAACTGTTCCATTAGGAGCCCATTCTCTCACACTCTATGAACTTTCAGTCATCTGCTTAGAAGACAGAATTTCTATCTCCTTCTATCACTGTATCTGAGGAATGGGCAACAGATGGATCTAGTAAGATGTACATAATAATTAGTTTTCTCTAAATCAGGACATACTATAATTTTAACAAATATTTAAGCGCCTCAACCAATTTTAGGAAACATTTAATGAGCCAACCAAAGTACCAAGACAAGAAATATGAAACTGCAGGTTAGCAAATGAACTGGGATCTCAACTTTCCTCGGGTAAACAACTTGGGATTCGTAGGGTTTTTTGGATACCACTAAACACAGTATCTGCAAAGAAGAGAAAAAGTTATGGACTGGTGGTTAGCCAGACATTTCTGCAAATATCTTAGCCATGAAAAGACAGGCTAGAAAAAGAAAACCAAGACGTTTGTGGGCAGAACATCATTCTGGCTCCTAAGGCTGGGAAGAAAGAAATGAACAATAGTAAGTGGATACTAGCATTCAAAGCAGTTAAACACAACCAGCATATCCATCTATAAGTGCCAATCTCACTTTTTCAGGTTCCATCAGAGGGCCCTGTTTCATCTTCAAACAAATAATCACCACCATATACTGAATGTGTGTCAAACAGGGTCAAGTGTACTGCACACACTAACTTCTAATTAATCTCTGTGGGAAAGGCACTGCCTTTCAAATTCTCACCAGGAGTACTGACCAGGTAGGTAAAGGAAGATGTTTAGAACATTCAGTGACTAAACCACATTAACTTCAAAAGCAATCAGCCAAAAAGTCAAATCAAAAAAGTGATACAATCTGGGGGCATATATAATAGCAGATGGTTTCTCATAGTGTTAATCTTATGAGAGAAACGGCTTCCAGTAAATATACGCTTATTGAGTTTGCACTGACTAGGAAACCAATGACTGACATGGACTTCCAACCCTACTCCCCACCCCACGCTGACCCTAAACACACACTGGTGCCACCATGGGAACACAATCTGCTGTGCTTATGTGCTTCTTGCACACCAGACCATCATATGTTGGTCAAAACCCATTTTCCACCCCCATCTTCCCCACCTTCATTTTACACATCTTGATCCTGAACAGGCCAGGCCCTTTCCTGACTCTGCCTGGGTTCATCCTGTTTGTCCCCTTCTACCTGAACCTGTTCTCTACTCAGGCAAGTGGAGAACCAGGCAGAGTCAAGGCATCTTAGACTCCGGTCAAACATGAGAAGGGCGAGATTCTCTTAAACCTAGCCTAACGAACTTATCTCTCTCAAAGGCAACTGAAATCCTCTAGCTCCATAGCTTTATCTTTAGGTCTCCATTCTAAAAAGGTCCATTTCACTATAAATTAACTGAGAAGTTACTGTTTCTACTTGTACAACCCAATCACTGTAATAATGCCCTGATAAAGACAGCAACAAGAATGAAAAGTTGCACAGGGGAGCTTTTGCCAAACAGATAGGTCTCCTGAGTTCTACGATCCGGTCCCCCAACGAGTATATTCAAGACCAAAGTAAGTACTTCAACATACAGCTTGAAACGGAATATATTTGAGACCCAGTGAGTTGGAAATGTGATTCTTTTCTTCCCTAAGGAAGCTGATGCAGAGGGTTCCTCGGAAGTATTTAATTGAACCCTCTGCATCAGCTTCTTTAGGGAAGAAAAGAATCACAACTGCCTCGGTATCGGTAGCCTTCCCACATTTTCCGCCTGAACCCATGGATGTTACCAGGTAGAAACCAGTGATGCTAAAAGTGGCTGACCAAAGTTTAGATTTCCGCAAATATCTCTATCTTAACAGACTTGCTACCTAACGTCAGAATGAACACTCGACACAGAAAGCATCTCTGACAGACATGCCACAGGATTTCTCACAGAAAATGCTATCTGACTCTGAAGGCTGGGTCTGAGGGAATTCAAATTCAGTCTTCAGCAAAGGCAAGCAGTGCAATCCCACTGCCTCAGGAAGGACACAGAGGAAGATCACCACTGGTGAGCTCCTACTATGGACCAAGAATGCTGGGAAATTATCTTCCCATCGCATTTGGGGGGAGCTAGGAAAATGTCATGTCCTTCTTGGGACACAGGCTGATTCTGTTTAAGCACAAGCATTCTGTGAATCCCCAAATTTCAACCCTAAAAGGCGAGGTTTAGAGCAATTTTTTCCCAAACAGTTCAAAAAAATGTGGACAACAATTTAGGACCAGTTTCTAGGCCACCAGTTCTACCAAGAGTTCTCCTTGGACATTAGTGATCTGCAGGGGTCTGCTCCCGTACTGATTTAATCAATGAATACCTGGGCACTTGTAGGTACATCTAACTGCTCAGAACACAGCTGAGAAGGAAACAGACAGAGTCCCTGCCCTAAAAGACCTAGTAGGATGGAAAAGAGCTGAAGACAAAAAGAAAAACAAGAGACAATTTCAGACAGTAATAAATGCTATGAAAAAACCACACTGCCACATGACAGAGTGACAGGGAACCACCACCTGTTGTCAGGCTATCGGGGGAGGGTGTGTCTAAGGAGATAGCATTTGAGGTGAGCCCTGAATGACACAAAGGAGCCAGCACACAAAGATGGGGAGAAGGGGGAAATCATTTTAGGTAGAGAAAACAGCGAATGCAAAAAAGAATCACATTTGTTGGATTCCCAGTATGGGAAGGGTCGATGTGCTTAGAAGGAAGGGGCACATGGTAGGAAATGGAGAGGCAGAGGCCAGATGATTCATGCTGACCGGACTCCAAATGGATAGAAAGTCACTGCAGGGTTTGAGCGAGTGACCTAATCCTATTTACATTCTTCCTAATTGCCCTGGCCCGTGCATGGGGAATCTATTGCTAGGGGAGCAACCTGGAGACAGGGAGTCCACACAGGAAAATGTGACAGCTCTCCAGGCAAAAATGTAAGGCCAGTTGCCTTGCCAGAAGCTCGGACATGCCCATTCCTCCCAGCATCTGGGAATTACGTCGCCACTCCGCAATCAACATTTAACTCCTCCACATAGCCTCCCCAACACCCACCCCTGAAACAAACTCCGCACCCAACACCTAGCCCGCCACTGGAAACCCCCGCCCAAAAATTTCAAAAAGCCCCAACAAACCTTGCCCAATAACACTTTCTTGCCCAATAGCACTTTCTTACCTAATAGCACTCCCTTGCCCAATAAGCACTTTGCCCTGTCAAGGTCATTTTTTCCCCAAGGCGGCCCGCTCACCAAAAATCCCGCCTGCCCCCTAGTAGTAGCTTGCCTCCTCCACGTCCTGTGTTCCAATATCCAATCAAGTGCCTTATGCTTTGTCTCCTCAGTTCCCAATTAAACGCCTTCACTCCCTGTAAAACCCCTTGCCCTAAAAAGTTAGGCGCAACTTCTCTGGCCCCCTCCCGGACCATAGAACCTCGCCTAATACATAAATAAATTGTTTTTTTCATTTTCTTATACTGGTCTCGGTTTCCTCATTTTAAACTCAGCAATTACCCTTACAGAAAGGAAGGGTGGCTTGGACTAGGGTGGTACTAGCAGAGATGTACAAAGATGAATCCACCTTGGAAGGAGAAAGACAGATGTTTGGGATGGGGAAGAAAGGGCAGAATCAACAACACTCCCGAGGTTCCGGCTTGAACCACTGATGAGTTTCTGTAAGTCAACCTTAGCCTTCATGTTCATAAATATTCTTCCATGCTCTTTCATCAACTTTGAACTTCAACCCTCACCTGACACCTTTTAACAGTGGAGACAGAACACTGCATGCTGTCCAAACAGCAAGGCAGATCAAAAGGGTTAATACTTACAATCGTGCTTCAAAATGAAAGGTGGGTGAGTGAGGCCACGCATCAGCTCAGGGCCTGTAAGAAGTTTGCCTGAGCTACCTCGCCTCCTCCCTTGACCTCGCCCTCCCTGCTAAAAAGTCTTGGTCACCTGGCTTTGCAAAGACTCTCCATCTGAAGCAGCTGCTCACAGAGCATTTTTCTGCTTCCTTTTACCAGGCTTTTTAAACAGATACTTTTTCTACCCTGAGTTTGTCACCATTTAAAATGTTGTGCTAGTTAGCAGTAATTATGTAAATGCAAGCCACCACTTCTATTTTTAAAAGGAACCCCCATTTAGCATTCCTATACCCTGAAATGTTTAAAATAGCTAGTCCAGTGATGTCTTCACTTTATTCAAACTGTTTGTGTGGATTTAAATACAGGTTCAGCAGAAACCAAAGCAAGTCAAACATTTACTTTCTATTAAACGTCTAAATCAGAAGATTAAAAAACTATTTTACATTTAACAGAAAGAAGCTTTCAAATCAGCACAGTGGCAGCTTCCCGTATTTACTGCCAAGAAGGGCTGACGCTTCAGAGGTAATCAATTTAGGAAGGGAGGGATGGATTTCTTTAAATTCTTCAAAAAGGGAAAAATACATTTGAGCAAATCTTTTAATTATAGTATCTTCCAAAGAACCTACAAAGCCTTTATTCTTTCCAAACCTAATGCTTTTTAAAGGCAGCTTTTGCCCCTTAATTCCACATAAAATATTCAGTATAGCATAATTAAATTTTATTCCATGCTATTTTTACTGGGTTCGCAGAAATAGAGGGTGGCATCATCCTTAAAACAAACTTCCCAGCAACTTCGCTTTCACAGTGAATGGCTGGTTCTTAAAATTGAACTTAAAATGCAAAACCTACTCCAAATGCCTATTTCAGTTCCGGGTAGACGGGTGGGTACTGAAAAGATAAGTTCATTCATATATCACACCAACCTTCAAATAAACAATTACCCCAGTTCTCCGTTCACTTAATTGTGCTTGCCACAAGCCACCTGAAAGCATCGATCTTCATTTTCAGCATTTAAATCCTGGAGCCTGTTTTTCCTTTCAGTGTGAATCTATCTGGTGGGTAAAGAAAGAGAGAGGAAAAGGGAAAGGAAAGAAGTGCCCATCCACAGTATCTTTTAGTGCTAAAGACACTAATCATTTAAGTAAGTATTTGGACACCTGGGTCATCTGTGTGAGGAGTGGGCTTGATGTTTCTGGTCATTTATGTACATTACACAACCAAAATCTTAATCTCTTTTCCAGTCAGGGTCAGTAAGCTACAATTTGAAACAAACTCCTCTCCCTCTCAGCCTAACAAATAGAATACAGAACAGTACAAAAAGCAAGGATTCACGGTCTCTTAAGTGATCCACAGCAAAGCCCACCAGCCAAGAGAGCCAAGAACCACACCTAGTCTCTCTCTCCCAAGATCATGCAGAGCCCCTGATGGAACATAAGCCTGTTAAAAACCTCAACTCCCTCAGTGTGCATGTGAGGCTAAATCTTCATTTAGAATTCTGCAAACCTATCCACAGACATGATCTCAGATCACTGGTTACCCACCCTCTTATTCCAGTCAGACTGTCTCATCTGCTTCCTAACCTCATAAAAGCATCACACCTGAAGAGGGCAACCAAACAACAACAAATATTTTTCTCAAGTGACATCTGAAACTGCTAAGGGAGCAGCTCGCCCAGCCACGCGAAGAAGTTACTAGGAAGGTCAGCAGGGACTGGTTTTGGGTGCTGCTCCAGAACTCACAGGTGCCAGACTAGAGCAGACTAGAGCAGACTAGAGCAGACTAGAACAGACTAGAGCAGACTAGAGCAGACTAGAACAGACTAGAACAGACTAGAACAGACTAGAGCAGACTAGAGCAGACTAGAGCAGACAGCTTTGTGCTTCCCCCGCCCCCCCCAGAGACAGAGTCTTGCTCTGTCACCCAAGCTGGAGTACAGTGACACGATCTCGACTCACTGCAACCTCTGCCTCCTGGGTTCAAGCGATTCTCCTGCCTCAGCCTCCCGAGTAGCTGGGATTACAGGCACCCACCACCACGCCCAGCTAATTTTTTGTATTTTTAGTAGAGACGGGGTTTCACCATGTTGGTCAAGCTGGTCTTCAACACCTGTCCTCATGATCTGCCGGCCTCAGCCTCCCAAAGTGCTGGGATTATAGGCGTGAGCCACTGTGCCTGGCCACAGCTTTTATTTATTTATTTTTAATAGTTCTTTAATGAGGCTGTTAGGACTTCAAAACCTTAAAACATATATACTCATACATTTGACTTTGTAGTATAGATTCACCTGTTACTGATTTAAAACAAAACACCCACCAAAGTGGTCACTGAGATCTCGTAGTCTGGAACTAGCTGCCACTACAGCCACCAGGACATGGGCTCCTCTGAACCCATGTTTTTCAGAAAAGTTACCTGAGATGCTGTTAGAAACGGAGACCTAGTTGAAAATGAAACCAACTAACCAAGGCACAAGAGGACAAAATTTGACTTTTATACCATAGAAACAGGTATTAGAATTTATATAAAAGCATCTACCCCTACCACATTTGGAAAAAAGAAAATTGCTGGGGGAGACTCATTTCTGTTTTCAGATTGAATCCCATGGTTTCAATAAGACGTTCTGCTAGTTTCTCAAGAACCTGGCCCATTTATCACTTTTTCAAACTACATCATCTTCTCATTCAAATATCTCAGTGGCTCTTGTAAAAAATATGTCACACGTCTCTACTGTCAAGGTTTATCTCCAGCACAATATGTAACCCACAGATCAGACAAGATGCAGCCTCTCAGAAGGGGCGACAGTTATCCCAGAGCCTGCTGATGGTGCTGGTAGTGTCAACACCAGGAAGAGAATGAGATGAACTCCCAATCTGCCCTATCTGGGATTTCTGAAGGCACAGTATGGGCGAGGTTTGGTTAATTCAAGCCCAACAATGCTGATTTTACAATATTCGGTAATGATTTGGGCTGAATCAAATGTGGAAACTGTCAACTAGACATTAAAGAATTATTATGCATATGAATGCACAAACAAGATTGCTGAGGTAGAGTTTAGCCATTTTAAAAGGGGAACAACAGCAGTTTCAAAGCCTCCTGATGGCAGAAGTGCGTGGGCTGGTGATGAGGATGTGTCTATGCAATGAGTCACGTGGACCTGGGCTCTCACTCTGGCTGTGCAGTCTCAGCCAGGCTACTCTTTGGCCTCCCTTACAACATTCGGGTTCATGAAAAGGGAGGGACAAAGCTCTCCTTGCTGGTCTTTCAGGGTTGCTAAGAAACCAAATGAGATGTTGTCTGTGGCATCACTTTCTTAAACTGCAAAAGTACATAAAATCTGAGCTGTTACTATTTTTTTCATATATAATGCTCATCATAGATTATCTATATATTACAACTAGCTGGTGGACTTTCTATTGGGAAGTCCAATAAGCTTTTCTTATTTCTGAAGATAAAAAACCTTTTGTTTTGTTTTTTGAAGATGTATGTGCTGCTACCTTGACTTAAATTGCAATTGCTTGGGAAGTAGCTATGAGATGGCAAAAATGGCTAATTGAAATACTGATGAAAACTGACTACCCTGTGTTTCCTTAGGTTGCACAGCTCATTAACTGTACAAGCAGGGAAAATATTTAGGTGTTAAGATCCTGGAAAATCACAGAAGACTATTCTAATGTCAAATGACCACAGACACAGAGCAAGGTAAAACCAGAAGGATGGTCTGGAAGCAAATGCCAACACATCCACAGTGGACTTCAGGGACTCAACACAAACATTTCAGTCTCAACAAAGTGCCTAAGTAGGCATTTAAGCCAAATGGGATCGAGTTCACAGAGATTATAAACTGATCAGGAAAACTCAAGAGTATGAAGGTGGGGATTGCAGAAGAAACTAGGTAAGCGATCCATCTATGGGTGCTCCGAACTATCTTAGCAACTTTGTCATAAATACAAATTATTCTCAAATTAGGTAGTTTTAAATGACCTTTTAAGTTAATAAAGGTGGGGGAGGCAAGTCTTTGAGGAAAGAAAGGAAAGTGTTTTCAGTAGCAGTCTGCATAGGTCAATCTGTCAGGACTCTTAGACACATCATCTCGCGTCATCCTCACAACCATCTCTTGACATAGGTTCAAAACACAGGTTACAAACTAATACTGTTTCACAGCTAAAGAAACTCATGAAAGAGCGACTTTCCTGAGGTTCCACAACTTTTCAGAGTGAAGACAGGATTTGGTTGTTGGTCTGCCTAATCCTAAAGCCCTAAGAGTAAAGAACCTAGCAAAGGCGGCTGGGCATGGTGGCTAATCACCTGCACTCCTAGCATTCCGGGAGGCCAAAGCAGGAAAGCTGCTTGAGGCCAGGAGTTCCAAGACCAGACTGGGCAAGACAGGAAGACCTCAACTCCACAAAAAAATTAAGTAATCAGCCAGGCATAGTAGCCACCACCTTTGGTCCCAGCTACTCAGGAGGCCAAGGCAGGGGGATCATTTAAGTTCAGGAGGTCAAGGCTGCAGTGAGCTGTGGTCATACCACTGCACTCCCTCCAGCCTGGGCAACAGAATGAGACATCATCTGAAAAAAAAAAAAAAATCTGTCCAAGGGCCTAAGTGGGCAAGGTGGGCTGCCCTCCAGGGAAGACCAAAATGGGAAACAAAGGCCTATCAAAGACTAACCCACTGGACAGGCCCACCCCAAGCTGTGCCAGTGAGTCACCCAAAGGCCATCAGGGAGCCTTCCTTCCTTAACTCAGGAAGTGACATTGTCTGCTCTTCAAAAGGGAGTTAAGAGATGCATCCAAAAATGGATGTCCTGGTTCCTCATGGGAAACCTCAACACTGGCAATCCCTTCTTACACCAAGTCCACCTGGAAATTCCCTCACAACTTAAGCTCGCTATAAAGCTGCTACTGAGTCAACGCCAGGGCCACGGCTTCATGGAGTAGGAAACTGAAAAGCAGTGAACACATGAAAAACACATGAAATACAGGGCCAGTCATAAACTGGCTCCTCTTCAGCAGAGCCTCCGGAAGACTCCTGGGTCAGAGTCCCTCTCTGCCTGACGTCCTCTGTGTGCCACCAGAGGGCACTAACTCGTGGAACTGCTCTTTAAAATCAGGTCACACACAAACTGCAGGAATGCTGAATGAAAACTAGCCTTCAAATCAATGAAGTGCTAAGTATGTAATTTTGACGGTGGCTTTAAGCATTTACTCGTCAAAATTTTCAATTTAATTCTACAAAACTTAAAGGTGCACACGTGCAGCAGCAGAATACACTAAAAGTAGCTGATCAAATCTTCAGAGTCACGAAAATAACCTATAAAATAAATGAAATAAAACTCAGAGTGATGCATTTGCTCCTGCGTCTCTGGTCACAGTGGCTGTCATCTGGAGAACCCATCCCAGCATCTTTTACATACACACACACAATAGAAGAGAGCCAAGAAAACATGCTGATTTCTCCTTTGCTTTAAAAAGCCACTCCTCATTGAATTAGAAGTGGACATTAACCATAATAAAATTACAGTACCGTTTATGAAGCATGATTAAAACATGATTTAATCTGTGCTAGAATCCTCATCAGACAAGCAGCAAACATTGACGAGTGCAAGCTGCGGCCTGGCTTGCTGTTCTAAGCACATCCCCACTTCCCTCTGAGCACCTATACAATTCCATTTTAGTAAAAAGTCAGTCCAACCTTTCATTTCTTGAATGCAATCAGAATTCTTTACGTCCGTATCCTTTGCTGATGATTTATTTGCCCACTAAACTATAAATACAGATTTGTGAGTTCTGCCTCACTACTGCTTTCTACAATTATTTCATTACTCCAGAATTCATGCTTCTTATATTTTCATAAGAGTATATGATTATATAATCCAAATAATTCAGTGATCAGTTGAATAAAAGATACATCATGACCAAAGGTTTTTTGTTTTATTATGCTTTGTGGTATGTAAAAAATTTAGCCTTTGCTTTTATTTAAAAGGAACTGAAACAATTTTAATGGTTGCATCGGAAATATCGGTTACTTCTCCATGTAAAATAAAATTCAAGTTCAACTGGACCTTAGTTTTCCTGATTTTGGTTGACTGCCTTCAGCGTGTAATAAATAACTGAAGTTTACACTGAAATGAACAAAATCTGACAAATAAGCTATAGCTGAAAAGAAGTTTCAGTTCTTTAAACAATCCATCACAAGTTACCGCTACAAATAAACTCACCTTGAGATAACAGCCTACATCACAGGATACTGTCTCCTTGGTCTTGTTTCTGCTCTTTGTTGGGGGGGGGAAAAAAACCTCCTCAAAGGTTTTCAAGAACAATACTGGTATTCTGGCCTACGCCAACACACAAAGAATAAAGACAAGGTAACCATGGCATTTGTGAAGGTATCTGGAACAAAGGTACTTCTGTTAGTATTATCTAAGTAACTGCCTCCAAGTTCCCTCTAGATCTCCGTTAATGTCTACTTGATCTACACAGTATTTTGATTTATCTTGTTTACTTGATGCCAAAACGTATCTTAAATAATGAAGAGAACCACTAAGTATCTGCCTGTTTTCTGCCTCCCTTTCATTTCTCCATGTTTCTTTCTAGACTCTCACTAGATGTCGATATTACAGTATTCCAGAGACGTGACTCATGTTTCCATGCATCTGTATCTTCTACTTCTTCAGGAGGCACAGATACCATCACACATAGTAGTTTGTAATTCGTAATTCCAAAGTCCTGATACGCTCCAGCTTCTAACAGCACCCTGAACTAGGCTTCCAGTTATTTCAATCACAACAAAAGCTTTATGCTTCTTCCCAAACTTTCACTGCTTCATCACTGAAAAAAGTATATGTCAATGGCAAGTTAAAGAAAAAACATTCAGAAAGGACGCGACATGAGTGACCCACGCATTCGTTCAACAGCATTTATTTAGATCTGCACTGTGCCAGCAGTGTCCTATGCACTGGAGATACACAGGGGACAAGACAAAGGCCCTGCTCTCATGGAGCTTCCATTCTCATGAGACAGACGGTAACCCACAGGAAAATGTACCACTGCTAGGGCAGGTGCTAGTAAGAAAAAGGCAGCTTTGCTGAGGGGACAGAGTGACATCATGGATGGTCACGGAGGCCTCTGGACCAGGAGGCGTGTGCACAGAGCCCTGCCCTCCAGAGCTCAGTCACGCTGCAGAATCCCTTCATGATAACTCCGGATGAAGCAAGAGTAGGTCACTTTAATCTATTTCATTTTTAGTAACATTCAGTTCAAATTACTTTGGGGTTTTCAGAACAATTAATTCACTAATAGAACTGTCTTAAAGCCAGACATGGGGCTGGCAGGATGGGAAAGCTTTCCCTACAAATTCTGCCAGGTTTCATTCCAATGTGTCAGCCCTCACGGCTCCAGCTCTGTGGATCCCTCTTCTCTGCTGCAACCATGAACAAGTGTGTGGTGAGAGCCTGAAATAAACAGGTGTAAAATGGGTCAAAACCATCGCTTCTATTTCTGTTTTTAACTGAAGAAAATATGCCCCACTTCCAGAGGCAGAGCGAGAAGGAGACATCTGGGTAAAGGTAAACTAAACACACATGTATACGTATACAGGTGAACAAGTATGTATCTACCCCCACCCACATACTATCCACACGTATATACACCCATATACATCTGACTTCTTCGCCTATGAATCTCGTACAATGGTCTTTTTCCAATCAATACAGCAAAACTTTTATTGGGTTGTAGGTTTTATCTTTAAGAGGCCACAAAACGTTTTTAAAAGATCAAATAAAAAATTAAAGGTTCAAAGAAGATCAAGGCTCAGATTCAATTAACACTAATATTAGAAGATTTTTTTTTTTTACTTACTATGCATATTCAGCAAACTACTTAAGTTTTGGTTTTTTTCTAACATAGCATCCCACGGGAGTCATTATGTACAATCAGCTCCTTAATTCAGATGAACGTGTCTAAGCATATATTGATACAACAAAACACAATGCTTCCAGAGGCTCCCTGCTAGACTGTCTGTTCAAGCACAGGACTAAGAAGGTGGACCTCTTCAATTCCATTTTCGGCACTTCCCAATGTTACTTCCTAAGCCAGTTTCATAGATTAGAAGAATATAACACTTCAAAGGGATACTCCAGTTTCCATGAGCAAAACGACTAGCATCTCCTAACTGATGTAACAACCTAACAAGTGACACATGACTTCTACAGGGGCCCTTAAAATGACCAAACATGCACAGCGATGCTGAAGGGAAGCCCCAGCTTGTTCTTTCATTTCTCTCCCTCACTATTTTGAGGGAGGGGGTCAAAAGGGAGTGGCTTTAGATAAAATACTCAACACTGTGCTCATGAGTCTTCATGGGGCAAGCTGGGAGCATGTGGTAGGGTGTGAAGGGTTCTGTCTCATTTGCTTCCCAAATTTGAGAATGATTTCCAACCAAACTTCAAATCAACTGAATATGAGCGTGACTGTTTAATTCCAGCGGACCAGTGTGAGTAGAAGCTCGCATTCAGGCCTGTGTCCAATGTGCAGAGGCAAGTGACTTTCAGAGCCTAGAACAGGTACTGAAAAGAGCATGCTGTAAAAAGTTGTGGGCTTCTTACAAGGAAAGTACTAGTGACATGTATGGCCTATTTCCCTAGTAGTTATCCAACTAAATAATTACTTAAGCTATCAGCACAACAAATGGAAGATTTCAAGGCAGTCAAGTGTCAATTACATTTTTTTTTTTACATAAAATATGAGTTCCTCTGGAATCAGACAGCAGCTTCTGACTTGTTTTCCATTGCTCTTTGTACATTTGCTTTCTGCTACCAAAATTTTAAGACCTGTATAAACAAAAACAGTATTTATTCTTCTCTTCCTCCAAAACACTTATCAAGCTTACATTTTTGACTTGAAGGTATGCTGCCCCACTGTCACTGCCCCCATCCATCCACCCATAACCACGTGCAGATGCTGGGCTCAAGCAAAACAAAAATAAGGGAGGCCCAGTACCCTCACCCAAGGAGCTCCCACTTGAGTGGAGTAAAGACACCAACAGAGATAAATCACAATATGCCATGGCAAGGGCCCTCACAGGTGGGAAGCAGTGCCCAGGGTAAGAGTGAACCAAAGGCCAGTCTGTGCTGAACACAGTCCCCAAGAAAAGGGGCATGGGAAGAGTGGCATGCAGGCTGCCCTCCAGAAGAAGGGCTGGTGCAGAGAAGGGAACAGCAAGTAGGAACAGAGAGAAAAAGTGTCCACACATCAGGGGAGGGGAGGAGGCAGGTGAGATGCAGCTGGGTGGGGCATGTTGCACTTGATCAGGAAGGGGTTGGTTTGGTGTTTCTCTATTTTCACCTGCATCTACATTCAGAGGTGGGAGTTTCAAACTAATGAATACTTTATTAGTAGAGACAAATCCAAAGGCCCATAAAAAGACCCACCAGAGCAATGGCATGCACGTGGACTCCATGCCCTGATGACGAGGGAGGGGAGCAAATGCTTGCCTACTGCAGACCAAACCCCTGCCCTGGTTAAGACCATGCTGGCTATGCTGGTTTAAGTTTAAGTTTCAGCAGCAAATTTCTGAAGGAATAAATGAATTACTAGTTTAAATGTTATACTTTGGATGTTCTGAGCATTCTACTGACTCAGGTATAAACAGAAAATAATTTTAAAATGTCAGAACTCTCACTTTCTGAGTCCCCTAAACATACAAACTGACCTTCACTTTCAAAGAAACTAGAATTGTGTGTGAGCCAAATTGAGTAATTATACTAACAATGCCTTTAAAAAGCTAATATTTTTTAAAAAACAAATACTTCCATAACGTGTTGTAATTTACAAGTGATATCACAAAATAGCTCTTCTTTTGCTGGGATACATTCCAGTCAATTCATCATAAAGATTTCTGTGTGAAGGGTGACTTTGTAAGCAAAAGACCATTTAGTGGGGAGAAAAACCTCAAAACAAATTACAAGAAAGCCATTAATGTTCTTTTAATTTCTTGCTTAATTTCCAGTTCTTGGTATCCATACATTTCATCAGATGGAAACATTTTAATTAGAATAAAGAAAGTTTAAGAAAATGTATGTAATGAGTAAGCTTTCATTATTACTAAATGGCATCAACTGAGCTTTCTGTCATGTGAATACAATGGTGTGGGAAGAAGAATACTTTGTGTGAAAGAAAGGAAAGCAACCCAGCTGGTGATAAAGCAGGGTCTCTACATGCTCCCAGGAGATGTCCAAAGGTGGGACACTGACAAGCGCTAGGCTACTTAGATGGCGCATTCCCAGAACTTCACTACAAAATGCACAATTACTCCTTCAACACACAAGGCATCCAAGAACACATGGTTCACAAATACTTGCCTCAAAATGGGCTCCCTTCCTAACAGTGGGGTTTCTAAGTGATTTTTGAGAAGAATTCTTTGGTTCATCATGATACTGCAGGCAACAAACTAAAGGGAACCTCAAGTAAGCTTAAACCTGATAAAGGTACAGAATCAGGGCATCCATTAACCTCTTCCTTGGAGGCATCCATGAGCAGCTCACATGATTAAGATGAAAACTAGTAACAGCAATGTGTGCTGCTGAGACTCTCCTGTTTACTCTGGCAAAATAGTTTACTTTCCTGGCCCACAAGGCTAAAAACTACCTGATATTATCAATTTTCATTAATCTTTAAAGACACATTGTGTGGATCAAAGCCAAACAAAGTGTGTGTGTGTGTGTGCGTGTGTGTATGTGTATGTGTGTGTGTGTGTGTGTGTGTAGAACGAGCTAAATTCTCTGCATGGTAAATGGCTGCTCATGCCTGCCCTTTTGAAGGGTTCGGATGAATGTGGGCAGATTTTGTATGTTGCTGCCCTGCATCACATGAGACTGCCTCGAAGCCACTGAATGTCAGCTCATGGCTCATCCTAACACATTTAGGATTGTTAAGTAAAACTAATAGAATTTGAGGAATTTAAGAATTATGCCTAAATCAAGACAGGCAAACACATGCCAAAATAAAGATTAAAAACTAAAGGATATTTTTTTCCTGGGTTGAAAAAAAATGGCTGTTAATGAGTTGTTCACAATGGGTTAACATTTTCATTAGTGACTCAATGTAAGTCCTACTGGAAAAGGTGCCATTTGGGAAAGATCCTGTCAAAATTTGAAGTTTGTATTCCAATATTTTACTATGACTCAGAAATCTTGTCCTCAAACCTCATGATTCCAGAAGGTACGCCTGGACTGAAAATGAGGCAATCGTAAATCCCTCAGAATCTCACAGATGCACAGATGCTTGAGAAGTGAGACAAAATCACCGTCAAGAGATGCTTCCTGGAGCCAGGCATGGTGGCTCACACCTGTAATCCCAGTGCTTTGGGAGGCCGAGGTGGGAGGATCACTTGTACACAGGAGTTTGAGATCAGCCTGGGAAACACAGCAAGACCCCACCCCTAGAAAAAAATTAAAAATTAGCTGGGTATGGTGGCCCATTGGTACTCCTAGCTACTCGGGGGTCTGAGATGGGAGGATCACTTGAGCCCAAGAGTTCAAGACTGTAGTAAGCTATGTTCACACCACTGCATTCCAGCCTGGGCAACAATGTGAGACCCTGCCTCAAAAAAAAAAAAAAAAAGAGTAGAGAAAAATGCCCACTTGGCAGGTCGAAGGTCAAAGCAGTGGCCACTGAAGCACCTGACCTCTACCAACTGCCATGGTGTCCCTTCCTTCCTCTTCAACTCTGCTCCCCCTCAGAAGGAGTCAGAAGTGGTTTTAGATCTACATGGCCAATCCTTCATAAATCATGGCCTCCTTGTTCCTTTACCTGCTTCCTCTGTGATAATCCTGGACTAGGCCATCCCATGAGCTGTCCAGTATGGCAGCCACTGGGCACGTGAAATGTGTCTACTCCAAATTAGAACATAATGGAAATATAAGATATATACCGATTTCAAAAACTTCATGCCAAAAAAAGTAACATCTCAATTTTTATATTGATTACCTGTCCACATAATGTAGAGATGTGGGGTAAGATAAAATATATTACTAAAGTGTGTTTTCTTTGTTTCCTTTTATTTATTAAAAATATGGCTACTAGAACATTAAAAATTACACATGACACACTGACACTGCTACTGTACAGCAGAACCCTTGACCTTGATGTAATCAAAACTGACCCCTCCATGATACCAATTTCAAGTATTCCACTCTTCAGCTATCCCAACTGCAACAACTCCTTGACCCTACTCCTTCAATCCACTGACCCCAAAACCTCTTACTGACCCTCAGCTCCTTCATGCCTCCTGGCTCCTTGCCTGGCTTACACTACACGGTCTATCCTCAGTCCTCACATTAACTCTTCTGCGCAATGCTCAACTCCCTGATGCCTCTTCCCCTCCACTGTACTCACCTGGCAAAATCCTAATCCCAGGTTAAATCCAATTCCCAGCCTCTCCTGGCCTACACTTAGGCTGTAGAAAGCAGAATTCCTTCAGAGCCTCAGCTCAGCTCCCTATCCAGTCATTTTTGCTTGAACCAGCTGGAACTGGGCTTTTATCCTCACCATTTCACTCATACAGCTCCTACCAAAGTCACCAGCGATCTCCCGCTGCCAAGGCCACAGCGAAACCCCAGTCTGTATCTTGCTCCAGCTTTAGCAGCATCTGACACAGATGATCACTCTTCTTTGAAACATGTGCTTCCTTGGCCCGGCACAGTGGCTCACACCTGTAATCCCAGCATTTTGGGAGGCCAAGGCATGTGGATAGCTTGAGGTCAGGAGTTCGAAACCAGCCTGGCCAACCTGGCGAAACCCCATCTCTACTAAAATTACAAAAAACTAGCCAGGCATGGTGGCGCATGCCTGTAATCCCAGCTCAGGAGGCTGAGGCAGGAGAACCCACGAAGTGGAGGTGGCCGTGAGCTGAGATTGCACCACTGCACTTCAGCCTGGGTGACAGAGGGACACTCTGTCCAAAAAAAAAAAAAGGGAGGGGGCGAGCGCAGTGGCTCACACCTGTAATCCCAGCACTTCGGGAGGCCAAGGCAGGTGGATCACAGGGTCAGGAGTTCGAGACCAGCCTGGCCAACACAGTGAAACCGTGCATCTACTAAACATACAAAAATTAGCCAGACATGGTGGTGCATGCCTGTAGTCCCAGCTACTTGGGAAGCTGAAGCAGGAAAATCGCTTGAACCCAGAGACAGAGGTTGCAGGGAGCTGAGATCGCGCCACTGCACTCCAGCCTGGGCAACAGAGCGGGACTCTGTCTCAAAAAACAAAAGAAGCATGCACTTCCAGGACACCCCTGTCTCCTGTCTTCCTTTTCTGATTGCTTCTCATTCTCCTTTGCTTCCTCTCTACCTGCTTCTCCTTAACACTGGGTGTCCCAGGGCTCCATGTCTAGACTTCTCTATTGTACATACTCCCTAAAAAACTTTATCTAGTCTCACATAACCCCCTATATGCTGAAAACACTCAAAGTCTAGCTCCAGCCTCGGCCTCTCCTTGAAGCTACAGACTCAAACATGCAACTGCCTATTCAGCATCTCCACCTGGCACCTTACAGTCAACACGTGCAAAACACAACCTGCATTCTCTTCACCCCCTCCCACCCAGCCTGCTGTTCCCAGTCTTCCTGATCTCAGTAGAAGGGAATAGCATTCTTCCAGTTACTCAGTGCAAAAACATGGTCATCATCCCTGACTCTCCCCATAGGAATCCAATCTACTAGCTCTTCCTTTCACACATACCCCACACAGGACCACTTCTTCCTGCCCTGGTCCAAGCCATCATCAGTTCTTACAACAATCTCCTCACTGGTCTCTACTTTTATCCCTATCCTCCAAACCAGGGATCAACAACTCTTTTCTTTAAAGGGCCAGACAGCAGATCTTTCAGCCTCTACAGGCCATATGCTCTCCGTTACAACTACTTAGCTTGGCTGTTACAGCTCAAAAGCGGTCTCAGATAATACACACGAGTGCGGCTCTGTTTCAACCGAACTGGAACTGAAGTGGACACTGAAATTTGAATTTCATATAGTTTTCATGTGAAACAAAATACGGATTTGTTTCAACATTTTAAAATGTACAAAGCATTCTTAGCTGGCTAGCTGTACAGAAGCGGGTAGTGGATTAGATCCGGCCACAGGCTGTGGTCTGCTGACCCTGCCCCTGGACGATTCTCTGCACTACATTCAGAGTGATCCTTTCTGTCATGTCTTTTTCCAGCTCAAAAATCCTCGGGTGGCTTTCCCTCTCATTCGGCAAAACCAAAAGACCGTGCCATGCCCTGCAAGGCCGCACAGGACACTGCTTCCCTACTGCCTCACCTCCCATACCCCTCCCCCATGCTCTGTGCAGCAACACCGGCCTCCTCGGCATCCTCCTGGCTCCTCTTCGCCATTGCCAAATCTATCTCTATCTATCCCAGGGCCTTTGCTTTTGCAGTTCCCTCTGCTTGGAATACGCTCACTCTAGATATCTATGCCGTCACAGTGTTGCTTCCTTCAAATCACCTCGCGAGAGACACCCGCCCAGTTACGCTAGAATAGCACGCACGTACAGACGTCCAAGAACACTCTCACCGAGTACCTTGCCGCACTGTTCACCACACTATCACTCACATACCTCCCTTTCTTTAGAAATAAACACATCGGGCAGTTTTTAAAAGAGAAACAAAATACCACTGTGATTAAGGGCATGAAACATGGAGTCCAATGACCTAGACGGGAATGCAACAGCATCACTTACTAGCTGTGTGACACTGAGCAAGTTAATTCAATTTCTCTGTATCTGTTTCCTTGTCTACGAAATGGGGATAATGACAGCACCTCCTTCCTCAGTGTTCTGAAGAGTGAGTGAAGAAATATAATTGGCATATATAAGCTCTCAATTATTTTTATTGTTTGTTACTCCTCTCCCTCAACCAGAAAATAAGTTCTTCGAGGGGAATGACATGGTTTTGTTTATTGCTTCTTTCTACATACCTAGGACAGTGCCTAGTACTAGGTATTCAGTATTTGTTGAACAAACAAATAAATACTTGAATTAATTTAAGTCACTTTAGGGTGGGCAGAACACTCCACCCCCTCCCATGATCATACAGATATCAGATAGAGCAAAAGCTTCCTTAAAATCTATTAGAGGCCAGATGCAGTGGCTCATGCCTGTAATCTCAGCATTCTGGGAGGCCAAGGTAGGCAGATCACCTGAGCTCCAGAGTTTGAGACCAGCCAGGGAAACGCAGTGAAACTCCCTCTCTACAAACATACAAAAAATTAGCTGAGCATGGTAGCGTGCCCCTCTGTTCCCAGCTACTCAGAAGGCTGAGGTGGGAGGACTGCTTGAGCCCGGGAGGCAGAGGCTGCCATGAGCCAAGACCACGTCACTGCACTCCAGCCTGACCAACAGAGTGAAACCCTGCCTTAAAAAATATATATCTATTAGAGGCTGGGCATGGTGGCTCATGCCTATAACCCCATGCCTTTGGAGGCTGAGACACGAGTATCATTTCAGGTCAAGAGCTTGAGACCAACCTGGACAACATAACGAGACCCTGTCTATACAAAAAAATCAAAAAAGTTAGCAGGGTGTGGTGGTATACACCTCTGATCCCACCTACTCCAGAGGTGAGCCTAGGCATGTGAGGTTACAGTGAGCGATCATCATGCCACTGAACTCCAGCCTGGGCAACAGAATGAAACCCTGTCTCTATTTAAAAAAAAAAAAAAGAAACCTACTAGAGAAAGAGAAATAAAAAGCCTACCATTCTAGGTGGGTTTGGATGCTTCTCTATTTCCTACCCTGAAGCGAGGCATAATGCCGTTCTGAGTAACAGCGGTTTCACTTTATAAGAAACCTCCTACAGGGCCGGGAGCAGTGGCTCATACCTGTAATCTCTTCACTTTGGGAGGCCAACGCAGGAGGAACACTTAAGCCCAGGAGTTCGAGGCCAGCCTGGGCAACAGAGACCCCATCTCTACAAAACTAAAAAGAAAAAATCAGACAGGCACAGCAGCGCGAGTAGTCCCAGCTACTCAGGAGGCTGAGAGGCTTGCCTGAGCCTAGGAGTTCAAGATGGCAGCAAGCTATGATTGTCCCACTGCACTCCAGTGGGCAGGTTCTTGATCTGGGTGACAGAGCAAGAACTTTGTCTCAAACAAAAAAAAAAAGAAAAGAAAAAGAAGGCTTTATAATCTAAACCTGTGTTGTATACTCAAAGGTTACATGTTCAGATCTTGAACCAAATTCGAGAAGAAACAGATTTCATAGTCAGGTTCAAATTCCACACGTAAAATGCCAACCTGATACCTAGTAGCACAATTCTAATCTTAGAGTATTTTCTAAACACAATCACAAATGGCTGTTTATTCAGAGCAGCTTACATTTAATTGACTTCTAAAACCAAAGGACATCTCACCAAATAACTGAAGTCTTCCCCAAGCCAGAAACTGATGGACACATTTGCACCTACCAGCGAGACACCAGCTGCACTCACAGTACCTCACAGGGTCTTGTGGGTGTGGTATGTCTATTTACACTTACACATACACATTTCTCCTGGGATGACTGAGTTTTGATTTATAGAGGGTATTAAGATAAAACACTTTGAGTTCTACATTTGATAACATAGTCTTTAATGTGAAGATGCTTATACATATATCCCAGCATAACATGGGCTCTTTTTCAAGCAGAAACTCTACTTCCTTTAAAAGAAGTGCAGGGATAGTAAGGTACTTCACTGTTCAGCAAAGCAGAAATGACTCTCTTAGCCTCTAAACTAAAACTCTTCGCTGTGATATAAGAAATGAACATCTTCAGTGCTGGTTCTACCAGTAGAAAATGAATTCAAGGGATGTCGGTAGAAAAACATACTTGTAACAACTAGTATGTAATTCTGTTGTACAGCTGCCCATCTGCACTGAATGCCTGAAAATGACAGGTGTGACAAAGTTAAAGGTTATGAGGAGGGGTAAGACACTGGGGTTACGGAATGGGTGAAGCCCAGGCGGTCAAGGTGAACTGCCCTGGACTTAACTGTCTGCCCGCGTCCCTGTACTGCTCCAACTTTCCTGCGGATGACGACGGAACTAGAACAAATGGCTGGGGTTCCTGTGGGGAATGGTTCCTTAAGAAGTGATATGAGAGAATTCTTCTGTCACTCTTTGTGGGTGTTTTTGTCTTTTGTTTTTTAATTCTGCCCTTGACTGACCGTTAGGGTCACTGTGACACAGCAGAGAGGATCTGCACGAGGCACACAGGTACAAGTCCCTTCTCAATTCTACACGGCTATACGGTGGCAATGCCTGAAAAATCAGGAAGATAGCACTCTAAATACTGTATCCAGCTGATGAACACTTTGTCAGCTTTTGTGATGTAGCACAAAACCACACATCTTGTGATCTACCAGCGGGGCTGTGGTAATGCCCTTGACTTGAGGCTTAAAAGCTTTGGTTGGGACGTAACTTTGATGTATTGTCTTTCATTTCAAACTGCAATTATTATCCTTGGGTCTGGCATCACGGAGAGTGCTACCAAAATTAGATTATGGTTAGTTTATAAGACAACCTATTCCCCCTCGGTGTACCACCATGAACGTTGCTACTCTCAGCTTTGCATGTTTGCAAGATCGAAAAGCCACGGCTGTTTGGTTTACAGGATGCGGGGATAAGAACCATCTGCCTGGTCTGGTGTTTCTTTAATTAAAACTTTAATTACAGATATATCTCTGCACAGATACGAGCAGTCTATCAGCTCCTATTCCTAATTACCTGTGCTAATGAGAAATGAAAAGAGAGTTAATGTTTGCTGAGTGTCTACTATGTGCAAGGCCCTATGATCAGCTGCTCCAAGGTGAACTAGCAGGCAAAGTAGATCCCAGGTCAAACCTTGGCCAAGAGTTTCCCCTACCAGTCCTTTACCCACCATTACAAAAGAGTGACAAAAGTCATTCCTGTTTCTCTTTTGGAAATATGAAAAGCTTAGAGGTATCAAGTACTCAAAAGGATTCACACAGCAGAGAGAAAGGGGCTGGATTCCCAAACGTGTGAATAGTCCCAAACTTCGAATAATCGAAGTTCTGTGGCCAGTATATGCAACAGTCTGTCATACGGAGTATTTCCAACCCCACCTGAAGATGTGTTTGCAAAGAGAAAAATCTAGTCTAATCCTAGGATTCTGAGGCGCATCGCACAGTGCAACGGTAACCACAGCCAGTTTCCCAGGGAAACAATAACCACAAATGAGAACAAACAGGAGATGTTTCCTGTTATTTCCTAACTGTGCAGCAATGTTGCTGCCGACTTCTCCGTCATTCACTCCCTTTCTACCTAGGGCAAATCTTCATTAAGGAATGACAAAAATATCTTTCCACACCTTCACCATGTGTTTCTTAGGCTCCTCAAAAGCCTCAAGCAGGATTAAACACCATCAGGATGAACCCCTAAAGCAGCCCACTTGGTAGTGCCAAGGTCAACAGGACAGGGTCTAGGGCACACCCAAAGCTTCCTGACTTTCACACTGAGGAAGTCCCCTTTTACCCTCAAAATTGCCCTAACCTTCTATCATTTGTTTCCATGAGAGGGGACCGCAGGAGGAGGATTACTTTGACCATTTCTCCAATATATCTAGAGGCACGCAGTCAACGCAGCAGCTATGCTGTCACATTGGCTCTGCTTCCTCCATCCCAACTCTCACTCAGTTAAGGACACAGAGGAGAAGGGAGTGAGTCTTGGCCTGGAGGCAGGCACTGTAGACACACCTTTCTCTCTCAGGAGTGGGTTCTCCTCACCACCAAAAATGAAGGGTCCAACCCAGATGATCTTAGACCTTCCAGCTCTAAAAACTATGCAGCAGATATGCTAAAAGCCTAATACAAGCGACCTCTTGAACGGTCCAAATCCATCTTAATGCCCAATATTCTGTACTATTCAGTTTCTCGACCTATCTAAATCTATGAGGCTAAATTACCTAAGCTCTTCAAGATAAACCACCTAAGTTAGGACAGACAATCACAAACAAAATCTAACAATTTTCAAGCTAATGAGGGGCAGTGCCTACTTCTTTGAAAGATAGATACTAAGACAAATTAAGAAACATTCATTTGGCCAGGCACAGTGGCTCACCGTTGTAATCCCAGCACTTTGGGAGGCCAAGGCGGGTGGATCACCTGAGGTTAGCAGTTTGAGACCAGCCTGGCCAACATATTGAAACCCTGTCTCTATTAAAAATACAAAAATTAGCCAGGCACGGTGGCAAGCGCCTGTAATCCCAGCTACTCAGGGGGCTGAGGCAAGCAAATCACTAGAACCCAGGAGGCAGAGGTTTGCAGTGAGTCACGATCGTGCCATTGCACTCCAGCCTGGGCAACAAAGGCGATCTCAAAAAAGAAAAAAATTAATAAATAAAGAAATGTTCATTTGAACACCAACTATATGGAGGCACCTGAAGGGTTTCAAGTACTTCACAGTCTGATGACAGATTCACTGTAAATATACCGTAGATGAGGCTGGACATGGTGGTTCACACCTGTATTCCCAGCACTTTGAGAGGCCGAGGCAGGCAGATCACAAGGTCAAGAGTTCAAGACCAGCCTGGCCAATATGGTGAAACCGTCTCTATAAAAATACAAAAATTAGTTCGGCATGGTGGTGCATGCCTGTAATCCCAGCTACTCAGGAGGCTGAGGTAGAAGAATTGCTTGAACCCAGGAGGCAGAGGTCACAGTGACCCAAGATCGCTCCACTGCACTCCAGCCTGTGGAGAGCGAGACTCCGTCTCAAAAAAAAAAAAAAAAAAAAAAAAAGGTAGATAGTGGAAAAAAAGAAAACAGGGGAAGACGGAACTATGGAGAAGAAAAGAAGGAACAATAAACCCATAAAAGAGAGAAGAAAAAAGAAAAATGAAAGAACAAGAAAGCAAGCAGAGCCCTCTCCTTCATTTCACTCTAAGTTCAAACCTGGTTTCTGTGGTGGTCAAGTGCTCACTCATGGAAGAAGGTATTCTACAGGGTGGATGCCAGGAACTTTTCCTACAGAAACAGTGCTAACAAATGATGGCTGAACCAAACTGGCCCATGAAACTCATTTTACCTTACACTGGAATCAACTGCAGAATTAACAGCACTGACTCCAGAAGCACAGATACATATGCCCACAATTTAAGAACCTATTTGCTTTCTTCTTTACAAAATAAACTTCCTGTATTTCTGAACCTACTGATCTCTCTAGAACAACAAGTCTCGGGGTGGGGCAAGTGTTTTGTTTTTTAAATGGATTATTTTAAAAGCTGTACAGAGGATTCTGGATGTGCAGCCAGGACTGAGGAAGCCACTGGTTTAAGAGTCCCTAAAAGTGCCACATATATGACGGAGCCTTCCATGGGGAGCAGGGAGAAGGGCAGTTGTTGAAGCCAGCCAGGGGCCTTCAGAAGTTAGGGGTGCTGTTATGTTAAAAGGTCTGATGGCTGAGGGATGATAATGCGTATAACTGAGGTCCCTGCAACCAAAAGGGCAAAACCGTTTCTTGGGAGTTGCTCAGCCAGGTTTGCAGATCAATGCAAGGCAGCAGTGCTGTGACATGAGTGGCACTTGGATTTAACTGCCAGTTTGGCAGTTTACTGAGGGCGTGAGCCTGGATGAATTTATTTAACCTACCTGGGCATCAGCATTCTCCTATGCAAAACGGGGTGAACATACCACCCACCTTGTAGATAAATGTGGATAATTAAAATGTATTGAGGCTGGGCGCGGTAGCTCACACCTACAATCCCAGCACTTTGGGAGGCCAAGGCGGGCGGATCATGAGGTCAAGAGACCGAGACCATCCTGGCCAACATGGTGAAACCCTGTCTCTACTAAAAAATACAAAAATTAGCTGGGCATGGTGATGCATGCCTGTAGTTCCAGCTACTAGGGAGGCTGAGGCAGGAGAATCACCTGAACCCAGGGGGCAGAGGTTGCAATGGGCCGAGATGGCACCACTGCACTCCAGCCTGGCAACAGAGCGAGACTCCGCCTCGAAAAAAAAAATGTACTGAAAGCCCCAGGATGAATATGTAACAACCATTCTTACACACTCAGAAAAGACAGTGACGTCCCTTCCACCTCACTCAAGAGGACACTGAAGCCTCACGCAGCTGGGTTAAAAACCCCGAAACAGTTCAATACTTCTGACTCCTTCAAAGCTACCTAGACAGCTTACCGAGAATAAAAGGGAATGAGAAAGGCTAACTAGGTAAAAGGTGGGTCTGTCCCTCAGGTTTCCTTCCTTGTCCCTCCATAGCCAAAAACAGTGAAAAGAAACTATCAACAAAGGGTTAAGGAGCTCTCTGTGATCTAAACTTTTCTTCCTAAGAGATTAAAAACCCAGATTTAACTTTATGCACCCGAACTTCCATCTGTTTTAGAGGTGCTTAATTACCATAAACTATTCAGTTCCTCTCTCTAAACATACAAGGGTCTCCAAGTCAATGTTAGAAAAGTACAGGGAGAATTGTTTCAAGTCTAATTTTCTGTAAGGTGTAAGTTCCCCTGCTCAGGTTTTCTGGATGTGAGATCAGCCACACTACACAGCAGGCACTGCTCTAAGCACTTTGTGTACATGTGCTCAGCTAAAACTCACTAGGATCCTTTGGTGGGTGCTATTATTATCATCCCCAATTTAAGAGGGGAAACTCAGGCACAGAGAGGTTGGGTGATTTGGGTCACTCAGGCACAGAGAGGTTGGGTCAGACCACTTCCAAGAGGTCGAGGTGGGATTCGAACCAAGGCAGCCTAGCTCCAGAGCCCATGGTCCTGGCCTTTTACCACCAGGTTCACTACCACTGCCTCTCAGCATGACGCTTATCCCTGCCAACAGCATAGCCACAGGATGAGGTTCAATTTCAAAAGCACCTTTCTTCTGAGTTCCCAGTTTGTCTGTCATACAGTTTCATTTATCCTCCCAACAACCCTAAAAAGCAAGTGGGAGACACATAGTATCTACATTTCACAGAGGATAAACAGAAGTAGCATCAATGAAATGTCTTACAACTCCTAAATTTTAAGTCAAACAGTTAATTTCACTGTTTTTACACCAAAACGAAAGTCTGTTGGAGTATTTCAGTTTTGTGTGACTACCTCAACAGATACCAATAACATATCCAGAGCCTTTGCTAGTTCGAAGCAGGTTATCTGACTCTCGGAAAAGGTTTTTCTCAATGAATCACGTTTACAAAAACATCCATTGGCTTACAACCTACTGAATGTCCTAAATACTAACCAAATAAACAGTGCTCATTGAAAATAAGCCATAAATGTGTCCATGTACTAGCTCTCTTAGAAAAATGAGGTTATCTTAAAATGTATGAAGCAGAAAACTTAAAAGAAAATCTAACTGATCTAACAGCAAAATAAAATTAAGAAAATGAAAACTTTTCTTGTCTTCACCTGTTAATGTCCCTTTAGCTCCTATGGACTTGCAAATAAAGTACTGTCTACCTCAAAGGCAGATGGGTGCCTCAGGAAAGCCGATTCCATCAACAGGGAGCTGGGGCTCTCCTGGGGACCATCAACTAGCTCATCCCTCAGGGGGTCAGCTTGTTCCAGGCTGCTTGAGCACGAGGAATGGAGGCAGCAAGCAGTCATGGCCTCCTGCAGCCCTGGGCTTCCATGTACCATCCACTGAGCCAGATGCCATTCCTTTAGTGCTAGAAGGACACGGCATCAAAGGAATAAATAAAGGACATACCTAAGGCAAAAAAGTCCGTGGGGATCTGGAAAACATGTCAGCACAACTGTGAAAGGCATTATTTAAAAAAAAAAAAATCACCTTAAAATTCAAGGTTCAGCAAGAAAGTTGCTCCTGACTACTGGGACATTATAAATCACAAGGGCTTTATAATCACAGGCTGTTTTACCTATTTGTATTTCTCAGCTCTGATATTTTGCAATTCTGTGAAAAGAAAAAATACCCAACAGGCCAAAGGCAGCTTTTCAGGTATACAAGTATACTAAGCAAAAACAAGCTTGTGAGCCTGAACAAAGTGTTTGTGAGAGTTCCAATCGCCAGTGAACAGCTAACCACGACTAATTTTAATGTGTGGTTCTAATGAATGATATAAACTTTTATAGGTATCAACAAAGCTCAGAGAGGACTTAAATCCATTTCAGTGCTCATTTAGCAGCTTCAGCTGTGTGCAATTAAAACATCAGCATTAAATGTTAGAGAATAAAATAATGAGACACTTAAAAAGTAATCTGTGCTTCAGTGGGCCATGCTGAGAGAATTCACATGATTTTTTTTTTAAGGACATGATTTCTTAAGAGTATCTTGCCAGTTCAAAGAATTGACTCAAGTTTAATTTTTGTCTTTTGATTCTGGTTTGTTTTGCTTTAGATTAAGAATTTTCTGAAAAAAGGAATACAATAAAAATGCATTGTTTGAAAAACAGTCATGAAATTGCATATGGTAGAAATCAATCTGGTATTGAGACCATCAGGGCTGACTGACCAACTAGGTTTTGGCAGAGACAAAAGTATATTTTTTGGTCAAGTTAAAATTGCTGCTCGTTCTTAACTTATGCCTCAAATTAAATAAACATTAAAGGAGTGGAGAAAGGTGAATTTGGGTAATGAGACAACTTTGTATTTTTCTAGTCCTTAAATGAAATTTAAATTAAAAGTCTAAGCTTTTTCTCCCCCAAAATACTTCAGAATATGAAATATAATCTGAGGATGTAGAATGTGTTAGCTAAGACTAATAAATTCAAGTTGCTACTATTTCTGAAAGAAAGACAAATTACTCTGCAGAGGAAGGGGTATGTGGTCATGGTGATGGGGAAGGTGTATGTGTGAGAAGGTGAGGGGCGGTGGTTTGGGGGGTAGAGGAGAGGTATGGGTGTCCTGGGTGTGTGTAAGTTATATGTAAATATCAAGTTAATTCAGCTTCTGCAAAACATGAATAAAAAAGGAAATATACTGTATGGGGAAAGGCACTCATTAAACTTAAATTTTAAAAGGATGAAAACACAGATTACACTTTATTTTAAAACTGAAATGAATTTTAATACGGAAAATGAAGACAGCATTTTGCAAATTTATCGCTCAAAGGGGTATCTCTATTTGAGGAAATCAGCGTGCTACACTTTGAGAGATGAAATGTTACAGCTTGTACACCAAAATTAAAAAATGAAATTAAATTAAAAAATGAAATGGTTACCAAGGTAATGCAGGTCAGGGGATCAAAGGTGAAGGGTCACACATTATTAAAAAGAAATCCAAAAGGACGGCTGCATCATGATCTCTGCAAAACAAAGGAGCTCCAGTAAGTAAAACTAATATCTCCGAGAATTTAAAATCAAGCTCTTGAAGATTCCACTGTAATTGAACCCAATCATTCCTGATGCTGTGTAGAGCCATTTTTATTTACGTACAAAACCACACTTTAATTACCCGTTACCAACACTTTTTTTTAATTTAACCATTCAATCAATAAAACACAAAATATCTTCAACTGAAAGTGACCAAAAGTGTCGATATTTCTATTTGACCCCACAACCTGTTTTCTGGAAATGACAGGGTTTGATAAGTTGCCAACATATCAGAAATCTAATTTGGTCACAGCATGGTGAGTTTTTTCCTCTCCTCAAGGAGTGAGTTCCAAAATTGAGTTTTTGCAAATTTGTTTCATTTGAAGTAGCTGCATAAAATTTCCATTATTGGAACATTTAGTAGAACAATGTTCTAGAAGACAGCAATAAAGTGATACACGATAAAATAAACTGTGCAACTATCTATTAAGATCTGTTCTCACATTCAACTTTCACTTCACAGGGGGGGGAAAAAAGACATTTTAAGCAAAATAACTTGCTAGTTCTACTGGAATTACACAGAATTAACAGAGGCTTGACATGAGGAATATCTGCAAGGGTTTTTATGTTTCCCTGTATCTGACAGGCTTCATTTCTTCAATAAATGTTATCATTTACTCACTTTCCCCATTAACAAACTAACGTAGTTTATGTTTTTTAAACGGATATAGCTATAGCTTTGTTTTGAAACATGAAGCTACCACCCAAATCATGACAAACTTTGCAGTAATGATAAGCATGATAATTAACGGTTAGAGTAAATAATTTCAGTCTTCATTTCACTAGTATATAAAATGAACAGTATCATAACACAATCATCTTTAGTGCCTCCTCCCTGAAAATTGAGCTTTAGCAGGCTATATGCTCCCTGGTTTAGGGATCCAAATTCCTTAGTGCTTACTAGACAGCAGATTCTACAAAGCAGTGTAAATAATGGCCTGCCATACAGGACAGTCCATGGGAGGAGCATAACCAGGAAAAGAACTTAGTTACTGCTCTTTTTACAAGAGTCCCCACTTGCCATTTCTTCTTCATTGTCCTACTTTCGTTGTAGCCCACAATATTTAACATCTGAGTTAACCTTGTTAAAGTTAAATTCCAAAAACACTTAGATATTAATATACGGACAACTTCCAAAAGGATTTTATTAAAAGAAACAGGATAGTCTTTCTAGAGGCTAACGGCAATCAATAAATAAACAAACTCTATAAATGCCAGATGTTTGTTCCTGTGATTAGGTTTTGTTAAAATAACTTGCAGAGCTCATGCACTGGGTCCAAGTGTGTTAGTGCCCTAAGGCCATGCTTCAAAAAACACAATTTTTTTTTTTTTTTTTTTTTTTAGTTTCATAGCTACTGAAAAGTAAACTAGCATTTCATTTCTCTGGAATGCTCATCCCACATGAAGTCTGTTACATATGTGTTTGTTGCTGGGAGGCATGCAAGTAATTCTGAACACTATAGAAAGAATCAATACCCCATCAAAACAATGCATATGTTGTTTTAGTGGCATCATTATTTAGACCATTTCAGCATGTTTGCAACCAAAAAACAAGAAGCCAGCAGTGTAACACTGGGCAAGGTTTCCCAAAAATATTTTGTATTAAAAAGGAGAAAAAGTAATCCTGTTCAGATCAACTAACTCTCTGTACTCCCTTCATTACTAAAACGTGTATGTATTAAATAACAATCACTTCTTGACATCAAGATGATGAAGTACTCACAGATGCTTTTTTTAAAGTCTTCTAAATCATCTTAAAAATTCACCAACTCACACACACAAAAAAATGTTAGCCCAAATCTATTAGCTTAATCTCCGCCAAAAGTTTCAGACACAAGACTACCTGAACATGATGTCATCTCCACAAAGTCAGGAATCAACTCTTTGAGTGCCTGAGTGTTATAACCAACCAAATTCCCATATGGGAATGAAAACAATCGCCCCACCTAAATACTTAGCAGTTCTGACAAAATGGCTCCAAATGATATTATGCCAATAATGATAACATTTTAGGTGATTCCAAAAATCTATAAGGATTTGAGCTAATATTTTCTACATGAGTTTGCTATTTAGGGAGGAGAAGGTAAAGGCTACTAGTTTACTACGTTCCTCATAGTCAAAGAACCTGGAATATAATTTATCAAGTAAAAAGAAGGCTAGAAGCCTTCCAAGGGGCAATGTAACCCTAGGGAGTAATTAATTCCACTTAAATGATGACAACAAAGAGCTGATTCTGAGTCCAGTCTGTTTGCTGAGGCAAGTATATGAGCCACACACATTTTCCCACAGAAATAACGCTGTAAAGAGGAATCAGATTTGACACCTGTCAATTTCATCTGCTCTGAACTCTGCAGTTACTGGACCTGACTAGCTTCTCTCCCCCATCAAGGGCTGGCTAAGTCTTAACTTTGGATACAAAGCCCTCTCTTCAGAACCTCCAGTCTCCCTGCCCCACTCCCAGGCACCAGCAGCAGTGCCTGAGGATCCAAAATTATCCATCTTCCTTTCTCTTCCAGAAGCCTCCCTTTCTTCAATAAGGCACAGTCAGCTCATGACTATGAATGGACTGAATTAATACACACCAGTGCATGAACAGACTGAGACTGAGGGGTTTTCATTAACCCCAAACAAATCACCAACTGGTAGAACTACTAGGCATTTTTACATCAAAGGGTACAGAAAGCTAGTCCTCCTCAGGAAGACTTGTTACATTACAGCTTGTCTCTTTGTAACTAGCAAGTGAATTAGACAAGAAATACTCAAAGACTCCCAAAACCTTGTAACTATAGGATACGAGCTATCCCTAATCTAAAACTGGAAAACTACTCTACACTACCCTATCTGTAAGTTATATGGCTGAAAGAAGAAACACACTAAGTTTCACTTTCACAAGACCATCAAACCATCAATGTTACAGCAAAGAATATTCTTTCAGGGAAATTCTCACCCATATTAAGCTCTAACTATCTGGACAACATTTTATAGGAATACCTTTTCCAACAAACTCAGTTTGTATTCTACGTTAAAAATCTTTCCCCCTCCCCCATCAAGGAGTAGTATTTAAGCACAGGGAATTGGTTCACTTCTCAACTAAACAGACACAGAGCAAAGAATGTCATTTCTAGTAAGCTTAAATCATGACAGAAATGCTGCCATTTTCACCTCAAGCATATTACTTTCCAAAAAAATACATGGAAGAACTGGAAATAAATGAAAAATAAAGAGCCAAGAAAATGCAGAGATACAGAAGCTAGAAGGAGACAAGTGAAGAGACCCATTAAAATAAAATCCTAGACATTTTTTTAAGACAGAGTCTCGCTCTGTCACCCAGGCTAGGGTGCAGTGGCAAGATCTTGGCTCACTGCAACCTCCGCCTGCTAGGTAAAACTTTATACAAGTCTACTAACTCTTTACAAAATGGTTGTTAACCCAACATTACATAATGCTTTCTGCAGTAGAAACTAACCTCAGCAAGTATATTCAACAATTAAAAAGAACTACCCAGGCTAGGCACGGTACTGTGGCTCACGCCTATAATCCCACCACTTTGGGAGGCTGAGGCAGGAGGACTGCTTGAGTCCGAGTGTTTGAGACCAGCCTGGGCAATATAGGGAGATCCCATCTCCACAAAAAATAAACAACACTAGCTGGGTGTGGTGGTACACGCCTGTAGTCCCAGCTACTTAGGAGGCTGAGGCAGGAGGAACACTTGAGCCCAGGAGGTGGAGGCGGCAGTGAGCTGAGATTGTGCCACTGCATTCCAGCCTGGGTGACAGAGCAAGACTCTGTCTCAGGGGGTTGGGGGGAACCCAGCAAAAAGGTGATTACAATGATAGGAAAAAATCTACTATTTTTAATCTATACATATAAATAAATAAATCGCCAGCATGCCATTCAACAAAAAAATGCACTTGAGCTATGTATGCCCTACAGTTTAGTAGGGATTATATTTTTATTACCATTTCATGTTAGAATTCATGTTAGTCTTTCTAGCATGATAAAAATGCCATCTACTGAAAAACCAAAGAAAAGCTCAGCCTTTGGCTTTCGTGTCTGTGGCTCACTTACAAGCGCCCGGCAGGTGCCGTCCTTCCTTTTCTCTCCCACCTGTCGGCAGGCACCATCTCCACCTTTATTCCAGCCTTTCTGAAAATATATTTCCTGTCAAACTCTTCCAAGACGATCTGTTCGGAGACATCTGTCTGTTTCTCAAAACTTTCTATAAATAATACTGCAACCTATACCTACAATCATCATATTACTTCCACTATACTACTCAAAAAGAAAACAAAAGCGAAAACTACAAGTTAAATATCTTTCTACCTAGTACTTTATCCTCAACAACGTAACTTTTTCCCCCTAATAACATCAAAGCTTTCACAAAAGGAGGAGAAAGGTGGGCAGAAGGAATTGCAAAAGGCACCAGGAAACTCTGGAGAGTGATAAACATGCTCGTTATCGTAGTGTGGCGATGGTCATGCGGTATACACAGATGTACAGTTGTAAAACGTACACAACAATGTGCAACTTAGTATGCCAATTATACCTCAATAAAGCTGCTTAAGAGTGGTGGGTGGGGAGCCCAACACAGGGACACTGCCCCCTCTGTGTGCTTTAGGCATGCAGCCATGCTGTGCCCCAGGGAAGCCGAGACATCACGAGGAAGCCCATGGGGGCCACCATCCCTGAGCTGCTAGTCTTCTTGTTACATGAGACAATAATGTTTATCAATATAGAAATACATAATAAACACACATATGGTACATCTTTAAAACCCTTAGTGTTGATTACTAATTTTCTTGTTAGCCACAAACCTGAAATTACCGTATTTTCTAAAGCAAAAGTCCGGGCACAGTCTGACATAGTTTCTCTACAGAAAGACTATTTGAAATCAGCTTTAGATATACTCCTGTTTTTGCAACTGATACGCTAATCCAAAAATATGCTTAGATTTTTTTTCTTCCGACTGGCCTGCTGCATTGAGCCAACTCTGTCACAGCCTAGATCCACTCCTTTCCCATGCTTCCCCACTACCCACTAGGGAAGAGGATCATATCAAATCCCTCCCAAACACAAATGATATAAAAAGTAAAACAACAGGGAGACCAATTCACCCACTGTTGATTTTATTTCCACATTACTTGTTTTTAAACTTACTAGCCAGGCATACCAGGGTTCACTTTAATCTTTCTACTGGCTTCCTGAAGGGCAGTTTGGATCATGGAGAAGCTGACATTTCCCATTCCCTCTATTCACTGATTCTCAAACTTCAGAATGAAAAAAGAATCCACTATCTATATAACATCTGCAAAAATAGTTTTCTAAGTCCTACCCCTAAGAGATTATAATTTAGAGTATAATTTAGCGTACCAAAGAAGTGGTTAAGGAATTTACATTTTTGGTAAATCCTCTAGGTGAGTCTGATGGGAAGTTCACAATCCTCATTTTCATACTGCCCAGATAGGTCTAACTTCACCCTCCAGTCCCAACACACACACACACGCCCCTCAACATGGGCACCAAGCCACAGGTGTCAAAGCTGCTAAAATGTAAATTAAGAAACAAATTCAAGCTGATAATAGCTTAAGGTAATCGTCCCTCTAAAGACTACTAAATTTTTTTAAGTGCCAACAGATACCTAAAAAGTCTTTGCAATTTTAAAGAATAAAGCCACACTGAAAGACGGGGTGGCTCCACAGAATGTAGGAAGTCCTTTCTAGGCTTTAAATCATGCCATGTGCTTGAACCTGGGTTCAGGTTCTAGCCCTCCCACTTACTACTTCTGTGACCTTGGACAAAGTAATTTTTCAACTACGGTCTTCCTTTCTTCATTTACAACATGAAAACAGTGACATCTCTACCTCACAGAGTTGCTGTGAGAATGAACAAAAATAATTAATGCAAACTATTTAGGCTAGTACTCAGGACCTCAAAAGCAAAACACACTGGGTCTGTGATTACTGTCATTATGCTGCTCATCTTACATTCCTTTTCTTATCTAATTCTTTCCACAATTTACAAGGGAGACACTGCTGTCCACATTTTTGCAGATGGGTAGAGGTTAAGCTCAAGAGTGCAGATCTTAAAAATGGCAGAGCCAGAATTCAAATGACATCTGCCCAAATCTATCCTAACCACAACTGAAACGCTGAAGGATCTGTAAGTTTCTCCCCGGCCCTCAACAGGCTCACTACGAGCACTCATATCCCCACCCTCTGCACTAGGCCTGGCAGACCCAGGTTCCCGATAACTGTCTGGTAAATAAGACAATGAATGAATGGGTCCTCAGGAGTGACAGAGGCTGAACACACTTTCTAGATCCACTACTGTACCCATTACAGCACCTTATGTGACACATTCTAAAGGATACATGTGGGATTTAAATCAGTGTACTAAGAAAAACAAATTCAAGTATTTTTTTTGCATACCTGTACGCTAAAAATGAAGAGTGCTTTCCATTCAAAAGATAAAATTCACCCATTCAGGCCAGGCATGGTGGCTCACACCTGAAATTCTAGCACTTTGGGAGGCCAAGGGAGGAGGATTGTTTAAGCCCCAGAAGTTTGGGAGCAGCCTGGGCCATATAGTGAGACTCCGTCTCTATTAAAATTTTTTATATTTTCTAAAAATTTCACCCAGTCAGCAACTATTTATCAAGCATCCCCCTCTGGCACAGGCTTGGTATAGGTAACAGGGACACACAGTGATGAGCAGAGGCACGTCTCAGCCTTGTCCATCCCAGCATTGAGGAACAATTCCAACACAGAACAAGTAACTCCCAGCATCAGGGATACAGTGTGGCATACTCCAGAAACACCCGGCAAGAGTGCCCCATGGACCCTGCAAGGGGATGGGAAGTGTCCCCTGAAGAAACAACATGTAAATGGCATGTAAGTGGGATCTGAAGGAAAACAAGGTGGAGAGAGACCATCATTCTAAGGAGAGGAAACAACATGACTTAGGGAGCTAAGAGTGATGAAGGGACTCAGGTAAGAAACCAGTGGCTGGAACAGAGGACAAGGCCAGAGGGGCAGAATAGGTGACAGGACTGAGTTCAGGCAGGCCCGGCAGACTGTGTCTAGAACATGGGGTGGTATCTCAGAGTACAACAGAAAGCCAATCAAAGGCTTGGGAACAAGAGTACCACTGACCAGCTGGCATTTTTAAAAGACCACATAGGCATCTGGATGGAGACTGGGTAGGAATAGGCAAGGGCACAAGCAGGGCATGAGTCAGAAGATCTCTCGATGCCATCTGGGCAAAGACAATTGTGGCTTGGACTGCAGCAGTGGCTGCAAAGAGTGACTTAGACAGAATGGAAATTTATTTGGGAAAGGGAACCAGCAGGAATTGGTTTGGATTCAAATCAGATAAAAAGAAGAGAAGGCTGGGTACGGTGGCTCACGCATGTAATCCCAGCACTTTGGGAGGCCGAGGCTGGCGGATCACGAGGTCAAGAAATTTAGACCATCCTGGCCAACATGAGGAAAACTCGTCTCTACTAAAAATACAAAAATTAGCTGGGTGTGGTGGCACACACCTGTTGTCCTAGCTACTCAGGAGGCTGAGGCAGAAGAATCACTTGAACTCAGAAGGCGGAGGTTGCAGTGAGCCAAGATCATGCCACTGCACTCCAACCTGGGCAATAGAGTGAGACTGTCTCAAAAAAAAAAAGGAGTGTCAAAAATGCCAGTAATTTTATAGTGAAGAAATCTAACAAACACTACCTGAGCCAGGTGATCAAGGTTAATATCATCAGTAGTAAATCATGTTGAGAGCAGGTACCCTTGATATGATGTGATGAGAATGGCACTTTACCTCTGTGGTCTTCCTTCCCCAAAAGCCATCATCCAAGTCTAATCATGAGAAAAACATTAGACAAATCCAAATTGAAGAACACTGTATAAAATACCTAGTCTGTCAAGGTCAACAAAAACAAGAAGGATCTAAGAAACTGTCAGACTAACGGAGCCTAAGAAGATATGACAACCAGATGTAATGTGGCTTCCTGAATGGGATTCTGAAAAGAAAAAGACTTTAGGGGAAAACTAAGGCAATCTGAATAAAGTGTAGAGTTCGGTGTAAACAATGTGTCAGTACTGGCTCACTGGTGTGAACAATGTACCACAGTAATGTTAGCAGAGGAAACTGGGTGTGGAGTGCACAGGAACTCTCCTTAATATCCTTCAGACATTTCTGTAACTCTAAAACTATCCTAAATTTACTATCCTGTTTACTTTAAAACTCACCCCCGGAATTTGACTTGATCACCTGGGAGGCTCAAGTACCCTTCACTGTGGACATGGGAGGGGACACAGGAGGAAAATCGTGAAGCTCCGTCTCAGACATGAGGCCAGAGCAGCCATCAGACACTCAGCAGAGACAGCAGGGAGGCAGCTCTGGAGTGGGGCTCAGCAGAGAGCTCTGAGCTCATGAAACAAACCTAGGAGCCATCAGCAGATTCAGTCTCTGGAAGCAGATGGGGTCACCTAGAGTAAGAATGAATATAGAGAAGGGTCTGAACTCACAGGGGGTGGGGAGGGAATGGGGAAATGGTGGTCAAAGGGTATAAACTTTCTATTATAAGAGGAATATTTTCTGGGGCTCTCATGTACAGCACGGTGTCTATAGCTAATAATACTGTACTGTTTATTTGAAATTTGCTAACAGAGCAGATATTAAGTGTCTTCACTCCTCTCTCCCACCATACACACACAGTAACTCTGTATTGTGAGGGATGTGCTGGTTGATTGTGCTAATCATTACACAATGTATACACACATCAAATTAGGTTGTACACTTTGAACATATACACCTTTTATTTGTCAATTACGCTTCAACAAAGCTGGGGGAAAGTTTGTCATTTCCTTCAGAAACAAATTAGCGTAATTCTTACGATTTATATATTCTTGTCACCTCTATGCCTTTTTTTCCCGAAGAAAATAGTTCTCTTTTCATGTATAAGATGACACTATTTGATTAAGTCTCTTTGACTCTCTTCTTCCAAAAGCTGGCCAGGCACAGTGGCTCATGCCTGTAATCCTAGCACTTTGAGAGGCCAAGGCAGGTGGATCAGCTGAGGTCAGGAGTTCGAGATCAGCCTGGACAACCATGGCCAACATGGTACAACCCCATCTCTACTAAAAATACAAAAATTGGCCAGACACGGTGGCTCATGCCTGTGATCCCAGCCACTCAGGAGGCTGAGGCAGGAGAATCACTTGAACCCGGGAGATGGAGGTTGCGGTGAGCCAAGATCGTGCCATTGCATTCCAGCCTGAGCAACAAGAGTAAAACTCCATCTCAAAAAAAAAAAAAAAAAATTAGTTGGGCGTGGTGGCGGATGCCTACAATCCCAGCTACTCAGGAGGCTGAGGCAGGAGAATTGCTTGAACCCAGGAGACAGAGGTTGCAGTGAGCTGAGATTGCATCACTGCACTCTAGTCTCTAAAAAAAAAAAATAGACAAATACTGTATGACTCCACTTTATGAGATACTTAGAACAAATTCATACAGACAGACAGAGAGCAGTAGAAGGGTGGTTGCCTGAGGCAAGGGGTAGGGAGAATGGGGAGTTACTGTTTACTGGGTACAGAGTTTCAGTTTTCCAAGGTGAGAAGAGTTCTGGAGATGGATGGCACAGCAATGTGAATGTACTTAATACCACTGAACTGTACATTTAAAAATGGTTAAGCCAACACATTTTATATATGTATATTTTACCACAATTTTAAAAATTTGTAAAGCAGTCTGGCTCTCCTAATATTAAATCCGTATCAAGGTACAATGACCTGCCGTGAGAAAATTTTAAAGCTGAAGAACATTAGCCTAGAGCAGCACTTCCCGAACACTGCCCTACTGATGTGCAGTTCAACATAAATGGGTTACACGTGTGCCTTGTGAGGGACACTCAGCCACTCTAAGCCCTGACCAGCAGTTTCTGACCTCAAGGATACTCATTCATTCTCCAGTATGTCCTACAAATATTCTTATTTTTAATGTGTTCTAAGATATGAGAAGTCATGGCTAAAGAAATAAGGGTTAGAGATCACTTCAATTCCATCTTCGGTGGCAAGAAAAGTTGCTTTAGTTTGTGTTAACCTACAATTTCTGCTGCCAAAGGACAAAAAAGATGATGTGTTCTTACTGAAACAAATAACAGAGATCAGTCAGATAAACAAATGAATCTCTACTGTAAAGCCACACTCCATGGCCGGGTGCAGTGGCTCATGCCTGTAATCCCAGAACTTTGGGAGGCTGAGGCGGGCAGATCACTTGAGGTCAGGAGTTCAAGAAAAGCCTGGACAACAAGGTGAAATCCCGTCTCGACTAACAATACAAAAATTAGCTGGGCATGCTGGCATGTGCCTGTGATCCCAGCTACTCAGAAGGCTAAGGCACTTGAACCCAGGAAGCGGAAGTTGCAGTAAATTGAGACTACACCACTGCACTTCAACCTGGATGAAAGAGCAAGACCGTATCCAAAAAGAAAAAAAAAGTCATACTCCACTTCTGATAGTTTTGGATTTTTTTGAGATGAAGTTTCACTGTGTCACCCAGGCTGCAGTGCAATGGCACAATCTGGGCTTGCTGGAACCTCCGCCTCCCAGGCGCAAGCTATTCTCCCACCTCAGCCTCCCAAGTAGCTGGGACTACAGGCGCGCACCACCACGGCAGACTAATTTTTTTTGTATTTTTAGTACAGACAGGGTTTCACCATGTTGGCCAGGTTGGTCTCAAATTCCTGACCTCAGGTGATCCGCCCACCTTGGCTTCCCAAAGTGCTGAGATTACAGGCATGAGCCACTGCGTCCGGCCCTGATAGATCTTTAAGAACAGAACAGGAGCAATACTTTTCTCTTTACAATATGTTAGAATGACAAAAACTAAATCAGTGTATAAGGAAAGAAAAAACAATGTGGCAATGTTGTAGGTACAGAATAAACAGATCAATGAATAAACAGTTCAGGTAAAAAAAACATGTATTTGTGGAAACTTAGTACATGGTAATCACAATATCTCAAATCAGTAGAAAATGATCAATGACTCAACAAAAGCATCCTAATTGGAGAAAAATGAAATTAGAGCTCTAACTCACCCTACTCACATATTTTTAAAAGTTTAGCTATATTAAACATCCAAGGATAAAAATTCAAAACAAAAAGAAAATCTAGGGAGAATACTTAATTATTGGTATGGGGAAGACTAAGTACACATGCTACCAAGGCCAGAAAGATTCAGAGTTTGGGAGCATGACTCAAGGGACTGGCATGAGGATGTAATGAGTAAGAAAACAAAGACTGAAATATAGATGACTCAAGGGAGAAAAATTATACATATTTTTTTTAAAAGAAAAACATAGAAATCAGAAAGAAAAAGAACGAAGAACCTACTAGAAAAACGACCGAAGACAATTATAAAAAGTAATATCCAAAAAATTAGCATAAATGGTCAAACCATACTTAACTGCAGGAATATACAAAGAAATGGACACTAAAAAGAGGTATGAGTCTTCCACCTGTTGGGCTGAGAAAGATATAAAAGGCTGATAACACTTACCATTGGTAGGGGTTTAGGGAAATGGACACTCTCACTTTTGGCTAATGAGAGTCCAAATTGGTATTACACAACATTTCCTTTCTTTTTTTGAGACAGAGTCTCCCTCTGTTGCCCAGCCTCACTGAAGTCTTGACATCCTGGGCTCAAGTGATCCTCCCACCTTAGCTTCCTGAGGAGCTGGGACCACAGAACACACAACCACACCCAGCTAATTTTGTTTATTTTTTGTAAAGCCGGGGTCTCCCTATGTTGCCCAGACTGGTCTTGAACTCCTGGGCTCAAGCGATCCTTCCGCCCAGGCCTTTCAAACTGATGGAATTACAGATGTTGGCCACTGCGCCTAGGTTGGTATCACATTTCTAAGGGCATATGGCAAATATTTACACTCTGACAAGCACTTCTGTCCTAGAACATAACTGGAGATGTTAAGTGCATCACTTATTATAAGAGCAAAATATGGGGACAACCAATAGGGGATTGGCTTAAAACTTTTTATGGAACATCCATGCTATGCCTTTATGCACACAGACCCACACACATATGCACTGACACAAAAAATGTCCAAAACATATTGTGTAAATAGAGAGAAAAAACAGGGAAGCTGTATACAATTCCTCTTGTGTGTATGTATACTCAAACATATATACACACAACACACACACAATTTACATAAGTATTTGTAAAGTCCAAAAAAAGGATATAAATCCAATTGCTCACAATGGTTATCTTGTAGGATGTACAATTTTAGAATAAAGTCAGTTTATCTCTACACTACTATTAGAATTTTTTCAAAAACCATTTATTACTTTTATAAGTATATATTTTATATATAAGAAAATAATTTCTATGGGAGGGAAAAGCAATCTTTGGCAAATAGGAAATAATCATTTGTACGCTCCCTTTCTTCGTTAATACATAAAGTCCTTTCAATAGAAGGCAGCTTCCAGTTATGACTGAACGGTCTTACGACGTCCGTATTATTCTTTTAGACAAAGGAATGCTCTATACTTCAACAGTCACAAGTTGGAACTTTTGATTGAGCTATGGCAAAGTTATACATGACACTGGAATTCTCATATAAAAATCATAAGACTCAAAAGAAAATGAAGGGAAGAAAAAAGCCTAAGACTCAGCAAATAAAGGACAATCTTCTTCATGCATGCCTAAATTAGAAGGAGCTATAGCCTGTCAATACGATTTCAGACACACAAGATCGCTGTGAGGCTAAACTTAGCAAAGACTCATGAAAATACTCACTATAGGATCAGACCAATTAATTGGTCAAAAAAAGTAGCTGCAAGAAACATACCTTATTTAATATATAACCACACCAGTATAATACTGGCTAAACTGGTTTCTGTAATGGGCATAAAACAATCACAACACCCCACCACCACACACACACACACCACTTTAAGTCAGGACAATGCTGAAAACAAGACAGGTTGTAACAGAACCTCAATATACAAAGTAATATATAATCTCAATTTTATTTTAATAATACTGAAAACAGTCACCTCTTAAGTGGGTTATGTCCCTAAGGATAAGTAGTTCTGTAAATTATATTAAGGTATCTAAGAAACAAACATACAGTAAACAAAACTAGTGCCATGAAACAAAACTAATTCAAAGAATTCGAAGATACATTTGAACAGTTAAAATCCTTTAAAAGCAAAAACAACTGTAATTTGAACTGGGGATATCAGTACTAACATCCCTACAATATGTCTTCATTCTTGACTGGCCTTTCTTCAGTATCCCACTACTCATTCCTTCCCATTCCTGGGATCTTGAATCTTTAATTCATTCACACAGCAATTATTTATTGAGCATTTACTATGTGCCAGGTACCATTCTAAACTCCGGAGATGCACCAGTGAGTAAAACTTAAATTTCTGCCCTGGCATATCTTGCATTCTAGTGGCATCAAATCCCATCAGTGCCACCCGCTACATAAAATTACATCCCTCTGGCCACCCCACCTCAACATCCCTAGATCTCCCCATTAATAGGCTCTATTTTTTTTTCTTTTACAATGCACTTGGCAGATTATTTTCTTTTCAGTGTCCCCACTTTAGAATATTAAGCTCCAGAAGACAGGAATGTTTTTTATGTTTCATATATTACAAGAGCTTAGAATACTGCCTCTCATACAGACATTCAAATATTTGTTGAGTTAATGAATGCCTTCTCTTCCCTCTATGGCCTGGCTCTCCCTCCCAATGAAAGTTACTCACTTCTATCCTATTTTGTAAACAAAACACGTGTCCTCTGTCCTACAGCCCAACCCTACCTAGCCTTCTACTTTCTAGCTTCTTTGAAGATGCAGAACTGCAGTAGTCTGTACCAACTATCTCCACTTCCTCACTTTCACTGCAACTGGTTTGGTTTTGTTTGTTTGGTCACCAAAGACTTCTTCACCTGCAAATCCAAATTTATTTTACTTTTTTAATTGAGCAAGTAATTCGTATTCACTACAAAAGTACACAGAAAATGGCATCACATGCCATGTAATGACTTAAGCCAGAAACCTGGGAGTTATTCTCAACATCCTCTCTCTCTCGTAGCCCACACTCAGTCCATCACCAGTTCTGAATGATTCTATTTCCAAACCCCATCTCCGAGCCATCCAGCTATCTCCAGCTCTACTGCTGGGCCTTGGTGCCACCTCCACCGATAACTTTCACTGGATTCCTGCAAATTGCACCCAGTGGTCTCTCAACTTCCATTCTTGCCTCCAATCCCCTGACCACTCAGCACCCCACACAGAGGCTGTAAATGGCAAACCAGTCCATGAATCTCCTATTTCAGACCTCTATCATGGGTAGCCCTTCACGGGGCATCTCAGTTTCCAAGGTAGCCTACTGCTGCTGCAGCTGCGAGCAGCATGACCCCTGCTGTGGCTTCTTCTGCCACTCTCTACCGCCCCCTAACCTCTAGACACCTCCCACTTCTCACTTCAGACATGCTGAGCTCTTCTCATTGTGAAGCCTCCCCCTCAGTCTAGATCACTCTTTGCTTATCACTCATCTCACCAAGCTAAACTCCTCCTCATCACTTCCATCATAAAAATATCACTTTCTAAGAGAAGAATTCCCTGGCTTCTCATGTAAATTACGGCTTCCTCTCTTATAGCAGACTGTATTTTTCCTTCTTAACCCTTTATAGCACTGTGTAAGTACGTACTCATAATTATCTGCTAATGGCTGTCTCAGGTCTCCCTTTATTTTTTTTTATTTTTTTTTTATTTATTCTTTTTTTTTTTTTTTTTTTTTTGAGACAGACTCTTGTTTTGTCACCCAGGCTGGAGTGCATTGGCATGATCTCAGCTCACTGCAATCTCCACCTTCCGGGTTCAAGCAATTCTCCTGCCTCAGCCTCCTGAGTAGCTGGAACTACAGGTTCACACCACCATGAATGGCTAGTTTTTTGCATTTTAGTAGAGACGGGGTTTCACTATGTTGCCCAGGCTGGTTTCGAACTCCTGAGCTCAGGCAATCCGCCACCCTCAGCCTCCCAAAGTGCTGGGATTACAAGCGTGAGCCACCATGCCCAACCAGCTGTCTCCCTGTAAAGGCAAGATTTTGTCTTGATCCATCTATCTATCCATTCATCCAATCTATCTAACCAATCTATTTAATCTATCTATCTATCTATCTAAACTAATCGATTTATTCCCCAGGGACTAGAACAGTGCCTGGTACAAAGAGCTCAGATGAATGACTGACTGTCCTACCAGCCTATAAACTCTGCAAAAACAAATTCAATGTCTATTTTGTCTACTTTTAAGTATCTAGTAACAAACACATTATCTGGCATACAGAAAATACTCAACATTTATTAAATAAATGCTGAATACCCAAAAAAAAGTGGCAGGGGGAAGTATCATAATTCTGTCACAGAAAGAAAAAACAAAAACAAAAAACACTGGTACCATCTTGGCATCTGGATATATACAGCCTTCCAGATTGTTCTACATTGTGTTAATTTTATGGCATCCGTTCCTGAAACACAGGTGGCTTCTCCAGCACCCAGCTCCACAGGCACCTGCAGCTGCTCCAGCCTCCAGAGAGTGCAAAACACAACGGCAGGCCATACCCAGCAGCCAGCAGCTCCTCCCAGCATCCCACTCTGGAGGTTTTGTAGCAGGTACCTCCAGTGAGACACCTCCCCATGAAGAACTCTTCTGTGGCACCCCAGTGAGCAACTACTGGCAGTTATGAGAGGGTGGATTTCCATTAAGTTCCACTAGCATGACATCTCTGCAACTTCTCAGCCATGCAGGAAACCAGCCATGCCCTCTAGATAAGGTCTGGATCTTGGTCCTGGGGGAAAGGACTCTGCCTTGGGGGCTCTACCTCAGTCCCAGGGCAGCAGTTGCTCTGTTTATCTGCTATTTTCATATTCTTTAGAGTTTTCTTCACTATTCACTAGCCTAACCAAATCCTTCATTACTTCAATTCCGTTATAATTAGTAATTATTCACATTAAATGCTTCTTTCAATTTACTGGTTATACAGTTTGAATCTGTGTCCACACCTAAATCTCATGTTTGGCTGTGATCTCCAGTGTTGGAGATGGGGGCTGGTGGGAGGTTACTGAATCATGTGGGTGCACCTTCATGAATGGTTTAGTGCCATCCCTTTGGTGCTGTTCTTACAACAGAGTTCTCAAGAGATCTGACTGTTTAAAATGTGTAGCACCTCTCCTCCTCTCCTCCTCTCTTTCTTGCGCCTGCTCTGGCCATGTAAGACAAGCCTGCTTCCCCTTCACCCTCTGCCATGACTGTAACTTTCCTGAGGCCTCCCCCAGAATCCAAGCAGATGCTGGCACCATGTTTCCTGTACAGCCTGCGGAACCATGAGCGAATTAAATTTCTTTTCTTTATAAATTACCCAGTCTCAGGTATTTCTTTATAGCAGTGTGAGAACAAACTAATACAACTGGTTTCTCTCTCCTGATTGGATCCAGACTGATACAAATTTGGAATTTGTGCTTGTTGCTGGTATATAAAATTGCAATTGTGTCCAGAGTTAGCTTGAATCTTGCAACCTAGCTTATTATTTATAAGGTATAAGGAGTATTTTTAAAATTTTTCTACATATATAATCATGTCATCTACAAAATCACAGTTCTGTTCTTCCCCTTTCTGACCCCTATACTCTCTATTTTTCTTGTCACACTGAACTAGGTAGGACTTCCAGTAAAATAATAACCATAATTGGTGACAGTGAAAAAACTTCTCTTTCCCAGTCTCAAAGAAAATTTTCGACATTAAACATGGTGTTTGCAATATGATTTTTCTGAGTAAATCTTTACCAAATTAAGGAACTTAACTTTTGTTCATAATGTATTAAGAGATTTCGTTTTGAATGGGTATTGGTTTTGTTTTTCTTTCAGACAAGAGTTTCGCCCTTGTTGCCCAGGCTGGACGCAATGTTGTGATCTTGGCTCACTGCAACCTCTGCCTCCTGGGTTCAAGTGATTCTCCTGCCTCAGCCTCCTAGGTAGCTGGGATTACAGGCATGGGCCACCATGCCCAGTCAATTTTGTATTTTTAGTAGAGACGGGGTTTCTCCATGTTGATCAGGCTGGTCTTGAACTCCCAACCTCAGATGATCCACCCACCTCGGCTTCACAAACTGCTGGGGGTGTGAGCTACTGCACCTAGCCGGGTATTGGATTTTATCGAAGGCAATTTTTGTATCTCTGACATTATCACATGATTTTTCTGCTCTACTCTATTAATTTAGTAATTTATACTGATCAATTTTTCAAATATTAAGCCTATCTTTTTAAGTATGATATTCTGAATTTAGTCTTTTGAAATTTGTTGAGATTTGCTTCATAAATCAACAATTTTGATAAATGTTCCCTATGCATATGAAAAGAATGTACAGTCTATAGTTATTGGGTGCAGTATTGTATTTCATATTTCATGTGTCCTTGACTTATCAAAGTCTCAAGTAAATTAATATTTTTACCACTTCCTGGAAAATGCAAAGACCGTAAGATACTCTTATTTAACATTCCCACAACTTATATGAGACTATTATATTTTTAAATTCTATGTATATTTTAAACCACAAATAATTATTTTACCCAACAGTGTTAATTTACATTTACCATCTTATTTATCCTTTATTTGGTCTTCACTTTTCCACGCATCTTAAAGCTGCCATCCAGGATCATTTCTCTTCTGCCCAAAGACCAATCTTTACTAGTACTCCCTTTAGTGCAGGCCTGGTGTAATTAATGCTGTGATATGGTGATATAATAAGAAATATATATTTGGTCTTCATTTTAAGTTCCTGGCATTGAGCCCTGAAACCTTCGGAATTTCCTGAGTTAGCATTAAGAAGAGCTGACATACCTGAGTTTATGATGAGAGGACTCTTGGGAGAATGGCATCTGGTTATCAAAGCAACCCATCATGTGATTAGAGGATTTAAATGTTCAGCCCCTCCCACTCTACTCCCCCACACCACCACCTCCTGGAAAGGGAGACAGGTTGGAGATTGAGTTCAATAACCAATGGCCAATGATTTGATCAACCACGCCTTCATAATGGAGCCTCCATAAAAACCCAAACAAAAGAGTTCAGACAGCTTCCAGATTGGTGAACACATAGGGGAGCTGGGAGGGTGACACACGGGGGAGAGGGAGGTGCAAGTTCTGAGTTCCTCCCCCATTTGGCTGTTCCTGAATTGTATCCTCTATAATCAACAGGTAAATCTAGGTAAATATTTTCCTGTTTCGTGAGCCATCCTAGCAAATCACTGAACCTGAGGAAGGGGTTATAGAAATCCTCACTTCATAGCAGTCAGTAAGAAGTAATGGGAGACCCGAACTTGCAATTGGTTTCTAAGGAACAATCTTTCTGCACTGAGCTCTCAACCTGTGAGGCAAGTAATTTTAGGCAGTTAGTATCCACATTGAGTTAAACTGCAGAATACCTGGGGTCCACAGAGAACTGGAGAATTGGCTGATATGAAAAAAACCCTACACATTTGATATTAGAAGTTTTGTGAGTATAGAAGAAAGAAAATTGGGGTTTTGGTTTTTTCTTTTAAATCCTTCTCATTTTTGTTGATCTAAAGAAGTGATAATTTTGTCCTCATTTTTGAAGGATATTTTTGCTGAGTATAACATTCTAGTTTGCCTGTTTACCTTCTTTTTTACATTTTCAAAACAGTCAATTGCCTTCTGCTAAGAATGCATTGTCTATTACATCTATTAAGAAATTAACTGTCAATCTTACTGCTCTTTTAAATGTAGTATGTAGTTTTTCTCTGGTTACCTTTTTTTTTTTTTTTGGAGACAGAGTCTCACTCTTGCCTAGGCTGGAGTACAGTGCTGTGATCTTGGCTCACTGCAACCTCCGCCTCCTGGGTTCAAGCGATTCTCATGCCTCAGCCTCCCAAGGGGCTAGGATTACAAGTGTGAGCCACCATGCCCAGCTAATTTTTGTATTTTTAGTAGAGACAGGGTTTCACCATGTTGCCCAGGCTGGTCGCGAACTCCTGGCCTCAAGTGATCTGCCCACCTCAGCCTCCCAAGTGGCTGGGATTATAGGCGTGCACCATCAGGCCGCCCAGCTAATTTTCGTATTTTTAGTAGAAACAGGGTTTCGCCATGTTGGCCAGGCTGTTCTCAAACCCCTGGCCTCAAGTGATCCATCTGCCTCAGCCTCCCAAAGTGCTGGGATTACAGGCATGAGCCACCACACCTGGCCTCTGGTTACTATTAAAATTGTCTTCTTATCTTAAATTTTCAGTACGATCAAATAACATCACACTGAAACACAAGGTTTGCAATATTTTTTAAATCTGTGATTAGACGGCTTTTGGCTCTTATGAACAATTCTCAGCAATCATCACTCCAAATACTGTTTCTGTAGCACTCCTCCTTCCTTTCCTACTAAGATTTCAATTACATGTTGGTTAGATCTTTCCACTGAATCCCTAAGACTCACTCCTTCATGTATGTCCAGGCCACTTCTCTTTCGATGTTTCATTCTGAACATTTGTTTTCTACTTATTAGTATTACTAACATACTGCTAAACCCATTAACTGACATCTTAATTTCAGTTACAGTCCTTCAACTCAAGAGTTTACATTTGATTTTTCTATTGAGGGGGTGGTGTGATTCCAATTTCCCTATTCTTATCTTATAATTCCTTAAACATACTACATACATTACCCTTTTCTAATAACTTCATTACCTGGATCCCTGTTGATCCACTTCCACAGGCCACTGTTTCTCTTGGTGTTCAGTAACACTTGCTTAAATCCTCATCTGCCTGGTGGTTTCTGAGTACCAGACATTGTAAATAAACATAGAGCTCATCTGAAGTTCTGAGTGATGTCATCTTCTTCTATTAATAAAAGGAATTATACTTGCTTCTTTCCAGAATACCTTGATCCAGTCAGGAACTAGGGTCTGGAGTTGGCCTTCAGTACCTATAAGAAGCTACTATCCCTAAGATACAGGCCTTTAGGTTTCCTACTCAAACCCTAAGAAGTTTTCTTCCTCCCTGACATGTGCCAAACTCCAATTTTTGTCTTCTGCCCTCGGAGTCTATCAAAAACCCTGTTTAGCTGTCCAGCTTATCTGCCTAATTCTTCTGGAATCAGCAGATTTCTTTGGGGGCAGAAAAGACTGCAAATGCTGGTCTCATATCTTGAGCTTCCCTACCCCACCACTATGCCCCACATCTTAGACCCACATACCTTCACTATTTTGTTAACTCTCAATTTCCCTCACATAAATTTTGTTTCAAATTTTTTCCATCATCTCTACTTGTTCTCAGCAGGAAATAAGGCCGAACAACTTAGTCTACCACTAACCAAAGAAAACAGAAAAATCTTCCCCAGTTTCCTTTTTTCTCTCTTCAGGGGTTTACCCCTTTTGTAATTTCTTTCTGTCATTTTACCAAAATTTTGGAAGGATGGAAGATAAAGACATCTTCAGTAAGTCCTACTTAACCAGAAACCTTCAGTTACTCATTTTTTTATATATCATTTATATATTAAAGATATTAAACCTCTGCCTGTCAAATATGTGGCAAATACTTCTCCCAGTTTTCCATTTACACTTTAATTTTATGATATTTTTAGCACACAGACATGCTGGATTTACATGAAAATTTATCAGTCTTTTCTTTCTGTTATGATTAGGATGGATATGGCCCCTTCTAACCTGAACATAACGTAAATATAGACTCATATTTTCTCCTAGTATTTTTACTATTTTTACTTTCTACATTTAATTTTTACATTTATTTTGGTATAAGCCATGAGGTGGGGACTTAACCTAATTGTTTTTTCTTTTGCTCTGAAACAGAGTCTGGTTCTGTCGCCCAGGTGAGAGTGGAGTGGCACAATCTCAGCTTGCTGCAATCTCCACCTCCCGGGTTCAAGCGATTCTCATGCTTCAGCCTCTCAAGTAGCTGGGATTACAGGCACTCATCACCACGCCCGACTAATTTTTGTATTTTTAGTAGAGATGGGGTTTCACCATGTTGGCCAGGCCAGTCTTAAACTCCTGACTTCAGGTGATCCTCCTGCCTCAGCCTCCCAAAGTGCTGGGATTACAGGCATGAGCCACCATGCATGCTCAGCCTACCCTAATATTTTTAAAGTGGTAAGCCAATTTTTCCAAATCCATTTAAATAAACAGCCCTCCATGTCCTCCTCAAAACTGTACCTTTATCATATACTAAATTAAAAAGAATATTTTCTTAACACTTCTATAATTTTACTCTGCAACCTGGCACTGTTGATCCCTACTGCTCACTCTCCTTGCTACTTTTCCTCCCTTAGTTTCTGTAACTCTCCCAGCTCCCCTCATCTTCAACTATTCCTTCTTAGTCTACTTTGTACACTCAATTTCCTTCCAATTTCCCCCTCTCTCATTTCATCCTCTCTCATTTTCCAGCCTCCTTTAGTTCATTTCTAGAAGCTCTTTCTTCTCTCACTCTCCTACTCTCCAAGGAAAATTCTATCCGTACTCTCAGCTTCTTTGAGCTCTCTCTAGGTCCCAAATCTACATCCAACTGCTTTCTAGGATCTCTAGATGTTCCCCAGGTGCTCCAAGCTCAACAATACAAATATAAATACAGTATGTCCTGAAACCTGCTCTTCTTTATGTACTTCATTATCTACAGTACTGCCATCACTCAAGCCAGAATCTCAGTAACTTCTCCTCTCCTTCGCCATGAAAGGATCCAGAATACGCCACTGTAGCATAAAAACTATTTTGAGCTGAAGGCATTTGAGTTCCTGAAACCCCTTATCTGCCTAAAAGCAGAGCCTTCTAAAAGAACTCAAAGAACTCAACTGTCATAAATCCTTTCCCACAGGGGCAACTCTAATCTTCTGAGATGAGAAGACAACCAAACAGACAATGTCACAAAAACATATAGCTTCCATTTATTCTCCTAAGGGCCCATTTATCTTTCCAAATAGTTATTTGTTTTCCAGGAAGTGCCCTTTCTCTCTCTCCTCTTCATCTATTAAGATGGTGTATAAACCCCAAATTCTAAGGGCTCTTTTCAGTCACTTTATTTGCCAACTCCCCTAAGTATTTACAAGATAAAAATCTACCTTTTCTCTTGCTAATCTAACATTTGTCACTTTAATTCAACGCCCCCAAGTACTGAACCTAAGAGACTAGAGAAAAGTGTGACAACCATCACATCTTAGAGGTCACATTCAATGCTGCTGACTCTAGCTCCCAAGTCAGATCCTTTGCTACTGCCAATGCCTAAAAACAGGTCTTATTTACTACCTCTGGTGTGGATTCCTCACCAGACTCTCAGCTTTCTTCCAAACCATTCTCTACATGGTCCACAGAGTAACAGCATAAAATAAAAATCAGATCATTTTCCTCTTCTGATTAAACTGTGGTAAACGGCCAGGTGCAGTACCTTATGCCTGTAATCGCAACACTTTGGGAGGCCAAAGTGGGAGGATTGCCTGAGGCTAGGAGTTCAAGGCCTAGGCAACGCACAGAGACTCTGTCTTTACAAAATAAAAATACAACTATTAGGCAGGTATAGTGGCGCACTCCTGTCGTCTCAGCCACTCTGGAGGCTGAGGTATGAGAGGATTATTTTGAGGCCAAGGAGTTCAAGGCTGTGGTAAGCTATGATCAAGCTAGGAGACAGAGTAAGATCCTCAAGAAAAAAAAATCTGTTAAAATGCAAACCCAGGCTGGGCACGGTGGCTCAAGCCTGTTATCCCAGCACGCTGGTGAGGCGGATGGATCACCTGTGGTCAAGAGTTTGAGACCAGCGTGGCCAACACGGTGAAACCCTGTCTCTAATAAAAATACAAAAATTAGCTGGAGCTGGTGCTGCACATCTGTAATCCCATCTACTAGGAAGGCTGAGGCACAAGAATTGCTTGTGCCTCAGGGGGCAGAGGTTGCCGTGAGCTGAGATCGCACCACTGCACTCCAGCCTGGGTGACAGAGTGACGTTCTGTCTCAAAAAAAATAAATAAATAAACCCAATGTGGCATACATAGACTTCTATGCTCTAGCTGCTATTCTCTAACCTTAACTCACCCATCTCTCTCCTTAACCCTAAACTAGCCATACCGAATTATCCAAGCAACTCCAACTACTTCCTTCTTCCGTTCCTCGGCACAGGAAAGGAAGTATTAACAGTTTGACTAAACGTAGTACCTTCAGTCCAGAAAGTTTTCTTGCTGATTCTCTTTGTCTGCCTAGCAAACTTTCTAATCATCTTCAAGGTACAACTTTAGTGTCATTCTTTTAAAAATATCCATCCTTCACTTGAGGCCAGGAGTTCAAGTCCAGCCTGGCCAAAATAGCAAAACTCCACCTTTACTAAAAAACACAAAAATTAGCCAGGTGTGGTGGCACAAGCCTATAATCCCAGCTACTCAGTAGGCTGAAGCAGGAGAACAGCTTGAACCCAGGAGGCGAGTTTGCAGTAAGCCAAGATCACATCACTGCACTCCAGCCTGGGCGACAGAGCGAGACTCTGTCTCCACCAAAAAAAAAAAAAAAAATCCGGCCAGGCGTGGTGGCTCCTGCCTGTAATCCCTGCACTTTGGGAGGTCGAGGCGAGTAGATCAGCTGAGGTCAGGAGTTTGAGACCAGCCTGGCCAACATGATGAAACCCCATCTCTACTAAAAATACAAAAACTTAGCTGGACGTGGTGGCGGGCACCTGTAATCCCAGCTGCTCGGGAGGCTGAGGCAGGAGAACAGTTTGAACCCAGGAGGCAGAGTTTGCAGTGAGCCAAGATCACACCAGTGTACTCCAGCCTGGGCAATAACAGCAAAACTCCATCTCGGGGGGGTGGGGGGAGGTAGGGGGTGGGGTTGGGGGAGAATCCATCCTTCATGTGTTCAAGAGGACCATCACTGCCTTCTTGCTGCAGATATATCTTATCCATCCATACTTTATAATTCTGTTACATCTCTTATCATACCATATTGCAATCATTTTTATGTCTGTCTTCCCTCTAAGACTATGGCCACCTTTCATTTACTTCCAACTGGCCAGACTTACATACTGATCAAGAGTGTCTCCTTGACCAAACTCTAGCCAAGCTCCTCTGAATCCTCTTCCCGGCTAGCCTTCAACCTTCAGTGCCCATCCTTGTCTGTACAGCCCAGTTTTAGCAAGAATTCTGTCAACATGGTTTAGTAACACTAATGATTCTTTATTATATTAAATTTAATCCATGTAGAAATAAGCTGTGTGTTGGGACTCCTTTTAGTTAAAAAGTTGACAAAAAGCTAGAAAATCTTCGTAACTACAGCAAAAAATGTTTCTAGTCTTTGCATATAAATGATACAAGCTACTGTTTTTGAACTTTTTAAAAAACCTTTAAAAAAAAAAAACCCTCATATCCATTTCCTAACTATGGTACAACTACAGCCCCAGGCAGAAAGCTGCGTATCTTTATTTGGACAATTGTCTCATTATAAGGAGACTAAAAAGAGCCCTAACAAACATTCAAATAAAAAAATGGCTCCACGTAAATGGGAGAGTAGATAAGGGCATTTTCCGTTAGCTTTAGATGATGAGAATAGTCTCAGATTATCAAAACAGATTTGATATGAAAGTTTTAAAGACGGGGTTTCACCATGTTGGTCAGGCTGGTCTTGAACTCCCGACCTCAGGTGATCCGCCCGCCTTGGCCTCCAAAGTGCTTGGATTACAGGCGTGAGCCACCGCGCCCGGCCTGTAAAACCTACTTTTAAGTATAATCAAAGAAATCTGAGTTCAAATTTTAAAAACACATATACACAGTGAGAAGTGAGAAAAAATGCCTTATATTGTTTGGCTGTGTCCCCACCCAAATCTCACCTTGAAATGTAATAATCCCCATGTGTCAAGGGTGGGCCCAGATGGAGATAACTGAATCATGAGGACTGTTTCCCCATATTGTTCCCCTGGTAGTGAGTAAGTTTCACAAGATCAGATGGTTTTATAAATGGGAGTTCCCCTGCACATTCTCTTGTCTGCTGCCATGTATGATGTGCCTTTGCTTCTCCTTTGCTTTCTGCCATGACTGTGAGGTCTCCCCCAGCCATATGGAACTGTGAGTCAATTAAAACTCTTTCCTTTATGAATTACCAGTAGTCTTGGGTATGTCATTATTAGCAGCATAAAAACAGACTAATACAACATCCCATTAACCTATTTTCAAAACTTATTCCCAGACCTGTCAGGAGACCTGGAGGTCTGTCATTAACAGATCACAGTTACTACACTCTAGTTTTCCGAAGTATAGCAGTGTATAATAACAGATACAACCTGGTAAGAAGCAGTTAGTAAACTGAAACTTCCAGATCTTCAAGAAGCAGCACTTAAATCATCCATGGTAGTAACAACCTTTCTTTAGAGTTTTCAACCTGTGGCAGTTTTGTTTAAATAAATAACAGCTTTATTGAGATATAATTCACAAATCATAAAGTCCACCCACTTAAAGTATATTTTTTAATATATTCACAGAATTGTGCAACCATCACTATGGCAGTTTTTAACTCAATTTGGTTAGGCTAGAATTTCTCAGGATTCCCCTTCCCTGAACTTACACAAGATTTAAAAGGTGAAAAGTAAAACAGCCATTACTTTCTGAGGAATGAGATAGTTAGAGATGGTACAGAAACAGAGATGCCAGAGGATTCCAGCTTGTCCACATATGCTGCTTCCGTCACTAGCTTTTTCCCCCAACTGCCGGCCTTGCCAACCAACAGAAGCCCCTGGACCATCGGCAGCTGGGCAGCAGACCTACAGAAGTGGTTGCTACACAGAGGTGATAGCTTTTTCATCAGGTTCCCTTCGTGGTCCCACTCTAGAAGCTGTTCATGCCTGGCTTCTCAGACCCTCCACAAGTTCTAGCTCGGCCACCCACAGAGGTGCTTCAGGAGAGGTGTTTTTGCAACATTTCTCTGGTCCTCTAATTCCTCCTTCCGGACTGTTATTTTTCCAGCTTTACTCCACAGTTGTAAAATATCTTATTCCTACAAAAAATAAATCCTGGCTGGGTTTGGTGGCTCACGCCTGGAATTCCAACACTTTGGGAAGCCAAGGTGGGTGGGTGGATCAAGAGGTCAAGAGATCAAGACCAAATACAAAAATTAGCTGGGCGTGGTGGTACACGCCTGTAATCTCAGCTACTCAGGAGGCTGAGGCAGGAGAATCACTTGAACCCAGGAGGTGGAGGTTGCAGTGAGCCAAGATCATGTCACTGCACTCCAGCCTGGTAACAGAGCGAGATTCCCTCTCAGAAAATAAAATAAAATAATAAAATAAATCCCCTATTTCATAACACAGTGGTTCTGCTCCCTGACTGAATCCTGACTGATATCCACAAGTTACTTATGTGTCCCTAAACAAAAATTTAGCACTGACTCTTTGAACTTTAGAAAAATAGAATCTGATCCTACGCATTCTGTAAGAATCTTCCATCGTGTTGCATGCAGCTGTATTTTGCTCATTTCTCACTGCTGTTCGATAATCTATTTTATACCATATACCATTTCAGTTTTTTGGGGATTTTTTTTTTTTTGACACAGGGTCTCTCACTCTGTCACCCAAGCAGGAGTGCAGTGACACGACCTCAGCTCACCACAACCTCTACCTCCCAGGCCCAAGCAATTATCCCACCTCGGCCTCCCGAGTAGCTAGGCCTACAGGCACGCACCTCTACACAGGGCTAATTTTTGCATATTTTTGTAGAGACAGGCTTTTGTCATGTTACCCAGGGTGGTCTCAAACTCCTGGGCTCCAGCAATCCACCTGCCTTGGCCTCCCAAAGTGCTGGGATTACTGGCACGAGCCACTGTGCCCAGTCCCATTTCAGTGAATTTTTTATTAAATTATATACAAACAGAAAAGAGCACAAATTATATTTGTGTGTGTGTGCATGTGTATCACACCTATCATCAAGAAAGAATATTACCAACACCCCAGAAGTCCTGCTAACATATCCTCCCTCCTCTCCAAAGGTAACTACATCTCCTGACTTGCAACACCATAAATTAATTTTCCCTTTGTTTTGAACTCGCATACAGAATCAAACAATATGTAATTCTGAGTGTCTGGTTTCTTTCTCTCAACATTATGTTTGTGAGAGTTACTCACTTCTTGAATCTTCATCAATTCATTAGTTTTCACAGCTGCACAGTCTGTCAAGAATACACATAAGAAGCAGAACTGCTAGGCTATATATATGGTGTGCAAATCTTCCACCCTCATAGTTAATTCCACTTTCCCAAAGTGGTTAAACTAATGTAGATTCCCAACAGCAGTACATGAAAGTCGCCCTGCTCTGCTTCTTGCTGACATCTGATGGCGTCTTTTTTAATCTGGTCATGCAGATGTATAAGGGCATCTTATTGTGGAATATATCCTACATCTCTCTGATGACCAATGAGGTGGGGCACCTTTTCCTAAGTTTACTGACCTGTGAAGTGCCTATTTGAGTCTCTTACTCATTCTTCTATTGGGCTGTCTTCTCTCACCAATTTGTAGGATTTCTTCTAATAGTCTGTATATAAGCCTATATTGGCCAATCTCACTCTATGACTTGACTTTTCATTTACTAATGGTGTCTTTAGATAAACAGTTCTTTGAATGAAATCCAGTTTATCAAAGTTTTCCTTTATTGTTGGTACTTTTTGTGTCTTATTTAGTACCTATTTACTATACATATCAACACAGGCAAGTGAACTAACGTGCAATGCATCCTATTAGACGCTGTAGGTGTATCAGATGCTAAAGGTACACTAATTCATTAAATTCCCCAAACCATCGTGAAAAAGTAAGTGTAACTAACTCAAAGGCAGAGACTACTGGAGGTGCACTGAACAGGAGAAGAAGCTGCCAGATCCAGTAAACAGACCCTTATAACCCTAAGTGTTATACAGTAACTGTGCACTCTAGTGTAAGAGTATAACTCATACAGTGCTCTCATAGCCACATCTAATATGCCTACCCATATACATAGAACGTGCACATACATATAACATGTTACCCATATACATGTAACATACATATACATATATATATATATGTATAACATTTACCCACATACATATAACATTTCTGACTCATTTCAAAAATTAAAGAAGTAAGGCCGGGCTCAGTGGCTCACGCCTGTAATCCCAGCACTTTGGAAGGCGGAGGCAGGCAGATCACCTGAGGTCGGGAGTTCGAGTTCGAGACCAGCCTGACCAACATGAAGAAACCCCGCCTCTATTAAAAATAGAAATTAGCTGGGCATGGTACTGCATGCCTGTAATCCCAGCTACTCAGGAGGCTGAGGTTAGGAGAATCCCTATCCCTTGAACCTGGGAGGCGGAGGTTGCAGTGAGCCAAGATTACAACATTCCACTCCAGCCTAGGCAACAAGAGTGAAACTCTGCCTCAAAGAATAAAATAAAATAAAATAAAATAAAGAAGTAAAAAACTAAAGAAGTCAACCTGACTAAAGATTACATTTTATTTCCAATGCAATCTCATGAAAAAGTAGGACAGTACAGGCCTTAAACATTAAGCCTGGCATCAATAATCACAAGCAATTCAATGGTACAAACCAATAATATGAAAAAACCAAACAGTAAGAAAACTGTAAATCAGTAAGTGGACTACGAGGAAAACAATTACTTTGGAAAGTTAGAAAGCAAAGTGAGATTAACCATCATGAAATATTTTAAAAATTATACTGAAGCTGTTGTGGAGTATGTCAATGTCATAGAGAAGTATAAAAACGTTGGGGCCGGGCACGGTGGCTCACGCCTGTAATCCCAGCACTTTAGCAAGCCGAGGCAAGTGCATCACCTGAGATCAGGAGTTTGAGACCAGCCTGGCCAACATGGTGAAGCCCGGTCTCTACTAAGTAAAATACAAAAACTAGCAGGGCGTGGTGGTACATGCCTGTAATCCCAACTACTTGGGAGACTGAGGCAGGAAAATTGCTTGAACCCAGGAGGCAGAGGTTGCAGTGAGCCGAGATCATGCCACTGCACTCCAACCCGGGCAACAAAGCAAGGCACTGTCTCCAAAAAAAAAGAAGAAGTTTGGAAATATACAATGAGGACAGTTAAATTACTCTCATAGTATCACAACTATCCCCAACACTTTGGGAGACCAAGGTGGGTGGATCACAAGATCAGGAATTCGAGACCAACCTGGCCAACATGGTGAAACCCCGTCTCTACTAAAAATACAAAAATTAGCTGGGTATGGTGGCGGGTGCCTGCAGTCCCAGCTACTTGGGAGGCTGAGGCAGGAGAATCGCTTGAACCCGGGAGGCGGAGACTGTGGTGAGCCAAAATTGCGCCACTGCACTCTAGCCTGGGCAACAAGAGCAAAACTTTGTCTCAAAAAAAAAAAAAAAAAAAATTGTAAGAGACCATTAACAGCCATCCCTACTCTGAGAACTCCCTGTATCAGGTTTGAGCTAACCTCTTGATCACTTTTCTAGATCTTTCCCTGACCAAAGCAACACCGTAAAGTTTTCTAACAACTGAAATTCCTCAAAAACTGATCACCTTGTAAAATATTGGGTCTTTCCAAACTGGATGACCACTTACAAGGAATGCTCATCTCACAGTGTTCCAAGACCGGGTAGGGAATGCAATGGACATCTATGAACCTTAAGGTGTAGAAAGAACAGCAGCTAAAAGATGGAGACAAAACTGTGGGAGGAAAAGAAGAAAAAATAATTCCCACATGCTACAAATAGCTGCTTCATCATATTAGGCTAAACCATTCAGAAAGGAAAAAAGTATAAAGAAAGCTACCTGAAAAACAGAAATGAACAAACTGCGCCCTATCGGATACCAAGCTTTGAGTAGTATGTGCTGCTTATGAGTTTTAATACAAATTCAGATGTATCAGTTGATTCAGATGATCTACATTTTAATAATGTAGTTATTAATGTAGTTATCACTTGTCTATTACAAATGTTCCCCTCCAGATTTCCTTTTGCTTACTTTTTTTTTTTTTAGACAGAGTCTTTGCTCTCGTCACCCAGGCTGTAGTGCAATGGCACAATCTCGGCTCACTGGAACCTCCGCCTCCCGGGTTCAAGCAATTCTCCTGCCCCGGCCCCCCAAGTAGCTGGGATTACAGGCATGTACCAGATCGCCTGGCTAATTTTTTGTATTTTTAGTAGAGACAGGGTTTCACCATGGTGACCAGTCTGGTCTCGAACTCCGGACCTCAGGTGATCCACCCGAGGTACTGAGATTACAGGCATGAGCCACCGTGCCCGGCCTTTTTGCTTATTTTTAACCACTATTTGTTTAATCACAGTGAAGACTTCTTTCGAAAGCAGTCATCAGTAGATTTAAGGCAGTGGTTCTTAGCCCTGGCTGCACTTCAGAATCTCCTAGGGAGTTTTTAAAATCCTCAGCTTAGGCCCTATCCCTGAGACTCCAGCTGAATTAGTCTGTGGTGGGGCCCAGGCTGTGATATGTTTACAAAGCTATCCCGGTGAGTCTAACGTACAGCAGGGCTGCAAACCACCAATATAAAGAAAGAGCACTGACTGGACTAGGAGCAGGAAGAGGACTGGCTCTTCTGAGCCTCACAGCGAGGGCATTTTTACCACGTTGTATGGCATCACAGCACACTCACTGACATCCACTTGTTTCTAAATACCCTTTAAGACGAGCACCTCCCCCCACTTGAGAGCCACTGGTCCAGGAATGAATGGGTCTGCACTAACTTGGTCTTCCACCTCTCTGAGCATGTTGTGGAGTGAACAGATGCTATTAAAACATAACACAGTAAAGAAAGAAATGGAGGCAGGACTACAGTTTAGTAGGTGAGGAGAGCAGAGCAGAAGTGCAAGGGAAGTGGTTGGGGCAGGAGAGGAAAGGAGATGCCCCTCCACCATGGTGCTGAATCTGAGCAAGATCATGACTGAGCCAGGCTCCCCCAGGGAGAAAGGGCAGAGGTTCTATATGGACTTCAAAGATTTGGCCAACCACCCATGGAATGATGACAGCATCTGATGTGCAGTTGTGGGCCCTGTAGTGGCTGCTGACAAGGATCCTTTCCACTGACTAGGCACAAGCATCGGGAGTCACCAGTACGTTCTGCTGCTTTATTAAAAACAATTCTGTGAATTCCACTTTCATATGCCTCCATCTCTATAAACCATGTCTTGGTTTCACCCCAGGTTCTTCATCTAGTTAATCTATTCCAGAAGATACTACACTAATGCCCCTTCCTTACAGGTAGTCTTCCCGGAACCTCCGCTCTACATTCCGTCTCCCATTTCATCTCTCAGAGGCGTCCTCTGCGCTTTTCCTTTGTAATTCTTGCCACTACTTACTTTCCTTCACAGCAAAACTGCCACCAAGATTCTTTAAGATGTGCACACTCCACATCCTCACCTCTCTGGCTCTTCAAATACACTCCAATTGGGCCACTGCACCAACACTCCATTGGAACCACCCATCAAGGTTACTCATCAGGTGACCAAATCCAGCAATGACTTCTCCATCATCATTTTACCCAACTTCCCAGTAACCTTTGTGAGACCCTCTGTGAAAGGAATAGGAACCCCAAAGATATACACATCCTAATCCCCAGAACCTGTAAATACATAACATTACAAGGTAAATGGGAATTAAGGCTGCAGATAGAATGTAAGTTGCTAATCAGCTGACCTTAAAATAGGAAAATTATCCTGGATTATTTAGGTGGGCTTGGTGTAATTAAAAGCGTCCTTAAAAGTGGAAGAAAGAGGCAGGAGAGGTCAGAGTAAGTAAATGAGAAGAAAGCAGGGTCACAGAGACTGTACGTTGCTGGCTTCAAGGTTGGAGGAGGGGAGCCACAAGCCAAGGAATATTAAGCAGACTCTGCAAGGTGGAACAGACAAGGAAAGAGATTCCTCCCTAGGGCCTCCATAAAGAACACGGCCCTGCCGGCACCCTGATGGCAGCCCAGTGAGACCCATGTCAGATGACTGACCTACAGGACAGTTAATAAACTTGTGTTTTAAGTCACTAAATTTGTGATAATTGGTTACAGAAGCAAACATAAAAGTGATACATCCTCCTTAGAACACGTCCTTCTCCTGGCTTGCACCTCACACCTGCTGCTTCGGCACTGTACTTCCACCTCATGCCAGCCTCCTGTGCTGCCTCCTCCTGCCCTGCTCAGGGCTTAGTCTCCCTTTTCCCATCCATCTTCTGCATCTCGGGTGATCTCACCTAGTCTATGGCTTTAAATGTCACCTGCACATTGACAGCTCTCCAATATTTATCCCCAGACAGGATCCCTCCCCAGATTTCTGGTCAGTTGCCTATTCACCATCCCCATTCCAGTGTGTAACAGACATCTCACAACCAGAACATCCCAAGAACACTCTTGATCTCCACTTCTTTGTCTCAATGATGAGCCCTAGCATCAATGCAGTAGCTGAGGCCACAAAATTTCTCCTTTCCTTTACCTGCTAACTCCAATCCCATGAACTCTTGACAGTTCCACCTCTGAAATATATCCACTTCTCGCTCCCTCCATCCCCCACTGCCATTTCTTACCAAGATCACCAGTTACTGCAACAGACTCCTAACTGGTCTCTCTGCTTCCTCTGACTGCCACACAGTAGCCAAAGAAAGCCTTTGAATGTAAAGCTCCATATTATGTTTCTCACTTCCTAATAGTTCATCCTTCAATAACTTTGTGTTGCCCTTAAAACAGTATCTCAACTCTTTTTGTGTGTGTGTGAGATGGAGTTTTGTTCTTATTGCCCAGGCTGGAGTACAATGGCGCAAGCTCAGCTCCCAAGTTCAAGCGATTCTCCTGCCTCAACCTCCCAAGTAGCTGGGATTACAGGCATGTGCCACCATGCTCAGCTAATTTTGTATTTTTAGCAGAGATGGGGTTTCACCACGTTGGTCAGGCTGGTCTTGAACTCCTCACCTCAGGTATTCTGCCCACCTCAGCCTCCCAAAGTGTTGGGATTACAGGTGTAAGCCACCGTGTCTGGCCCAGAATCTCAACTCTTTATACCTACTTGGCACAACAAGATCCACCCTGCCTACGTCACCCAGCTCATCTCTGCTCCAACCAACAATGTTTTTTTCCCATTTCCTCAAAGCAAGCACATTCCTCCCTAAGGCCTTTGCACAGGCTATTACCATCGCCTAGAATATCCTCCCCCGAGATCCTTAAGCAACTGGCCTTCCTTTACCACTCAGTTCTCAGCTCAAATGTCACTTCCTAAGAAAGGCCTTTCCTAACAAACTCTACTAACATGCTCACACCTCAGTGTCCTGCTCTACTGTATTCTTAGCACTCTCTGAAATTCTCACCTATTTGTTTACTTTTCCACTGTTTTCCCTCTAAACGATAAGCTCCCCTGAGAACTGGAACCTCATCTTATACCCTTAGCAATTCCAACTAGTGCCTGGCACATAGTACGCCCTCAAAAATACTGCTGAAGGCATAAATTATGGCACTAAATTAAATGGAATATTAATAGGCAGTCAATAAACATGACGTTGGCCGAGCACAGTGGCTCACACCTGGAATCTCAGCACTCTGGGAGGCTGAGGCAGGAGGATCATTTGAGGCTAAGAATTCAAGACCACCCTGGGCAAGATAGCAAGATCCTGTCTCTACGAAAAATAAAAAATTTAGGCATGGTGGCCCATGCCTATAGTCCTAGCCATTCCGGAGGCTGAGGCAGGAGGATTGCTTGGGCCCAGGAGTTTGAAGGTGTAGTAAGCTATAATCACACCACTGCACTCCAGAGTAGGTGACAGAAAGAGACTCTGTCTCAATCCATCAAGAAACAAACAGGATGCTGTGGATCACTATCAAAAAGGCCTAACATATATAAAACATGTTAAGAGAAAGGCCAGGTTATAAAACTACGTGGATAGTAAACCTATTCTGGGTTAAGAAATTTAGAAAAAATGTCCACATAGGCACAGAAAAATATCTGTAGATACATATATCGGAAAGAAATCTGAAAGAAAAAAATCTGAAGATACATAATTGGAAACTGTTGACTTCAGATGGTAGAGTTTGGAGTGGTTTGGCCATCTACTGGTGATATAAATTGCATTTCCTGGGCTTCATGCTTCTACCTGGAAAGAGCTCTTTCCCAGGGGACATGCTGGTTTCCAGCTCACCCCTCACTCACTCCTCAGGAGTGGCTTGCCTAACTGCAGAGTCCGAGATGAAGAACCAAGCATGTCTGCCTCAGTCCTTCCTTCTGTGGTGTGGGAATTCGCCCCCACACAGCAAGCACACATTTTGCTCCTCTCCTCTGCCTCACAAGCTTTTCTGGGGTAGCTCCCATGGATTTGCTTAGTGCTAATCAGTGACTATCACCAAGCCAGGCTGTTTAATTCAGGAACAGAGTATTAGCAGCCCACTTGAACACTAGACTAAATGCTATTTGTTGATGGAAATCTTTATTCATTCATTCACTGAACAGTCCCTGGACACGCCAGGGACTACTGCATATACCTAGAACAGCGCCTGCCATGTATGTGCGGCATCTAGACTCTCGGATCCATCGGTGAAGAGAGCGAAGATCCCTGTCCACCTGCAACTTAAGATTCTAGCCGGGTCAGCCAGACGATACACAATAAAAAGATGCAACTTACACAGTATATTCCATGATGATAAATGCTAATTCCAAAACACTTATGCCTCACTACCCTCATTTATGAAATAAAAAATACATAATCACCACACAGCAGGTTCTCTGAATTGCTTGAGGAATAGATTGTTGAAAATTGCTTAAATACAAAAAAAATTTGATTAATAATAATTATAGCATTTAACAAAAATGCTTCTTAAATAAAACAAAGTCTAAATTCTGCTCAACAGCACAAAAATAAAATACAATTTTAACTAGCACATTAGCAGCTATCTTCTGACATCAGGAATGCGGATCTGTTGCTACACAGCTGAAAGATGTGGCAGGAAAAACGGGAAATGACTCTACTCAGACCTTAATTTCATAGATTCTGCTTAATTTCCAGCTATTTTAATGTACCCTTTCTCAGAAATGGGAAGCAGATGGCATTTTCCCATTCTCTTCACTTTCTTCACTTTCAAAGAAGGAAATATATGCAAGTGTTTTCCCCTTGTCTCTCTGAAAATGTGTCCCTTTGCAGCATCTCCTAAAAAAGATCCCCATCTTCCCAGGGGGGAGCCTCCCCTTGGCCAGCTTCTCTGGACAGCCTCCACTCCCCAGCACAAACCACCAGGAAGATGGGTCCCTTGGCACCTTGTCCTTGACCTTCTGACTTTCCCTCTTCCTACGGGTGATCTTAAGGGTATAGGCTACACAAAGAATTTCAGAATGTTGCTCTCTTTCCTCAAGAGGCTTGGCCTGGGACAAGCAACAGCTGTCTCAGCCCCTCTGAACAGCTGCTTCTCTTTGCACTGTAGACTACAGGTGGCTGCCTTTCTAGCCTAGGTCAAGTGACTTTTCTGCTTCCTTGTTTCTTGCACATGGGAGCCTTTTTTCCCCCAGAAACTCCTTTGGAGTTATGATAAAATGAACTCAGGACCAAATGAAGCTTGCCTCGGAATCCACCTCAGTGCTACAGCAGACACCCCCACCTGGATGAATGCACATGCATGCACCCACATGCACATGCATACACACATGCACACATATGTACACAAACATGGACCCTGCTTCACCTTGTCCAATTCTCCAGAGTTGAAGGGCCTCCCAGTTTCCTCCTTTCTCCCCCAGATGTAAATTCCAGGTTCTCGCCATTTTACAATCTTTTCAAGTCTACCCCCTTCACCAGACCAGTGAACACTACCACAGAAGCTTGTAAGAAAACCTTATGAAAGTCACCTAGCCTGCCCATAATACATAATAACCTTCCTTACAGAAAAACAACTCTCCCAAACACACATTTCTATTTCATCACATTCACCCAACCCATCTGTGGTCTCTCATCCATCTAGAAAGGATTTCTTTTTGTTGTTTCTTCATTTGCTTTTCTAGCTTTCTAAAAGCACTAACAATGTGGGGGGGGGGGGGGGGGGGGGGGGGGGGGGGGGGGCCCCCGCTCCTAAAACCTTTGTATTCCATGATTTTTAGGTGCTTACTAGCTAAAGACATGAGAAAAAGCTCTAGAATGCTCAGTTGTAACCTATGTAGCCAAAGCACACCAAAACATGCATGAGTGGTATGGGGACAGCAAAGCTGAGCATACAGTCCAGTAAGTTCATTAGAACACCCTTCTAGGAGGCTGAGATTCTTTATCTAAGTGGGCTTTCAGCTGGGCACTTGTCAGAAATGCACATTCTCGGGCCCCACCCCAGGACTGGAATTCAATCTCTGAATTCCAGCTTCAGTACTAGACAGGTATGGAAACCTGGAAAAGATACCAAAGAACCTTGAGCCCCCTGAAAAGATGCTGCCAACCCCTGAATGTGCTGACTCCACTCAGTCCAGAAGGCTGCAGGGGTGATGAAAAATGTTCTGAACTTAGGTAGTGGCAATGGCTACACAACTCTGTAGATCTACTAAAAACTACTGAATTGTCCAAATGCGGGCGGGGGCTCACACCCATAAACCCAGCATTTTGGGAGCCTGAGGCAGGAAGACTGCTTGAGCCCAGGAGTTCAAGACCAGCCTGGGCAACATGACGAGCAAGACTCCGTCTCTAAAAATAATGTATAAATTAGCTGGGTGTGGCACACGCCTACAGACCCAGCTACTCAGAAGGCCGATGTGGGAGGATAGCTTGAGCCCAGAAGGTCCAGGCGGCGGAGAGTCATGATTGTGCCACTGCACTCCAGCTGGGGCAACAGGGCAAGACTCTGTCTCAAAAAAAATAAAAAAGGTCTCTCTGGTCTCAGCTGCAGAAGCAAGATGACAAAGAGAACGTCACCATTTGGAAAGCATTGCAGTAGGACACACACACTGTGCCACCGCTATGGCATGAAGGCCTACCATCTTCAGAAGTTGACCTATGGCAAATGTGGCTACCCCACCAAGCACAGGAGGACGTATAACTGGAGTGTCAAGGCTAAAGACGAAAAGCCACCGGGACTGGCCAAACAAGGCACCTAAAAATTGTACATCACAGCTTCAGGCATGGATTCTGTGAAGGAACAACACCTAAACCCAAGAGGGCAGCTGCTGGACCATCCAGATCATCTTAGGAATTTCAACAATTAGTCACACAATAAATGTTCTGGTTTTTAAAAATACAAAAAATAAATAAAAATAAACAACTACTGAATAGTACAACTTAAAAGTAAGTAAAAAGATGATTGACAGTTAAAAAAAATTAATCAAATAAACTCCAAACCTGGACCCAAGCCTCCCTGCAAAGTCCAACACTCCCCAAAAAAACCTTCAAAAGCAACAATAATTTTCAAAGACAAATCTTCAAAGGTCACCAAGTGTCACCACTTAAGACCTAAGAGAGGCCAAGTAGGTTAAGTGGCTTACCCAACACTCAGCTGAGGAATGGCAGAGCCAAGACTAGAATCTGCTTCTGACACCAGCTCTGTGCCCCTTCCAAGAGAGCACACTTCTCAACTGAGCCTCTGTGGAAGTATTAGCAGGGGGCTCTGAGTCCATACAACATTTTTAACTCTGCATCTTAATTCAGTGTATGATCTGAAAAGGTAACATCTAAACCAAACACACAAATTCACTGCTCAGGTTTGTGATTTCTCGTTACATTTGCCCTAGTATCATTTAAATTTTTCTTAGGCTAATGAGAAAAAACAGAAGTGAATTTAAGACTAAATGATATATTTGTACCAAGGTCTAATGACAGACTTATACAAATGCGTACTGTGTAAAAAAACAGCTTCTCAGTGTAAAATAATTGCAGGACACAAGATAGTACCGCATGCCAAATTCAAAAGCAGCTGCTTGAGAACAGTGAGTTTGATACTCATGTTGCAAGAGACAATTCAGTTTTGGCAAAACGTAATCTACCACATTTAACTAACCCTGTTAACATAAACTTTATTAGTTTTGTAGTTTCTTTTTATGTAATGCATATATCTGAGTTTTATATTTGCATAAGAACTCCAAGAATTAATTTTATACTGAGTTTTTTTGTGTTTTTATGCAATTAATTCATCCAACAAATATTTACTGAACACTGACTATGGCAGGTATCTTAAGTGCCACATACTGAAGTAATAGTATAATACAACTAGCTTAGGTTGAAACTGAGGAAGACCCACAGAAACTTTCTTCCTTTAAAGAAAATGTTCTTTAACACCTTATTTAAATGTTATAAATATTGCTGTACTCTGCAGGTGCAATTCACTCCTCTTACTCTTCCTCAGTGTCAAACCTGCCTTCACCCGTCGCCCCTCACCTATGTGGGACGACATTCCGCCCCAGCTGTTCAGTATATCCCACAGAATGTTGCTGCTGCTGAGGCACTGCACACTTGACACAGGCTGTCTGATCTACACGCTTGTGCCTACCTGGATTTCAGTATCATGTATCTCACTTCATACTAGCAAGGTGAACAGAAGAACTATATTCAACCCAACTGCTACAAAAGTATCACATTTAATTTGAAACTTCGTACCATATACTGTGCTTAAAAATCAAATAATGTCACTCTGAAAACTTGGCTCTCTGTGCTGCTTGTATCTGCATTTTCATATCTGCAGTTTAATCAGAAAAGCCCTGCCTGGAACAAAAAGATTTGGGACTGTTCGAACCACCAGTCCTGCCAAAAGCTAAACAAAACCAAGACCTACCTAAAGGTTAACTGACTTTCCAAGTCATCAAAACTAAAATATCTCACCTGCTTTTATGATTACAGTACTGGTGCTTTTGGCTCAGCTCACATTTAGGAAGTCTAAAGAGTCTTAAATGACCCCCCCCCAAAAATGTGTGTCTATATTTCAAAGAGATAACACGTGAATATACCACAAAAACTAATCACTGAAAAATTACAGCCCTAAACCTAACACAAAGTTATACAAAGAAAAAAAATTAAAAACACAGAAAACACTCAAGATTATGTACCGACACCAAAAAACTGATTAAAGAAATTAAAAAAAAAAAAAAGGTAAGGTAGCCAGGCACAGTGGCTCACACCTGTAATCCCAGCACTTTGGGAGGCCAAGGCAGGCAGACTGCTTGAGCTCAGTTGTTTGGACCAGCCTTGGCAACATGGTGAAACACTGTGTTTACAAAAAATTAGCCAGGTGTGGTGGCAGGCACCTATAATCCCAGCTACTCAAGAGGCTGACGTGGGAGGATTGCTTGAGCCCAGGAGGTGGAGGCTGCAGTGAGCTGAGATTGTGCCACTGCACTCTAGTCTGGGTGACAGAGTGAAATCCTGTCTCCAAAAAAAAAAAAAAAAAAAAGTAACATGATGTTAAAATAGTTGAAATAAAATATTTAATAATTCTTACAGGCTTAAAGTCCATTTTTCTCACCTAAAAGTAAAGAGTTGGGGGGGGAAAGTACTCAAGACTTTAAAGGGTAAGTTTTCTCCTATAAAAAGCATTATAATTATACTCAATTTTGTTTTTTCTCCTGCAGACTCTTTGGTGTGGCTTAGAATGTATCAACCTATACTACTCTCTACATAGACATTTTTACCATTAAAAAATGCATTTAATATGACACTCTAAAGCTACCACCTACTAAAAACATCTGATGAAACTTTCTTAAAAGGATTGGTACAAACTAGAATTCTATTTTGTTTGCTTACTCTAGAGAAACTCTGTATTACAGGAAAAACAAAAAAAGAACATTAGTTCAAAAATAGTAACACACAAAAGTGATTTGAACATATTTAGGGAGAACATTTTCATTATAAAAGGTTCATGGTGCTGCATTAGTTTGGCTTTGGAAGAATGCCAAGTGAAATCTAGATCCAGAGACTAGGGAATGCAGTAGTTATATTTTAAGTCAAACAGCTAATTAATGACTAAACAAACGAATTTTCAGTCTGGACACCATATATGGAGTACTAATATACGTAATTATGAAGTAGTCATTTGTGAATTCAGACAGTTGTATTAGCATAATTATTTCTGGCGCTGGGCCTTAAAAATGCTAACTTAAAATGCAGAAAACTTATAGTAGTTCACCTGATTAAGATGTGAATACCAAACTGATTATGAAACAAGAGCTGGTTCTTTAATGAATGTGCTCTGTGTTTAACACATTCTTTGTCCCCGCCCTAAATATAAAAGTCAGGCCTAATGCTCAAGTTACACACAGATACAAAACAAAATTTCTATTTTTAATATAGTTTTTTTCATTATCCATAGTCCACATCCTAATAGTCACTATTAAGAATTAAAACTATCAAAATACAAGGAGAAAAGATTTTTTTAAAAAGGAATCAAAACTACTTTCTTAAGAAATGAGTGTCTGTCAATTTTTACAAAAATCATAATGCAAAAATATATTAAGTTTGTTATATTTTACAATCGAGATCAAGAAGCCAAATAATTCTATAAAACGAAAGGATTAGAAGTCACTAAACAGCTACAAGATCTTGGAAAAGTCACCTTGGTCTTGCTCTGTGGGACCAAACCAGGGACTATGGGACTCAAAACCGGGCTGCAGGGGCTGAACTCCCCTGTCCCCCGCTTCCAGGCTCTGACTCCCGGTACATCAGTTAACATATCCAAGGCTTCCTCATCTATGTGACAGTCAAATAATCTGGATTAATTCAAAGATTAAATGTGATTATTCATGTAAAGGACTCAGTAGTGCCTGGCATACAAAAGATATTCAAAAAATGCTAGCTTCCATAATTAGTGCGCTTATCACCTTCACTCCGTCATCTTCACAACCTGAGGAACGGAGTTTGTGGTTGAGGGAACATAATTTAAAATTGATTTGGTTTTAGATATAACATTTAATTTATTCTGTAATTGCAAATAACATCCAAGAAGGGAGAGGATTTTAGGTAGTCAGATGGGTTAGAAAAGGTTAAAAATAGCTTAAGTAGGCCCAAAGATCTCTCTTATCTTCTTAGAATCTTCCTTTTAGTGACTTTCAGCTTCACCAAACATTTGCATATGAACCCACAATACTAATCCTGTATTAACTCTTCTTAATTCAAAACTACATTACAGGCCAGACACAGTGGCTCACGCCTGTAATCCCAACACTTTGGGAGGCTGAGGGGGTGGATCACCTGAGGTAAGGAGTTTAAGACCAGCCTGGCCAACATGGCGAAACCCATCTCTACAAAATTATAAAATACAAAAATTAGCCAGGCCTGGTGGTGCATACCTTGTAATCCCAGCCACTCAGGAGGCTAAGGTACAAGAATCACTTGAACCTAGGAGGTGGAGGTTGCAGAGAGCCGAGATCACACCACTGCACTCCAGCCTGGGCGACAGAGTGAGACTCTTGTCTTAAAGACAAAAAAAAAAAGTACATTACAGAATAGACTTGCTGTAGTTTAGGTTTGTACGCCTTTGATTAAAAGCCTGGACAGTAAACAATAGAATGAAAGTTCCTAAGAATTAACAAGCAACACAGAAGAAATTAAGCTCAGAGACAGGCTCTATCAAATATGTTATCTTGACCAAAAAATAACCACTTTCTACCTACACTCCCTCATCTCTAAAAGGAAATGTTAACCACCTTACAATATTATTATAAGACTTACAAATAATGATATAAGGTACCCAGTCACTAGTCAAGAACAGGTGCTCAATAAATGGCAGGATGGAATGGGCACAATGTCATTCACAACACAAACGCGCGCACACACACACACACATACACACACAGTATAAAAGGTTTTCTCAAACAACCACAAATATTTAAACACAGGTCTGAGTAAAGCAATTCCTTATTAGTATGAAGAAGTCACATTATATCCAGCAATTCAACTGTACACATCCAGCAGAGAGAGAGAGAGAGACAGAGAGACAGAGAGAGAGAGACAGAGAGAGCGCAGGAACATGGAAAACAGAGAAAGATGACAGTTGACATTTCATACAGGCAGCTCCAGCTACCAGTCTTACTTTGTGAACATATGCTGTGCAGAGAGTGAGATGGAAAACACAAATCTACTGTGCTCTCAACTGTGCACATTCCCACACGCCTCTTCCAGTGTGAGCCCCTTAAGTGGGATCTAAAAAATAGAGTTTTTGTACAACACAGTTTCTAAATACTACATGTGGTCTGCAACCAAACACAGAAATCTATTCCAACTCTGGAAGCAAAACAGGCTCTTAATAAGGGCAGTTTGACTAAATTTTATGAGCGAGTCAAGGGATTTCATGGGCAATTTTGACTAAATATGATTCAGCATTACATAGGACCACGAAGCCCCAATGAGAAACAAGTCCAGTGAACTACGTTTCCCTCAGGTTTTCAAGTCAACATGAAGGGCAGCAGGCTGAAGAATGTTAAGAAAATGCCAATACCCAGCTAGGGCAAAGAAGTGCTTTAATAACAGCACTGATTGTTTCATTCCTCCTATTATCCAAGCAAGTTAAAAATAATAATAATAATAATAATGACAGGTTATCACTGCCACATAGCACTCTGCAGATGAACAATTTGTAAGGTGAGTCTTCTGCATCACACTTAATATTCCCCTATTTTTCCAAAGCCAAAAAATAAAACAAGAAAAAAGGTAAGGTCCTCTACGGAGAAATGAGTCAACCTGTAAATTCAGTTCTCTCCTAAGAGTTTTTGTCAGCTGAGCTGACAATTAACTGAAAGAACAGCCCGTCCCAAGGGAAAGGGTGCTGTATGGCTTCGCCCATCAGCTGTGCCACCTCCTGCGGCCTCCACCCTTCGGAACATACACTCCTCTACCTAGATTCAGCATGAGTGACATCTTACACAGACCAATCCTCATTTTCCCATCTAGATCATCAATTTTGCACTTTACCAGTCAGAGAAAGGGATGCATTTTCCTCTCTGTAATGTGAACTATGGCAGCCTATGGTCTCCAAGGGAGTATGTGGATTGAGGTCCAGAAAGAAAATAAAGAACAACTTCTCATTTTTTCTTTTAATCTCACCCTCTATAAAAATTCTTTAGTGGATGCTTTAAAATGTATCTAATATACTAGTAAGGCATAACATGTAAATAATTTAGAGGTAAATAAATATGTGAAAGTTGACGGGTTATGCTGAAAAGTTTCAAAAAGTTTTGAAGCCATTGATTGAAAAAACTTACCAACTAAATTCCTAACACTGCTACATCCAGTTTTATAAGACACTTAAAGCCACTGATTTTAATTCACTAAGCAATTTCTGGTTTCAAATATAATGTCAAATCATCATTAAAATCAACTGCCACAAGACATGGGCCCATGGGAAAAAATAAATAAACTGCCAATTCTACAGGAAATATAATACTGAAAAATACGTACTTATTATGGGTTGGGTTACATTTATAAGTACACTAGAGCTAATATACATAATAATATGCTATCAAATCTATGTTTCAGGGAATACTAAGAAATACACTGAGTTTTTAAATAATTCATAAGTTCTGACTTATTAAATGGCTTCCAAATTATATAACACTATTTTCCTGATAGAGTAACAATCTATGATTAAGACTAATTTTCAGCGTATTTACTTAATTTTCATGTCTAAAAATGTCTGAAATAGTTAATAAATAACTGGTTAAACAGCAGGCCTCTAAACTAGCAAATGTTTGTCAAAGCAAAAGCATACTGTCTGAGGGGGAAAATGTAAGTTATGAAAATGATCAAAACTTACAGAACTTCAAAGAATTTTACAATCAGTTGAGACAAGGTAACAAAGCTGTAAGGTTCCAGTAAGTATTTAAATCTAACCTGTGATAGGAAAGAGACTTTCATCCACATAACCTCTCACCATGCAAAATAAAAGCATTCTGAATCAGGAAGTAGCGCCAAAGAAACTTTAAAAAATAAGGTTCGACAGGCAGCACTCTTTTCTTCTTGCGTCTTTAACAGAACTGAGTATCCAATAAGGGAAGAGTGCTACCTTACCTTAACTTGGACATCAATGTTAACTAGGCACACAAATGGATTTAGACCAACTGAAAAACCAGTAACCTCAGCCATTTGAATTAAAGGAATAATAACTCCCAAACTGATGGACATATACCCAATTCTCATCACCACACTAAACGGGCATTACCTTAAACTGAAATATTCAGATTTCAAAATAAAAAAGATGACAAAGCAATCTACTCCTAACAGTTAAGACTCCTAGATTAAAATTTACCAAAAAAGGAAACATCATCCAAGATGATGAACTTCTGTTCATTCTACTTCATAAATCTACTTTCTAATTGGATGCCAAATATATAAGCTACTGTACAGCCTTCATTCTTTTTTTTCAGCCTTCATTCTTAATAAAAATTCTTAGTATTAAGCAAATTTTCTTCATTAGAAAGGATGAAAAGCCATTTCACTCATATGAAGCCTGCCCCTTTCCAACTCTATAGAAATTCACATTGCCAAAATACTACATTCTCTGGAACACTGGGACTGTATATTTATTAATTTATGAGACATAAGAACTAATGTTTAACTGGCATGCAGGCAGAATTAACCACTAAATGCAAGACATCAAAAAGCAAGAAAACAGACCTTCATGCTCCTTTAGTTAAGTCAACGTGCACATTTTATATCTTTCAACGCAAATCAAGCAGATCAGAGAAAGATCAAAAAACATGTTGGTTAGTTTCTGTCAAATCCAGACTAAATAATCTCATTTACAATTTCCTAAGTCAGTATTTTAAATTTAAGGCTAATATAAAGTAGGATTATACAAAACAACCTAAAAATTTGCCCTTAAAATAATTATACCCTTAAAAAAAGAAACTTATCTACCTCGTTAGTGTTCCAACGGTGCCTCTCTTTTGGTAAACTTGAACATTTCGGCAGACATTCAAGCAGCTTTTTCGGTAAAAAGATTTTTACATGACTACTATTGCTGTTCCCATGATCATCTATAAAGAAGAAAACAATAAATTTAGAGAAAATAATAGAGAAAATCTCCTTTAAAGTACATTGGCAAGGTCAGAAATAACAGCTCAGCTTAGTCAATGTGAGACCAAGAGCATCAGAGGCCCCACTATTCCTCTTACTAATACTCATTTACACATTTATCAGATAGATGGCAGCAGGAATCTGGTCAAGAGGTTTTAAAATAGGATCAGGCTTGTGCTCCATGACATGCGAGTGAACAGGGAAAAATCCCAGCAGCTGCCCATAACCACAACGTTATTTTTAAAGGTTCTTTCCCCCATGTTTCCATGAAGCACATAAAAATTATAAAATTAACCTCACAAAACCCAAAAATCTTTTATTAAGCAGTTGAAAAAATGTTAAGTTTCTTAGGTAAGAAGAATTATAGTAATATATGACTATTTTGTTCGTAAATACTACTTCATCCCCTAGAATATACATGAGATTTATCCTTTCAAAAGCAAATCACAAATTTAACAAATAAAAGAGATTTAAGTCTGTATTAGCTACCCAGGTAATACAGAAGCTAGCCTTTCTAGGCCTGAACATAAAAACATCATTTTAATTAACTTGATTTACATATACATATCTACATAATTAATGTGTTTCATCAAAATGTAACTCTTCTAAATGAGTTAGAGAAAAATTAATTACTTTCAGACTAGATGGTATGTCTGACTACCTAATAATCAGTCTACCTGATGCTTTCTACAAGAAATCATTTCCTTTACATAACATTTACTTCACTCATTTATTTACTTATATATCATTTATTATTTCACTCCTATAAACAAAGTTCCTTTGCCTGGCTCAAAATTTCTTGCAAGCTTTGGCACATTTAGGTCAAAGTTTCAAAATAACTCATTCCAGTTTTTTTCATTCTAAATAAGACCCCCAATATACGAAGAGTGTAACACATAACTAGGTACTAAGGAGCAACACATTAAAACATGAAGGACTTAATTTGCTCCAGTAAGTCACAGTCGAACAACTTTTCCTGATAGAATAAGGTTTTGTAACACTGAACTCAGAGTCAAGAGTCCAAGATCTGGCCCAGTTCTGCTACTTTCTAATTGTGTGACCTTGGGTAAGTTACTTAATATTTTTACCTTCCCCAAATTAATAAGATTAGATTAACTGATTCTTCAGATACAAATCCCTATAAAATTTACTGTCATTAAATAACTTAATATGCCTTACAAATAAGCAACCTTATATAAGTATACAGGAATTGGTTAATCATCTTAAGAGTGAAATACAACAATAACTTTTTCCAGTTATTTCCTATAACTTTGTTTAGTACAGTCTATTTTTTTAAACAGGTAAAAAACATCAAAGAATAAAAAATGTTTTCTAAGGTCACAAAATCCCCTCCAAACATTTTTCATCTGATTAACACATTTCTTCTCAAAGAAAAGATCTTAAAAGGAAAATACTGGGCATAGAAATAAAGTCTAAAAAATTTACTACATCATATAGAAAGATTTTATAGAGATGAACTTAAGAGAGTTTCAGCGTACTAAATCTTTTTTGGTCCATGAACTACATAACCAATTGAATTATAATATCGGTCCTCTATTTCTATAAGCAGTATAAAAACTTTAAAAATCTAAAAACTGACTGCTTTTAAGAACCTCAAATTTTTAATTTAATAGGAAAATAAGATTAAACTTTTCAAAAATCTTGCTATAAAACCAAAAAGAAACTGTTCAACTAAAAGAAAGTTCATAGAAAGTTCTGTATTAATTACACACTATAAAACTGTGGTAATTTTATGTGCTTATGCATGCTCCCTGCACTTCATCCTCCCGAGGGAGGTACCATGGACCATAAAACTTTAAAGCAGAGAATACCAAATCACATGAGCCTTTACCTCCCTTCTCTCTTCCCCTAAAGTAGTTTTATTCTCATTTTTAAAAATCCCCCATGATATGTACAACTCTGAAAATAGAGGTGAAATTCTAAAATCTATACTCAATTCAAATATTCAACATTTACAGGTACCTTTTTTTGAAAACGGCACTATACTAGTAGCTCAATGGATGAGCTTGCTCTGAATTATATATGAATAGTCATATCTCTGAGAAAGCTATCAGCTTAAAGTACAATTCTGAACATTTATGAGCACAGCTTCTATGTTTGTGATCACAATCTGATGTTAATTTTCTGTTCTTTTAGCCTCCTTGAGGAACCCAGTTACTGTGTGGTATATAAAGTACGTAAGTGCGTGCGTGCGTGCATGTGTTGTTTATGTGTGTAGTAAAGGTACTCTTCTCAACAGCACAATTAACCGCTATAGAAAAGGCTTCAGTCTTCCACTCTGATACCAAATCAGGCAATGGTAAATGTGCCCAAAGAGGAAAAGGAACAGGGCTGTGTAAGCACCCTCTAATCTAGTTTCTAAACATTACACTTTACGTGGAGGTGTGGCCATGGAGTCACAAGGAATAGGAATATGACTGGCCAATGGGTTCCCCTTAATCAGTTTTTAAACTATACCATTTCCAGAATTTTAGGTTCACAATGAATATAAATTGGATGTTTTTAAGAAACATAACAATGGGTCAATTTTCCTACTACATTATAAGGATTGCAAGTTTAATATTGAGAAAAGAATCATTAGAATTTCAAATAGGCAAAATGTTAAAACTCATATTTTTATATTTCAGTTTTCTACAGGTGAAGTGGGATAAAGAGAAACTGATTTTATACTGGAAAAGAACTGTTCACATGGCTCTACTGTATAAAAATGTGTTTTTCAACTAAAACTTGCTTTTTAATGTGTTTAGGATAACCAAAAAGGATAAAATAACTAAATACATGTGCCAGTTTTTAAATCCTAATAATAGTATCTTGAGTGAACAGTAAAATTAAGGCATACGCTGGTTTCAACTGCATCATTCAGTACTCAATACAAATAGTTAAACTTTGACACTGAAAAGTGGGAGTGTCAACCAAATGACAGTAAAACATTTCATTATCATTATCTAACAAAATATACATGATAACAGACTTTACAAAATAATTTTCCAAACAACTTCACGATAAAAAAAATAACTAGTGAGGCTCTTGAAATTGACAGAGGATTTGCTTGGCTGACAACTGTAATTCTAGAGAATGAACCATCCTTTTTGTCAACCTACAACTAAAACTTCCCAAAATGCACAAAAATGCTCATTCACTTTGACAAAAAGCAGAATTGTTGTTTTCATGTTTTGTTTCAAAAAACTAAGATTCATATTGCCAAATCCTTTACTTAAATCCAAAGAAATGTATCTGACCTTCTCCTTTGAAAATTCTGTGACTTTTGCCAAGGTAAATTTTAACTATATTAACTAACCTAGAAATGATACATTCATCTTACTTTGATTCATAACTAATAAAAATTAAATAATTTTGGTTCTATGAATAATGACGAACACTGTCACTCAATCAAGTTGATTACAATTAATCTTTCAAACTCTAGACCAAACTCTTCAAACAGTTGGGTGTAACAGTGTATCAAATTGCTAAATCTTATTGGGAATATCTTTGATCAACAACATGAGTAGTAAAATCATAAGGAAGCTCTACAATTCTCTGTTTAGCTCTAATTATTATGTGCTTAGATTTAATTAGTAGGATAGGAACTGACTGAGGAAAACATAAACACATTGTTATATTCAAGTCAGCATAATGCTCACAGCAGCATATACTGCCATTACTAATCTAAGACCTTCAAATCACCATATATCCAAAATAAATATTAATTAAGCACTATGTGCCAAATATTGATCTGATTTTGCATTTTTCTTTTGCATTATTCTTTTCCAAAGTCTCCAAAGTGTATTAAGCCCAGTAGTAATTCTCCAAAAGATTTTTAAAAGGTTAAAACACAGAAACGAACAGCTTTTTAAGTAGAAAAGTATAATTAGTTTTGCTATTTAACAATCCCCTTGCTGTTCTTAGAGTTGTGTGATCATCAAAATCTTACCGCTTCTATGTTTAGGTAGCCCAGATTTACCTTTTTCCTACAGATCAAATTACCAAATCTCGGGTCCAGGTTTAGGTCAACTCATAACTCAGGTTCAATAAACTTCTCACTATTAATCTACATTTACATTTTCAATCTAAAAACATGTAAGAGGGGGACAGATAAAGTGGGGGCACAGAAGCCCGGCAATTCATTACTTCAAGTTGGGTGTGGGGGCATTCTCTCCTGCTCTACTTCATTCAATTCCAACTGGAGGTACACGTGATTAAGTAAATCTACTTTCCATTATTTATTAGGGAGTAAACATCTGTGGGACTCTACTGTGTATCAGGCACCCAGAAAGTATCTTACATTGCACTCTTTCATTTAATCCTCACAATAAAACACAAGGGCTTAATTACCCCCATTTTACAGAGGAGGAACGTGAGGTTCAGATTAATTTGCCCAAGATCACAGCTACTGAGTGGCTCAACTGGAATTCAAACATGACCTGTGGCTTTTCCCACAATACCACACCGCTCCTACTCTAAGTCACCTGGTATTGGACACCAGAATTACAGAACTGTTGTATCAGTATCAAACATTTGTAAAATGCTTTGACTTCTCTGTGTGATTAAATCTTTTGCCTTTTTTCATCCCCCACAGAAACTTAATGAAGAGAGAATTCTTTTTGCTACCCCAGAAGGATTAAGTAACTCATCTAAGATCACACAGCAGTTAAGTGCAGAACCCAGGTCTTCTGAGTCCGGGCTGAAGGCTGTTTCCACTGCACTCGATGATAATTACTCTCACTGCCAAGCCCACCCCTTCCTGTAAGTCAAAAGCTTTTTCAAATCCTACCTTCTATAGGTGGCACGGTGTTGAGAACACAGTAGGTGCTAGTTCCGCAGAATACACTTTGGGAAACGCTCTAAGGAAACAGAAAATAAAATGTAAAACTAATCTTTCAAAAAGATATAATCTGGCTCTTCTGTGATATTCCTGCCAAGATGCAATACCTGAATCTAATCATGAGGAAACATCAGACAAATCCAAATTGAGGAACATTCCACAAAATGACTGGCCTGCAATCCTCAAGAATGTCAAGGTCATGAAAGTCAAAAAGGACTAGGAACTGTTCTGTATTAAGAGACTGAAGATACAACTGGTTATGACCCAAGGTTCTGATTAGATATTTTTCTACAGAGGCCATTGCTGGATCAACTGGCAAAACAGGAACAGGACTAAAGGACTGGGGGAGTAGGAATATTTCAGTGTTAACTTCCTGCTTGTGATTGCTATCTTACGGTTATGGAGGAGAATGTTCTTGTTTGTAGGAAATACATGATCGAGTATTCGAGGGTGATGGAACATCACATCAGCAACTTATCCTCAAATGGCTCAGGGGGAAACCATTCTTTGCACTGCAAACTTAAGTTTCAAAATTTAAGATACGTGTGTGAGAAAAGGTCTATGCTGGTGAACATGCATTAATTGTGTAATTTTTTTTAATGGGAAGTAAGTGTGCTGTACACAGAATAAATTTTTGCTAAGAAGAACCAATGTCACATTCATTTTGAACCTCAGTCAACACCAACAGTATTATTAACCATTTCCCAACAACAAACCCAACACCCATCTCATCCAAAAAACCGTGCAGAGTGCCAACTAGTATTATGGCATGTGAAGTCAGTCAAGGGGAAGTCAACAAGAAAGAAACAAGGTCTCTCTCTGGCTCTCTGGCTGCTTCACTCAGATAAATTACAGATTTCACATAAAAACCTACACAGAGGCAACTTAAAAAAAAAAAAAAGAAGAAGAGGAGGAAATGTTTTAAATCTTGACAGCCAATTATTTTCAGTCCTAAAAATATCTTTGGTTGCAGTATTAAATAAAATTTTAGATTATTCATCCTACATTATAAACCACGTATTTATACACTTAGAAAACCAAAGATAGTTTACAAGTTCAACAACCACCCTCAACATTTTATATTTAAAAATCTACCAGGCATGGTGGCTTGTGCCTGTAGTCTCAGCTACTCAGGAGGCTGTAGTAGGAGATCACCTGAGCCCAGGAGTTTTGAGGCTGCAGTGAACCATGATAACACCACCACACTCCAGTCTGGGCAACAGAGCAAGGCCTCGTCTTTTAAAAATAATAATAATAAATAATTCAGGGGCTCACGCCTGTAATCCCAGCACTTTGGGGAGCCAAGGCGGGTGGAATACTTGAGCTTAGGAGTTAAAGACCAGCCTGGGTAACATGGCAAAATCTCATCTCTACCAAAAATACAAAAATAAGCTGGGCATGGTGGCACACACCTGTGGTCCCAGATACTTGGAGGGCTGAGGTAGGAGGATTGCTGAACTCAGGAAGTCGAGGCTGCAGTGAGCCATGATCACGGCACTGCACTCCAGCCTGGATGACAGAGTGAAACCCTGTCTCAAAAAATTAATTAAAAATAAAATAAAATATAAAGAGTTCAGTTCTACCACTTACTAGCCATCCTTGGGAAACTAATTCAACATCTCTGTATTATCTCATCCAAAGAGAGAGTGGATACTTCTCTCTCCTATCTCTCAGGCAGGAGTGGGGGTTAGATAACACATACCCAAGACCTTTCAATTCAAACACATCACCCAAATACAAAACACTATTGTTACCACAGTTAATGAGGATGGTCTTTAACCATGTTAATGTTTTCTAAGAACAAACAGGATTGCCTGAGTTATTTATCTGTTGTTGGTGTTTCTCTGTTTTTGTTTTTGTTTTCCAGACAGAGTCTCACTCTGTTGCCCAGACTGGAGTATAGTGGCACAATCTCGGCTCACTGCAACCTCCACCTCCCAGGTTCAAGTGATTCTCCTGCCTCAGCCTCCTGAGTAGCTGGAACTACAGGCGCCCGCCACCACGCCGGGCTAATTTTTGTATTTTTAGTAGAGACGGGGTTTCACCATATTGGCTAGGCTGGTCTCGAACTCCTGACCTCAAATGATTCACTGGCCTTGGCCTTCCAAAATGCTAGGATTACAGGCACGAGCCACCACACCGGAGTTTTTTATGCCAAAAGTGTTGAAATCTGACTAATGTTGACTTCCACAAATTTTTAATTTTCCTCTCCCTTATGTCCATGATCAAGTGCTTCAGAAGTCAATTTTCAAGGTCCATATAAATAAAGTCCTTCACTATAATGTGACTCCTAGCTACCATGAGCTCCTTAATTCTTTCTTTTCTATTTCTGTAAAATTCTTGTTCTAGGACTGTTTCCCTCTCCTATTTGATTTAACCAATTCCCAGCTACTTGGGAGACAGAGGCGGGAGGATCACTTGAGCCCAGGAATTTGAGCCAGAAGTGAGCCATGACAGTGCCACTGACTGTAGCTTGGGTGACAGAGTGAGACCCTGACACAAAAACAAAAAAAGTAGTTAACTATGATAGCATCTGTGGTAACAGCCACGTTCAAGGATTCACCTATAAACTAGACAAGCCTCAGATTTCATGTATCCTTTGGAAAATTCAATAATTACTTTCTACCTATGACTGAGCATGGAATTATCGTACATTAGGAAAAGTGGCTGATGGGGAGATTTCCAAAAGGGGAGATGCCAGCAGTACCCTGACTTCTTGTAACATTTGCAAGAGTCACCAGCAACAGCCCACTAATCACATGAATATAATATCTCATTTTAGTTTCTGAATTAAAATTTGAAATTTTATGCTGTTAAAAATAATGTCTTACATTCAAGGCTTAACATTTCCTGGCTTCCTACTATCAAAAACTGATGATATAAGATTAACATTTGAGATATCTTAACAATGGTCACTTAGGTTCAGTGGGACACGCTAATGAGTAGCTTCATAAAAAAGGATTTTATACCCAACTTCAAAGTCTGACAATAAGTAAATCAGTGACAGAATACATGAAATAACAGGAAGAATTGGGCACTAAAATAACATATGTCACAGAAATATCACAGACAAACACCAATCACGCTTTCTCCACAGCACTGCATAATAACGTCTCCATAGTTCACCAGGAAAGAAACGTCTAAATCAAAACTGAAATCAAGTCATTCTATCTTGGAAAACCATAGGTTCTCAAAACAAATAAGCCAAAGCACAAAAAACCTTACATGATAAGAAATGGCTACCTTGTACTAGATGCCCCTGTGCCACACACTGGGCCAGGAGCTTTCACAGTGTTCTGATCTCCCTCTAAGTGCCTGTTGGCAATGCTGGGGCGGCTCTGCCACAGGGGAGGCATGCTGGCCTTCAGCACCTGCAGAGCCATGGTGGCAGTATCCCAGGCCACCACTCACTGCTGAGAAGTCTGAGCAAATCAGTGAGCCACTCTCCACAGGGTAACAGTGGAATGGAAAAGCACAAGCTTTCAAGTCAGAAAGATCTGGGTTCAAGTCCTTCCTGAGAAACAGGTCTTCAAGCGCCTCCCCTGCTGACTCTTCAACTCAGACCCCTCACCCTTCGGGAAGCCTCTCGCCCACAGGGTTAGACAGTCCTGGTGGGGCCTTTGGAGTGGCCTGTGTTTTCCTCTCACAGAACACATCCTTCTTTACGGTAGCTCCTTCCATTTGTTCTACAATTATTAAAGGAGCACCTAACATGTGCCAGACACTGTTCAGGAGCTGGGACACAGCAGTGAACAGGACAGACAAAGGTCCTGTCCTCCTGGAGGTACATTCCAGTGGAGGGAAGGCAGATGGTAAATGGGATACTCTCCAATAGGGGTAAATGCTATAAAGGAAATGAAATGGAGTGGTGCATTACTGTAAAAACTTGGTAGGATTGTTTTTCATTGTTTCTGAATGTACAGCACTGGTGGAGTGAAGGGAATACTTGATTAGAGCATCAAGAAACCTGTATTCCATCATTAACCAAATCAATGGTCCTCAGCCTTAGCTAGTCATCTAGTGAGATCTCCAAAACTCTGACACCCGGACCAATTAAGTCAGAATGTCTGGAGATGGGACCCAGGCCTCAGTATTTTTTTAAAGGTCCCCAAGTAATCCCAAGATGTATCCGAAGTTGGGAACCACTGAAATAAATAGTTATGTGACTCTGGGCAACTCTCTGACTTTCCCAGTTTTCTCAAGAGTCAAATGGGTAGTAGACCTTGAGCAGAACTTCTCCAAACTGTGTGCATGTGGGTGATCTTAGGATCTTCTTTCAATGCAGGTTCTGATTCACAGGTCTGAGGGAGGCCTGCAATTCCGCCCCCAGGTGACGCCCATGCTGCAATTAACGGCCGCACCTTGAGTATGAGAAACCAGATGATCAACCTAAAAGATCGGGAATTAGATAAACGATCTATAAAAGATCTTTACAGTCCTAACATTCCTCAACTGCATTAATTCCACTAATTCCTAGAAGACTAAAAAAGTACTTTCATCTGTTAGTACATACTATAATGTAAAACTATACCAGAATATCCATGAAGATAATTAAAAGAAACTCTGGGGATGGTTACTCAAGCACAGTGCCCCATTTCTGCTAGAAGTACCCAAGAAGGCTGGGCATGGTGGCTCACGACTGTAATCCCAGCACTTTGGGAGGCCAAGGCGAGAGGACTGCTTAAGCCCAGGAGTTCAAGACCAGCCTGGGCAACATGGCAAGACTGTCTCTACAAAATATTAAAATATTAGCCAGGTGTGGTGCTGTGTGCCCATAGTCCCAGCTACAAGGAAGGCTGAGGCAGGAGGATCGCTTGAGCCTGGGAGACTGAGGTTGCAGTGAGCCATGAGAGCATATTGCACTACAGCCTAGGTGACAGAGTGACACCCTGTCTCAAACAAAAAAAAAAATAGAAATACCCAAGAGGAGAGATGCAGAGCTCTATGATACATATTCTCTGTTTTCGAAAGAACACTATCTAATTGAAACAATACTTTTTAAAAAAGGTAATGAAAAAAAAATATATGACTTAAAGGTTAAAACAAGGGACAGATGATAGCAGTATGGAAATTCAGTAACTACCTGGGTGTCAAGCAGAAACTCTCTGAAGCCATGGACTATGTTTTATTCATTGTGTCTCCATTCAGAGAACCTAGATCAGGACGTTACACACGGGTACTTCATTATATATGCATAATATATACATACATTAGAGTTTTTGGAAGATGGATTAATGAAACAAGATGCTATATAGTAAGAAGTGATTACAGGCTTTGGAACAGAGACACAGCATAATGAAAACTGTCTTTACCGTTCTTTGAAATAAAGACAAAGAATATTTAGGTCTCCACAGAATTAAAGCCAAGCCCAAAACTCTTAGTACCTTCACTGTGTTCACTAGTTTTGCTTAGCATCCTAGGCATTGTGCCTAGATAGTTAGGGAAGCTAACTGTATAATGGCTCAAATGCCATAAATATTCACTTCTTGCCCAGATAAAGCCCATAACAGGTGTTCCTGGTGGGCAGACTGTTCTCCAAGCAGTGGTTCTGCTGCCTGTGCCCCATCCACCCATGGCAGAAGACTTTCTGGGTCATTAGGCCCTCTGCATCAAGCCAGATAAGGAAAGGGCATGATACTCATGCCCCAAGAGTTTTAGAGGCCACATCTGGAAGTGGCATACTTTGCTGCTCTCACCCCACTGGCTAGAATTTGGTCATGATTGCAAGGGGGACTGGAAAATGCCCAGGAAGAGGACGAGAAGGGTTTCACAATCAGCTAGCTGTCTCTGCCACAGTATCTTCTGTCAACTGCTTTTTTTACAAAACAGTCACTCCTTTCAGAAATGTCTTCTGCTAACCTACAACTCCATTTTCAATCCCTAAGGCCATTCAGGATCTAAAACCAATCTATGAGTTTTCCTTCTCCAATAAATATTTTCCTAACATACTTGAAATGAGATTTTATCAAATGCATCCTTGAAAGGATGTCTGGCTTGTTCTTCCCAGTATCTCCGATAATACTTAATACAATGTCTGAATTCATAAATTAATGACCTTCCCAAAAGTTCATGGAAAGGAAAAAGAATGGTCCTATCTCTTGTCCTGGTGATGGTGGTGTAGTTTACGAAAAGCCTTCTTTTTCAAGCACATCTCTTCCTATAAGGTCACCGAGTTGCCTTGGTCACTCATCTGCTTGGTCACTTTGGTTCGCTGTGCCTTGGTACTGTGCCACTGACACAAAAGCAAAAGACTGAACAAGTAGTGGCTCGAACCAGCAGTCCCAACTACTCAGGAGGCTGAGGGAGGACTGTTTGAGCCCAGGAGTTCAAGGCTGCAGTGAGCTGTGATTGTGCCACTGCACTCCAGCCTGGACAACAGAGAAGGACCCCATCTCTAAAAAAAATTTTTTTAAAGAAAAAACTGTAGCTATGACCTCTCAGTCCAGCAATGTTGCACATATTTTTAAAGAAAGAAATCATATCCCTGTATTCATTCAAGAAATCAAGCAATATGACAAAAGCTATTTTAAACCTGCTAAAAAAAAAAAAAACCTAAGAAAAATGGGAAAACACTCAACCGTTTTCACAGATATCAAGAAAATCAAACTAAAACTGGGGGCTAGAGCACAAGGGTAATAAATAAAAAAACAGCACAAGGTCTGTCAAAAGACATGCTTTGGAGACACTCCCTAAACTCAGGTTAACAATTTTATGAGACGAGCAATTCAACATGTACCCAAACCCAAGTAACTTTATTATTTTTCTGAACCGCAAAAGGTTAGTGTGGGGCAAAATTATGTGTTACAGTACAAAAATATTTTCTGCTCACATATTACCACTTTTCAAGAAGTTTAAAATATACCGTTAAGTGCTACTATACTATAATAACGCTCACAACTCCCCTATGGGATAGAAACAAAAATTAAAGTACACAGTCAAGTTAAAAGGAAAAAGTCTGGTAGGTAGCCGACTTCCTACTCCTGGGGCAGGCTAAATAAAAAAATGAAACAGTAACCTCTAAGGTAATTGGGGCACAAACCATTTTAGGCTCTCAAATTGAGTTCAACACCTAGAATTGAGTTCAAAAGCAAACAACTAGCTTGAACAGACTACAAAACAGTTGAAGTTCTCTGAGGCTGACACAGGAACTAATATTACAATATATCAAGCCTGATTTATGGCCTAAGAAATGAGATTAATTGATTCTCTATTACCAGAGATGCATGTAAAGCATGTTTAAAGCGATTTCACAATTTTTTAAAAAATTATTCTTTATAGATATGAATCACAGTATCATTAGAATTTTCATAAATTTAATTTGGCTTGGAAGCCAGTATACTCAACAGTCTGAAAATTACCAAAGAGCACTTATTAAATGTCCACATTTGTACAAATAGATTCCAGTAGAATACATTCAGTAAAAAAAAAAAACTGCATAAAATTTAAAATATTTTAGTAGTACTTATTGTTACTAATATTAATGATAATTGTGTTTAACTCCTCAGAGAGAGCATTGTAAAATATCAACAAAATCAACCCAACAAACTAGGCATTCTATTCAATACTACGTACGTATAACAAGCATTTTCATATATAAAATTTTATTTTGATCCTAAAAGATAGCAAAGCACACAGTAAGCCTATTCTAGAAATGGAGACACCAAAACATGGGTACAGGCATTGGGCAAAGGCCACAGGCTGGACGGAGCAGAATTAGAACCCAGCCAGGTCTCCCCTACACTACAGTGTGACTTCTACAAGAACACACGGTTCTCTCCCTAATAATGCAGCAATGTTTCTCCACAAAGCAACACTGCAAAAGTTTGGCCAGAAAAAGTAAGTTGCCCTGAGACAAAGGGAAAGCAAACGCTCCCACAGAGGAACACGGAGCAGGTTGGCTAGGAGGGAGACATCCTAAAGGAGAGGAGAGGAGTGGAACAGAATGCTACCACGTACGTCTAACCTGACCTTGTCTAAAGATCCTCCATACCTCTCAAACACTTTTTGGTCCATGAACCACAGCCCACCATCGCCTATCACTACTTGCTACTGCTCAAAGAACTAAAACTTCATCAAAACCAAAGGAGAGAATGCCACTGTTTCTCGTAACAGAGCAATGAGCCAGACGCCCAGAAAATGGCAGCCACAGCCCCGGAATGGAGGTCGGCTATCTGGGAACCTCCCTTAATCCGAACACAGCCAGAGCCAGAACTAGGAAGGAAGCCAAGAACACTCTGAAGGCCAGAAAGAATTTTACGAAGTACATGCACAAAAGCTCATGTATTCTACTGTGAGAAGAGGTTCTCCGACCCACATTCCTAGTTTGATTACTATAAAACTATTCACAGTTCTAATATGCTTAATTATCAGGTTGCCAAGCCCAGAGAAAATCAGAAGCAACAAATCAGAGAGAAAAAAAAATAGCTGAAAACTGACACAGAGAAGCAAAAGAGTAATAGGAAACAGCAAGGAGAGATTGTTTCTTAAGCAATAAAAATTGGACACAAGGATTTGAAAGGTGTAGCAGTTTGGGGTCATTTATCATAAAAGCAAAACTCTACTCCAAAAACCCCAATCACAGTATTAAATAAAGCCCAATTTAATAAGCTACATACAACATAATGAACCGAAGTTATTAAGGAAAATCTAAGTTAAATTCCATGTGTTCTACTTAACACAGAGAAAGGTAGCATAATTTAATACCTTTTGTTTGCATATCACTTTGCAGTCTATAAAACACTTCTTATGAATTACCTCAGTTGATCCTCAAAAAAACCATAAGGCAAGAGGGCAGACACTTCCACCGGCCGGGAATTCGCTGGTAAATATTTCTATTTTAGCCAGACAGATGGGTTTATCAGTGGCAATTACAACAAAGAATGTTCATTTGTCTAACAGGAGAGAGTACATAAAAGGCACATGAAGACAAAGGGCACGGAAGGCCTCCTGAGAAGCATCACCACATGACTATCCCAACTTTTAACTGGAACTTCACTTCCAAAACTTCCACCCCCTGAAAGCTCCCATTCTTCCATCTGCATCCTACAGGGCCTCATCCGAAGAACTGTTATAATGCCTTCTAATCCCATTATCCCCCCTATACAGTGGAGGACAAACTTTATGATGGACCTCCCACGATCCCCACCTCTTGATGTTAACATCTTTGTGTAATCTCCTCCCCCCGGAGTATGGGCTGGACCTAGCCAGTCCTTCTAACCAGCAGACCATGGAAAACATAATGGGCAGACTGTTACTTCTGTCTTGCTAGAGACTGTCCCTCCTGGCTTTGATAAAGCAAGGTGTTGTGCTGGAGAGGCCCGTGGGGGCAGGAACTAAGGGCAGCCTCAGGTCAACAGCTGGTGAGAAGCTGAGCCCTCAGCCCAACAGCCAAAGAAAAGAGCCTTCAAATGACCAAGAGAGCCTGGAAGTGGATCCTTTCCTACCAGAGATTTCCAAGGTGAGCCCAGTAATAGCCAGCACCTCGACCGCAGCTCAGCAGTCCCAAAGCAGCAGACTCAGCCCTATTCTGCCCCAACACCTGACCCACGGGAACCAGGAACCAGGAGATCCCACCCGGGACTGTTTAAAGACACTGGGTTTGTGATGATTTGCTACAGCAGCAATAGATAATACACTCACAGACCATTAGGCCACAGTGGTTTCTTCTCTCAGCTTGGACTGGTTCAATCACTTCACCATCATTTCTACCAATATTCTGTATATGCCACCAAGGTTCTGAAATAATCATCTACCCTATCTCTACTCCTTTATTCGCTCAGTATCAAATTAACAAAAACCAGTAACTTTCCTTAGTCTTCAGTCTACTCAACTTTGCAGCATTACAGCTATCAACCTCCTTTCAATCCTCTGCTTTCAGCATCCCTGAATTCATATTCTGCTTGTTCTACTACCTCTCTGACTATTCTTTCTCAGCCTCTACTGGTTCTCTCCCCCCTCTGCTGACACTAAAATGTAAGCATCCATCACATTTCTGCCCTCAGGCCCCTTCTCTGCTCCCCTGGCAATCTCACTCAGGACTGTGACTTCTAATTGTTTTGAACTCATTCATTCACTCATTCATTCATTCAACCAAAAGGTACTATCTGGGTAACAAGATGTAGCAGCGAGCAGAAAGACAAGGTTGCTGCTTCCATGAAGCTTCCACTCTCCTAGGGTCTGTGCTGCTGCCACTACATCTGCGCCTCCAGACCTCCTCACAGCCCTTCTCTCCCTGCCCCATGCCCAGGAGGCTGACCTCTAAGGACTCCAGCACCAAGGCTCCCTTGCCCTCTGGAAGTGCAATGAAGAAAAGAAGCAGGGTGATATGAATGACCCCCTAAGCTTTGACCCACATCTCCAATATCACATTGTATATGCACATTCTAAAGCTACCCAATGATGTCTTAAAAAGAGCGATACCTTTGCAGCCATTCTCCCCAAAATATACCTGCCTTGTCTTCCCTATCTCAATCTGGCCTCACTAAATTCCCAGTTGTGGTTCAAAACCTAGGAGTCACCTTCCCTCGAGGCCCACATTCAATCAGTCACAAAATTACATGTGTGTGTGACACACACTCCTCAGCCATGCTAGCTCTCTCCTCACCTTGCTAGACAACTCTTGCTAGAAGTGATTTTTTCCGAACTCCAGTCCTTCCTCTTTGCTCATTCATTCATTCAGCCAACAAGCATTTACTAAGCCTAGGTACTCAAGCCTCTAACCTCTAGAAATGCATATCTAACAAGAAAGAAGTATATAAGCAACTCCGATATGAAAACCATGTAGTGCTATGGTGCACGCAGGACGGGCATCCGATCCAATCTGAAAAGAGCACCAAGGTCAAGAAGGCATCTCCTATTGGAAGTCTCATTTAAGCTGAAACACAGAGGACACAGAGAGTCAACAAGACATGGGTAAGCGTGTGTGCCTGCGTTCCAGAGTCAGGTACAACTTCTAAATCAAGGCAACAGCAATGTGCGAGGCCTAAAACCACCAGACACTGTGGGACCTTGGTACAATTAGGGTCTAAAAAATGTAACATGACTGTAGAGAGGAAGGTGGAGAGGTGACTAGGTGGCCCTTAATAGCACCTTTCAGGAGAATCGACTTTATCCAATCAATTCCATTCCTCTACTTAAAAAATTCTAAAAGCCTCTCCTGAGCAGAGAATTGAATCCAGATTCTTTGGTCTGACTTTTCAGACCCCCTAAAAACATGACCCCTACCTACTCTCCCAGGCTTACCTACCCATAAGCACATGAATTCCACCCACTCCCTGTACTCGGCTGGCTCTCTGCCTCTGTTCCATTTCCTCTGCTTGGAATTGCTCCTCCTAACTACCATGTTTGCCTGTCAATGATTTCAGGTCAAATTCTACCTCCTCCCGGAAGTCTTTCCATCTTCCCTTACAGAGCCTTATTAAAGCATTATGACCTGTCTTGAATCAGTTACATCCGTATCTGCTTCTCTACAGACTTATGTCACTATAGACTCTGTCCCCTACAGGCTTCTGAAGTATGTGTAAACAGAAGTGACTCCTAATTTCAAAGTCTAGGAAAGATGTGCAGAAAAGTAATCAATTTACCACTACTGCAGTTCTAAATAGCTAACCATGGAAGGTCACAAAGAAATAATTATTTTTGAATTATGCAAAAACAATCAACCAAAAGCCTAGATTTCTGTACATTTTCATGTAAGTATCTGTAAAGAAAAATGGCTATAGAAATTTAAAAAACAGTATGTGAACAAGCTCAGAAAGATTACCTACTCAGTCACAAGGCATTTAAGGGACAGAGTCAAGACTAGAGCCAAGTCTCCAGACACTCTTTCCCACAAGTGATAAACAGACTATAACCAGAGGATCTCCACATAACTCACTATTAAACTCATCCAATTACCTGGAACTGTTATCCTTAATTCTTCCCCACAATTAATTCCCATTTTCCTCCAGAGCTCTCAAGAAGCCTCCCCCCAACATCGAAGATTAGTCAAATCCCTTTATGACACGTTGCACACACCTTCACAGCATTGAGTCCCAGCTGTAATTTCACATGGCATCTTGATGAATGTCGGTCTCCCCCTTAGCTCCATAAGGACAGAGACTGGGTCTGTCCTTCCTTGTGCCTGGCACAGATAGGCACTTTGCTATTTGTTGAGTAAATTAAGTGACTTAAAAGTATAACCGTAACTCATGTTCACATGGCCCCTGCAGGACCATGAGATCCTAAAATATCTTCTGATCCCTCCAGTAATAACAACAATTATATAAATTTTAATGTCACAATTTGATTGTAACATATTCTAACTCTTTGATAATTATTCATATATGTAATCTGCTAGTTCTCTATTAACCAGAATGTGTATTAATCAGAATACCACATTATTTTTAAAACATGCAAGGTATCAGCATGTGGAAGAGCTGTTTGCTCTCTTAGAACCTGAAAAGTCCAATTCCAGTCTAACAGTGAATTACAGTGTTTCACCAAGGCAGCCTACTACATTAATAAATTAAAACAAAATTGTATTTTTTTTTTTTTTTTTTTTGAGATGGAGTCTTGCTCTGTTGCCAGGCTGGAGTGCAGTGGTACGATCTCAGCTCACTGCAACCTCCTACTCCCTGGTTCAAGCGATTCTCCTGCCTCAGCCTCCCAAGTAGCTGCGATTACAGGCACATGCCACCACGTCCAGCTAATTTCTTTTTTGTTTTTTTTTTTGTTTGTTTGTTTGCTTTTTTGAGTCGGAGTTTTGCTCTTGTTGCCCAAGCTGGAGTGCAGAGGCATGATCTCAGCTCACTGCAACCTCCACCTGCTGGGTTCAAGCGATTCTCCTGCCTCAGCCTCCCAAGTAGCTGGGATTACAGGTGCGCACCACCACACCCAGCTACTTTTTTTGTATTTTTAATAGAAATGGGGTTTCTCCACATTAGCCAGGCTCGTCTTGAACTCCTGACCTCAGATGATCTGCCCATCTTGGCCTCCCAAAGTGCTAGGATTACAGGCATGAGCCACTGTGCCCAGCCTAATTTCTTTTTTGTATTTTTAGTAGAGATGGGGTGTCACCATGTTGGCCAGGATGGTCTCGATCTCCTGACCTTCAGAACCACCCATCTTGGCCTCCCAAAGTGCAGGGACTAATAGGTGTGAGCCACCGCATCCAGCCAAAATTGTACGTTTTTAAGGCAAGATGCTTGGGTGTCTGAGTTAGCCAGGAGTTCCTAAGCATACAGCAAATCCATAAAATGAATTTAAACTCCCCAAATAGATGCATACATTGAATACGATCCCCATACCCAGTTGCCCCTTTTGTGGAAATTAACCAGCTGATCCTAATATTCATATGGAAATACAAGGGACCTAGCACAGCCAAAACAATCTTGAAAAAAAAAGAACAGAGTTAAAGGACTGACAGTTCCTGATTTCAAAACTTACTACAAAGCTACAGAATCAAGACACTGTGGTGATGGCATAAAGACAGACACATAGATCAATGGAACAGAATTAAGACTCCAAAAATAAACCCACAGATTTATAGTCAGTTGATTTTCAAAAAAAGTGCCAAGACACTTCAATGAGGAAAGAATGGTCTTTTCAACAAATGGGCAAGGACAACTGAATGTCCACATGCAAAAGAACGAAGCTGAAAGCCTACCTCACACTGTATAAAAAAAATTAACTACAGATGGCCAGGCACGGTGGCTCACACCTGTAATCCCAGCACTTTGGGAGGCAGGGGCAGGTGGATCACCTGAGGTCAGGAGTTCGAGACCAGCCTGGCTAACATGGTGAAACCCTGTTTCTATTAAAAATACAAAAAAATAGCTGGGCATGGTGGCACGCGCCTATAATCACAGCTATTCAGGAGGCTGAGGCAGGAGAATTGCTTGAACTGGGGAGGCAGAGGTTGCAGTGAGCCAAGATCACGCCATTGCACAAGAACGAAACTCGGTCTCAAAAAAAAAAAAAAAAAAAAAAAGGAAGAGGATTTGAATAGACATTCGCCAAAGCAGACATACAAATGGCTAATAACCACATGAACAGATGCTCAACATCATTAGTCACTAGGGAAATGCAAATCAAAACCACAATAATATACCACTTCCCATCTACAAGAATGGTTATAATCAAAAGATGGCCAATAACAAGTGTTTGCAAGAATGTGGAGAAATTACAACTCTCATGCTTGCTGGTGGGAATGTAACATGATCTAGCCACTTTGGAAGTTTGAAAACACTTCCTCAAAAAGTTAAACAGAGTTAACATATGACACCACCATTCCACTCCTAGGTATCTTTCCAAGAGAAATGCAAACATGTCCACGTAAAAACTTATACACTCATGTTCACAGCAGCATTTTTCATAACAGCCAAAAAGTGGAATAATTCAAATGTCCATTAACTGGTGAATGGATTAAAAAAATGTGGAATATATCCATACAACAGAGGATTATTCAAAAATAAAAGGAATGAAGTGGCCAGGAGTGGTGGATTACATCTGTAATCCCAGCCCTTGGGAGGCCGAGGCAGCACTAGAGCCAGGGAGTTCAAGACCAGCCTAGGCAACATGGTGAGACCCCATCTCTATTATATTAAATTAAAAATTAAAATTTTTAAAAAAGGAATGATGCAATGATACATGCTACATACAATATAGATGAGCCTTGAAAACATTATGCTAAGGGAGATAAGCCAGTCAAGTCACAAAAGGACAAACACTATATGATTCCATTTATATGAAATGTTTAGACTAGGCATAAAGATCCATAAAGAAAGAAAGTAGATTAGTAATTGACTACGGCTGGGAGGAGGAGGCAATAGAGAGTGGCTGCTAGCGGGTACAGATTTTCTTTTTGGAGTGATGAAAATGTGGAATTAGAGAGTGGGGGACAGTTGCACAAATATGTAAATTTACAAAAGAAAACCCACTTAATTATATATTTTAAAAGGGTGACTTTTAGAGTATATGAATTATTTCTTAAGCTGTTACTAAAAAACAAATCAGGCTGGGCACAGTGGCTCATACCTGTAATCCCAGCACTTTGGGAGGCCAAGGCTGGAGGATCACTTGAGGCCAGGAATTTGAGACCAGCACAGGCAACATACTGAGGCCCTGTCTCTACAAAAAAAAAAAAAAAAAAAAAAAAATATTTTTTTTTTTTTTTTGAGACAGTTTTGCTCTTGTTGCCCAGGCTGGAGTGCAACGGCACAATCTCGGATCACTGCAACCTCCACCTTCCCGGTTCAAGCAATTCTCCTGCCTCAACCTCCTGAGTAGCTGGGATTACTGGCGACGCCACCATGCCCAGCTAATTTTTTGTATTTTTTTTTTTTTTAGTAGAGACGGGGTTTCACCACGTTGGCCAGGCTGGTCTCAAACTCCCGACCTCAGGCGATCCACCCACTCGGCCTCCTAAAGTGCTGGGATTATAGGCATGAGCCACAGTGCCCGACCAAAAATATATATTTTTTAATTAGCTGGGCATGGTGATACATGCCTGTACTACTAACTACTTGGGAGTCTGAGGCACGAGGATCACTTGAGATCAGGAATTCAAGGTTCCAGTCAGCTATGTTCACATCTCTGCATTCCAGCCTGGATGACAGAGTGAGAACATCTTTAAAAATAAATAAACTAATTTTAAAAGGAATCAAATCCCTTTAACTACAGAAACTACTGTGAAGGTTGTTTCTTTAAAAACATTACATTACTTTCCTCTTGTTTAGCAGAACATACTTAGTATTGCTTTTCTAAATATACTCAAGGTCATCACTATGAAACATCAATTACTAAACAGCCGTAAATTCAGAGAATTCAATGGTGTGCAGGCTATTAGCCCTTTACATAGTTATCTCCAAACTACTATTCTTTTATAGTCTTCCACCTGTCTTCTATAATTTTGTTTCCTCCTTCTACCATGATAAATCAAGAACAACAGATCAGAGGCAGGAAGGATATACTAAGGAAAAGCAGAAGGACTGTGCATATAGGCGGCCACATACACTTAAAGAGAGGCTGTTTTCTGTTTTCTTCCCCCACTTACCCATCCTGAAGGCTTACCCTTTCTTACTACATCTCCAGCCTTTTATGTTTACTGATCCAAAACAAGGGGAAAAGTGAGGAAGCCCACCCAAATATCTGAACTGTGGAAGACCTCAAATGATACATCACCCAAACTGCCTGATTCTACCCGAGAACACCCAGGGCAAAGACTGCACAGACCATAGCATTCCAGGGTGTTCTGACTCTCCATTGTTCAAAGAAAAAGTTTTGGGGCCAAGCGTGGTGGCTCACGCCTGTAATCCCAGCCCTTTGTGAGACTGAGGCAGGTGGACTGCTTGAGGCCAGAAGTTCAAGATCAGCCTAGGCAACATAACGAAACCCAGTCTCTACTTAAAAACATAAAAATTAGCCAAGTATGGTGGCATATGCCTGTAGCCCCAGCTAAGTCCTCGGCTTGGGGGGCTAAGGTGGGAGAATCACATGAGCCCAGGCTGTCAAGGCTTCAGTGTGCTGGAATCGCACCACTGTACTCCAGCCTGGGTGAGAGAGTAAGACCCTGTCTGGAAAAAAAAAGAGAGAGAGAGAGAGATAGAGACAAAGAAAAAGCTTTGGAACAGTTACTACACCCACCACTAACTTACTCCATACACAGCCAGCCTCCTATCTGCAGTTACACTGAACACTTTCTCTGAAAAACGTTTAATCACTGTAGCACCTGAACATAAGACACTCCTTTAGGAGTCAATACTCTTTCTTTTACACTGTTTGATGGAGACAGAGTTTGAGGTGCCCGGATCCCTTGCTACAATAACCAGCTTCTCACACAATCTCCTCCCACTCTAAGACCCTCTAAATGATCAGCAGGCCGCTGGATCTAACCAATCTTCTTCATAGTTGACTGGAGTGGGATGAACACCTGGCCTATGGAAACAAAGCAACTGGCTGAGAGGAGTCAGTCCAATTTCCAGTCTTGAGTACTTTTGTACTGAGTCATACAAACAGGAGTCAAGATGATGGTGAGCACTGGAACTAGAGTCAGGACATGCAGGAGCCATGACCAAGACCACTACACACAACTTAAGCAAGGAAGCTGCATGTGAATGGAGAAAGCCCAGCTCCAGAGAAGACATGTACTCCAGACAGACTCTCCAGATCCTGTTCCCACCACCCAGCTGCACTTCAGTTTCTATCCTGGGAGGCTAAGGTTGCTTCTGCTCTTCTTAGACTAAAACTGCCTTCACTTGGCCTAACCCGTGTGGCCGGCAGGACTTGCAATCAAAAGTGCTCTAATCTAAAGCAGGGCCTGCTTACCTTCCCTGACGTCAACCCCAAACAACCTGTTTCCTAGTGTTTATTAAGCACCTCAGACTGTTCTGAATGGCTGGCCAATCCTCTTTACAAATATAAATACGGCAAATATTAAAATCTCAACTAAAAATCACTTTCTGTATAAATGAACCACAGGACCTGATTATCATCACTTATTTATTTTTTAATGTGTGATTTTGAGTTTATTTAAAGCACAACCTCCCACCTTGGGGGTCATAAAAATATTGCCATATATTTACTGTTAGGACCTTGTAAATAGTTTTCTCAGTAAGCTTCAAATCCATTTGAAGTTTTTCTTTTTTTAATTTTGGTAAAATTTAACACTTTAATCCTTTTTGAGCATATGATTTGGTGAAATTAAGGACATTCTCATTGTGTATCACCACTAGCCATAGCTTATTTTTCAAAGCATTCTGAAAATCATCCCTTTTTTATTTCTTTTTTTTTTTTTTGAGACGGAGTTTCACTCTTGTTGCCCAAGCTGGAGTGCAATGGCACGATCTCAGCTCACTGTAACCTCTGCCTCCCAGGTTCAAGCGATTCTCCTGCCTCAGCCTCCTGAATAGCTGGGACTACAGGTGCACACCACCATGCCCAGCTAATTTTGTATTTTTAGTAGAGACGGAGTTTTGCGGTGTTGGTCAGGCTAGTCTCGAACTCCTGACCTCAGGCGATCCACCCACCTCGGCCTCCTGAAGTGCTGGGATTACAGGCATGAGCCACCACACCCGGCCTTTACTTTTATTAAACAAGCGTGTATGTTCTCATCAAATGACAAGGGCCAGGAGCCTCATCAGTGGCGAGACTGGGGCAGGACAGTGATGAAGGTAGCCAACAGCACCCGCAACAACTTGGAGCAGCACCAGAGCAGCTAAATCCATCCTCAGTTCCTCCAGACACGGCCACAGAAGCTAAAGAGACTAAAAATACTTGGAGAGGACAGATAAAAACTGCCAAGGATATTTAGCCCAGTTAGAGAGGTCGCCACTATCACCATATTTACATCAGAAGACACTCATACAAGCTACCGTGGGTCATATTTAGAATAATCAGATTCAGTATAGAAAGCCTAATGTTCCTTCCCTCCCAGAATGCCTGGAATAAATCTCTGGGCCTTGAATTTGGTCAAGTAATCTATGATCAATTTCTGAAGGACCCCTAGGAAGAAAGACAGGTACTTCAAAAATGTTAAGTACCCATTCGCCACCTTTCTCACTTGTTATAGCTTTCTTTTTAGCACAACAGCCTCTATCAATAAAACCAAATGAGAAAGAAACTTCCATCAAAGCTTTGTGAAAGCAAATGATTCAAGCAGTACATTTCATAATGACTGAGATGGAAGGGATAAGGCAGGGAATGTTTACACGAACACCAGGAACTTTAACTTGCCCCCTCAGTATCTTTAAAAATAAATGAAACTTCCAAAAATGAATTATGTTCATGGCCCCTCAAATGCCAAGCCTATAGCGGCCCAGGGAGTAGGTGCAAGTGAAGATCCGATATGATCAATGACAGTGAGCCCAAGCAACTCCCCAATCCACACGAGTTTCTAAACAGGAAGAGTCTTCATTTACTGAATTACTGGTAATCAATAGATTTTAATAATGGTTATATTAATCAACTCCAGAAAGTACAACTAAATGAATATAAATACTACCTTAAACATAAAAAGTCTGAGGTTAGCAAATACTTTTTTTTTCAACTTCCAAAATTTAAGTAATTCATTGTAAGCAAATATTTTTTCATCTGTAATCATGTATTATTTAAGTCTATTTTCCAAAACTCCAAAACACTGAACCCTCATCTATAGCTGAACGAAGACCTCAGATCTGTCATAGAGAATAACTGTGAATATTTTGGTGTTATACATCTTTTAAAATAATTTTAAATCTTTTTACATTTTGTTTGAGACAGGGTCTCACTCTGTCATCCAGACTGGAATGCAGTGGCACGATCACAGCTCACTGCAGCCTTGACCTCAAGGGCTCAAGCAATCCCCCAACCTCAGCCTTCCAGGCAGCTGGGATCACAGACACGCACCACCATATCTAGCTAGTTTTTTCTATTTTTAGCAGAGACAAGGTCTCACTACGTTCCCAGGCCGGTCTCAAACTCCAGAGCTAAAGCAATCCTCCTGCCTCAGCCTTCCAAAGTGCTGAGATTACAGGCGTGAGCCATCACACCTGGCCTACATTTTTTAAAGTAAATACAGTATATTAAACAGACAGACCTAAAAAATTAAGCCCTCTATGCACCTCAGAAAGGAGACATCTGAGTGTCTGCAGTTCAAATCCCCCCATATGTCCTGAGTCAACATATTCTTGTCCTGGACCAAAGGAAAAGATACAGTTCTACAGAATAGCTGAGTATCAGGAAAGCAAGCCCTGAAGTGAAATTCCATATCTCCGACTTTATTTCCTTACACAATAGTCCACCCCTTATCTGTGGTTACAGTTACCAGCGGTCAACTAAGGTCCAAAAATAGGTGGGTATGGAACAATAAGACAATCTGAGAAAGAGAGACCGCATTCACACAACTTTTATTACAGTATATTGTTGCAACTGTTCTATTTTGTCATTAGTTACTGCTATTATTAATTATTAATAGTAATTATTATTAATGGGAAGGAACTTTAGAGGTCATCACTAGGATAACCCTTTACCCAATACATGAATCCCCTCAAAATGACTACCAACTATCTCATTATATAAGAGCTGCAGTCTGAGAAAAGCAAGACGAGGAAAAGCTGTGCTGCAATCAAGAGTGACGAGTGCAGAAATACTATCTGGTAATAGAAGGTGAGGAGGCCAAGGAGAGAAAGGCTTCTAGCTCTGGCCCACCCAACTGGCAGCAAGGACAGTACAGGATACAGCTCTGCTGGGATCTTTGAGTCCTGCTCACCAGCATTCCTACCTAGTAAAAGAAAAGAGTACAAGCCAGGCGCAGTGGCTCATGCCTGTAAGCCCGGAACTTTGGGAGGCTGAGACAGGATGACTGCTTGAGGCCAGAAGTATGAGACAAGCCTTTGCAACACAGCAAGACCCTTTCTCTACAAAATTAAAAAAGAATTACCTGGGTGTGGTGGCACATGCCCATAGTCCTCACTACTCAGCAGGCTGAAGCAGGAGGATCACTTGAACCCAGGAGTTCAAGGTTGCAGTTGAGCTCTGATGGCAGTCTAGCTTGGGTGACAGAGCCAGACTCTGTCTCTAAAAGATTTTTTTGAATTAATAATAAATAAGTAAAATAATAAATAAATAATAATTAACAAATAGTAAAAAGGAAAGAGTTCAAGCTGGGAATCAAAGTGGGCTTGTTATAAAGGCTGTCTAGGAAACGTAAAGCCATCACGGCTAGAGGACTAACCAATCACTGATTGGTTCAGGGTTACATAAAAATGATAATGCTGATGCTACAGCCAGTATTCCAGACATTTTGGAATAATAATGGCCCACAAACTTTCATAAATCCTACAGTGGCACATGGCATTGAAAATTGGGGAGTTTTGGCTGGGCACAGTGGCTCATGCCTGTAATCCCAGCACTTTGGGAGGCAGAAGCAGGCAGATCATGAGGTCAGGAGTTCGAGACCAGCCTGACCAACAAGGTGAAACCCCGTCTCTACTAAAATTACAAAAAAAAAATTAGCCGGGCATGGTGGTGCCCGCCTGTAATCCCAGCTACTCAGGAGGCTGCGGCAGGAGAATCGCTTGAACCCAGGAGGTGGAGGTTGCAGTGAACCAAGATGGCACCATTGCACTCCAGCGTGGGCAACAGAGCGAGACTCCATCTCAAAAAAAAAAAAAAAAAGAAAAGAAAAGAAAATTAGGGAGTTTTTACAGAGCCCCTCGACCATTAAATATTCCTTTCTTCATTATCACTTGCAAATAAATTCTTTTATAGAAATCACACTTAAATAATATGTAAATTAGTTACTAGGGAAAATAATGTCATTTAAATGTTTATTCACAGTATACTTGCTTTTATTTCCTTTTGCTTAGCAAATCTACTGAAAGAGAAAGCCAGCTAACAGACCACTCTTCTGTTACCTATTAGACAACTTAGTTTAATCTAAAGGAACACAAAGCTCTAGTTTCATTTAAGAATGAGAGGACACAGGATCTGTGAGTTGTTATAGCATTTAAAAAGTCATCTCAGGCCAGGCACAGTGGCTTGCGCCTATAATCCCAGCACTCTGGGAGGCCGAGGAAGGCAGATAATATGAGGTCAGGAGTTCAAGACCAGTCTAGCCAACATGGTGAAACCCCATCTCGACTAAAAACACAAAAATGAGCCGGGCGTGGTGGTGCCTGCCTGTAATCCCAGCTACTCAGGAGGCTGAGGTAGGAGAATTGCTTCAACATAGGAGGCGGAGGTTGCATGAGCCAAGATCACACCATTGCACTCCAGCCTGGGTGACAGAGCAAGACTCCATCCCAAAAATAAATAAATAAATAAATAATAAAATGAAAAGTCATCTCAGCTGGACATGGTGGCTCATGCTTGTCATCCGAGCACTTTGGGAGGTCAAAGCAGGAGGATCACTTGAGCCTTGGAGCTTGAGACCAGCCTGGGCAACACAGCAAAACCCTGTCTCTACAAAAAATACAAAAATTAGCCTGGCATGGTGGCGTGCACCTATAGTCTCAGCTACTTGAGGGACTGAGGCAGGAGGATTGCTCAGGCCCTGGAAGTGGAGGCTGCAGTGAGCCAAGATCACACCACTGCACTCCAGCCTGAGTGACAAAGCAAGACAATCTCATAAAAAAAAAGTGATCTCAGGAGTAAGACTGGGTAGCAGTCAAAGTGGCTGCAACTTGAATCATCAATTCTAATCACGAATTCTTATTTAGCTAAAATGATGATTCCTAAATATAAGACGTTTTATTTCTAAATATTTCTTGGCAATTGTGTATCCAGAAAGTCAGCAAACCCCCAACAAAAGTAGAGAAAATGAACTTTTTTTTTTTGAGATGGAGTCTCGCTCTGTCGACCAGGGTAGAGTGCAGAGGTGTGACATCAGCTCACTGCAACTTCCGCCTCCTGGGTTTAAGCAATTCTGCCTCAGCCTCCGGAGTAGCTTGGGATTACAGGCACCCGCCACCACGCCCAGCTAATTTTTTTATTTTTAGTAGAGACGGGGTTTCACCATGTTGGCCAGGCTGGTCTTAAATTCCTGACCTTAAGTGATCCATCCACCTCGGCCTCCCAAAGTGCTGGGATTACAGGCGTGAGCCACCACACCCAGCCGAAAATGAACTTTGTTAGAGCTCACAATTCATCACCTACAGCAGGCTTGAAAGATATCATAGGCCTGAGACTTAGCCTCAAACATGACCTGTAGAAGAAAACTTCAAGTAAGATTTCTTCAAGAACTGCTCTAATGCAGTACTAAACTGCATGCAGTGACCTCCCTAGAGGAGAAACTGGAGTCCAGAGCTACATGAGTGTACAATCCAGGGGAGATGCATCCTAACTCCAATGCAAGGGATGCTAAGCTAGTTCCATCACAATCATAATATATTAAAATAAAAGTATCAAACAACGAAGTTATTTAAAATATGTCGAGGGCAACAAAATGCTCCAAAAAAATCTAAATCCATTCCAAAGGTAATTTGAATAAAACATAATTTAATCTCTAGGCCTAACCTCTCTGAAATAAGTATTATATAATATTCCAACTTAGTCAAATTATACAAGAAATGCTACTTTAGGCCAGGCACAGTGGCTCACGCCTGTAATCCTACCACTTTGGGAGGCCAAGGTGGGTGGATCACTTGCATTTACAAGTCAGAGAGACCAGCCTAGGCAACACAACAAAACCCCATCTCTACAAAAAATACAAAAATTAGCCAGGCATGGTGGCACATGCCTGTAGTCCCAGCTACTCAGAAGGCTGAGGCAGGAGGATCATCTGAACCCAGGAAGTCGAGGCTACAGTGAGCCAAGAGAGATCGTGCCACTGCACTCCAGCCTGAGTGACACAGTGAGACCATGTCTCCAAAAAAAAAAAGAAATGCTACTTTATCACAAAGCCATAAAGAAATGCTACTTTATAACAGAGCCATAGCATAGCACTCTGAACTTCCTGTAAGAACAAAAATATTGTGTCAATATTTTCACAACACAGTTCAAGTCACAGAATCATGAGATAATTAAATTGACTTTTTAGGTTTCAATCTGCTTAGCCAGAAACCTTATCCAAACTGAACTGATGCAAATCAGCGTGAGAACTATAGCACTATCAAAACAACTCCAGTATCTTATCTTTTGTTTTACCTTTTATCAGCGATTTATGGGCTGACTAATGGTAAACTGATTTGTGCATGTGCCAGAAGTCAGCTCAAGAATACAAAACAGGAAAGAGATTTAGAAGAGTCAAATTCATGAATGAAAGTGCTGACGTCATAGTTCAGTTCCCAGTAGAGTTTAGAGTAGCATATGAAAAACAGCGTATCTTCTGGAATGTTAAAACACCAAAGTCATTTGGTAAAGTAAATAAAATAAGAAGTCCTTCCTTGCTCAGAATAAGGGAAGGGAGAAAAAAAAAGAAAAACTCAATTAACAACCTTTTCTATGGACCAAAAATGAAAAATACACAATGTGTATGTCACAAACTATCATAACCTCTAAACCACAGAACTATTTTGTGTTACTGTTAGAAATGATATTTTTAGGCAGGGCATGGTAGCTCACACCTGTAAATTCCAGCACTTTGGGAGGCTGAGGCGGATGGACTGCTTGAGACCAGGAGTTCAAGACCAGCCTAGGCAACACAGCAAGACCCCATCTCTACCAAAAAAAAAGAAAAGAAAAAAAAAAAACTAAGCAGGCAAGGTGGTACACACCTGTAGTCCCAGTTACTCAGGAGGCTGAGGCAGGAGGATCACTTCAGCACAGGAGACCAACGCTGCAGTGAACTATGGATCGCACCACTGCACTCCAGTCTGGGCAACAGAGCAAGACCCTGTCTCTAAAAAAATAATAATAATAAGGTAAGGCCAGGCATGGTGGCTCACACCTGTAATCTCAGCACTTTGAGGCCAAGGCGGGCGGATCGCAAGGTCAGGAGATCAAGATCATCCTGGCCAACATGGTGAAATCCCGTCTTTAATAAAATACAAAAAATTAGCCGGGCCTGGTGGCGGGTACCTGCAGTCCCAGCTACTCGGGAGGCTGAGGCAGGGGAATCTCTTGAACTCAGGAGGCGGAGGCTGCAGTGAGCCAAGATCGCCCCACTGCACTCTAGCCTGGTGACTGAGCAAGACTCTGTCTAAAAAAAAAAAAAAAAAAAAAGACAAAATAAAATTTAAAAGAAGTAACATTTTTTAAAGTAATGATTAGTTGTGTCTCTAAATAAGTAGGACATAATCCCCCCTCCCAACTTTAAATCTTTCTCCCACCACATGGCATAACTTTCAAAAAAAAGTACATAATACAGCTAGGCAGGTTTTATTTCTCCACTGAAAACAACCTAGCACAGCCATGTCACACTTGATGTGAAGTAATTCTGAATAATACAGGTGGAACTCAGTGACCAAGTGAAAGCTCCCAGAATTTTTATGTGAGGGAGAAAAGAAAAACTAAAAAAAAAAGCCTTTATCTAATGATATAATATAAACTAATAACAAATAAAGATTATAAAAATTTGATTTACTTAGAACTATTAAAAGTGGCTAGTGGCATGGATTGTTGATATTTTTCATTTCTCAGCAGGACTGAAAACACAACAAATAATACAAACTTCTGTGAAGTTTAGACATAATTTACTAAAATCCTTGTATTCAGGATACTTAAGTAACTGATTCCTAGATTTTAATGTTTCCCAGGGAACTGAAGATTATTACATTCTTAGAAAATAACAGTGACCCTCACATCCTTGGTAACCTCTCCAAAGCACAAAACTATAAGGACATCCTCTCTTCTTCACGTGGCTTAAAGTAGTCATTCACCCAAAATGTCTGTTTTTTTTTTAATTTAAACAATAAACAATTTTGCCAATAAACATTTTAAAAAGATCTTATTAAGTTAAAATGCAAACATGCCGGTTTTATCTGTAAATGTAAAATGTTAAGAGATCATCTCACATTGCCACCACAAATATCTCTGATAGAACATCACTACCCCCTTGTGGATTCACAATAAAAAATCCTTATCTTGAATCTTGTTAAATATTCCATTCTGCTGAACTTCCATCCAAGTTTATATTTTCTTCACTAAGAAGGGTTATTTCATTTCAATTACTTTTTAAAAAGACAAACTTAACATTTTTCTTAAAACCAATCCAATCAACTTATTTGTCCTCTAAGTGTCCCCATTTTGGGGAGCATTCTTTATATGTCTACATGTGTGGAGTCAATGTGACAACCCTATCAACATCCCATTTCTCTTCAAATACCTGAATTTATACTCCCAATCATCACTTTGAGATTATTTTTAATCATAAATGAGTAATTTTTTCCACTATAGCATCTTTTTTGTTTCTCTCTGATAATTTCACATTTTGTACCAATTTCTTATTATCACTCCCAAATGGTTTGGTATACAAGTGCCCAGAAAACCAATGGGGCACATATATCCTCAGAAACGACTTTTCAGAAAAGGATTAAAAACCAAATTTAAGTTTTAAAAAGATAAATTCTTGATTGTATTAATATACCTTCAGACATGACTCCTGGCAATCTAAATCAACCCCGATGAAGAAAACATAGACCTAGACAGTACCTTTCCTTCAAAACTTGTACAAAGAAAGGCTTTCTCTCCCTCTGTTTTTAAGTTGAAAGAATACCTCTGGTTGTATCTGCACGTCACGCTAATGTAACACACAAATACGTCTTGTTGAATGTACACTGTAAAAAAGAGTAAACTGACTTAAACATCTGATGTATCCCTTCTTATAGACACTAAATTTAGCTGAAAGTATAAATCATCACTGCAAAAAGCACAGGCTACATGGAAAAAGAGTCATGACTGGCTGTACTGCCATTATTGGAAGTTAGCTCCCCAGATTCTCTTAGAGATGTTGAACACAAAAGTAGGGACATGGTAATTTACTATCATCAACATTTATTCCAATGGTTAGATGGGAATAAAGGGGGGGAAAATCCACTTTGTAAGTCTTTTTAAGTGACTGAATACATAATCTTACCTTGTAGTAACTGATAAGGAAAAAAAAATGGAAGAGATACTGCATGGTCTGTTGACTGAATGAATGCTCTATGTCCCAAAAGTCACGAATCAACCATACTGAGACTATTATACATCCAAAACTTACCCGCTATACACCTGTCCAAACCTAGTGACTCAACTGCACAGCAGGAGCAATCAGAACTGGGCTTCATAAAGTTTTGCTTTTGGGGGGATTCTGTTGTTTTGACTGTTGTTTTGGGATTTGAGGGGAGGGGAGATATATAAGAGTTGGGGATGTATTTTAGATGGTATGAAAAAATGAAGTTAGGGGTGAGAGCTATGTCACTTAGTCTCCACGTAATAACATGTTTAAAGCTGTTAATTAGCTGGGCATGGTGGTATGCACCTGTAGTCCCAGCTACTCAGGAGGCTGAGGCAGGAGAATGGCTTGAACCTGGGAGGCAGAGGTTGCAGTGAGCTGAGATCGCACCACTGCACTCCAGCCTGGGAGACAGAGTGAGACTCCGTCTCAAAATAAATAAATAAAAAATAAAAATAAATAAATAAAAAACTGTTAAGAACACAGCCCCAAACTCTTCTTTCAAGAAACGTAACTTTGCACACATGAAACTACAAAACTGTAGAGAGCAGAGGGATGAATACAGCCCCAAGAAGCAGAACTCCCTCGAAGTTACTGTCTGCTAATAGTCTCAGGAAAGGACATGTTACATGACTTGAACAGCCTGGCTAAATTTGAAAAACAAAAACAAGAAAGGGACTACAAAAGGATTCATGTAGAAGAGAACAAACAACTATGTCAGGAAAGAGCTAAACACTGGGGGGTGAATATGGAAGAACCACTAAAAAAAACACCTCTAGTCATTCCATCCTACATCATGTCAATCAGTTCAAAGTAAATGAACAATCCTCCAAAAAAAGAGCAAAAGGGGAAATAATGTGTGACCCTTGGCCTCTCTACAGGGGGGGTACATAATATTTCTCTGTAAGTCCGGGGTAATGAGGTTAAAAAAAATGCTCAGGGAACAGTACCAGTCTTTACACAAGGAGGCCCATGACCTTCTACAAGCAATGGCGTTCAAAGCAGAAGGATGCAATACAACCTTAGAGATATACAGCAAGCATACTGATGGGGAAAAAAAAAAAAAAAAAAAACATCCTTTACTCATTCTTTACTTTGTTCTATCACGTGAAAAATCAGGAACTGCTCTCCACTACCAATATATGAGAAGAAACACTTTCGGCCAGGCGCAGTGGTTCACGCCCGTAATCCCAGCACTTTGGGAGGCCAAGGTGCACAGATCACTTGAGGTCAGGAGTTTGAGACCAGCCTGGCCAACATGGTGAAACTCCATCTCTACTAAGACCACAAAAATTTGCCAGACATGGTGGCCAGCGCCTGTAATCCCAGCTACTCAGGATGCTGAGACACAAGAATCACTTGAACCCAGGAGGTAGAAGTTGCAGTGAGCCAAGATCGCACCACTGCACTCCAGCCTGGGGCAACAGAGCGAGACTCAGTCTCAAAAACAAAAGAAAGGAAACACTTTCCTTACAAATGCATGACAATTATCAAGGGAAAGCAGACCATCTATATGTTTATAAGTCCCACTCTCTGATGACAGAATAGGAACATGGCTTAATCACAGGACTAAGGGGACACTACATCCAAGGATGGCACAAAATAAAAGGATATGATAGTCTGATCAACCTCCCTCTCGACCCTGATTAGGTATTCAAGAAACATAAAAAGAAAGATTATACACTGTCTAAAAAATAGTGAATGACTGTACACTCTTATTCAAGTTACACGGACAAAGTAGTAGAGCAAGAATGCTTCTCACTCTCAGACACACCAAAAACTAAAGACAGTACTATATATAACAGGCAAAGGAACATTAGGAGAGGCCCCCACACTTCCTTGTAAATGAAGGCTCCAAATGAAATAATATGCTTGGCTGTGCTTAAAGAAATTTATTGTATCAAGCCAAAGAGACAGAAAGAAGCTGGCTAAATGTAGCAAAAACAAATTTCCAAAATCCTACATGGGGAGGCCCAGAGCAGGACTCAGTGTTTTATCTAGAGATGCTATCTAGTTACAAACACTAATGCCACCTGCCTTGTGGCTGAAATCTCATTCCATCTACCTATTCTTAGGGAAACAAGAAGAAACAATGCTTTGTGCTCTAGGACAAAAGGGATGGTGGGCAGCCCTTTTCTACTAAAAGGCCACAAAATACAGCACATCTACAAATACTTTTTTATAGTAATGACAGGGGCAGTGAAGAAACCTCTCTAGGTGAGAAAGGACAAAAAGTAAAAGGAAAGGCAGAAGAAAAGAAAGGGAGGTCGGATTTAAGTCACCTAGAACATTAAAGAAAAAAGGACATGGTACATGATTCTACAAGACACAGAACATCTTCAAAAATGGTCTATATATAATGGAAATGCAAAAGAAACACACATCGCTTCTAAACACAAAATACACTCAGTTACACATTCACATGACCAAAAGACACTGCCAAACCACATACTACAAATCTCACACAAGAGTTTTCACAAGAGTGAAATACTAGCAGAATTGGTTTCTATATACATTGTGGAGGTGGAAATCTAATTTAATAAAGGAAGAAAAGAAAAGGGGCATTTCAAATTATTGATAATTTTTAATATTATCATTATTTATACCTAGCCTGCACCCACAAACAATTTGAGGCAATCTACAAAAATAATACCACCATTAAAAAGCATAAAAGTCACTTCATAAACAAAAGTGGTGATAATTATATCAGATACCTAGCCTAAAAATGATCAATTAGGTATTAAATTTGGATATAATACTTCGTGGCAGTGAAAATGTAACAGCAGCTCATACGGTTCTTACTATCTGATCATATGAACCATGCCAGTTAGTCAGAAGAGGAAAAACATTTTTATACCACTTCCTTAATAAAAAATACATTTGATCCTATGTTCTATAGAACACCTAGTGCAATGCTACTGTTCAAATGTTAAATAAGCATTCCAACCAATCATATACCTAACTGACCTAAAAGTTCCACCTACACAATCAGATAAAGAAGGCTGACTTTACTTTCTTCTACGCATACACATGCACACACACACTCTGCATACAGTCTGGGAGAAAGCTGCTAAATGACTCTCCCAGTCCACCCTACCACCTTCTTCACCACCCCCACTCCTGCTGAGAGGAGGAAAAAAGGTTCAACAGGATAGCACACTATTACACTGTATCTTTGTAAGTTAACAATCCAAAAACTTAAAATTTGGGGAAAAAATTCCTTACAATACTATATAAAAGACAAGTATAAAATATACTGAAGGCCAGGCATGGTGGCTCATCCCTGTAATCCCAGTACTTTGAGAGGCTGAGGCAGGAGGATCCCTGGAGGCCAGGAATTCAAGACCAGCCTGACCAAGACGGTGAAACCCAGTCTCTACTAAAAATACAAAAAAAAATAGCTGGGCGTGGTGATGCACACCTGTAATCCCAGCTACTCGGGAGGCCGAGGCAGGAGAATCAGTTGAACCTGGGAGCCAGGTGTTGCAGTGAGCCGAGATCGCACCACTGGACTCCAGCCTGGGTGACACAGCGAGACTGTCTCAAAAAAAAAAAAAAGATACACTGAAATGTCATTACTATAAAAGGCTAACAAGACCCAATATGGTCTCAAGCCAAGTCATATCACCCCCTACACCTCCTTGTACATCACAAAAGCTCAGTAAAGATCCCCTGAATGAATGATTTCAGTCATGGGAGTATAAGTATAAAAACAACTTCTCCCCAGAAGGGCAAATTTCAAAGCTCCCACAGAAGAGGCAACTGACACAACCATGTGGGGAAGGAAGAAAATAAGAGAATCACCTTCTCCTGCCTTTCCCACAAGGCAGGCAGAAAGAAGTCCAACTGCACACAAAGAGATATTCCCCAAACAGGAAAGGAAGAATGGCTCTAAGTAATCAAACAGTGGAGGGAAAGTTCAGATTTTGAGACGGGCTACCTCAAAATCAGTCACAAAGAATTAAAAACCCAGCAAGACACATGGGCTGACACCTGCAGACACAGGGGACTAAACTAACGCTACTCTCTAAAGAATAGGCTATTTCGGGGGGAAAGCCTAAAGCCGCCAGAGCCTAAAAACTAAGGAAATAGCAAACACAGCTGAGTAGGATGCAGAAACATGTCTCAAAGAGCAAGTAAGAGCAACACTACTCTTTTGAAAAGGAAAAGCTGACCCAATCTGACCTTGAGTAAAGGTTGCTCTGTATATGTCAACATTTTGAATCCACTCAACGATGAGATGGAGAAACCCAACATTTGCAGAAGCAGGATAAGTAAGGTCTCCAAGAAGACAAAGAAGGAAGAGGTCACCCAATCTAGTCCCAAAAACTGAAGGTAAGGGGTGAAGGAGAGGAAAGAGTGACATTCTAACAGAAAGTCAAACGGAAGTTCGAGGAAACTATGTGGTTCGGAGAATCCATCTAGCCTGTCCAACTGCAGCAGAGCATTTTGCACTAGAGGAGCAGGAGGAAAAAGCGGATTTCCAATCATCTGTGGAGACCAGTGACACAGAAACACAACCACATTAAACTCAAGAAAAAGGGCCCAGCTTCAGACCATAACCTCAAGTGTGTTCTTCCAACCAACCTTTACCACTTTTCCTCTGCACCTTGCATGGAGCCCCCTGCTTAGCAGGAAAAACTCCCAAAGTCTCCATGGGGCCACGGAGGAAGCGTAGGAAGAAGCACCACTGGGAACGGGATGACTCCACTGAATCTGCGCCATCTACAGCAGGTATTCAACTCCTGACTTTTCTGAAGTTCACTTATAATAGCCCCTAAAAATATACAAGCCCATCAAGCTGATTACACACACAGAATACAAACAGCACAAAAAAAAATTTAAACCCCAAAAAAATGTGCTCAAAAGCTCTACTTTCTGACACTGGGAGGTAGGCCCACTGGACGACTCAATGTTAACTGAAAGGCAAAGTCCAGAAGTCACAGACCAGCGCTGACCAAATCCTTGAAGAGCCACTTCTCCTTACGCAGTAAACTGAGGCAAAGCGGGCCTCTGAACTAGAAAAGAGTTTTAAAGGTCCAAAGGCCCAGAGCCCAACAGAACTTGTTGGGGAGGATGAGTCTCCACACTAAGCCTGTCAAAGAGGAAGATTTCCCTGTTGAGTGACAGCAGCTAGCAGCCATTCTGAGTTTCTTGAAGGAGGGAGAAAGGCAAGGAGACAGAAAGGAAGGGAGGGAGGGAGACCTGAGGAGGCAAAGCTCCTGACTAGAGCTGACAGGACTCAAATCATTCCCCTGCCCAAGAGAAAAAGAACCCGAAGAATAAGCGCCCCCCCATCCTTTCATGAAGCATCAAAGGCCTTTCCACAGGTACATTTTGCTAATTTCACAACCTCTCTCAATTATTTAAATGGCCAAAATACCAAAAGGACATATTTATGGTCATTTGTTCCTAGCTCTGTCACAGGAAAACATATTCTTCTCACCCATCTCCCTGTTGTTTGCCTACACACACGAAATCTCTTTCCCCTACACTGCAGTAAAGAAACCAAGAACTTTTCACTCTGCAGAATCAGGCAACGAATAACGCCCCTAAATCCAGAGTGCCAAAGTTGTGATGCATATGGGCAGGCGCTGTACACTTAGCACATTCAGGGACTTGGTGAACATGCAGGATGTCATTCTGCTTATTCAGTACAGTACACATGACAAACGAAAGAATGGTCAGAATTGGCCATTTACCAATGATTCTTCTGCTGCTGCTTCTAATCCTGAAGAGTCACCAACAACGTTAATGTCTATCTTTATCATTCCACATAAAGGTCCCCAGAAGCACCCAAAATGTAGAGCTAAGTCATCTGACCCTTCCAACCTCCTGTACACTGTATATGTAATGGATGTGATTTCATCTGTGTCTACCTACATGCATACATATGTAAACAAATGTGTATAGCATCATGATCTGGTTCTCCAAAACAGAACCAGAACAGCAAGAAACAGAAATCATTCAAATTTCCCCTTCTCCTGAAAGCTACAAGATCTAAACGAATGTTCGGATCCCCACAAGACACAACACCGGAGCCAAAGGAAGGTTCTAGTACAACAAGGAGCACACAGGCAACCTCTTCCAGGATGGTATGTGGGCGACATGGGTGTCTACACTCCCTTTTCTGAATGGAAAGGCATATGGCTTCTCCTTACCCAGCCAACAGGAATACAATTTGAGAAAATGAGAAAAAGTCAAAGTAACAGGCTCACTAAACATGGCTGACTGGGAAGCAGAAGCCATAAGCGAGGATATGAGTTCTCTCAAAAAAAGAACTGGGAAGTTTATATCCAGGGAAGGTTCAAGGACTCTTGAGTGTGGGACGGAAAAAATCTAGTTCTCACTGCACGGAAGACAGTCATGAAAGCATCAAAAAACAAGGGCACACGACCCTTTTCCCAGTGGGGTAGTGTCAACTGGTGAAGGCTGCCGCCTCCTGAGACACAAGAGTCAACTGGAAGCAAAAATATACCCGGGTCTTCCTCAGACACAGGAGTAACTAGAGTGGCCCCTTTTCTCTCAAGCACTAGGCTCAATGGAAGCCCTGCCCTACATCTTATTGGGGCGCCCACTCTCACCCAGACAAGGAACTCCGAGAAGAGAACATGTCAGTGTAGACACACAGATGGGGAAAGGAGCACTGTGAATGTCCAGTTGTCTCCACAAGAAAAAGAGGGCAACTGGAAGGGTATTCAGGAAATGAGCTCACCCTAAACCAGCAAAGTGTGCGAGAGTGTGCACGACCGGGAAGAAGTCTCTGCTTTCCTATTTAGACATGACTTCAGAGCTCCACAATCCCCCACTATCCGCTGGGTGAGGAAAGAACACGGGTAGCCCGAGTCCCCTTGTCCTGGCAAAAAGGGTCAACGGAGAGTGTACAGAGGCCCCAAAAGATTCCAAAGAAGAGGAGCGGATCAGACGGACCCCTGTGCCAAGGAAGGATCGGGGTCACGGAAGGTAAAGGGCAAGGGAGTGTGGAGATCCTCACTTGCCATAGAAACGGAGACCCCACCCTCCTGGCTGTGAGGGTGCAAGGGCAAGAGTAGGATGTGAACGACTGCGAGGGGCGGGGATGCTGCGCAGGCCCCCTTCCCTTCCCGGGAAGCGAAGGGGAGGGGTCACACGAGGCCCTTCGGCCGATGGACGCTCGGCAGGACGGGGTCCCCCTGGCGGGGAGAAGCTCGGGACCCCTTGCCCGCTCCGGGAGGCGCCCACGGGGCTGAAAGGGGTGCCGAAGAGAGTACGTCTGGCCCTGCCCGCCGGAGAGCAGGGGGCCGGCGAGGGCTGAGCGCCGGCCGCTGCCGCCCGAAGGGGACCGGCCCAGAGCAGTGGGGCGCGGGGCCAGGGGGCCCGAGGCGGATAAACTTTCCGCCCCGCGGCCCCCACCCCGGACCCAGCACCGGGGGTGCGGGGGCCGCGCCGCGGGCTCGGGAGCGGCGGGGATGCCCGGTCCGGGTGGGGGAGGCGCCGGCCCTCCGCCGGCTCCTCCTCTTCGCTGGGCCCGGTCCCCGCCCCGCGAGCCCCCGCCCCCTCCGGCCCCAGCCCGCCCCCGGGGGTGGGGTGTGGGGCGCCGCGCTCCGCCGGCCCCGCGAGTCACCTCAGGACTCGGCCGCGCTCCGCCCCCCCCCCACCCCGCCGGCCCCCTCCCCGGCCGGGTCGCCCGCCTGCCCGCCCGCCGCGCCCCCGCGCTCCCGCCCGGCGCCGCCGATACCCGGGATGTCCGGCGGGGCCGGGTCCCGCCGCCCGCCACGCCGCCCCCCGGCCCCTCGCGCTCCGGCTCTTACCTTCCGGCTTGTTTTCGGCAGCCATTTCCCCCTCCGCGCGCCACATCCTCCTCCTCCTCGCGACCGGGACCCGAGCGCGCGCCTCGTACCGCCGCCGCCGCCGGCCCAGCCACCCCGCCGCCGCCGCGCACCCGCCCTGGCCCCGCCCCGCGGCCCACGCACAGCGCCCGTTGGGCCGTGCGGCTGCCACTCATTACTCCCGCCGCCAATCGCCTCGCACCAGGGGTCTCACTACTCTCCGGGAGGAGCGTCCTATCCATCCGGCCCATTGGCTGGTCACCACCCAACGGACTGAAAGGATTGGTCAAGAATCAACGCCCACTCCCCCACCCACTCCCAGGAAAGCCCGCCTTCCGGACCTAAACAAAGCTTCCTAGTGGTCAGAGCCCGAAAGAACTGTCCTATCAGGACGGGGCCGACACGGAATATTTCCTCGAGGCCGAGACGTGGCGTTTTGATTGGGCGTCACTACAGTGTTTCCCAGGCCGTTCAGACCAATCAAAGGGGGTTCCCGGAACTCGGGAGCGGCGAAGGGAAGCCCCGCCCCTGAGCGTGACCGTCATGAGGAAGGCGCTCGCTCATTGGCGCGCTGGGGCTTTTCCCGCGTGCTCCCGGGGCTGAAGGACGTTCCCGGGGAAGCCGCTGCCGGCGCGTGGGGTCCCGGTGGTTGTGGGGGGACGCGCCGGGATCTCCGGGGATCCCGCAGCCCGGCCCCGCCGGTGGGAGCCGGGCGCGGGGGGCCTCGGGGCTGAGGTCCGCCGGGGCGCCGTACCCCGGCTGCCTAGGAGTGCGGGCGTCGCTGCCGGCCATGGGGGAGGGGCGCGCCTCCCGCCAGGCCCCGCCCCCCTCGGCGCCGCGTCCCCACGGCCCCGGCGCCGCCCGCCTGCGCCCGCCTCCCCGCGCCCGCCCCCGGTGCGCTCCGTTGTCCCCTTTTCTGGCAGCTTAAAATACCGAAACTTTATTTTGGTCACGTTGCCCATGTGACCTGCGGAGCCGATGACTCATGGACGCCTGTCCCAGGATGAGGCCGCCGGCCGAAAGCGGAGAAGCGCCAGCCCCGGCCGCCCGGGTGGAGCGCGGGGGCAACCGAGTTTCCTTCCCTCCGCAATCCCTAGCGTCCGCGCGGGGCTTTTCCGAATAAATAGCCCGGCGCCCGCTGCCCTCGCGCCGCGTGCGTGAGCAGCTGCCCCCCGCGACGTGGGCGCCCGCTGGGTGCCCCAGGAACGAGCCTAGGAACGGGGTGCGCCGAGTGCGGCTCTCGGGCGGGCCGGGCGTGCGGGCGGCTGGGCTGCGCTCCCAAGGACCTGCCTCTCTCCGGAGAAAGGCAGGAATTCTGCTCCTGGGCAGGTAATACCGGAAACAAAAGGAGAGGCTGCAATCGCAAATTGTTTAAAGAAAAAGAAAAAGAAATAGGGAAGAAAAGTTGAATGAAAGAGCTCCAACCCTCAATGTGATCTTGTACGGTTTGCAATAAGAACATTTCATTCTTCCGCATTTTATTCTTCCTTTTGTTGCTGTTGGTGACAAGTAACAAAATAAATGAAAAATCATCGTTCAAGTGTTTTGGCATTAGATTGACTGTCACAGTGAATTCTGTGCCAATCCTAACGTGTTCTTTTTCTGGTCTTCATAAGTAAGAATGTCTTAGGTTTTCCAGAAATAAAGATGTCCCAAAAGAATGTTTTGTGTTACACACTCATCCTTCAAGAAATTTTAATTTTATGAGCCTCAAAAACTGCAAAATTTTAACAACGAGGGGGACAATATTTTATCGATTAGCATTCTTAATAGCACCTATGTTGACGATTTGTGTGGAGAAACGGATTCTTAAAAGTGCTGGTGGCATTGTAAGTTAGTATATTCCTTTGGAAAAGCAATTTTACAGTATGTATTAAAAGCCATAAAAATGTCTGCATCTTTTGACCTAGTAATCTTACTTCTGGGAATCTGTTCTAAGGAAATAACACTAAATGCCAGAAAAGCTGTATGTGTGAGGTATTCTTCACAGGATCACTGTACTTATTACAACAAAAAATTGGAAGCATCCTACATGTGCTAATACTGGGTATTTAGTAAATAGTGTTATATCCATCTACACACTGGAACGTTATGTTAGTCATAGACATCAGAAACAGAAAATCAGCCACTGCTAGGTAGAGGGGGGCAATACCCAACATTATGATGTTCATGTATAAGGTGAGATAATAGGTCTAAAAAACTGCATTTTTTAAAAAGACTGATAGAGGCCGGGTGCAGTAGTTCACGCCTGTAATCCCAGCACTTTTGGAGGCCAAGGTGGGCAGATCACTTGAAGCCAGGAGTTTGAGACCAACCTGGCCAACATGGCAAACCCTGTCTCTACTAAAAATACCAAAATTAGCTGGGCGAGGTGGCGGGCGCCTGTAGTCCCAGCTACTCGGAAGGCTGAGGCATGAGAATCACTTGAACCCAGGAGGGAGAGGTTGCAGTGAGCTGAGATCACACAACTGCACTCCAGCCTGGGCAACGAGAGCAAGAATCTGTCTCAAAAAAAAAAAAAAAAAAAAAGTCTGATACATACACCCAAGAAATGACATATGAGGATTATGCGTGAGTTTTTTTAATTGTCTACTTTCTATAATATAGCTACAATATATCTGTTACTTTATAATTAAAACACTTATTTAAATGGAAAGAAAGATGAATAAAGTTGACTGTCTTCCTTCAAGAGGCTTCCAGCGTAGCCAGGTTCACAAACAGCAGCAGGACAGGTGCAGTGGGAACACAGGAGAAGGTCATGAACATCACCTGGGCCCCAACACCATCACCACTGAAATTACCCTAGCCTCAAACAGTGGTTCTCTGGGGACCCTGGTGGAGCAGAGGGTGCTCAAGGTACCCACAAGTCAAAACTTTTATAGACAAGGTCCTGCTCTCTCTCCCCAGGCTGGAGTGCAGTAGTGCCATTATAGCTCACTGCAGCCTCAAACTCCTGGGCTGCAGCGATCCTCCCACCTCAGCCTCCCCCAGTAGCTAGAACCACAAGCATGCACCGCCACACCCAGCTAATCTTTTTTAAGTTTTGTAGAGACAGGATCTTGCCTTGTTGCCCAGGCTGGTCTCGAACTCCTGGGCTCGAGCGATCCTCCCACCTCAGCTTCTCAAAGTCCAGGGATTACTGGCATGAACCACCACACCTGACCTCAGAACTATTTTTATAGCAATAACATGTAAGTTTCTCCCATGTGTGCAGTGTTTTTCTCAGGCTACATGATATGTGATCTTACAACAGGCTGAATCCAGAAGAATCAGAAGCAGATAGAGAAGAATCCAGCAGTCTTCTGTCGGATATAAAAGTGATTTGCAAAACTAAAACAATCCCACCCTTATCACTAATTTTTTTGTTTTAGAAAATGTAGGTATTTTTCATAAAAATAGGATTTATGTTAACATGTAATGAGTTTATTCTCTTTTTTGTTGTTACTCCTTTGAGATAGAGTCTGACTCTGTTGCCCAGGCTGGAGTGCAATGCAGTCACAGCTCACTGCAGCTTTAACCTCCCAGGCTCAAGCAGTCCTCCTGCCTCAGCCTCTCGAGTAGCTGGGAATATAGGTGGGTACCTGCATTTTTTGTAGAGATGGAGTTTTGCCATGTTGCCCATGCTGGTCTTGAACTCCTGAGCTCAAGGGATCCTCCCGCCTCGGCTTCCCAAAGTGCTGGCATTACAGGTGTGAGCCACCGTGCCAGCTTGTTTTATTCTTTTTAAATGAGCTAGTGAATATTTTTTAAATTTCTCAGTTTTAATTTCAAATACAGTACATAACTAGATAAACTAACACACATAAACAAAAGTACTTTGTTTTTGTTTTGTTGAGATGGAGTCTTGCTCTGTCGCCAGGCTGGAGTGCAGTGTCACAATCTCGGCTCACTTCACCTCACTGCAGCCTCAGCCTCGGGCTAAGTGATCCTCCCACCTCAGCCTCCTCAGTAGCTGGAACTACAGGCATGCACCACCATGCCCAGCTACTTTTTGTATTTTTAGTGGAGACAAGGTTTCACTACAGTGCTCAAGCTAGTCTCAAACTCCTGGGCTCAAGTGATCCGCCCACCTCGGCCTCCCAAAGTGCTGGGATTTGAATTTTTAAGTGTAGAAAAAGATCTTGAGACTCAAGAGTTTGGGAATCATTAGGCTAGAGAATGAGATGTTTTCAGGGCTGGCTGGTTGGTGTCTCTGTTTGCTTGGGAGGGTAACCAAGAGATGAGCATTTCAACTAAAGGAAGCAGCCTGCGTTACTAAATGAGCCCATTTAGAAAGAGAAGAGTTGGAATATACGCTCAATGAACCAATCTCAGAATCCTTGCCCATTTTGGCCCTAATGTCCTTCAAGGAAAGAATGTTACTGTCCAGAAACAGAACTTATCAGGGAAATAGTGGGGATATTTAATTGTTACTTTTTCACTGCAGAAACATTTGCAAGAGTCTTCTTCCTGGTCAGCTTTCCAAAGTAAAGTGGCTGTTTATATTACTGGTGATGATAAAAATAAAAGTGCTTGGACTTGCTTCCTTCAATTCGAAGTTACTGAAGCTTCCATATTACTGGATTGGGAGAGGAAAGCGTGGACTGAACCCATTTCAGAAGCTTAAACACTTAAAAGAGAAGCTCATCCTCCCAAGCTCATTTTCACAGGACAGCAAAAAAACAACCTGTGCCTTCCTTAGTCCCCCATGGGCTACATGGTTAAAAGTAATAATATCCAGCCAGGCACCATGGCTAAGGCCTGTAATCCCAGCACTTTGGGAGGCCGAGGTGGCCAGATTACCTGAGGTCAGGAGGTCAAGACCAGCCTGGCGAACATGGTGAAACCCCATCTCTACTAATAATACAAAAATTAGCTGGGTGTTGTGGCGAGCACCTGTAATCCCATCTATTCCAGAGGCTGACACAGGAGAATTGCTTGAACCTGGGAGGCAGAGGTTGTAGTGAGCTGAGATCGTGCCACTGCACTCCAGCCTGGGTGACAGAATGAGACTGCGTCTCAAAAATAATGATAATATCCAAAAGTTCCATTTCCAAAAAGTTTCTCCCCCTTGCCTTTAATGACTTTTTAATTTTGAGATAATTAGATTAACATGCAGTTATAAGAAGTCACGCAGAGAGATCCTAGGTCCCCTTGCCTTTTCAAGATGAAACATAATGAAAACTTGCAGACTTTGTTGGTACCAACCCTTCACCAGATGGCCCCTGTTTTCCTATCCTGCGAATGGTCATTTTTTCTCTGCATCCCACCCACCGTCATGTAGCAATTATGTCAGGCATTATAGTCTCCTCTTGTCTACTGTTAGTATGCAAGAGTAAAGATTTGTCAGATACCCCAAATAGAATGAGATATTTGGGCCTAGTAGGCCTGAATTTCGACTTACTTGAAATAGTTGGCCAGGTGAGATGGTTCACGCCTATAATCCCAGCACTTAGGGAGATCGAGTCGGGCGGATCACTTAAGGCCAGAAGTTTGAGACCAGCCTGGGTAACAAGGCAAAACCCTATCTCTACTAAAAATACAACAGTTAGCAAGGTGTGGTGGCAAGAGCCTCCTCGGGAGGCTCAGGCACGAGAGTCACTTGAACTGGGAGGCAGAGGCTGCAGTGAGCCGAGATCCAACCCCTGCACTGCAGCCTGGGCGACAGAGCAGGCTCTGTCTCAAAAAAAATGAAATGCAGATAAAAAAAGAAATACAATTTGAACATGAAAGGGAAAGGTTTCATTTGTGGCCCAGGAATCTGTTTAAATTTTGAAGTGAATCTGTAGTTTCATTTGTTCAGTATTTACTGACAGCAGTAGGTCTGAGAACCAACCATACCACGAATGACAGTTTTGTTTTCCTTTTAGCAATTTAAACCTAGAACAGAGCATTATCTTTATCATTGGGGTTTCAGGAGATACTATTTAAGCAATAGTCATAATCATAAAACTTTCCCTCATCGTCCAGCTATTACATAAAACACACCGAGTGCACTTGCTCTCCAGAGACCCTCCTTGGAGTGATACCTTTATGCCTTCGGTGCAATGTTTCTCACCTTCACACGCTAGTTTAAGAATCAATCCAGTTTTCTCTGTACTTTCCCTTTGAAACTGGAGGCTTTCCACTCCCTCTTGAGCCTTCTGGTATGATAGCCTGATAGTTTTTATTGCATTTGGACCCATGATCAAAGAAATGGTTCTTTTGTTTTGGGTTGTTTGTTCGTGCTGGAAGGGGACAGAGTTTCACTCTGTCACCCAGGCTGGAGTGCAGTGGTGCAATCTTGGCTCACTGCAACCTCTGCCTCCCAGGTTCAAGCAATTCTCCTGCCTCAGCCTCCTGAGTAGCTGGGATTACAGGCACACATCACCACGAATTTTCGTATTTTTAGTAGAGACGGGGTTTCACCACGTTGGCCAGCCTGGTCTCAAACTCCTGGGCTTAAGTGATCCACCCGCCTCAGCTTCCCAAAGTGCTGGCATTACAGGCGTGAGCCACCATGCCTGGCCAAAAATGGTTCTTTTCTAGAGGGAGAAAAGGCTGGAGAGATTGGGCTTTGCTGGTTCAGATGAACACAAATACGTAGAATTTCATGACTGTGGACATTAACCGGTTTCGGAGACCAGGATCACCCCTCTACTCCCTGAGACCTAGAGAGACCTCAGTAGTGGAGCCCCCAACATCTCTGTATAGAAAAAGCTTGGGGCAGTAATCCGATTGGAGGGAGGGGGCCAGGGGACACTAGCATCTGCACAGCAAACCCATTTGCACTCCCGTTGTCCATTCATTTGGGTGGCTCCACGGGGCTTAGGGAGCTGGTAAGATTGCTCAAGTCGCCCGGCCAGTCACCACTGATGACTCCTCAGATCACATGGAGGGTCCGTCAGTTTAGTTTTGTTTGTTTTCTTATTTGCACCACACTTTCAAATGTAGTTTCTTTTGACTCTCAGCTAAACAAAGTCTTCCCAGGAAACTTTGTTTAGCTGTTGAAAGTAAAAGGACCTATTGAAGTGCCTGAAGGGAAATGCTGCTGACTTGTCCCACCTTAGTCTTTGGCAACCACGGAGGAGGCCCTGAGGAAAAGCAGACGGCTACCACCTGTGGGCGTAAATAGAGTGTGGGCGCACAGGCATTTCACTATCATTAGGCTTTCCATTTTTCAAACTAGGCAAGCAATTTATTTTTCTTTAAGTATTAAGCTGTGGGATATTACACAGCCTTTTAAAAAATGGAGACATGGCCAAGCGAGGTGGCTTACGCCTGTAATCCCAAGGCCAAGCCAAGCAGATCACTTGAGGTCAGGAGTTCGAGACCAGCCTAGCCAACGTGGCATGGCAAAACCCCGTCTCTACTAAAAATACAAAAATTAGCCGGCATGGTGGCATACACCTGTAATCTCAGCTACTCAGGAGGCTGAGGCAGGAGAATTGCTTGAACCAGGGGGGGCGAAGGTTGCAGTGAGCCAAGATCGCACCACTGTACTCAAGCCTGGGCAACAGAGTAAAACTGTCTCAAATTTAAAAATAAATAAACAAAATAATAAAGGAGGTCAATCAGTGTGTGCTACTATGAAAAGATCTCCAGCTTAAATGTTTAACGGAAAGAAGATAAGCCACACAGCATCATGTATATTATTCTCCTCTGGATATAGAAAATGGATACAAGGTTTATTGTATATATTTCTTCTGTATGCAGAAAATATTCCTGGAAGGATAACAGGAAATCTAACTATTACCTCTGAGGATGGGGCAGAAAAAAATAAGGCTTACTCTTCATTTGATATGCTTTAAATGTTGTTAACATATGCACCTATTCAACAAATAATTACTGGGTGCCTATGACACACCTGATACTGAATCCAGGTGCCAGGGATACGGCAGTGAACAAAACAGACAAAAATCTCTGCCTTTCTGGAGCTGTGGAAGTGGGAGAGATAAACAAATATACATTTGAACTTTAGATAATGATAAATGCTTGAAGAAAAATCATGTGAAAGGATGGGATCACGAGAAGACTTTTTTTTTTTTTTTTGAGACAGAGTTTCACTCTGTCGCCAGGCGCCAGGCTGGAGTACAGTGGCGTGATCTCCGCTCACTGCAACCGCTGCCTCCTGGGTTCAAGCAATTCTTCTGCCTCAGCCTCCGGAGTAGCTGGGACTACAGGCACACGCCACCACGCCCAGCTAATTTTTATATTTTTAGTAGAGACAGGGTTTCACCATGTTGGCCAAGATGGTCTCGATCTCTTGACCTCGTGATCCACCCGCCTCGGCCTCCCAAAGTGCTGGGATTACAGGTGTAAGCCGCCATGCCTGGCTGACTTTTTTTTGTTTTCAGATGGAGTCCACTCTGTCACCCAGGCTGGAGTGCACTAGCATGATCTCAATTCACCACAACCTCCACCTCCTGGGTGCAAGTGATTCTCTTGCCTCAGCTTCCTGAGTCACTGGGATTACAGGTGCTTAGCACCACACCTGGCTAATTTTTTGTATTTTTAGTAGAGACGGGGTTTCACTATGTTGGCGAGGCTGGTCTTGAACTCCTGACCTCAGGTGACCCACGCATCTTGACCTCCCAAAGTGTTGGGATTACAGATGTGAGCCATCGCACCTGACCAAGAAGGCTATTTTAGAAGAGTGGGTCAGGAATTTCTCTGCGAGACCTGAAGGAGGTGGGAGCAAGTCCCGTGGTTATGGGTGGGGTGGCAAGTGCACATTCAGTGTCCTGAACTGCAATGAGGCCCCCTAGAGATGTGAATCCAGGGGAGGAATCAGGCCAGGCCACACAGGACCTCCCATTCCATGGTGAAATATTTGGATTTAACTCTGAGGATGCTAGGAAAACAAGGTAAGGTATTTAGCTGGGAACGTTATCTTCCTGGTGTTTTAACAGGATTGCTGGCCGGTCCCAGTGGCTCACGCCTATAATCCCAGCACTTTGGGAGACGGAGGTGAGCGGATCATGAGATCAAGAGATCAAGACCATCCTTGCCAACATGGTGAAACCCCATCTCTACTAAAAATACGAGAATTAGCTGGGCATGGTGATACACTCCTGTAGTCCCAGCTACTTGGGAGGCTGAGGCAGGAGGCAGGAGAATTGCTTGAACCCGGGAGGCGGAGGTTACAGTGAGCCGAGATCAAGCCACTGTACTCCAGCCTGGCAACACAGCGGGACTCCGTCTCAAAAGAAAAAAAAAAGGATTGCTATGCCATAATGTGGAGTACAGACCTTAAGGAGGCCAGAGAAGCAGAGAGACTAGTTAGGACATTATTAGACATCAAGACTTGATGGTGGCTTAGATGAGGGGTCTTAGTTCCTTGCCGCTGCTGGAACAAATGACGTTAGTGGTTCTCTTACAGTTCTGGAGCCCAGAAGTCTGAAGTCAGTTTTATTGGGCCAGATGAAGATGTTGGCTGGGCCACACTCCTTCCAGAGGCTCTATGGAGAATTCATTCCTTGCCTCTTCCAACTGCTAGTGGTGCTGGCATTCCTTGGCTTGTAGCCACATCTCTCCAATCTTCAAGGCTAGCACCTTCAAATCTCTCTCTGCTCCATCTTCACATTGCCCTCTCTCCCCCTGTGTATGTGTCAGATCTCCCCTCTGCCTCTCTGTAAAGAGGACACGTGATGGTATTTAGGGCCTGTCAAGATAATCTAGGATTATCTTCCCATCTCAAAATTCTTTTTTTTTTTGACGCCCAAGCTGGAATGCAGTGGCATGATGTCAGCTCACTGAAACCTCCGCCTCCTTCATTCAAGTGCTTCTCATGCCTCAGCCTCCCGAGTAGCTGAGATTATAGGTGTGTGCCACCATGCCAAGCTAATTTCTGTAATTTTAGTAGCGATGGTGTTTCACCATGTTGGCCAGGCTGGTCTTGCACTCCTGGCCTCAAGCGATCCACCCACCTTGGCCTCCCAACATGCTGGGATTACAGGTGTGAGCCACAAAGGCCCGGCCCCACCTCAAGATTCTTAATCACATCTGCAAAGAATTTTTCCAAAAAAGGGAATATTTATAGGTTCCAAGATTAGGACTTGGTATCTTTGCCATTATTCAGCCCACTACATCAAGGGCAGTAAAGCATCAAATAGTAAATATTTGAAGCTTTGCAGACCCTCTGGCCTCTGTAACAACTTCTCATCTCTGCCATTGTAGCACAAAAGCAATCATGACCAAAAAAAAAAAGGCAGCGGGGTGACATACTTATGTTCCAGTAAAACTTTATTCACAAAAACAGGGTGCAGGTCCTAGACTAAGACGGTGGTGTGGTGGTGTTAGAGGCGGGTGGACTTGGCTATATATTGAAAGTAGAAATGATTGCTCAGGTTTTGCAAGGATCAAATGTGAGATATAGAAAGAAATGCATTGGGCCAAGATTTGACTCTTGGGATTTTGGCCTGAACAATTGAGTTAATGGTGTTGCATTTAAAGACTGGGGGGAGGAACAGAGTTAGGAGCGGGTGGGAATCCACAATTCCACTTGGGACATTCTAATGCTGAAATGCCTACTAGATATCAGAGTGGAGAAATCAAGAAGGCATCTGAATATGTGCATCTGACGTACACGTTCGCCTGAGAGACGTCGTGGCTAGAGATACAAATTTGGGAGTAACCAGCATTCAGTGGAATCTAAAACCATGAGACTAGGCGGGGCGTGGTGGCTCAGGCCTGTAATCCCAGCAGTTTGGGAGGTCGAGGCCAGCGGATCACTTGAGGTCAGGAGTTTGCGACCAGCCTGGCCAACATGGCGAAACCCCTTCTCTCCTAAAAATACAAAACTTAGCCAGGCGTGACGGCCCATGCCTGTAATCCCAGCTACTCAGGCGGCTGGGGCATGAGAATCATTTGAACCTGGGAGGTGGAGGTCGCAGTGAGCAGGAATCATGCCACTGCACTCCAGCCTGGGTGACAGAACAATACTCCATCTCAAAAATAAGTAAATAAATAAATAAAACCACCATGAGACTAGATAAGATTTCCTAGGGGAGGGAGTATAATTCAATTTTACCTCATGATAATTTTTAAGGAGATAAAAATCATGACTCTCATACAAACAAAGTGAATACATTTGAGGAATTATCTTCAAAAAAAAAACAAACAAAAACTATCTTCAGCTATTTAATTAATGAGGAAACCAGTAAGATGTTAAAGCTAGGTCAAATGAGAATTTGAGGAAAAAAAGGTGTATTAAAGAAAAACAAGGAAGATTAAAAAGATCCAAAATTGGTTCATATCCTGTAGTGCAATAAAGTTCCATTTTGGGGGTGCCTTTTTCTACAGGGCAAAAATTAGTTGCATCTATGGGCAAGAACTGTCTGCACTACTCTCGTTTCCATTGCCATCTAGTCTGTAGAAAGGCAATCTACGCGGCTCACCCCAGCAGACTCACATCCTCCCTGGAGGATCCTCTAGGCACTTTGCTGAAAGGTCACCCAGTAATCCCTTGTTCATTCCTAACCGTTGAACTTTTTCTGGCATTGTCATTCAACATTATTGAACACCTGCAGAGTGACAGGCACCACTCTGTGCTATTAAAGTGTGAACAAAACACAGTTGCCTTCCCTCCTGGTGCTTCCATTCTAGTGGAGAGAAATAAACATGATAGACAAGTTCTATAGTATGTAAGAAGGCCATAGGTAGAATGGAAAAAATAAAAGTAGATTATTATTAGCAGGTTAAAGGGACCAGGAGTGTCAGAGTTGGGGAGGTGCAATTTTATTTTATTTTTAAATGTTATTTAATTTTATTTTTGAGACGGAGTCTCACTCTGTCCCTCAGGCTAGAGTGTAGTGGTGCACTCTCAGCTCACCACAGCCTCCGTCTCCTGGGTTCAAGCGATTCTCCTCCCTCAGCCTCCCAAGTAGCTGGGACTACAGGCGCGCACCACCACGCCCAGCTAATTCTTCTGTATTTTTTGTCGAGACCAGGTTTCACCATGTTGGTCAGGCTGGTCTCAAACTCCTGACCTCAAGATCTGCCCTCATCAGCCTCCCAAAGTGCTGGGATTACAGATGTGAGCCACCGCGCTCGGCTTATTTTATTTTTTGAGACAGGGTGTCATCCAGGCTAGAGTGCAGTGGCACAATCACAGCTCACTGCAGCCTCTGCATCCCTGGACTCTGGTGATCCTCCCACCTCAGCCTCCTGAGTACAGGCATGCACCACCACACTCAGCATACTTTTGTATTTTTTGTAAAGACAGGGGTTTTGCCATGTTGTCCAGGCTGATCTCGAACTCCTGGCCTCAACATCCACCCACCTGGGACTCCCAAAGTGCTGGGATTACAGGTGTGAGCCACCTCGCCCAGCCTGTGAGGTGCAATTTTAAATAGGAGTAGTCAGTGTAAATGTCATTGAGAAATTGACATTTGAGGCCAGGAGTGGTGGCTCATGCCTATAACCTCAGTCCTTTGCCAGGCTGAGTGGGGAAGACCATTTGAGCCCAGGAGTTCAAGGCTATACTGAGCTATGATTACGCCCCTGCACTCTAGCCGGACAACAGAGTGAAACCCTGTCTCAAAAAAAAAAAAAAAGTGAGGGGGCAGGGCTAGGCCCAGTGGTTCACACCTGTAATCCCAGCACTTTGGGGGCCTGAGGCAGAAGAATCACTTGAGGCCAAGAGTGCTAGATCAGTCTGGGCCACACACCAAGACATCGCTACAAAAAAATATTTTAAAAATTAGCAAGACGTGGTGGTGCACATCTGTGGTCCCAGCTACTCAGAGGGTGAAGGCAGAAAAATCACTTGAAGCCAGGAGTTCGAGGATGCAATGAGCTATGATCATGCCACTGCACTTCAGCCTGGGTGACGGAGCAAGACCCTTTCTCAAAAAAAAAAAAAAAGGAGAAGATAAGGCCGGGCTCCGTGGCTCATGCCTGTAATCCCAGCACTTTGGGAGGCCAAGGCGGATGGATCATGAGGTTAGGAGTTCAAGACCAGCCTGGCCAAGATAGTGAAACCCCATCTCTACTAAAATACAAAAATTAGTCAGGTGTGGTAGCGAGTGCCTGTAATCCCAGCTACTCCAGAGGCTGAGGGAGAGAATTGCTTAAACTCGGGAGGCAGAGGTTGCAGTGAGCTGAGATCGCACCACTGCACTCCAGCCTGGGTGAAGAGGCGAGACTCCAATTCAAAAAAAAAAAAAAAAAGAAGAAGAAGATGAAAGAAAGAAATTGACATTTGAGCAGACTCGAAGGCGGTGAGGGAGTTAGCCATGTGGATGGCACAATCTTGGCTCACTGCAACCTCTGCCTCCCAGGTTCAAGCAGTCCTCGTGCCTCAGCCTCCTGAATAGCTGGGATTACAGGCAGGTACCACCACACTGGCTAATTTTCGTATTTTTAGTCGAGACAGGGTTTCACCATGTTGGCCAGGCTGGTCTCAAACTCCTGACCTCAGGTGATCCGCCCGCCTCAGCCTCCCAAAGTGCTGGGATTACAGGCGTGAGCCACTGCACCAACAAGAGTTTAGAATGTTTAAAAGAGGGTTAATTTTTTTTAATTGATGAAGGAAAAACATGTAAGAAGAAAAATCTATATCATAGATTGAGTCAAAACCATCTGTTTTCCTGCCTGTGACGTGTTCTTTCAAGTTCTAGGCATACTGGGATTCTGTGGGTATGAGATAAATGTTAAACCAGAAGAATGATTTTAACAGTACTGATCTTTTTACCCTTTTGGAATGGAAATTGGCTCCTTTTTATGGGAGGAGACTCCCATCTGCCTCGCTTTCCACCCACAAAGAATCAGACTGCCTGTGTGACAATACTTAAAGGGAAAATTAAAATTTTAGTAGTAAATAGCAATTCAAAAATAGGTTTCTTGAAAGAGAATTTCCTAGTTGATGAAAGTGCTGCTCTTGAGTAGACCTGGAACTTCTGATTTCTAAAACTCTGCTGTAGTAAATGTATAAAAATTTAGTTTGGTTTCTCTGCTCTTTCTCTGGGAGGGCAAAGTGGGTACTGGGATTATTTCCATGTTAATTCAAGCAGCTGTGTGAAGCACAGCCTTAAGACTTGTGCAAAGATTTCTCAAAGCACAATTTTCTTCAGTGACAAATTTTTCTTCTTGTCAAATACAATCACTCCCAGATAAAGTCAATTTGCTCTTTTGCCTTCCAGTTGGGCTATTTCCTTTTGCCAGCTGACTAACGTTTTCTAGGGCAGGTTGGAATTAATCATTCAGCACCCTGAGATTTTCAGGCCAGCCAGGGCTGAGGATTAGAAACAATAAAATTCACAGTTCGCCCCTCTAACAAAAGGGTCTCACACTTGGCCAGAAGTGGATCGTAGGCCTCCTTGGAAGGAACAGTATGGGAAATGTTACCAAATAACACAATCTTCATTCTCCAGATGTGGCAAATCTTGTTTATTTGTCACCCTCACTAGACGTCTTGTGCTAATTTATTCCAGAAGTGGAGTGTGTGTTTCTCCCTTCCCCACAAGGTCTCACCATCAAGGCTGAGCACAATTCATTGCCTTATCTCTTATCTCTGAACACTCTTGGGCCTCCTGGGGGCTTTACTGAAAACCTCAAGCCCTCCCTGGCATATTTTCATTGCAGTGGCTCAAAGCTCAGTGTTGATTCTCCATCCAGCCTCTGCAAGTGACCTGAAACGCCATGTTCTTTCCACCAGGGTGGTGTCTAAATTGGCCATTTTTGCAGAGCCAAGGTCGGTCTGCCTGTGCTCCAAAAAAGCAGGTCACTTGCCCCTTTATGTGTGGAGGTTCAACATCACAAGGCAGAATGTGGTACCCGGCGCACACCCCGGGAGCAGCAGGCTGGGACCAGCCACCACTTTCAGGCGGGCCAGCCTGGGTGCTAGAACAGATGTCAAGGGATATTTGCTGCAAAGAAGCTCCAGAAATAATGTAAAATTGTTCTGTCCTTTTAAAAATGGAAAATGCCTTGGCAGGGTGATATATTATTTGCCTGGCTGCATTTTCTCTCTGTCTCCGTCAAGGCTTGAAAAGTACTGGCACTTCTGCCTTTTCAAGCAGAGCTTGGTGTAACTGGACCACATCTAATGCCTGTACGATGCAAATGAAGATGGAAACTGTTGTTTCCTTTGATGTGTGTGTCTAAATGCTCAGAGGGGATATTTTCCTTTCGATCCTCCGGTGCATAGAGCCTCTTTAAAAATACCTGTTGGCTCCGTCTCCCCCACTGGCGACTGAAGCAATTCCTGCGCTGGAGACAGCGGCTGGGTACAGTCATGATGAATGTCTTTCTCTGGGAAGAATACCCTTTCCGTGTTTGTGATGATTGTTAAAGTTCTGGAGGGAATTAAGACGCGTGAAAGGCACGTTAATGACGGGTATCTGCAATGAGCCACTCAGACTTACCTGAGGAGGTCCAGAGAGCACATTCTGAGCGCAAACTTAGGGAGGTGGATGATCCACAGCGGCTCTAGCACTCTGCAACCCAGTGGCCTAAAGGGCCTGGGAAGCCACCCCCCCACACCCGCAGGCATACCCCTCATCCTCCCTGCCAAGAGGGGAAACAATGCTACCAGCACTAGGAGAATCCGAGCTCTTCCCCAAATCTGGGTGGTCTCCGGAAGTACACATGCCAGGAAAGCAATAGCTCTGAGCGCGGTCAGAGCCGTGAGCCTCCAAACTGGCTGTGCCAGGCACTTAGAACCACTTGCATACTGAGGGGAAGCCTGAGAGTAACCCACCGCGGCCACTTTTTCTTGAATATCTTAAGCAAGGCAATCTACAAGAGACGCTTGTGTTTAAAAGCAAGAACACAAAAGCAAAAAACCATTTGGAACCATCTGTAAATCATGCTTTGGGTCATTAATTTATTTTATCTTATTTATTTATTTTTAGAGATGGAATGTTAGTCTGTTGCCCAGGCTGGAGTGCAGTGGTGCAATCACAGCTCACTGCAGCCTCAACCTCTGGGCACAAGTGATCCTCCTGCCTCAGCCTCCCAAGTAGCTGGGACTACAAGCCTGAGCCACTGCACCCAGCCCATTAATTTATTATTATTATATTATTATTGTTATTTTTTTGAGACGGAGTCTTGCTCTGTCAACCAGGCTGGAGTGCAGTGGTGTGACTACGGGCGTACCACCACGCCTGAATAATTTTTGTATTTTTAGTAGAGACGGGGTTTCACCAATGTTGGCCAGGCTGGTCTCGAACTCCTGACCTCAAGTGATCCACCCATCTCGGCTTCCCAAAGTGCTGGGGTGACAGGTGTGAGCCACCATACCCGGCCACAGGTTTGGTTTTTAAAACAAAAGAGTACCAATTCCATTTCCTGCCACACCCATGAAGGTTACATTTTCCAGGCCTTTCATCTGACCTGGAAGGTGCACCTTTCAGCGAAATATTTAATGCAAGTATCTCTTCCATGTAAACCCTCATGCAGTTTGTCCTTGAAGCTCCTGCGTTTCTCTCTTCTTTAGTTTGCATGTATGGGCATGGCATATGTGAGTCTGTATCCTGAGAGGAGGTGTGACCAGTTATCAGGACAGAGCAGCAGTGCTGGGTGTCCAGGCTGTATCTTCACACCTGTGGCACCCGGGGCAGGTCACTCAACGTGGCTGATCACCAGGCTCTTCATCCTTAGAAGGGGCTGATGATTCCTGCCCTGCCTTCCTGATAGTATCACTGGAATAATCTCATCAGTTCACATGTCTGTCCTTTTTTTTTTTTTTTTTTTTGAGAGGGAGTCTTGCTCTATTGCCTAGGCTGGAGTGCAATGGCGCGATCTAGGCTCACTGCAAACTCTACCTCCCTGGTTCAAGCGATTCTCCTCCCTCAGCCTCTCAAGTAGCTGGGACTACAGGCACATGTCACCACACCCAGCTAATTTTTCTATTTTTAGTAGAAAAATATTATTGGCCAGGATGGTCTTGATCTCTTGACCTCATGATCCACCCGCCTCGGCCTCCCAAAGTGCTGGGACTACAGGTATGCGCCACCCCACCCGGCCTGTGTCTGTCCTTCTTAAACCAGGGTGCATGTGCCTGCAGAGGGGTGTAAGCCTCCGGATAAACAAGGTGCACCTGCCTAGAGAATCTGTTTTAAACTATGATTTTTATATTAAAATAAGCACAAATGCATTAGAAAACAGAATGGAAAGTTGACATGAAATGCAAATAAAATTGAAGATCTCAAATAAATGGCGTCCTTGCTGCAATCTGCGTGCTTCTCCCATCCCAGGTGCTTTGACAGGGAAGTCCGAGCAGTGCTGGTTACCTATGAAGACGCATGAGGCTGCCCTCCACGTGTCCACGGAACAACTGCCAAGATCCAGCACAAAGTGAAAAAAAAATCCAGGCACAAAACCAGGTGTTACCATTTGTTTCAGAAAGAAAGCAGGGGAGGGAAGATATTTATAAATGCTTGTGAGTGCAGAGCATACTTTGGGCTGATACCTAAGAAACCACAGGCCGAGTGCCATAGCTCACACAAGTAGTTTTAGCACTTTGAGAGGCCAAGGCAGGAGGATTGCCTGAGCCCAGGAGTTTGAGACCAGCCTGGACAACATAGCAAGACCCCGTCTATAAAGAAAAAAAAGAAAGAAATTATTAGCCAGGTGTGATGGTTTGCACCTGTAGTCCTAACTACTGGGGAGGCCGAGACAGGAGGATCCCTTGAGCCCAGGAGCCTGAGGCTGCAGAGAGCCATGATCATGCCACTGCCCTCTAACATAGGTGACACAGCAAGACCCTGTCTCAAAAAGAAGAAAAGAAAAGAAATTGTTAAAGGAGTTGTCTCTGAGTTAAAGACCTGGGGGACCAGGAGATAGGACACCAGGACAAGAAGGAGGCATCTCACCACCAAACCTTCTGTACTTTTTCATTTAGTTTAAGATGCATGCACTACATATTTGTTAAATCTATCACTTTTAAAATTTAAAATTGGTTATCATTGGCCAGGTGTGAAGGCTCTTACCTGTAATCCCAGCACGTTGGGAGGCTGAGGCAGGTGGATCACCTGAGTTCGAGACCAGCCTGGCCAACATGGTGAAACCCTGTCTCTACTAAAAGTACAAAATAAAAAAAAAATTAGCCGGGTGTGGTGGTGGTCGCCTGTAATCCCAGCTACTTGGGAGGCTGAAGCAAGAGAATCACTTGAACCCAGGAGTCAGAGGTTGCAGTGAGCTGAGATTGAGCCATTGCATTCCAACCTGGGCAACAGAGGAGTACTCTGTCTCACCAAAAAAAAAAAAAAAAAAAAAATTAGTTATCATTCAGGCCAGACGTGGTGGCTCATACCTGTAATCCTAGCACTTTGGGAGGCCAAGGTGGGCAGATTGCCTGAGCTCAAGAGTTCGAGACCATCCTGGGCAACATGGCAAAACCCCATCTCTACTAAAAATACAAAAAATTAGTCAAGTATGGTGGTGCATGCCTGTAATCCCAGCTACTCAGGAGGCTGAGACATAAGAATTGCTTGAAGCCAGGAGGCAGAGGTTGCAGTGAGCCAAGATCATGCCACTGCACTCCAGCCTGGGCAACAGAGCAGACTCTTGTCTCAAAAAAAAAAAAAAAAAAAAAAAAAAAATTGTCATTCAAATGATAGTTATCTGCTGAAGAAAAACACAAAATATTGGACAATAATTATTAGATATTTTGAGGAATAGTACATAGTAATTGAATAATAGTGAACTTAAAAGTTTAAATTTCTACTCTTGCTAGCATCTGAGAACGATTTCTCTATCATTTCTACCCATGTCCAGAGAGGAAAAATGCATCAGTTCTCATCCTGTGAGATTCTCCCCATAAAGAACATTTCATCATAAAAGTTTAGCTCTAAGACAAAAAGATGAATCATAGTAATTTCTTTAATAGAAGCTTATGTGACATGCATGTCTAACATTGACATTGGTATTATGGGATCATGAATGAATAAAAGTACAAAATGCATGCAGTTCACTCATTCATTGATAAATTAAACAAACACTAGTTAGATATATTATCTGACACCAAGCACTATGCTTAGACCTGTTAATATAAAAGTAAATAAAAATAAAAAGGATTGCCCCTATTCTCAGACATTCTATTCCAGTGGTAGAGATAGGGAAGAAAACACGTAACTACAACTCAGAATGAGAACTTCAAAGTCTGAAATAGTCAGTAGATGGTTTTAAAGGAGTTAGGGGTGGGATGTGGTGACATATGTGGACTTTGGAGTAGGGTGGACTTGGTTCAAGTCTGGTTCCAAAGTGACTCACCACTTGTATGACCTTAAGCAAGCATATTCATCCATTCTCACATTGCTATAAAGAACTACCTGAGACTGGGTTATTTATAAAGAAAAGAGATTGGGCAGGGCGGGGTGGCTCATGCCTGTAATCCCAGCACTTTGGGAGGCCAAGGCGGGCGGATCACCTGAGGTCAGGAGTTCGAGACCAGCCTGGCCAATATGGTGAAACCTCACCTCTACTAAAATATATAAACAAGTAACCAGGTGTGGTGGCACGTGCCTGTAGTCCCAGCTACTCAGGAGGCTGAAGCAGGGGAATCGCTTGAACCTAGGAGGCGGAGATTGCAGTGAGCCGATATCACGACACCGCACTCCAGCCTGGCAACAGAGCAAGACGCGTCTCAAAAAAAAAAAAAAAAAAAAAAAAAAAAAAAGTTGAATTGGCTCACGGTTCATGCTGGGGAGGCCTCAGGAAACTTACAATCATGGTGGAAGGAGAAAAGGAAGCAGACACGTCCCACGTGGCTGGAGCGGAAGGAAGAGAGAGGGAAAGGGGAGGTGCTACACATATTAAACAAGCAGATCTCACGAGAACTCACTCAACCATGAGAACAGCATGGGGATTCCCCCTTGATCCAATCACCTCCTACCAGGCCCCTCTTCCAACATTGGGGATCACAATTCGACATGAGATTTGGATGAGGACACAAATCCAAACCATATCAACAAGGTATTTCTTGAAGCCTCAGTTTCCTCAATAGCTATATGAGATTAATACTACAGCCTACCTCATAGGGTTGGTGAGAGTGTTCAATGATTAAAAACAAAGTGTAAACGACAAAGTGCTTGTAAACCACTCACCCCAGTCCCTGACACAAATATTAGGCTTTCAAATATTTTAACTTCTGTGTTTGGTGGATGGTTGGACGTATGCATAGATGGAGGGTCCAGATTTGAGCATCTCCACCATTCAAGTGAGAGGTCAAGTGAGAATATTAATGACTTTCAGTAACAAATTAGATGACTCTATAGAGTGGATGAGATTATGGAGCCAGGAGCCTCAGATGCAGCCCTGGGTGATGCTGATGTCAATGAAGTGATTGGAGACTGAGAAAAAAAAAAAGAAAACTTGAAAAGAATACCAGGGAGGGTGGAGAAAAGAAGTGAGTGGGGATTTCCAGGAGGAAGTTGCCACAGAGTTAAAGACGACAGAAAATTCCAGTTAGAACCACTTTCTTTCCCACTAGGATGATTATTATCAAAAACGAGAAAAACGACCAGGTGCAATGGCTCATGTCTGTAATCCCAGCACTTTGGGAGGCTGAGGCAGGTGGATCACTTGAGGTCAGGAGTTCAAGACCAGCCTGGCCAACATGGTGAAACCCCATCTCTACTAAAAATACAAAAAAACTTAGCCAGGTGTAATAACATATGCCTGTCATCCCAGCTACTCGGGAAGCTGAGGTGAGAGGATTGCTTGAACCCAGGAGGTGAAGGTTGCAGTGGGCTGAGATCATCTGGGTGACAGAGCAAGACTCCATCTCAAAAAAAAAAAAAAAAAGAGAGAGAGAGAATAGCAAGTCTTGGTGAGGCTGTAGAGAAATTGGAAGCTTTGTGGATCACCGGTGGGAATGTAAGATGGTACCACTGCCGAAAACAGTATGGTGGTTCTTCAAGGAAATAAACATAGAATTACCATACGATCCAGCAATTCCACTTCTGGGTATATACCCTAAAAACTTGAAAGCAGGAACTCAAACAGGTGTTTGTACACTCATGTTCATGGCAGCGTTATTCCCAATAACAAAAGGTGGAAGCAACTCCTGTCCATCAATGGATGAATGGATAAATAAAATGCAGCATATACACAGAACGTAGTATTATTCAGATGTAAAAAGGAATGAAATTCTGACATATGCTACAACATGGGTGAATCTTGAGGACATTAAGTGAAATAAACTAGACACATAAGGATAAATACTGCGCGGTGGCTCACACCTGTAACCCCAACACCTTGTGAGGCTGAGGTGGGCAGATCACCTGAGGGCAGGAGTTCGGGACTAGCCTGACCAACACGGTGAAACCTCATCTCTACTAAAAATACAAAATTAGCCGGGTGTGGTGGCGCGTGCCTGTAATCCCAGCTACTTGGGAGGCTGAGGTAGGAGAATCACTTGAACCTGAGAAGCAGAAGTTGCAGCAAGCTGAGACTGCGGTGCCATTGCACTCCAGCCTGGGCAACAAGAGTGAAACTCCGACTCAGAAAAAAAAGGGATAAATACTATATGATTCCACTTACGTGAAGTACCCAAAGGGTAGTCAAATTCACCGAAGCAGAGAATAGAATGGTGGTTGCCAAGGCCTGAGGAGAGGGAGAATGGGGAGATATTATTTAATAGGTGTGGAGTTTCTATTTGAGAAGATGAGAAAGTTCTAGAGAAGGATGGTGGCAATGGCTGCACATCAATGTGAATGTGCTCAATGCTACCACACTGTGCGCTTAAAGGTGATTTAAGTGATAAATGTTATGTTAAGTATATTACCACGTATTTTTAAAAATCAAGTTGAGGACACATGTGAATCCAACCTGAGTGTTACTGGGAATGTTGAAGAGCACAGTTTCTGTGGAGAAAAATGTACCGAAGACCAGGTGTTGTGTCTCACGCCTGTAATCCCAGCACTTTGGGAGACCAAGGAGGGAGGACCACTTGTGTCCAGGGGTTTGAGACCAGCCTGGGCAACATAGTGAGACCCTATCTCTACAAAAAAACAAAAACTTAGCTGAGCATGGTGACACATGCCTGTAGTCCAAGCTACTCAGGAGACTAAAGTGGGAGGATCGCCTGGGAAGTTGAGGTTGCAGTGAGCTGTGATTGTGCCACTGCACTCAGCCTGGACAACAGAGTGAGACCCCTTCTCAAAAAAGAAAAAGTAAAAAGGACGGAAGCCCAACTACAGGGGATCAGGAATGACCGAAGAGTAAGAAAGCGAAGCCCCCAGGGTTGGGGGCCAGGCCAGGTGCAGTGAGAAAGACAGGGTGGGAGGGGAGAGAATCAAGGGCTTTTTTTGTTTTCCAAGATGGCAGGCACTGAGTTCTATTTACAGGTTGATGGGAAGAAGGTTTTAATTGGGTATTTGCTGTATGTTTTGGAATGAAAATTTTTGCCTCTCATTAAAATGCAATTAAGTGTTCTGACTTGGTTTCTTTCCCTCTTTAATAGAAACAGGCTCAGCTGGGCATGGTGGCTGGCTCACGCCTGTAATCCCCACACTTTGGGAGGTCAATGCGAGTAGATCGCTTGAGGTCAGGTGTTCGAGACCAGCCTGGCCAACATGGTGAAACACCATCTCTATTAAAAATACAAAAATTAGCCAGGCATGGTGGTGGGCGCCTGTAATCCCAGCTACTTGGGAGGCTGAGGCAGGAGAATCACTTGAACGTGGGAGGCGGTGGTTGCAGTGAGCCAAGATCATGCCACTGCACTCTAGCCTGGTGACAGAGCAAGACTCCGTCTCAAAAAAACAAACAAAAAAAAGATTGCGAGAACGGGAAGCATGTTTGTAGGGGAAGGTTAAACTTGCTGTTGAATGCACGCATCACATGGTCCCTTGGGCCAGCTCTCTCCCTGGTGACCTGAGCCCTCTCCAGCATGGTTCTTCCCGCTTCACTCAGGAGGAAACATGAACTTGGAGCTCCTCGACTGTGTCAGAAGGCTCCTAATCAAGAGTGTACTTTCCATTTTGTCTGCCACTGATAGATCAAGAATAGACCTGGTGACTTGGTAGTCAATGACTTCTGTTAGAGAAGACTTCTGTCTGCCAGCCCAAACATGCCCTGGCATTTTCAGGATCAATGGCACTGTGGCTTAGGTGCCAGAAGGAGAGAGCGAAGGGGCAATTTCAAGGTTTTTGGTTTTGTTGCTAAATGTGGGCAATTTCATAAATACCTGTTCCCTCCAGAACATTGAGAAATCAGACGTGTCGGGAGCGGGGGTGTCCTGAAGTGAGTAATGCAGTGCACACCCCTTTCTGGTGGCATATGTCTCTAAATCAGTGATTCTCAAAGTGGGGTCCCTGGATTAGCTGCATCAGCATTATCTGGGAACTTGCTAAAAATGCAACTTCTGGCCGGGCACGGTAGCTCATGCTTGTAATCCCAGGACTTCAGGAGGCCAATGCAGGTGATCACCTGAGGTCAGGAGTTTGAGACCAGCCTGACCAACATGGTGAAACCCTGTCTCTACCAAAAATACAAAAATTAGCCAGGCATGGTGGCGGACGCCTGTAATCCCAGATACTTGGGAGGCTGAGGCAGGGAGAATTGCTTGAACCCCGGAGATGGAGGTTGCAGTGAACACAGATTGCGCCACTGCACTCCTGCCTGAGCACAGAGCAAGACTCTGTTTAAAAAAAAAAAAAAATGGCTATAAGGGTGGGCACAGTGGCTCATACCTGTAATTCCAGCACTTTGGGAGGCTGAAGTGAGAGATCATTTGAGCCCAGGAGCTTGAGAACAGCCTGGGTAATATAGTGAAACCCCATCTCTACAAAAAGGAAAAAAAACTGTCTATGTTTATGTATTATGCACACATGTGAACAGCGAGGATCACATTCAGGCATTTCATCACAGGCACTCCGCCAGCTCCGTGCACACACGTGCAGTCGCTCTGGCAAGCACAACACAACCAGGTGATTTACACAGTTTCTAATGGTTAGAATATCAATACTGAAACCCTTTTCCTCTCGTACAAAGTTTCTCTGCAGAGGAAAATAGTGGCGAAGATGCCAAGTGTTGTTGTTTTTTAAACACTAGTCAAACACGAGGCTCGCTTCTCCAATGTTGGCGTGACTAGAGATAAAACCAACTGTTCTTTTGGCGTGCATCTTTTAATGTATCAGTGATGATTCTTCCTAAGTGTGGTGTAGGGAAAACCCTTCTAAAAGGTAGCCGACCTTAAAGCTTGAAATACGTAAAAACTCTGTCCTTTTCCTTTTCTTGTGACAGTCTCGCTCTGTTGCCTAGGCTGGAGTGTAATGGCGCCATCATGGCTCACTGCAGCCTCAACTCCTGGACCCAAGTGTGCCTCCCCACTCAGCCTCCTGAGTAGCTAGGACTACAGGCACCCACCACCACGCTCAGCTAATTGTTCTTTTTTCTCTTCTTCTCTTCTCTTCTTCTCCTCTTCTCTTCTCTTTTTTGAGACAGGGTCTCACTCTGTTGCCCAGGCTGGAGTTCAATGGCGAGATCTCAGCTCATCACAACCTCCCCCTCCCAGGTTCAAGCAATTCTCTCGCCTCAGCTTCCTGAATAGCGAGGACTACAGACACACACCACCACGACTGGCTAATGTTTTCAATTTTTTGGTAGAGACTGGGTTTCACTGTGTCGGCCAGGCTGGTTTCCTGCTCCTGACCTCAAGTGACCTGCCTACCTTGGCATCCCAAAGTGTTGGGATTACAGGCATGAGCCAGCGTGCCTGGCCTAATTTTTGTTTTTTGGTTTTGGTTTTTTTGAGACACAGTGTCACTCAGTCACCAGGCTGGAGTGCAGTGGTGCCATCTCGGCCCACTGCAACCTCCACCTCCTGGGTTCAAGCGATTGTCCTGCCTCAACCTCCCGAGTAGCTGGGCATGCACCACCACACCCAGTTAATTTTTGTATTTTGGTAGAGATGGGGTTTCTTTCTTTCTTTTTTTTTTTTAACTCCACATTAAGGCCAATGTTAGAGCAAGAGACGGGGTTTCACCATGTTGGCCAGGCTGGTCTCAAACTCCTGACCTCAGGCAATCACCCTAATTGGCCTCCCAAAGTGCTGGGATTACAGGTGTGAACCACCTCACCCAGCCAATTTTTGTATTTTTTCTAGAGACAGGGTTTTGTCATGTTGCCCAGGCTGGTCCCAAACTCCTGGGCTCAAGCAATCCTGCCCCTCAGCCTCCCAAAGCATTGGGATTACAGGCGTGAGTCACCGCACTCAGTCTTTTTTCCTTTTTTGTAATAATAGTTTGAGTCCGTACGGCAGTCCAGCTGTATGCTTAGTGAAACACTGCTGAGTTTACCAAATGTGTGTTCAGAACCACATGGAGGAGCCCCTTCTTATACTCCCACAGTCTGGTGGCCCATCCATCTAACGTGATTGGTGATTGTCTTGCCATTCATTGATATTTTTTTTTTTTTGAGACTGTGTCTTGCTCTGTTGCCCAAGGTGGAACTCAGTGGCGCAATCTTGGCTTACTGCAACCTCCGCCTCCCGGGTTCAAGCAATTCTCCTGCCTCAGCCTCCAGAGTAGCTAGGATTACAGGCACCCACCACCACACCTGACTAACTTTTGTATTTTTAGTAGAGATGGGGTTTCACCACATTAGTCAGGCTGGTCTCGAACTCCTGACCTCAGGTGATTCCCCCAGCCTGGCCTCCCAAAGTGCTGGGATTACAGGCATGAGCCACAGTGCCCAGCCTGTTCTTGCAATGTGAAGGAAAATGGCAGTGGCTGGACTTCACTATGAGCAGTGGGTGCTGAGTTAGCATTGACTTATTATATCATATTTTTTTTATTTATGTTTTAGATACAATGTCTCACTCTGTAGCCCAGGCTGGAATGCAATGGAACAATCACAGCTCACTGTAGCCTAGACCTCCTAGGCTCAGGTGCTCCTCCCACCTCGGCCTCTCAGGTAGCCGAGACCACAGGCATACGCCACCACACCCAGCTAATTTTTAGATTATCTGTAGAAACTCCAAGTCTCCCTGTGTTGTCCAGGCTGGTCTCAAATTCCTGGGCTCAGGCGATCCTCCCACCTCAGCCTCTCACGTAGCTAGGACTACAGAACTGCACCACGTGGCTAATTTTTTAAGTTTTTTAGTGGACACAAGGTCTCCCTATGTTGCCCAGGCTGGTGTGGAACTCTTGGCCACAAGCAATCCTCCTGCCTTGGCCTCTCAAAGTGCTGGGATAAGTGTGAGCCACCATGCCTGGCAGCATGTAATATTTTCTTACAGGCCTGATGAGACACGTCACCTGAATGTTTTCCAACTTCCAATGCCAGAAGCCTTGGATGTCACAGAGGAGCCACTTGCCCAGTGAACACTCAGAGACTGTGGCAAGGGCAGGGAGAGAATTCCCTCATTTTTTGTACCACTCCCCTGAGACCACTTTTTCTAGGTGAAAATGGTCCTGAGCTGCAATGACAGGCCCCGGGAAGGGGAAGAGCATTCCTCCGTGGGGAACTCTCTGTCTTCTGGGGATAAACCGAATCTGTTGCCGGACGCAGGGTAGGGAGGGGACACTGGAATATAAAGAGAAAAGAGACTGTGCCCACCTGGAGGGCAGTGACAGTGAGCCTCAGGTGGGATGCTTGTGCAACACCACCCTCCCCCCCCACCTCTCAGGTCCCCAGCAGCGGGCATGGTGGGCACCAAGGCCAGAGCCAGGACTGGGGGAGGCAAGCCAGGAAGCCAGGAAGCCAGGTACAGTGTCTCCAGAAGTGCCCACCCGATGGTGCTCGCCCTGCATGTGCACAGCCCGAGAGTGAGCACCCCTTACAGTCTGCGTCCTAGGCACCTCACTTGCCCCCGTCACCCGTGCCTCCCCAAAGACACAATTAAATGCTACGGAGGATTCTTTAACAAGATCTGGGATCCTCAGAGCTGTGAGGATGATGACGGGCTGCAGCCAGTATCCAGCCTAATTCTGCCAAGCATTGCACAGTCAGCAGTAACTGTGCAAGAGGGAAAAGGAAATAGGCGAGGGAATCGGAGGGAGTTTGCTTCCGAATTCCTGTTTGGCCATCGAGTATCGTGGTATCAGCAGAAACTCCTTGGCTTCCTTTGTTCTTATTTCCCGCTTTACTTTCCAGTTTGGGAACATCCTAAGGAAGGCACTGGACGAATGGCCGGGCCTGGGTTCTCTCTGGTCCTGCCTCTGCCAATGGTACATGGTGGCATTGGGCAAGCGGGTTCAAATGATTCTCCGGCCTTAGCCTCCCGAGTAGCTGGGACTACAGGCGCGAGCCACTACGCCCAGCTAATATACTTAGGAGTAAAGGATAGATCCAATTTATAAATAACACCTGGGCTGGTCTGAGAATAGAGTCACCATGACAGGCTTGGGAATTGTAAGAAGAAATGCTTTCCAATATCCAAACACTCATCTCTATTACTCAGCTATCTTCATTCATTTGCTGACTTCTCAAAATCACTGTGGCTTCCACAAGCTTTGTTTTCCTCATATAAAAATGTACCTAATACCTACTGTGGCAGATCACGAGTTGTCATGAAGGTCAGAGAAAACTCGTAAAAGTTCTTTTGAAAATGTAAAATACTCTAGAACTGGAAGGCATAACAGTTGCTATTTGCTTTTTATCATTGACAGTTCTGTAGCAGCTCTCTAAGTGACTGGTCATTTTTATTTTATTTATTTATTTATTTGAGACAGGGTCTCGCTTTGTCATCTAGGATGGAGTACAGTGGCACGAACACAGTTCACTGCAGCCTCGACATCTCAGACTCAAGTGATCCTCCCACCTCAGCCCAGCTAACTTTTTTTTTTTTTTTTTTTTTTTTTTTTTGAGACGGAGTCTTGCTTTGTCACCAGGCTGGAGTGCAGTGGCACGATCTTGGCTCACTGCAACCTCCGCCTCCTGGGTTCAAGTGGTTGTCCTGCCTCAGCCTCCTGAGTAGCTGGGGCTACAGGCATGTACCACCACACCCAGCTAATTTTTGTATTTTTAGTAGAGACGTGGTTTCACCATGTTGGCCAGAATGGTCTCGATCTCTTGACCTTGTGATCCACCCACCTCAGCCTCCCAAAGTGCTGGGATTACAAACCACCATGCCCAGCTGCTAATTTTTGTATATTGGGTTTCACCATGTTCCCCAGGCTGGTCTCAAACTCCTGAGCTTAAGCAATCCCTCCTACCTGGGCCTCCCAGATTTCTGGGATTACAGGTGTGAGCCACCAATGCCTGGCTTATTTTATTATTTTTAATTTTTTTGTTTGTTTGTTTTTTTGAGACAGGGTCTCACTCTGTAACCCAGGCTGGAATGCAGCGGCGCAAACATGGCTCACTGCAGCCTCAACCTCTCAGTCTCAAGCAATCCTCCTCCTGCCTTAGCCTCCTAAGTAGCTGGGACTACAGGTACATGCCATGATACCTGGCTAATTTTTTTGTTTTTTGTAGAGACAGGTTTTTGCCAAATTGCCTAGGCTGGCCTTAAACATCTGGGCTCAAGCAACCTTCCTGCCTCAACATCCCAAAGTGCTGGAATTATAGGCATCAGCCACTGGTCCCAGCCCTATTTTCATTTTAAATTGCAGTACCTTTGCTTGAAGTTGTAGGAATTAAGAAAGCAAGTCCTGGTGACTTACATGGAGACTTACAAAACACATACTGTTTAATTTTTTGCTGTGTTATTTCCTGTTTGTGCTTACAAAGCCTATTTAAGCCACTAAACCACTATGCCAAAGTAATGCAACTAGACTGCCTCCACACGGGGTTCTGAAAGCAAGGAGGAAATGCAGGCTTATTTACGAGTCAAGGGTAGATCCAGCTTATAAATAACACCTGGGCTGGCCTGAGACTAGCGTTGCCCATGACAGGCACAGGAATTGTAAGAAGAAATGCTTTCCAGTATCCAAACACTCATCTCCATTACTCAGCTGTCTTCATTCATTCACTGACTTCTCAAAATCCTCTAAGGATTTTGCTGGGTATTGGACTTAGAGAAGAAACTGCAAGCTGCCCCCCCAGCAAGGGAGACCAAAAGGCAACCATGCAGTTCCACTATGAGTATTCCAAGGATTGTGTGTAGGAAGTGCTGAGGAAGACAGGGGAGACACCACCTCCCTGGAAGGACGTTGGGAGAGTTGGTCAAGATGGGCCTCAAGGCTGGATGGGAGCCTGGGAAACCATGGCAAAAACCCGTCTCTACAAAAAATGCAAAAATTAGCTGGGTGTGGTGGTGCATGCCTGTAGTCCCAGCTACTTGGGAGGCTGAGGCAGGAGGATCGCTTGAGCCTGGGAAGCAGAGTTTGCAGTGAGCCAAGATCATGCCACCGCACTCCAGTCTTTAAGACAGACTGAGAACCTGTCTCAAAAACAAAACAAAACAAAACAAAAAATGACCAGGTGGGGCATAAACATCCCACAGCATTGCAGGGGCTCTCAGGTCTGCTGTTTCCCTCTTCAGTCATTCATTGACTCTCACAGATGTCTGCATTTCTACACAGGCTCAGGCCCTGTTCTTGCCACTGGGCAAGTGAAGGACAGAGACGAGTTCCTACAGTTATGAGCGCTTACATTCTGGTGGAGCAGACAGACAATAACGTAAGATGATACAAATAAGTAGGATGGTTTCCTATGTGATAGACCCTCTGAAGTCAACAAAGCCAGGAAATGGGATAAGGAATGCCTCGCTGAGTGAGTGGAATGGTGGGTGGGATGATGATGTTTTAGCTGGAGCTGTGGGTATATTGCGGGGAAGAGCATTTTGGTCACAGGGAACAGCCTATACAATGGCCCTGAGGAGGCAGTTATCTTAGTTTGAGGGACTGATAGGACCACAGACGGGGATGAAAGCAGTCAGACCTCAAGGGGACTTGCCCTGATGGGGTTTTATTATAAATGTAGCAGAAGTGCATTTGTGGAATTTTTCAGCAGAGCACTCATGATCTAAACTTTTTGAGAGCCAGGATTCTGTTTCTTTCTTTTTTCTTTTTTTCTTTCTTCTCTTTCTTTCTTTCTTCTTTTCGTTTCTTTCTTCCTTCCTTCCTCTCTCTCTTTCTTCTCTCACTTTCTTTCTTTCTTTCCTTCCTTCCTTCTTTCTTTCTCTCAGGGGCCTTCTTCTGTTGCCCAGGCTGGAGTACGATGGCATGACCTGGTTCACTGAAGTCTCCACCTCCCAAGCTCAAACAGTCCTCCCACCTCAGCCTTCTGAGAATCTGGGATTGCAGGTGTGTGACACATGCTCAGCTAATTTTTTAAAATTTTTTTGTAGAGATGAGGTCTCTCCCTCTATTGCCCACCATGATCTTGAACTCCTGGGCTCAAGCAACCTTCCTGTCTCAGTTGCCCAAAGTGCTGGGATTGTAGGTGTGAGTTACTGTGCCCAGCCAGGGCTCTCTTCCTTTTTTTTTTTTTAATTGAGACAGAATCTTGCTCTGTTGCTCAGATTGGAGTGCAGTGGCACAATCTCAGCTCACTGCAACCTCCATCTCCCGGGTTCAAGGGATTCTCCTGCCTCAACCTTCTGAGTAGCTAGGACTACAGGCATGTGCCTCCATGCCTGGCTAATTTTTGTATTTTTAGTAGAGACAGGGTTTCACCATATTGGCCAGGCTGGCCTCGAACTCATGACTTCCAGTGATCCACCCACCTCGGCCTCCCAAAGTGCTGGGATTACAGGCGTGAGCCACCACATCCGGCCAGGACTCTGTTTCTTAATGTTTTCCAACCATTTATTGAACTAAATTGAATTTCACTCACTCTGCCAATAATTCGCTGTCTGACCTTGGCCAAATCCCTTCACAGACAACTGTCCCACAGGGTCTTCTTTGCCCTTAGTAGGCATGAGCCCATTGTTTGTTGGATGGAGACCTGCAGCTGCCTATCATGAAAAGTCGGAGGATGACTCCCCTCCAGCTCCAGCATCTGCACGCGTCTGTGACCTCAGACTGCTGACATGATCATAGAGTTATCCATGCTTCTCGAAATGCTTGGTTCCAGGTGGCTTATTACAGCCCGTTTCTCTCCAGAATGATCCAAACCCCTCCCTGGACTCTTGGCCACAAAGGGGAAATTAACAGAAACATAAAAAGTTAAGCAGGTGAGAGAACATTATCACTCGTGTCAACAATCAAATCTGCTGCTGATCTTCAATTGTGAGGACAGGCACATCTATTATTGATAGAATACAGATTGTTAAATATTAAATACTTGAGCCTGGGATAGTGTGAGGGTGAAACCAGGAGTGTGAACTTGTCAGAATCGTAAAAACGGTAACTCTTTGCAAGGGTGAAGTGCACCTACATTTATTCCAGCTTTTATTGCACTATAAATTAACGGGGGAAGCCCATGATGTGTCAATTTCAAGTTCTAAGTAATAGGCATTATCGTTGGGGTGGCATCTGTCGGTACCTAGCTCTGTGTCACAAACAGCTCCTAGACAACTTGCCTGGAACTACGAACTATTTCATCTGGGAAGGTGGTAAGAGAGAAGGTTTTCTTCCTTATTCACCATGTGACGGAATGGCAAGCAAGGCAAACATCTGATGAACTGGCGATTTTTCTTGTAGTTACTTGCACATGTGTCCAAAGGTTTGTGTTGATGAAGGCAAAAATCCTTCTTAAAAATCTTCAAAGTCAAGGCTGGGTGCGACGGTTCAGACACCTGTAATCCCAGCACTTTGGGAGGCCGAGGAGGGTGGATCACCTGAGGTCAGGAGTTTGAGACCAGCCTGGCCAACATAGTGAAACCCCTGTTTCTGCTAAAAATACAAAAATTAACAGGCATGGCAGCACGCATCTGTAATTCCAGCTATTTGGGAGGCTGAGGCAGGAGAACTGCTTGAACCCAGGAGGAAGAGGTTGCAGTGAGCCAAGATTGAGCCACTGCACTCCAGCCTGAGTGATAGTGAGACTTCGTCTCAAAAAAAAAAAAAAAAAAAATTTCAAAGTCAAACATGTTTTTTTTTTTTTTTTTGAGACTGAGTTTCACTCCTGTTACCCAGGCTGGAGTACAGTGGCATGATCTTGGCTCACTGCAGCCTCTGTCTCCCAGGTTCAAGCAATTCTCCAGCCTCAGCTTCCTGAGTAGCTGGGATTACAGGCACCCACCACCATGCCCAACTAATTTTTCGTATGTTTAGTAAAGATGGGGTTTCACCATGTTAGCCGGGATGGTCTTGAACTCCTGACCTCAGGTGATCCACCCACCTTGGCCTCCCAAAGTTCTGGGATTACAGGCATGAGCCACTGCACCCAGACTCATCTTAATTTTTTTTTTTTTTTTAGATGGAGTCTCTCTCTGTCACCAGGCTGGAGTGTAGCGGCACGATCTTGGCTCACTGCAACCTCCACCTTCCAAGTTCAAGCAATCCTCCTGCCTCAGCCTCCTGAGTAGCTGGGACTGCAGGCGCACGCCACCATACCCAGCTAAGTTTCGTATTTTTAGTGTAGACGGGGTTTCACCGTGTTGGCAAGGATGGTCTCGATCTCTTGACCTCGTGATCCATCCACCTCAGCCTCCCAAAGTGCTGGGATTATAGGCATGAGCCACTGCGCCCGGCCTCATCTTAATTTTTATATGATTTTGACATCCTTCAATTTACCCTAATTTATTTCCAGCCTGAATTTTTGATGCAAATCTAAAACTTAACCCACCACCATTTGCTTTCTGACATGAAGTGAGATACCACGAGATTTTTCAGTCTGCCGCTAAGGACTCATAGATGTAAGAACTTGATTTCTTGATTTACTGCTCATAATAAAATGATTTTTCCCTCTTCTTACAAAGAATATTTGCACATCCAATTTGTTGTCCCTTTTTTAAAAATGTGTTGAATTAAGTAAGCCAAAATAGTTCCAACGAAGCACCTGATTCAAACACAAATTCTGTCCACTGGAATATGCAGCCTCGTGTTGAATCAGCACCCAGCCAGGATTATGCATTAAATTCTCTCCCCTTAAAAACGTGTTCATAGACTTATCGATATTTGGATTCATTTTAATGTTAAAGAAGTAAATCCTTAATTTTCCATTTTAAGTAGGGAAGGAAAACTACAACTTAATTGTATAGCAATTCAACCTTGATTATACTTTTATCTGATTGAAACCTATACAATGATACCAAATTCAAAAATTAACCTTGGCTGCAGGATGGATAATTAGTCAAAACCAGGGGAAAAGTCAGAAGAAATTAACAATGAAATCAATCCCTTCATTTTATGTCACACCTCTCTCTCCTGGGCATTTTGAGGCACATTTTCAATATGAGCCCGTCACCTTCTTCCAAATTCTGCTGAAGTTATATTCTGGAATGATCTAGACTACTTGTAGAGATGGGCAGACTGAGGTAAAGCAAAATTCCATAATGGCAGGAGTAAAAATCAGAAGAAGAAATGATTCAGGAAGAGGCTAACCAGGAAAGAGGGAAAAACCAGAGTTCAGAGGAGCTGAGATAACCGGCCCGAGGAGAGGGCGAGGCCTGGGGATAAGAGAGGATAGAGGGAAGATTGCTTTCAAAAAGCCGCTGGCAGCCAGGTGTGGTGGTTCACGCCTCTAATTCCAGAACTTTTGAAAGCAGAGGCGGGAGAATGGCTTGAGCTCAGGAATTTGAGACCAGCCTGGGCAACATAGCCAGACCTTGTCTCTACTAAAAATCAAAATATGAAAATTAGCCAGGTGTGGTGGTGTGAGCCTGTAGTTCCAGTTACACAGGAGGCTGACTCAGGAGGATTGCTTGAGTCCAGGAGGTAGAGGCTGTGGGGAACAATGATTATACCATCGCCTTCCAGCCTGGGTGACAGATCAAGACCCTGCCTCAAAAAAAAAAAAAAAAAAAACAGCGAGTGAGCAACCATCCATCCAGTTTAGATCAGGAAGTCAGAGCATGTTCAGAGAAAGGTCTCTGGTGAAAAAAGGAGATTTAACAGAAGAGACGGAATAATTAAGAGCTTAAAAACAATTAAGGATTAACACAAGTCATGCAAGAAAAAAGGAAAAGAAAGGCCATTAGACATTCTAGGAAAAACAAGCATATACAAGAAATAATGGCCCACAATGAAGCAAATGAAATGTGTCATAATGTTAAGCTATTGGTGGAATATGACAAATTTTTTTTCACATTTGGAAAAATGGCATAGAGCTTACTACAAGGCCAGGCAACAAACGCTTCTGAGAATGGCATCATCACGGGAAGCCATTCATGGGTTTCTAACTTTTTTTTTTTTTTTTTTTTTGAGTCTTGCTCTGTGGCCCAGGCTGGAGTGCAGTGGCATGATCTTGGCTCACCACAACCTCTGCCTCCCTGGTTCAAGCAATTCTCCTGCCTCAGCCTCCTAAGTAGGTGGGATTACAGGCATGCACCACCATACCCAGCTAATTTTTGTATTTTTTGTAGAGACAGGGTTTGACCGTGTTGGTCAGGCTGGTCTCGAACTCCTGACCTCATGATCCGCCCGCCTCAGCATCCCAAAGTGCTGGGATTACAGGCGTGAGCCACCGCACCCGGACGGGTTTCTAACTTTTAAAGTCAAGTTTCAGACATTGCATTCAAGACTTGGTTGTATTGACAAGGCAGAATGCAAATGTTAACGAATACTAACAAGTGAAAAAGTTAAAAAGTGAAACTGATAGATGTTACAACAAGGAAAAGAGGAAAAAACGGAGTGTAAATATCATTGTCTGACAAAGTGGAGGATCAAATGAAATTGTGGAAAGTGGATATACAAGAAATCAAAATAGATACTTCTGCAGTTCATTAGCATAATGTAAGAAAACATTTCAAATGGTCCATTTTCGGCCGGGCACAGTGGTTCACGCCAGTATTCCCAGCTACTCAGGAGGCTGAGACAGAAGAATCTCTTGAACCCGGGAGGCAGAGGTTGCAGTGAGCTGAGATTTTGCCACTGCACTCCAGCCTGGGCAACAAGAGTGAAACTCCGTCTGAAAAATAAATAAATCGTCCATTTTCAAGGCATGATAAATCTGAGTACTGGCAGGCAGGCTGCAGATGTAACAAACCTCACGGTTCATGCACCTAGAAGGTCACAATAAGTGAACAGAATGCAGAGGAGGGGTCAGCCCATAAAAGGGAAGAAAGTTCCGTTATTGGGAAATAAAAACTTAAGCAGGGAAGGGCACCTGGGTATAACCTTGTAAGGGGAATATTGAAATTTAGGCAACGTTCGGGAAGATTATAACCCCGTAGTACTCGACCAGTGAGCAACTGGGGGAGGGACTAGCGTGCTAGGAGATAAATTATCTGCTGCAGTGGCCTTGGCTGTGCTGCCGACCAGACAGACACCCGATCTCGCAAGACTGCCATTAAAAGTCTTACTTCCGCTGTTCTTCGTGTCTCCGCGTCAATTCTTTGGGTTTGGATGAGTGAATATGTGTTTCTTACACATGATTAGGTTTTCACGAGCATGTGTGAGAGTGCCTCCCCTCAAAACGTGTTACCACATCAGCACATTACAGATTTGACGTGAAATAAAGAAAAATAGAATAAAAAATCAAAATATAAGCCTACCAAAGGTTAGAAAAGTGATGGATAGAGTACTTTAAGTATTGTAATAATATAAACATCAAACATTAAGAGAAGGAGGGAAACTCAAGAAAGGATTCAAGAAGGAATGGAAAATCTGGCCAGGCGCAGGGATTCACACCTGTAATCCCAGCACTTTGGGAGGCCAAGGCAGGCAGATCACTGGAGGCCAGGAGTTTGACATGAGCTGGGCAACATAGTGAGACCCCATCTCTACTAAAAAGACAAAAAGATTAGCCAGGCATAGTGGTACGTGCCTGTAATCCCAGCTACTTCAGAGGCTGAGGAAGAGAATCTCAAACCCAGGAGGTGGAGGCCACAGTGAGCCGAGATTGCACCACTGCACTCCCATCTGTGTAACAGAGCAAGACTCTGTCTCAAAAAAGAAGAGGAGGAGGAGGAAGGAGGGAGGAGGAGGAGGAGGAAGGAGGAAGATGAGGAGGAGGAAGAGGAAGAGGAGAAGAAATAGAGAATCTGAATACACATATAACAAGTAAGCAAATTGAGTTAGTAATCAAAAACCTTCCTCTACACACACACACACACACACACACACACACACACACAAGCCCAGGCCTAGAATTCACTGGTGAATTCTACCTAATGTTTAAAGAAGAATTAACAATTGTTCACAAGCTCTTCCAAAAAATAAAGCAGGAGGGAATACTTCTCAGCATATTCTCTAAGACCGGTATTCCTTAGTATCAAAACCACACAAAGGCATTACAAGAAAATCACATACCAATGGCCCTTATGAAGATAGACAAAAAACTCAACAAACTAGCAAATTGAATCCAGCAAATACCAGCAAATCAAATAATACTAGCAAATTGAATCCATATAAAAAAAGATTATAGACCAGGCGCGGTGGCTCATGCCTGTCATCCCAGCACTTTGGGAGGCCAAGGCAGGTGGATCACCTGAGGTCAGGAGTTCGAGAACCACCTGGACAACATGGTAAAACCCCATCTCTACTAAAAATACAAAAATTAGCCAGGCAGAGTGGTGGGTGCCTGTAATTCCAGTTACTTGGGAAGCTGAGGCAAGAGAATCGCTTGAACCCAGGAGTCAGAGGTTGCAGTGACCCGAGATCATGCCACTGCACTCCAGCCTGGGCGACAAAGTGAAACTCCATCACTTGAGTCCAAGAGTTCAAGACTAGCCTGAGCAACATAGCAAGACCCTGTCTCTACAAAAAAAAAACTTTTTAAATTAGTGGGTTGTTGTGGTACGTGCCTGTAGTCCCAGCTACTCAGAAGACTGAGGCAGGAGGATTGCTTGAGCACAGGAATTGGAGACTGGACTGTAGTAAGCTGTGATTGTGCCACTGCACTCCAGCCTGGAGGAGACAGCAAGCGCCTCTATGAAAAAAAAAAAAAAATAGCAAGCAAGAAAGAAATTAGCATTCTAAATAAATGGTATCTATGTTCATGGATTGGAAGACAATATTGTTAAGATGCCACCTCCCCATATTGTTCCACAGATTGAGGACATTCCCTACCAGAGATCTAAATGTAAGAGTAAAGACCCTACAAATCTTAGAAGAAAACAGAGGAATAAAAAATCTTCGTGACCTTGGATTAGGCAATAATTTTTTAGACATATCTTGAAATGTGCAAATGACAAAAGAAAAAATAAACTGAACTGCATCAAAAATGTAAACTTTGATGATGTAAAGGACACCATTCAAGAAAATAAAAAAGATAAATCACAGAATGAGAGAAAATATATGCAATCATATATCTGTAAGGGTCTAGTATCCAGGATATATGAACAATCCTTACAACTCAACAATAAACAGGTAATCTAATTTTAAAATGAATGAAAGGCTTGTATAGACATTTCTCTGAAGAAAATATATAAATGACCAATAAGCTCATGAAAAAGTAAGCTCAAAATAATTAATAATTAGGGATATATGCAAATCAAAACCACAATTAGACACCACTTCACATCCATCAGAATGGCTTTCAGAAGAAAGATAGCCAGATGAGGTGGCTCATGCCTGTAAATCCAGCACTCTGGGACAGACACCAAGGCAGGAGGGTCACTTGAGCCTAGGAGTTTAAGACAAGCCTGGGTAACATAGCAAAACCTCATCTCTACAAAAAAAATTTTTTTAATTAACCAGGTGTGGTGTCAGGCACTTGTGGTCTCAGCTACTCAGGAAGGAGGTTGAGATGGGAGGATTGCCTGAGCCCAAGAGGTAGAGGGCAGTGAGCCATGATTATGCCACTGTGCTTCACCCTGGGCAACACAGTGAGATGTTATCTCAAAAGAAGGAGAGGAGAAGAAGAAGGTGGAGGAGGAAGCGGAGAAGAGGATAGTATTGGTGAGGATGCCAGGGCTTGAGAATAAGGAATAATAAGAGTTCTTGTTAATGAAGATAGGGGTTTCTTTTTTGCAGAGACAAAAATGTTCTGATTTTAGAGAATGGCGCACAGTGGATTTAGAGATGACTGCACAACTTTGTGAATATGTGTACTAAAAACCAATGAATGGTACAGTTTAACAGAGTGAATTTTATGACATGTGAATTATATCTCATTAAAGCAATGATGAAAAATAAAAAGAGAGAAAAGAACAGAGAGAAAAGAAGTGGAATGTTTGAGCTCAATCCTCATCTGTCTGTTTAGGAGTCAGAAGGTATTGCCCAAAATTGATAAATCAAAATAGAGAGGCATATTAGTCTGTTTTCACACTGCTCTGAAGATACTACCCAAGACTGGGTAATTTATAAAGGAAATAGGTTTAATTGGCTCACAGTTCTGCATGAGTAGGGAGGCCTCAGGAAACTTACAATCATGGTGGAAGGGGAAGCAGGCATGGCAGCTGGAGAGACAGAGAGAAAGTGAAGTGAGAAAAGCCCCTTATAAAACCATCAGATCTTGTGAGAACTCACTCATTATCATGAGACCAGCATGGGGAACCATCCCCGTGATACAATCACCTCCCTCCCTTGACTCATGGGGCTTACAGGTCCCTCCCTCCACATGTGGGAATTACAATTCAAGATGAGATTTGGGTAGGGACACAGAACCAAACCACATCAAAAGGTATGATCATAGAACGGCAGAGGAAATTCCAGAAGAATTAAAGCAAGAAACAGTGAAAATCGCTTTGGGGACTGGGATGAGAATGCCGCTTTTCAACATTATTATCTTTCTACTTTTTTTCACTTGTTATTGTGTGGATATTATTTTGATACATGAATCTAAAATAATGAAAATGGTCAGAATCTGGTTTAAAGGGAGTTGATTCAAGCATAAAGTTTGAAAGTGAGCTGCCTGGGAAGCACAGATTCCCAAGAATGGAAGTCCGTGCTCCCAAGTGTGGAAGCTTGCAAGTGTTTATACAGACAAAGTTTAGAGGAGCCTAGCAGAATCGCAATATCTTTCTACAGAAGGTTTAATGCACAGTTACAATGATCTGGTTAGCTGAGGCAGTCTTTTTCCTTTTGGGAAAGGTGTATTTAACCTTCCACACTAAAGATGTAACAGTCATGGGGTCTTTTGTGCCATCTGGTCTAAGTTAGGCACAGGACAGTAAAGGAGGCAGTTCATCTATAACAAAGATCAGTGATTGGAAGGGCAGGAGATTGGGTCTCTGGTCTCCCCCAGTCATTTACAAAACAAGAGCAATGAGGAAGAGAGTTAAACTATAACCTAAGAAGCAGAAGTTGCAAACATGCTGTGTGACGGTCTCCAGGGCTTAACTCCTTTGGCATAATAAATTTAGAGAGTCCTTAATGTTTTTTTTATTTTACAGATATTTTATGTATATATATACACGCGTATATATATATATATATATATATTTCAAAATGTAAGCATATTTTCGAGGTTTTTTTTTTTGTTTTTTTGTTTTTTTTGAGACAGGATCTCACTCTGTCACACTGGCTAGAGTACAGTGGTATGATCTCGGCTCACTGCAACCTCTACCTCCCAGCCTTAAGTGATTCTCCTGCCTCAGCCTCCTGAGTAGCTGGAATTACAGGCACTGAGCCACCACCACCCAGCTAATTTTTGTGTTTTTAGTAGAGATGAGGTTTCACTCTGCTGGCTAGGCTCGTCTCGAACTCTTGACCTCAAGTGATCTGTCCGCCTCGACCTCCCAAAGTGCTGGGATTACAGGCGTGAGCCACCCGACCTGGCCCAAAATGCAAGCATTTTTTCAAAGCTTCTAGAGCTTAAAGCCAGGACAGGGGAAGCTTTGAAAGGTACTCATGGGACACGGAGATGCAGCTTCAGACCCAGCCTCTTCCAGGAAACTGTCTGCACCGTGAAATCTTGTCTCAGCTCCGCGCCTGCTGCTGTACCCCCCGCTGCATCTCCTGCTGTGGCCAGATGACCCTGTCTGGGCTTGAGCAAGGGTAATGACTGATACAGACTTCTCTCAACCAGCCAAGAGATCAGAGAGTGACACTGTCAAAAACGGAACAATGAAAAGAATTAACTGTAAAATTAATTAAATGTCATGCACTCAAAAATGCAGCAAACCTGGAACAGAACATGGTCCAAAGCTTAAACAGTCAGCACTCAACTCCCATGCACCTCTTTATTGTCCCCCCCCAAGAGTGAGTGTGCCAAGAAATCGGGGGTTCTTGCTGTCATCAGTGTCACCTCCCCGCCAGCTTCTATCACTTTAATTCCAAACCGCTCCTCTCCCGGGTGGAATCTGTTGCTTAGCTAGCACGCAGCTCAGACAGCTCTCCATTTGATCCAGTACTCGGAAATTTAAGAAAAGAAAAAACAGAAAAGGGTGTGTAAGGTAATTTGGTCCCAGGTCTCTCCCCTCCGAGTCATGAACATAATAGATTTGACTTTTTACGTTGTGTGCCCCCCTAAGAAGCATAAAAGAAAGGTTACCCTGGCAAGCAGCTAGGAAAGAGTTTAATTAATCCCAAAGTGTGTGCCTCGTTTGGAAAGCGCATCACAAGAGAATCCTGTGTTTACTGAAGTAGATCCTTCAGGCTATTATCCCTCCACCAATGGTGAGGTTTTTCGGAGGGAGCCGAGTCCCTTGTGGTCTGGAAGGTACTGCCATTAAAACTAAGATCCACACAAGGGAACTATGATTGAAGATGCTGAAGGTGCAGGAACTTGCCCCTTGGCAGAGGGACTTTGGATTCCTGTATTTGTGTAAAGCAGTCTAAGTCCTCACCCTGTGGATTTCTTCACTCTCCTGGGGGAGGGGAGGGGTGCCCAGCTGGCTTCCTCAGACCATTCCCAAGGAGCAGAGGTGGGCCGGAGCTGCCTTTGGCATGCTTCTGGTCTGCCATCCCCTTTTTTGAAAGCAGATGCTGCCCTACCTTAGCGGATGTGCTAAGACTAACCAGAAACTGGTTGCCTAAAATTTTTAAATGCGATCGTGGTTTTTTTGCTTTTGTTTTTGTTGAGACCAGGTCTCGCTCTGTCACCCAGGCTGGAGTGCAGTGGCGTGATCGTAGCTCACTGCAGCTTCAACTTATAGGACTCAAGTGATCCAACCCAGCCTCCCGAGTAGCCGAGTAGTCCAAAAGGAAAAGACTGCCTCAGCTAACCAGATCATTGTAACTGTGCATTAAACCTTCTTAGAAAGATATTGCGATTCTGCTAGGCTCCTCTAAATTTGTCTGTATAAACACTCGCAAGCTTCCACACTTGGGAGCACGGACTTCCATTCTTGGGAATCTGTGCTTCCCAGGCAGCTCACTTTCAAACTTTATGCTTGAATCCACCACGCCCAGCTGCAGCTGTTGTTTAATTTAGTGATTTTTAATCAATTGTTTTATTTTATTTTAGAGACAGGGTCTCACTCTGCTGGCCAGACTGGAGTATAGTAGTGCAAACATGGCTTGGCTCACGGCAGCCTTGACTTCCCGGGCTCAGGTGATCCTCCCACCTCAGCCTCCCACCGAGTGGCTGAGACTACAGGCACACGCCATTGTGCCTGTCTAATTTTTTTATTTTTTGGAGAGATGTGACCTAGCTATATTACCCAGGCTGATCTCAAACTCCTGGGCTTAAGCAATCCTCCCACCTCGGCCTCCCAAAGTGTTAAGATTATAGGCATGAGTCACTGTGCCCAGCCTCCTCTATCAATTAAATTAGTGATTTTTTTTTTTTGCCTGAGGCCCCTCCCCGCAGATTATTTTTTTTAAGAAGCTTAGGCCACTACATCATGGGCGAAACTTGAAAACATTATGCTAAGGGAAACAAGTCACAAAAGGACAAATATTGTGTGATTCCACTCATATGACAGACCTAGAGTCATTGAATTCATGGAAAGTAGAATGGTGGTTTCCTGAGGATACGGGGTGGCAGGGGAATGGGGAGTTCTTGTTTAAGGGGTATAGAGGTTCAGCTTTACAAGATGAAGAGCTCTGGAAATGGATGGCCGTGATAGTTGCACAACTGTGAATACACTTAATGCCACTGAATGGTATACTTAAAGTGGTTAAAATGGTACATTTTATGATATATATATTTTACTAGAATTTTAACGAATAAATTGGGCCAGGTGAGGTGCCTCGCACCTGTAATCCCAACACTTTGGGAGGCCACAGAGAGAGAATCACTTGAGTTCAGGAGTTCAAGACCAGCCTGGGCAACATAATAAAACCTCATCTCTACAAAATATACGAAAATTAGCCAGACGGGGTGGCACATGACTGTGGTCCCAGCTACTTAGGAGGCTGAAGTGGGAGGATTAGTTGAGCCTGGGAGGTATAGGTTGCAGTGAGCTGAGATGGTGCCACTGCACTCCAGCCTGGGTGACAGAGGCAGACCCTGTCTCCAAAAACAAAAAAAACCACCAAATTAATTAATAAAAAAACTCAGGTCTTATTCTATTAAAAAACATATGGCATCCTGTTTTATTGTAGGTGTTAGCATTATGTTGATTTCAAAGACAGCTGAGAAGTCCAGGGCGGGGGCAGCTCAGTGGGCATCTGAGGGCAAGCCTGGACTCTTCTGGAGCCTGGGAGGGAGGAAACTTCTCCTGCTCATGAGTAATGACTGTGGTTTTCTGGCAAACATTAAGGAAGAAGGAACTAAAAATACTTATTGGCCACTCTGCCAAAACTCCACAGTGCTCAGAACGTACCAGGCCAACATGTTGAAGCACTTTCAGAGTGAGAGGGATCGGCCTAGACACCAAGGTCAAAGTCATTTCACACCTTCGCCTTTGCCTCTCACAGAGGCTGGTGCACAGGAGGAGGGACGCCCCCAGCACCCCAGCACAGCTCTAGACCATGTCCACCCAGGAGAGAGGCAGCAGCAAGCGAACCAGCCCAGACCCCAGGCGTGCCGGCCACAGAGAGGCCTCCCCCATACAGCTGCAGGGCCCAGCCAAGCACTGCCAGGAGGGGCCTCTTCTGCTGCCAACTCTAAGAAGCTAAGGCAGAAAGAGCAGCATAGACATTTCTCTAATGCATCCTCCCTAGCTGCAGGAATCCAAGCTGAGACACCTGCGGAGGGGGCAGAAGAAGAGGAGAAATAGGTGTGAGAAGGCAGCCCAGGTGGAGCAGGGTCCTTGAGGGAGGAGTCTCTTAAACTCCACCGTGCTGTGGCTCACTGGGGCCTCTGGTTACAATGCAGATTCTGATTCAGCCAATGTAGGGTGGGGCCGAGATTCCACCTTTCTAACAAGCACCCAGGTATGCCAACACAGCTGGCCCATGGACCACACTCTGAGGAACAAAACAAGCCCCCCACCCCAGGCACAGAGGGCAAATAGGGATGGGAGTTGGGGGTTGGCAGTGGTGACTCAGGTGTGGTGAGGTCCTGGTTTGGGGACTGGGGGAACATTTTCTGAATCCTGGCCTTACCGTACAGGTGAGCATGAGAGCCAGTGGTCTGTGACTTTGTATCAGGTGTTGTGATGGCTAATAGTGATTGCCAACCTGATTGGCTTGAAGGATACAGAGTACTGATCCTGGGTGTCTGTGAGGGTGTTGCCAAAGGGGATTGACATTTGAGTCAGTGGCTGGGAAGGCAGACCCGCCCTTAATCTGGTGGGCACCATTTAGTCAGCTGCCAGTTTGGCAAGAATATAAACAGGCAGAAAAATGTGAAAAAAGAGACTGGCCTAGCCTCCCAGCCTACCTCTTTCTCCCCATACTGGATGCTTCCTGCCCTCAAACACCGGACTCCACGTTCCTCGGTTTCGGAATTCAGACTAGCTCTTCTTGCTCCTCAGCCTGCAGACCGGCCTATTGTGGAACCTTGTGAGATAATACTTAATAAGCTCCCCTTTATATGTATATATACACATACACATGTATATGTATATGTATATATTGTTGGAAACAGATGCTCAGTGCCGCAAAGAAAAATCAGCACTGAGACAAAGGATCTCTCAGCAAAGCAATTTTTACTTCCTGGACTTATTCTTTAACAAGAAAGGAAATTTTGAAGAGGAACTTTTACTTCACACACACACACACATATACACACACATACATATACACACACACGCAAATACACATACATATATTTATATGTTCCATCAGTTCTGTCCCTCTAGAGAAGGCTGATTAATACAGGTGTGAAAGAATGTTACTGAGCTTGGGTTCTGCTGAGTGAGTTTGGGGAGCACGGGCACCCACTAACCACTGCGGGAAAGAGTCATTGCAGAAAGGGTACCTGCTGACCCAAATGAGTAAGACTTAGTGTCTGACACACCTGATTCAAATCCCAGGTGTTCCACATCAGCCAGGTGCCCTTGGGCAGGTCATTCTGAGCCTCAGATTCTTTATTACCTCTCTGTCACTGATAGAATAGTGGCCCACAACCATGTATTAATACATATCCTAACCCCCCAGAGCCTGTGAATGTGTGACTTCATATCACAAAGTGTCCTTTTGTTGTGAGACTGAGTCTCACTTTGTCACCCAGGCTGAAGTGCAGTGGTGCGATCTCGGAATGGTGCCATCTCTGCAACCTCCACCTCCGGGTTCAACTGATTCTCCTGCCTCAGCCTCCCAAGCAGCTGGATTTACAGGCATGCGCCACCACACCCAGCTAATTTTTGTAGTTTTAGTAGAGACGGGGTTTCGCCAAGTTGGCCAGCCTAGTCTCAAACTCTTGACTTCAAGTGATCCACCTGCCTCAGCCTCCCAAAGTGCTGGGATTACAGGCATGAGCCACCGCGCCCAGCTCAGGAAGGGTCTTTACAGATGTGACAAAATGGAAAGATGTTGAGTTATAGAGACTCCCCTGCATCGTCCAGATGGGCCCAGTGGGATCACAAGAGTCCTCAGAAGAGCGAGGCGGGAGAGTCAGAGTCCGAGAAGGAGATGTGACCACAACCGCAGAGGTCAGAGCGAGATGTGAAGAGGCAGCACTGCTGGCTTTGAAGAGGAGGAGGAGGGGACCACAAACCAAGGGATGCAGGCAGCCTGGAGGAGCTGGAAAACGCAAGGAAAGGGATTCTCCTGCAGAGCCTGGAGCAGGAACGCAGCTCTGCCAATGCCTTCGTTTTGGTCCAGTAAGGCCCATTTCCTCCATGAGTGTAAGATAATAAATAGATGTGTTGTTTTAGGCCACTACGTTTGTGATCATTGGTTATAGAAGCAGTAGGAAACGCATATATTTTCCCACAGGATAGTTATAAAGATTAATGAAAACGTAGGGCGCTGTGGCTCATACCTGTAATCCCAGCACTTTGGGGTTTTTTTTTGTTGTTATTGTTGTTGTTTATTTTTATTTATTTTTTTAATTTTTTTTTTTTTTTTTATAAGACGGGGTTTCACCATGTTGGTCAGGCTGGTCTTGAACTCCCGACCTCAGGTGATCCGCCCGCCTTGGCCTCCCAAAGTGCTTGGATTACAGGCATGAGCCACCGCACCCAGCCAAATCCCAGCACTTTGGGAGGTCGAGGGGGGGCAGATCACTTGAGGCCAGGAGTTCAAGACCAGCCTGGGCCCACATAGTGAAACCCCATCTCTACTAAAAATACAAAAATTAGATGGACGTGGTGGCGGACACATATAATCCCAGCTACTCAGGAGGCTGAGGCAGGAGAATCACTTGAACCCAGGAAGCGGAGGTTGCAGTGAGCTGAGATGATGTCACTGCACTCCAGCCTGGGCTCTGTCTCAAGAAAAAAAAAAAAAAAAAGAAAGAAAGAAAGATTAGGCTGGGCACGGTGGCTCACGCCTGTAATCCCAGCACTTTGGGAGGCCGAGGCGGATGGATCATGAGGTCAGGGGTTCGAGACCAGCCTGGCCAACACAGTGAAACCCACCCCATCTCAACTAAAAATACAAAAATTAGCTGGGCATGGTGGCAGGCACCTGTGATCCCAGCTACTTGGGAGGCTGAGGCAAGATAATTGCTTGATCCCAAGAGGCGGAGGTTGCAGTGAGCCAAGATGGTGCCACTGCACTCCAGCCTAGGCAACAGAGCTAGACTCCTCTTAAAAAAAAAAAAAAAAATTTAATGAAAGTATGCATCTTGGGGCACAGAGTCAAAAAAGAGAAAAGAAATTATGCGTCTGTAGGGTTCCCAACACAGAACCTGGCTCTCCCTAAGCTGCAGCTGTTAGCAGGCCTGCGCCATGTTGTGCACAGCAGGGACACGCGTGGTTTTTGCTGTCAGGAACATAGGTGCTGCTCTATCGGGGCGCCCCCCCGCCCTCCCCTGCCCCAGAAGCAATGGAGATATCTCATATGGCTGACCGCTGAATGGTAACCACAGACTCCTGAATCCGCACACTTCGATGACTCTCAGGTCGGACAGTCATTGGAGTGGGGGAGGGAGGGGGGTCCCCAAAGTAAGATCAGGAACCACCAATGAAGCACAAAGGGGACATTCGTCCTGAGGCTTCCCACCTGCATCATGCCCTTTCCTTTACCCAAGAGAAGTCAAGTCTCCAATCCTGCACCACAGCTTCACACACATCCACACAAAATGCCATCTGAGGCCAGACTTCGTGCCTCACACCTGCAATCCCAGCACTTTCCGAGGCCAAGGCAGGAAAAGCACTTGAGCCTCGGAGTTCAAGACCAGCCTGGGCAATGATGTAGCAAGACCTCGTCTCTACAAAAAAATTAGATAAAATAAAATTAGTCAGGCATGGTGGCGTGCACCTGTAGTCTCAGGTACTCAGGATACTAAGGCAAGAGGATTGCTTGAGCCCAGGAGGTTGAGATCAGCCTGGCCAACTTAAACAAAACCTCCTCTCTAAAAAATTTTTAAAAAAGAATTAACTAGGCATGGTGGTGCATGCCTATCTGTAGTCCCAGCTACTCGGGAGGCTGACGTGGGAGGATCACTGGAGCCTGGGAGACAGAGGTTGCAGTGATCTGAGGTCACACCACTGCACTTCAACCTGGGTGACAGACCCTGTCTCAAAAAAAAAAAAAAAGAAAAAAAAAGCCATTTTGGGAATGGGGAGGCAATCGTGTAAAATGGGCTCGTCTGCAGTCACAATTTTGGGGTGATGCAAATGGAGCAGACCCGGAGTTGAGGCTCCATAAAGGAGGGGGTGGCAGAGACTGAGACTACCCGGTCCTAACCAGGACTCAGATCTCCCACTTGGCCCCGGGATTACCAGCCTTAGACCTGGGCCCAGGCAGAATGTATTATCAGGATGAAGTAAGTTCCTCAAATTATGATCATTTCAGGAACCATTTTTTATGAGAAAATAAATTTTAAATAATAGCATCTTAAACTTTTTATGGTTACCTTTGCCATGTGACCGGGGACAAGGTATATTTTTGCACTAAATGGGATGCATTCATTATCTCCGAAGTAACATTCACTCACAGTAACCACATTAGCAGGAGGAAGGGACAGGCTGAATCGGACAGCCATTCTTTTCAGCTGTGACACATGAGCTCGTGCTCAGTGGGGAAAACACACGGACACAAGGATAAAGGTAGGACAGTCAGGCATATGAGTGTAAAGCAGGTCCGTGAAAGGCAGAAGATTCTGAACAGAGCAATAGATTTTTGAGACAGAGTCTTGCTCTGTCACCCAGGCTGGAGTGCAGTGGCGCGATCTTGGCTCATTGCAACCTCCGTCTCCCGGGTTCAAGCGATTCTCATGTCTCAGCTTCCTGAGTGGCTGGGACTACAGGTATGCACCACCATGCCCGCCCAGTTTTTGTATTTTTAGTACAGACAGGGTTTCACCATGTTGGCCAGGCTGGTCTTGAACTCCTAACCTCAGGTGGTCCGCCCGCCTCGGCCTCCCGCAGTGCGTGAGCCACCATGGCTGGCCCAGAGCAATAGATTTTAATTCAGGCCCAGCAAACATCGGGGTGTGTGTGGGGAGGGGGGTGTTTGCTTTATTCATTTGTTTAGCTGTTAATTAAATAATTTGACTTCAGTCTTATACTTCCCGAAACTTCCAAAAATGAAAAATAAACTTCAATGGATAATGAATTATCTACCTATCTCTCCACGTTCCTATGGGAACACAGTGGGTTGGAGGTGACCTGCTGTCTGTGCAGGCTCTCAAGGGTCAAGCAGCAGACAGCTGGAGCGTGTGGATGGGAGGTTTGTTGGCAGGAAAATCCATGAAACTAGGCATAGGAGGCTCAGCGTATCCTTTGTCCCTGGGGAGAAAGACAGAATGCTTTTGTGTAGTGCTTTACAGTTTACACACTCCTTTTCTGAATGTTCTATCACCTGCCTGGGACTGTCTACATAATTTGTAGGGCCTGCTGCAAAATGAAAATGCAGGCCCTTTGCTAAAAATGTGTAACTGGGTATGGTGGCTCAGGCCTGTAATCCCAGCACATCGGGAGGCCAAGGTTGGAGGATCACCTGAGCCCAGGAGTTCAAGACAAGCCAGTACAACAAGCCAGACTCGATCTCTGCAAAATAAATACACTGGCCATCTATGATGGTATGCGCCGGTAGTCCCAGCTACGTGGGAGGCTGAGGCAAAAGGATTGTTTGAGCCCAGGAGTTGGAGGCTTCAGCGAGCTATGATCACACCACTGCTCTCCAGCCAGGGCCACAGAGCTGGACCCCATCTCTTAAAAAAAAAAAAATTAATAGGAATTTTAAGACAGCAGAGCATTAATCCAAGTACAGGGCCTTCTGTGACTTCCCAGCTATCTGCTTGTGAAGCTGGCCTGGCCCCTGCATAATATTCAGAATTCACCATTTGAAATCGCATCCTACACATTCCCTGCCAGACCCACAGGCACCCCCAACCCGGCCCACTCCCCCACTGCCAGCCATGCTTTTAGCTGCAAATTACAAAAGCCCAAAACTGGCTTAAACAATAAGGGCATTTATTGGATCAAATGACTGGAGGCTAAGGGAAAGGGTGGGCTTTGGGACCTAGCTAATCCACGGACTCTGCCTCAGTTTCCCTGCCATGCTCTGAGTCCTGCCCTCTTGAGCAGGCGATGTCATCCTTGGGGCAGAAGCGAGAATGGCTGCAGCAGCTCTGGGTACTACCATTCATTTGTGCACAGCAATGTCCCAAGGAAGAGAGACCACTTCTCCTACGGCTGCTTCTTAAAAACAAGGACATTGGCCAGGCGCCCCAGCACTTTGCGAGGCTGAGGTGGGTGGATCATGAGGTCAGGAGAATGAGACCATCCTGGCTAACATGGTGAACCTGGTTAACACGGTGAACCCCGTCTTTACTAAAAATACAAAAAATTAGCCAGGCATGGTGGCACTTGCCTATAGTCCCAGCTACTCGGGAGGCTGAGGCAGGAGAACTGCTTGAACCCAGGAGGCAGAGGCTGGAGTGAGCCAAGATCGAGCCACTGCACTCCAGCCTGGGTGAGACTCTGTCTCAAAAAAAAAAAAAAAAACAAGGACGTTTCCTTCCCAACAATGCCCTTGAGAAAACATCAAACTAATCTGCACACCAATCCCTGAACCACTCCCTGACACAGAGGAACGCCACCTGCTGGCCCAACCTCGGATTCTTTGACCAAGAACAGGCAAGGGGAAGGAGTAGAATTAGCTTGATTGGCTTCAGCAGCCCCCTCCCCACCCAGCTGGGGTCAAACCGCTGCACCCCACTGCTGCTGCCGCACAATGGAGAGATGTTGCCGACCCCTCTAAATGACAGTCCCCAGGCCCCGCCTTATCCTTTGGTGAAAACTGCCCATGGGCAGCCGAGTTTTGTAGCATATGACTTTGACCCTTAGCCATATGTGACAGGACCATGGGTCCCCTGACCTGGAACAGCCAATCCAGGGGCTGTGCATCTCCTGATTTAGAAAGAGGAGGTAGCCGGGCTTGGTGGCTCACGCCTGTAATCCCAACACTTTAAGAGGCTGAGGCGGGCGGATCACTTGAGGTCAGGAGTTCAAGACCAGCCTGGCCAACAGGGTGAAACCCTGTCTCTACTAAAAGTACAAAAATAGGCTGGATATGGTGGCACACACCTGTGGTCCCAGCTACTTGGGAGGTTGAGGCAGGAGAACTGCTTGAACCCAGGAGGTGGAGGTTGCAGTGAGCCGAGGTAGTGCCACTGCCCACCAGCCTCGGAGACAGAGTGAGACTCTGTCTCAAAAATAACAGATAAGCTGGACCAATCGGATTCTTGCCTGGAGCATTTGAAGGAAGAAACTGTAAGCTTGAGAGAATGGGCAGCTACTGTTAAAAGTGGACATTTGCAGCCATGAAAAAGAACAAAATTGTGTCTTTTTTTTTTTTCACATGGATTCTCACTCTGTCACCTGACTGGGGTGCAGTGGCACAATCTCGGCTCACTGCAACCTCTGCCTCCTCGGTTCAAGCGAGTCTCCTGCCTCAGCCTCCCGAGTAGCTGGGATTGCAGGTGCGTGCCACCATTCCCAGCTAATTTGTTGTATTTTTGGTAGAGATGGGGTTTCACCATATTGACCAGGTTGGTCTCAAACTCCTGACCTCAAGTTTTCCGCCTTCCAAAATCATGTCTTTGCAGCAACAGAGATGCAGCTGGAGGCCATCATCCTAAGCAAATTAACAAAGGAACAGAAAACCAAACACCACATGTTCTTACTTATAAGTGAGAGCTAAAATGTGGGTACTCATGGACGTAAAGATGGCAGAAATAGACCCTGGGGGGGGACGGGCACTGTGGCTCACACCTGTAATCCCAGACCTTTGGGAAGTAGAGGTGGGAGGATTGTTTGACCTGAGGAGACCAAGACCAACCTGGGCAACATAGCAAGACCTTGTCTCTACTAAAAAATTTTTTTAAAAATTAGCCAGGCATGGTGGTGCACGCCTGTGGTCCCAGCTACTAGGGAGGCTAAGGTGGGAGGATCATTTGAGCCTGGGAAGTTGAGGATACAGTGAGCCACGATCGTGCCACTGCACTCTAGCCTGGTCAACAGAGCAAGGACTTGTCTCAAAAAAGAAAAGGCCGGACACGGTGGCTCATGCCTGTAATCCCAGCACTTTGGGAGGCTGAGGCGGGCAGATCACCTCAGGTCAGAATTTCGAGACCAGCCTGACCAACATGGAGAAACCCTATCTCTACTAAAAATACAAAATTAGCTGGGCGTGGTGGCGCATGCCTGTAATCCCAGCTACTAGGGAGGCTGAGGTAGGAGAATCACTTGAACCCGGGAGGTGGAGTTTGCAGTGAGTGGAGATCGTGCCATTGTACTCCAGCCTGGGCAACAAAAGTGAAACTCTGTCTCAAAAAAAAAAAAAAAAAGACACTGGGGACTCCTAGAGAGGGAAGGAGGGGGACAGGGTTGAAAAACTAACTCTTGGTACTGTGCTCACTCCCTGGGTGATGGGATCCATTGTTTTCCAAACCTCAGCATCACACAATATTCCCATGTAACAAACCTGCACAGGTACCCCCAAATCTAAAATAAAACTTGGGGGGAAAAAAAGGTGACTTTTAAATATCATAACATAGAAAGAAACCAGAGAGGCCACAGTGGGCCTTGTGCAGCGGAAGTTATGAGGGAGAAGAAATGTGGATCGGATGAATTTATGCAGTAGAGAGATTGTAGACTGACAGGTGAGATACGGCAAGAGAGAGCAGGGAACAGGAGGCCTGTAGGAACCCACGACTGTGTCGTGGGCAGAACACCCGAGGGAAGCCCACAGACTCCTGTTCCCAAGGCCCCTGGGGCAGCCCTGGGTCCAGAGGTGTCCTTTTACCGCTCTAAGGCTTCAATTTGCCTGTCTGGCTTTTCCTGGGCTCCTGGGCCTGGGTATCTCCTTCTTCACCCACCAGCTTCCCATTCCTTGAGTGTCTTTTGTTTTTCTTACGACCAGAAAAGTCTTATCTTAAACAGGGATCTTAGATGTAATTGCACTTTTCAGCTGAGTAAGAGGAGAGAAATACAAGAAAGAGCCATTCATTCACTGAACACATGTTGAGAACTCTCTGTGCCCTGAGCCACTTTGGGGAGACAATAACTTGAATGCACAGTATTATTCAGGGAAGAAAGAAGACAGACAGCTAAGCAAGTAATTCTGCTGCAATGAGATGAGCCTGAGAGAAGGAGGAAGGACATGATTGTCTCCAAACCCCAGCAACCTCAGAGCCAAATGTCTCCAAAGCATAAACTACACTGGAAATGTATGCTTGGAGTTGAAGATGAGATGTAAGTGTTTGATAATTAACAAGCATATGGGAAATTTTATTTCAGTTCCCCTCCTTACCACTACCCCAGGATCTGCAATCCTTCCGTCTCTATTAAAAAGAATTAAGGCCAGGCATGGTGGCTCACACCTGTAATCCCAACACTTTGGGAGGCCGAGGCGGGCGGATCATTTGAGGTCAGGAGTTCAAGACCAACCTGACCAACATGGTGAAACCGCATCTCTACTAAAAATACAAAACAAAACAGAAAAAAATTAGCTGGGCGTGGTGGTGCATGCTTGTGATCCCAGCTACTTGGGAGGCTGAGGCAGGAGAGTCACTTGAACCTGGGAGGCGGAGGTTGCAGTGAGCTGAGATCGCACCACTGCATTCCAGGCTGTGTGACAGGGCAAGACTCTGTCTAAAAAAAAAAAAAAAAAAAAAAGAATTAAAAACAAACAAACAAGGTGTATCCTGAGAGCTTTTGCACAGATTAATTTTTACAGTGGGTGAACCCCACAAAAGTACAGCTTTTAGTTACTGAGAACTGTGATAACAAAAGCAATATCCATGGTAACTGATCAGAAACATAGGAAATCTGTGACGAATCCCTGATGAAACAGATAATCGGACCAGATGATACTGACTAATTAATCTAGTTATAGAACCTTACGAGAAAAAGAATAGTACCTTCAGGTAGCAGGAGGCCCACATCTCAACACAGCATCCATTTGCATCGAGATACCAAGTGAATCACCTTTTTCTCTGAAAATGGAGATCTGAGACGGAAAATCTTTGTGTATGTTGGCAGGTTGGTGGACAGGCAGGAGGCACGGAATGAGGAAGAGCTTGCATATTTGGATGGGAAATGTAGCCTCGTTTTCTTGATTCACTTATTTCATGGGCATTTAATACATCCACTGGCCCATGCATGTAATCCCAACACTTTGGGAGGCCGAAGAGGGAAGATTACTTGAGACCAGGAGTCTCAAAAAGAAAAAAAATTTTTTTTGAGACGGGGAGTCACTGTGTCACCCAACTTCTGACTCCCGGGTTCAAGCGATTTTCCTGCCTAAGCCTCCCGAGTATGTGAGACTACAGGAATGCATCACGACTCCCAGCTAATTTTTGTATTTTAGTAGAGATGAGGTTTCACCACATTGGTCAGGCTAGTCTTGAACTCCTGACCTTGTGATCCGCCCACCTCAGCCTCCCAAAGTGCTGGGGTTACAGGCATGAGCCACCGCGCCCCGTCAAAAAAAAAATTTTTTTTTAAATTCATGGTGGATTCACAGATTGATGTTGGATATCAAAAGGTACATTTAAGAAGCAGTAAAGTCCTGTGTTTGGGGAACCCTCTGGCCAGGCCTCTGAAGCAAAAAAGGTCCAAGGAAATTTGTGCCAAACTTTGCAGAAGGACTTTAGCTCTGTGTGTGTGTGTGTGTGTGTGTGTGTGTGTGTGTGTGTGTGTGTGTGTCAGTATCTCACTGTCGCTCAGGCTAGAGTACAGTGGTGCAATCATAACTCACCACAGCCTCCATCTCTCGAGCTCAAGCAATCCTCCGGCTTTAGCCTCCCAAGTAGCTGGGTCTACAGACATGCACCACCATGCCCAACTGGACTTTAACTTAATTCTTACAGACTTAGGAGAGACATATTCCATGCACAAGACCCCAGCAAAGTCCTGGGATGTGATTGCTTGGCAATTAGCCCTGACCCAGCGACATTTCTGCTAATGTGGCCTGGAGAGTAATCTGTGACCCTAGGCATGGATAGTTAGGACTTTATGCCCAGCTCTTCCTCTCTCTATGAATGTCTCTATACACAAAAGCTGGACAGAATTATAGACCTTCCCCTCCTTGCCTTGTGGGGACCTTGTGAACATGCACCATGTGCTGTTAACTTCTGAAAGAAATAGCACTGCATAAATCATCTGGGCTGAAATTTAATTTTGATATTATAATAGAATCAAGCCTGTGAAGATGACCCTAAGGTCAGCTGAAGGAAACAGGAATTGATTTCTTCATGAAGTCATGGTGCAACAAACCCCTGGCCAGATGTGACCTGGCAAATGTCCACATCTGCATCAGAGAATTCACACTGTCATCCTTTCACACTTAGAAAACAGATTAATAACGAGGTAAGGAGTGATCACATTAACCATGGAACAGCTGCCTATCTGATGAATTGGAATGGGCAGCAGTATATGCAAGTTACATTTTCAGAGTCAATGAGTTTTGATAATTGAGTTTATCCCTAGCAATGAGTCCAGTTCTAGGAAGTCTAGATAAAAGCGTTATGGGTTTTGTTGGCTTAAGTGTTTCCTGCGCAAGGACCATTAGCTTTGTGTGACTTTTTTGGACTTTTTCTTGTCATTACAGCTGCGATAGAACTTCAGAGTTCTCCAGCCTCATTGCCACCCCCCACAGAACCCCTTTTCACTGTTTTTGTTTTTTTGGGTTTTGTTGTTGTTGTTTTGAGACAGGGTCTCACTCTGTCACCAAGGCTAGAGTGCAGTGGCACAATCTCAGCTCACTTCAACCTCCGCCTCCTGGGTCCAAGCAATTCTCCTGCCTCAGCCTCCTGAGCACTTGAGACTACAGGTGCGCACCACCACACCCAGCTAATTTTTGTATTTGCATTAGAGATGGGGTTTCTCCATGTTGGCCAGGCTGGTCTCAAACTCCTGGCCTCAGGTGATCCTCCCACTTGGCCTCCCAAAGTGCTGGAATTACAGGCGTGAGCCACCATGACTGGCCAGAATCCCTTTTTAAACAATATATGGAAAAGTAAGCAAATCACACCAGAAAAAAGTAATCACTCTGCTTAATGAGTAGGTAGGTAGAAGGGGCTGGCCCTTTCTCCAGTTGCCCCCACCCCATTACACACAGTTATACCCCTGAGCGAAGGACCTAGGGAGGACAGTTTGAAAACCACTGCAAAATCCACAAGAAACTTCCACATCTCCTGATTAACAAAATATTGACCAGGCTCGGTGGCTCACATTTGTAATCCCAGCACTTTGGGAGGCTAAGGCAGGAGGATGGCTTAAGGCCAGGAGTTCAAGACCAGCCTGGGCAACATGGTGAAACATCATCTCTACAAAAAATACAAAAAACTAGCTGGGAGTGATGGCATGCACCTGTACTCCCAGCTACTCAGGAGGCTGAGGTGGGAGGATCACCTGAGCCTGGGAGGTTAGCAGTGAGCCATGATCATGCCACTGCACTCCACCCTGGGCAACAGAGTGAGACAACCCTGCCTCAAAAAAAAAGAAGAAAAGGCAACGGGGCAGAGATAGGAGGCGTTTAGGAGCTGAGGAGCCTGGGAATCAACCAGATTTGGTGGACAGAGGGCTCCAACCTGGGAGGAAGAAGACAGGTTTGGAATGTGGGATGGGACAAGGACATGGAGGGTCTTGAATATCAGGGTAAGAAAGTTGGCCTTTGTCCTGAGTCATGGGGCTCTGCGAATGGCTAATTGTATTATTAATGGTTCGCTGGGGCTGCCATAACAACGTACAGCAGGCTGGGCAGCCTAACCAACAGAAATTTATTTCCTCATTGTCCTGGAGGCTGGAAGTCCAGGATGAAGGTGTGCGTAGGACTGGTTTCTCCTGAGGCCTCCCCCTCCTTGGCTTGTAGACCCCATGTCTTCCCTATGGACTCACATGGTAGACCTCCTGTGGGTCCTAATCTTTTATTTATTTATTTTATTTTATTAATTTATTATTTATTTATTTTGAGATGGAGTCTTGCTCTGTCGCCAGCCTGGAGTGCAGTGGCATGATCTTGGCTGACTGCAATCTCCACCACCCAGGTTCAAGCAATTCTCTTGTCTCAGCCTCCCGAGTAGCTGGGATCACAGGCATACGCCACTACACTCAGCTAATTTTTGTATTTTTAGTAGAGACAGGTTTTCACCATGTTGGCCAGGATGGTCTCAATCTCCTGACCTAGTGATTTTGTGATTCCCCTGTCTCGGCCTCCCAAAGTGCTAGGATTACAGGCGTGAGTCACCATGCCCAGCCTTATTTATTTATTTTTAAGATGAAGTCTTGCCTTGTCACCCAGGTTGGAGTGCAGTGGCGCGATCTTGGCTCACTGCAACCTCCACCTCCTGGGTTCATGCAATTCTTCTGCCTCAACGTCCCAAGTAGCTGGGATTAAAGACATGCACCACCACATCCGGCTAATTTTTGTGTTTTTAGTAGAGGTGGGGTTTCACCATGTTGGCCAGGCTGGTCTTGAACTCCTGACCTCAAGTGATCTACCCGCCTCGGCCTCCGTAAGTGCTGGGATTACAGGTGTGAGCCACTGCGCCCGGCCCTAATCTCTTCTTATGAAGACAGCAGTCATATGGGATTAGAGCCTACCCTAATAGCCTCATTTTAACTTATTTCCCTCTTACAGACCCTATCTCCAAATAGATTCACAATCTGAGGTACTAGGGGTTAGAATTAATATGAAGTCATATGAATTTGGTAAACCATAGCACCAAGATTTACATTTACATTATATATTCATGTTATATACTATATATGTTAATATAATGTACTTACGTTATAATTTATTCTATGTTTATGCAATACAATATAACTATTTAAATATATGTGTGTGTGTGTGTGTGTGTATATATATATATATGCTTTTTTTTTTTTTTTGGCATAATCTCCGCTCACTGCAACCTCTGCCTCCCAGGTTCAAGTGATTCTCCTGCCTCAGTCTCCCGAGTAGCTGGGACTACAGGCACGTGCACCATACCCGGATAATTTTTGTATTTTTAGTAGAGACAGGGTTTCACTATGTTGGCCAGGCTGGTCTCAAACTCCTGACCTTTGATCTGCCTGCCTCAGCCTCCCAAAGTGCCAGGATTACAGACATACAGATGTGAGCCACCGCGCCCAGTGTCTGTCTGTCTCTCTCTCTCTCTCCCTCCCCCTCCCTCCTCTCTCTCTCTCTCTCTCTCTGGTCTCTCTTTCTCGGTCTCTCTCTCTCTTGTCTCTCTCTCTCTCTCTCCCCCACACACACACACACACACACACACACACACACACATATATTTAAAAATCTTCTGTCAATCGTGCAAAATAAATTTGATAGACCCCAGGCATAGTGTGGAAGCAGAAGGAGTGAGAACAAGGTGAAGCTTGAAGACGAGGCACATACGGCTGTAAAACAGCACAGGTGCAATAAGCGGAGAGCAATAAAAGGTGGTTGTAATTAAATGCTGGCCAGGATGGTGCAATCCCTAACTACCGCAGGAGCTCCAGGAAGAGAGAGAAACCGGTGGCGGGTGGAAAGTGTGGAACGGGCTTGTGGAGGGGTTAGACCTCAAAGTGTGGGGCGGTTGTAGGAAGGAGAATTGAGGGGGGAGTTACCTTGATAAAGAGGTGCAGGGTAGAACCACAAGGACCAGCTTCCTAGCTGGAGCTCGAGTTTGCAAAGCTCTCTATGTAAGGTCTGGACAGAGCTGCATTGCTGGGGTCTTCTCAGCCAAACTCGTTAGCTTAGGAAGCTGCTACTCAGGGCACAAAATTTCAATAGGCAGGACTCTGCCCTTGCATCTTAATTGATCCTGAAGAAATGCCCAGACACAGTGCTGAAAACCCCAGTCAGCAGGAGGACCACTTCCTTCATTCAGTGACTTGGTATTTCACATCTGCATTCTGCTGGAATCCAATGGGCAACCTTACTGCCTCCGAAGCCCTCCTAGGAACTTACAAACGCCAGCCCCCGACGGGGGAGAAAGGTGGGGTGCCATCAGAGGTACCTGACACCCGCTGTGGTGTACATGGCTGTGCGTGTTTTAATGGGACTTTTTTTTTAAACTTATTTTTAGACAAGCTCAAATAACAATCTAGAAAAGCCAGACTCCAGAGAACAATGAGAAAATGTAGAGAAGCCAAATATAAAAATACTGGCACATGCAAAAAAATAAAATAAAATAAAAAAATCAATTCACTTCCACAGATTACAAGTGGAAATTCCCAGAGGGACGAGTAGATTTTGGAAGAGAAAAAGAGATTATATTTTATGGGAAGAGATACAATAACCATTCTCTTCCCATAAAACAAGTGATGGAAGATTGTCTCTGCTTCATAGATATACACTGCACATTTTCTGGATAATACCAACAGGAAATCAATAGGATCTTTTATATGTGAAAAGACATTATCTCTCTGGACTCCCAGCTCGGCTAATCGGGCTACAGAATATCTTCACGAAGATTTGCCACTGGCCATTAATCTTGGTCCTGGGACAGTAAGTAGCCTGCAAATCTAGATCTTTGTTTATTTTTAAATTATGCTTATTATTTATTTATTTCTTTATGGGGGAGATAATCACGTTCAAAGCGTCACTCTCCATTAGAGTCACAGAGCCTCCAGATGATATTCCATGACGAGTGTCTCCACGGCAGACCAGATGCTCTCAGAGAGCCCCCTCCTGCCCACGTCCACGCTGGGTGATGGCCATGTCATTAGCCACCAGAAGCTTTATCTGGGTATAATTTGACAGCTATGACAGGCTCAGCAGGATTTATGGGATCTCCTGGTTTTTGCCTTTATTGATCTGAAATAGAACCAAAGTTAATATTAGCAAAAAACACTTTGTGCTGCGTTCATTTACCCATGAAAGGCTTTGGTGACTGGTGGCTTTGAACATTTATTATACAAGTGTTCTTGGCCAGCTCCAGGTCGTGAGTCTCATGATGGCCAACAGACTAAAGATTCTGACCTCTCCTCCCACAGGAGGATCTAACCACTATCCTGGTAAGACCCTTTCCTTTTCCAAGAAACCTTCATCATCACAGGGTATAGAGCCCATTAGTATCGAGTTTGGATTTCGCACTGGCTCTTCCCTGGCTTTAGTTTGCTCTGGCTGCCCTAAGTACCAAAGTCTGAATGGCTTAAAGCAACAGGAATCTCAGTGGGGACAGTGACTCACACCTGTAACCCCAGCACTTAGGGAGGCCAAGGCGGGAGGATCATTTAAGGCTAGGAGTTGGAGTCTGGGCAACATAGTGAAACCCCCACCTCCAAGAAAAATACAAAAAATAAATAAATAAATAAAAATTACAGGCATAGTGATATGTGCCCGTGGTCCCTGCTACTTGAGAGGCTGAGGTGGGAGCATTGCTTGAGCCCAGGAGGTCGAGGCTACAGTGAGCCAGGATCATGCCACTCTACTCCAGCCTGGGTGAAGAGACGGTCATATATATTCTCTCGTAGTTCTAGAGGCTTGAAATCTAAACTCAGGCATCCCCAAGGCCACGCTTTCCCTGGCGGCTCTAAGGCAGGATCCTTCCTTGTCTTCGTGGCCTCAACATCCTTCGACTTGCAGACACACCATCACGCCCCTAAGGTGGCCGTCTCCTTCCTGCATCTTCACATCATTTTCCCTCTGTGTGCATCTGTGTTCAAATTTCCCCTTTAAAAGGACACCAGTCATATTGGATTAGGACCCCACCCTAATAACTTTTTTTTTTTCCGAGATAAAGTTTCACTCTTGTTGCCCAGGCTGGAGTGCAGTGGTGCAATCTCGGCTCACTGCAACCTCCACCTCCCAGGTTTAAGTGATTCTCCTGCCTCAGCCTCCCGAGTAGCTGGGACTACAGGCGTGAGCCACTGTGCCCAGCCTAATGATTTCATTTTAATTAAATTACTTCAAAGGCTCTATCTCCAAATACAGACACAATTCGAGGTCCTGGGGATAGGACTTGCCTTCAACATATGAATTGGGGGCACCCAATTCAATCCATAACAGCCCCTCAAAAGACTTCCCTCTTGTTAAATGCAGACTAGGTCATTCCTAACATGATCAGGGTAGATCGGGGTTCTCAACCTTGGCACAGCTGACATCTGTCAAGATAATTTTTTGTTAGGGGAAGCTGTCCTGGACACAAGATAGGGTATGTATGTATTTATTTATTTATTTATTTTTGAGACGGAGTTTTGCTCCTGTCGCCCAGGATGGAGTCCAATGGCGTGATCTCAGCTCACTGCAACCTCCACCTCCCAGGTTCAAGCGATACTCCAGCCTCAGCCTCTGGAGTACCTGGGATTATGGGTGTTCACCACCATGTCTGGCTAATTTTGGTATTTTTAGTAGAGACAAGGTTTCGCCATGTTTGCCAGGCTTGTCTCGAACTTCTGACCTCAGGTGATCCGCCTACCTTGTCCTCTCAAAGTGCTGGGATTACAGGTGTGAGCCACCATGCCTGGCCTGACATAGGGTATTTATTAATAGCAGGATCTCAGGCCTCTACCCACTAGATGCCAGTAGCACCTCTCCCCCTCCCTCGTGAGAACCAAAAATGTCCCCATTTATTGCCAAATGTCCCCTGCAAGGGGAAGAGCGCCCCCAGTTGAGAGCCACTGAATCAAGTGAAATATAGACCAACCTTAGAGAAGCATTGCCGGGGGCTGGACGCGGGTGAAGAGGTCAGGGCGCTCACACATCAGCCAGAGAGTCTTCCCCTAAAAGCGATGGATCCTAAGCAACCCCCTAAACATCCAAATTCCTTCATGAATTTCACAAGTAGTTATCGTATGCCAAGTGTACATCAGGCGCTGATCTGGGCACTGGAGGAAAAAAGAGAATGAGGCATTTTATTTATTTTTATTTATTTACTTATTTTTATTGTTTTGAGATGGAATCTCACACCGTCACCCAGGCTGGAGTGCAGTGGCACAATCTTGACTCACTGCAACCTCTGCCTCCCACTTTCAAGTGATTCTCCTGCCTCAGCCTCCCAAGTAGCTGTGATTACAGGCGTGCACCGCCACACCCAGCTAATTTTTGTGTTTTTAGTAGAGACAGGGTTTCGCCATGTTGGCCAGCCTGGTCTCAAATTCCTAAGCTCAAGCAATCTGCCCACCTCGGCCTCCCAAAGTGCTGGGATTACAGGCATGAGCCATCATGCCCAGCCTGGGATGCTGAAATTTTCCAGGGCAGGAGAATCACTTGAACCCAGGAGGCGGAGGTTGCAGTGAAGCAAGACAGTGCCATTGCACTGCAGCCTGGGCAACAGAGCATTACTCTGTCTATAAATAAATAAATAAATAAATAGCTGGGCATGGTGGCTGGTGTAGTCCCAGCTACTTGGAAGGCTGAGACAAGAAAATCAATTCTACCCAGGAGGCGGAGGTTGCAGTGAGCTGAGATCGCGCCACCGCGCTCCAGCCTGAGCAACAGAGCGAGACTCCATCTCAAAAAAATAAAATAAAGTAAAATAAAGATAGGGTTACCAGATGTCTCTCTTCTCCAGGGACAGACCAGATTCTCACTCTGAAAAAGAGTTCCAGTCTGGGTGATAATATGGCCACCCCACTTACTCGGAAGTAAGAACTCCCAGGCAGCATCTCTTGAAAAGTAAAGGTGCAGCGCGTCACGGACTCGGAACCTCCCCCTGGGCTCCTCTACTGGGGCGCATCTCAGTTACCTGGACCCAGTTCAAGGATGGGTGAAGGCCTGTTTTTGCCAATGACTAAACAACCTTGAAGAAGTCTGTGCACGTCGGTCGTTATGTCCTTGGTTCTGGCAGGAAGCAGGTGTGCACTCTGGTCATGAGGGCAGCTGCGTCGTCTTGGGTCTCCTTTCCTCCTCGACTCACTGGTTCTGATGCACTGAACAAATGATATGCCTGGATTGCTAGTCTTTGGCTGTGATGTCTCCTGCTAGAATTTCCATCTCTCCCACAGCCTACCCTGTGGGACCATCTGCTTCTTTACAGCAAATCTCACCTCACCTGTTGACATTTACATGCACATGCCAAAACTAAGAGAAAGCCTGAAGGATGTGGGACATGAGGAGCTGGGGTGTTCCTGGGTCGCTCCACGCCTTATTAGTCAGGCAGGCTGGAATGTGGTTGAAAATCAGGGAGTTATGGATACACATTCCAAAGCCCCCGGTGACATGTTCAGAAGGAACGGAACTCCAAGACAGGCAAAAACAACAGCCCTTGTTTAATTCTGAAGTTTACATGCATGTTGGCACCATTCTATCCCAACCTTTTGTTTCCATGGAAACCATTTATGATACCACAAGAAGAGGATTCTGACCAAAGTGCGGAAGGAATAGCAGCGATGGAAACTAGCTTTCAAATGAGCTTCAGGTAGTGGGGGAGGATGCGGGGTGGGGGGTGGGGGGAACAAGGATCCTGATATGGTTTGGATTTGTGGCACCACCCAGTCTCATGTCAGATTATAATCCCCAATGTTGGAAGAGGGGCCTGGCGGGAAGTGATTGGATCCTGGGGGAAACTTCCCTCTTGCTGTTCAGGTGATAATGAGTGAGTTCTCGTGAGATCTGGTTGTTTAACGTGTGTAACACCTCCCCGCTTCCCTCTCTCTTCCTCCTGCTCCAGCCATGTGGGATACGTCTGCCTCCCCCTTCGCCTTCCGCCATGATTGTAAGTTTCCTGAGGCCTCCCCAGCTATGCTTCCTTCCCCAGCTACCGTGAGCCAATTTAACCTCTTTTCTTTATAAATGGCCCAGTCTCAGGTAGTTCTTTACAGCAATGCAAGAACAGACTAATACAGAGCCAGGCCCAGTGCTATTGCTAGGGAGAACGACTCTCTCAAGATTCCCTAGGATGAACACTTGTGGCCCAAGCACAGCCCACTCATCCCAGGGTTGATTCTGATGATCTGGCTGGCTGTGTAACCCTTCCAAAAACTGCTTTACCCTTAAGTTTTCCTTTCTTTTCTCAAGAAAAAAAGTGTTGTTCAGGCCAGGGGAAAGCACGCTCTGATTCAACCCAAGCATGGAGAGGCGTGGGGTAGAGGAGCAGAAATCACCCAGAGTATTAGTTTCCTGAGCATGCTGTAACAAACTTGCTAGTTTGAAACAACAGAAATTTATTTTCTTACAGCTCTGGAGGTCAGAAGTCCAAAATCTGGGTGCCAGCAGATCCAGGCTCCCTCTGAAGACCCTAGGACAGACTCCTCTCTTGCCTCTTCCAGTATCAGCGATTTGCTGGCCTGTGGCTGCTTCACCCCAGTCTCCGCCTCTGTCTTCTCATGGCCCTCTCCCCTGTGTCTGTGTCTCAAATCTCCCTCTACCTTTTCCTCATAAGGACACCTGTCAGTGGATCTAGAGTCCGTCCTAAACCCAAGATGATCTCAAGATCCTTCATTACATCTGCAAAGACCTTTCTTCAAATAAGGTCACTTTTTCATGTTCTGGGAGTTAGGACTTGGACATCACTTTTGGGAGCCAGGATTCAACCCACTATACCCATAGAACAAGAGACTTTGCCCTGGCAGCTGTAAAAATTCACATTTCACTTTGCGATGCCGAGGCGGGAGGATCAGGAGATTGAGAGCATCCTGGCTAAGATGGTGAAACCCCGTCTCACCAAAAATACAAAAAAACATTAGCCAAGCATGATGGCACGTGCCTGTAGTCCCAGCTACTCGGGAGGCTGAGACAGGAGAATCGCTTGAATCTGAGAGGGAGGCAGAGACTGCAGTGAGCCGAGATCGTGCCACAGCACTCCAGCCTGGGCAACAAAGCAAGACTCTGAGACTCCGTCTCAAAAAAAAAAAAAAAAAAAAATTCACATTCTGAGCACCAAATGGGAAACCCTGTAGGTCTTGAAGCTTTGGTCAATTTCAGAAAAATTGCTTGAGCAATTCCTACCACTCCAAGACCTGGGCATGGCAGGGAATCTGGGGCGTTGCCATGGTGATTCTAAACCTTGAAACTTTTGTCTTTTCATATTGTTTGCAAGGAACTAGTTACTCAAACCTCATATGAAATGCAGGAATCCAACAGATAGGCTGTTTCTAGAGTAAGCTCATTGCTTGGAGTGAGAACTGCCCTCTGCCTTCATTGAAGAAACAGCATCTATGTCATTCTCGAGATTCTCCCCAATGGCCACTGTACTAGGCTCAGCAACAACCCTAAACTTTTGATATAATCAGACATATTTGAGAGTGAGGAGGACAGAAGAGGTAGAAGAGAGATGCTTCAATACCTCCCTCTACCACCCCTATTCAGAAGAAATTTTGAAAATGCTTGAAGGAGGCCAGGCACAGTGGTTCATGCCTATAATCCCAGCACTTTGAAAGGCCAAGGTGGGTGGATCACCTGAGGTCAGGAATTCAAAACCAACCTGGCCAACGTGGAAAAACCCCATCTCTATTAAAAATACAAAAATTATCTGGGTGTTGTGGTGTGTGCCTGTAATCCCAGCCACACAGGAGGCTGAGGCAGGAGAATTGCTGAGAGGTGGAGTTTGCAGTGAGCTGAGATCGTGCCACTGCACTCCAGTCTGGGCCACTCTAGAGTGAGACCCTGTCTCAAACAAAATAAAAATAAATAATAAAAATAAATTTTAAAAGAGAAAGAAAATGCTTGAGGCTGGGTGTGGTGGCTCACATCTGTAATCCCAGCACCATGTGAGGCCCAAGGTGGGAGAAGATCACTTGAGGCCAGGAGTTCAAGGCCAGCTGCAGCAACCTAGTGAGACCTCATCATTATTCAAAAATGAAATTAAAAATTTAAAAGGAAAACTCTTGACTCTACTAAGATGCTGTTGGTAACATGGACAGCCTCTGCATGAACAGCGTATCGTGATTAACATGACTTTGCCACACACATCTCTTACAAGCTGCAGAGGGCCAGGTGGTGGGTGAAAGCCTGTTTGTTTCTCCAGGAAACAATGAACCTGGGGGAGCCGTGGCTTTCGTGGAATCTTCCTGGAAGTGTCACACAGGTAAGCCTGTGAAAGGGAAGATTTGGGTAAGTTCATCAGAGTTTCAGTCTGGACAGGATTTTGGCTGAAGATTCTCTTGGTAATTTCCTTTTCGTGAAATAAAAACCCGAGTGACTTTGCTCGTGTTCATCCATCCATCACCTTCTAGCTTCAGCATCCTGCTTCCAGCAGCGTGCTGCGGCCTCATGTAGCATGCTGAGGCCTGAGCACATGGTCTGACTTTGCAGCTGTGGCTCTGAGCCCCTGAGTACCTGCCGAAAATGAGGATGCAGAGAAAAACCCTCTCCTTGATGGTGTCCCACATGGCAGAAACAGGTTTTCCTCCTAGAATATTTTCAGGCCAAGGATCAGCTTCACAATGGAAAACCGGGAGTAGGCCGGTCACGGCGGCTCATGCCTGTAATCCCAGCACTTTGGGAAGCCAAGGCAAGCAGATCGCTTGAGCCCAGGAGTTTGAGACCAGCCTGGCCAACATAGCAAGACCCTGTCTCTACACAAAATACAAAAATTAGCCAGGTGTGGAGGCATGTGCCTGTAGTCCCAGCTGCTCAGGAGGCTGAGATGGGAGGATTGCTTGAGCCCAGGAGGTGGAGGTAGCAGTAGCCAAGATCACACACCATTGCATTCCAGCCTGACAGAGTGACAGAGTAAGACCCTTTTTCAAAATAAAAAAAAAAATGCAAAAAGATGGCCGGGCATGGTGGCTCACGTCTGTAATCCCAGCACTTTGGGAGGCCGAGGCAGGTGGATCACCAGGTCAGGAGTTCAAGACCAGCCTGGTCAAGATGGCGAAACCCCATCTCTACTAAAAACACAATAATTAGCTGGGTGTGGTGGTGGGCAACTGTAATCCCAGCTACTTGGGAGGCTGAGGCAGGGAATTGCTTGAAGCTGGGAGGCAGAGGTTGCAGTGAGCCAAGATCATGCCACTGCACTCCAGTCTGGGTGACAGAGCAAGACTCTGTCTCGAAAAAAAAAAAAAAGAAGAAGATAAACCAGGACTGGGAAAACAGAGCTGGTATGTCGGTGGTATGTCGGCTTATTGTGAGCCTTCCGGAAGGAGGTCGTGCACTTTTGAAAAGAACCAGAGAAGCCAGGCACTATGGCTCATGCCTGTAAACCCAAGGCTTTGGGAGGCCAAGGTGGGCGGATCACCTGAGGTCAGGAGTTCGAGACCAACCTGGCTAACATGGTGAAACCCCATTTCTACTAAAAAAAAAAAATACAAAAAATTAGCCGGGTGTGGTGGTGCGCACCTGTAATCCCAGCTACTCGGGAGGCTGAGGCAGGAGAATTGCTTGAACCTGGGAGGCGGAGGTTGCAGTGAGCTAAGATCGCTCCGTTGCACTTCAGCCTCGGCAACAAGAGCAAAACTCTGAGGAAAGAAAGGAAGGAAGGAAGAAAGGAAGGAAGGAGGGAGGGAGGGAGGGAAAGAAAGAAGGAAGGACCCAGAGAATCAAACACATCGTCCACAAAACAGCACTGCCTCTGCACCAGCAGGTGATGGGGGGCGCCATTTTCCCGAAACCTTCCCCCTTCCCCTGTTCTAAACCTTCAAGTTCAGTTTCTTTCCCCCACTTCTGTTCATTGGGACCACAAGTCTGCCCTCTGCTGGTTAAGGGACATGCGAGCATTACTACGACTGGGAAGGGGACCAGTGCTGTGGCCCCTTAACGGATGTTTTTCCCCTGGAGGGACAAATGTAGGCAGTAATGTACTTACCTCCTAACTCATGGAGACTTTATCTTAGAGTCAGAGCTGTGGAGTGACCGATAAAACATTCTCTGCGTTCATGGGTCACAGATAACATCTACACACCGCATATCCCAGGGAATTCTAAAATCAAGCTGGCGTTATCACACCTAGGGCTAAAAGTCCTCGAAACATCATGATATAAATTAATCTAAAAGAGAAAACATAAATAAACCAAGTAAACATAAAAACAGTCATTGAAAGAGACAAACGTGAGACTGAATCCTGGTCTCTCTATTTACTAGCTCCATGAGCTGGGACAAATACGTCAACTTATTGACAATAACTCAACTTCTCTTTTTTTTTTTTTGAGACAGGGTCTGACTCTGCTGCCTAGGCTGGAATGTGATGGCATGATCTCAGCTCACTGCAACCTCTGCCTCCTGGGCTCAAGGAATCCTCCCACCTCAGCCTCCTGAGTAGCTGGGACTACACCCAGGCGCCACCACACCTGGCTAAGTTTGTGTTTTTGGTAGAGACAGGGTTTTGCCATGTTTCCCAGGCTGGTCTCGAACTCCTGGGCTTGAGCGATCTGTTCACCTCAGCCTCCCCAAGTGCTGGGATTACAGGTGTAAGCCACTTTGCCCTGTTATTCAACTTCTCTAAACCCCAGTTTCTCTAACTGTAAAATGAGGCTGTTCATAATTGCATCAGATAATTGTTGATTAAATGAGATCATTAATCAGGTAGCACAGGACAGTATTCAGCACATTGGAGACATTCTTTAAATCAGGGGTGTCCGATCTTTGGCTGCCCTGGGCCATATTGAAGAATGGTCTTGAGCCACACATAATATACAGTAACACTAACAATAGCTGATGAGCTTGAGCTAAAAAGAAAAAAAAAGTGCCAGGAGTGGTGACTCATGCCTGTAATCCCAGAGCTTTGGGAGGCCAAGGCAGGCAGATCACCTGACGTCAGGAGCTCCAGACCAGCCTGGTCAACATGGTGAAACCCCCACCTCTCCTAAAAATACAAAAATTAGCCAGGCCTGGAGGCACACACCTGTAGTCCCAGCTATTCTGGAGGCTGACACAGGAGAATGGCTTGAACCCAGGAGGCAGAGATTGCAGTCCACCAAGATAGCGCCACTGCCCTCCAGCCTGGACGACAGAGTGAGACTGTGTGTCAAAAAAAAAAACCAGCAAAGAAATCTCATAATGTTTAAAGAAAGTTTACAAATTCGTGTTGGGCCACATTCAAAGCCATCCTGGGCTGCATGTGGCTGGCGGTCCAAGAGTTGGACAAGCTTGCTTTAAAATGTTAGCTTAAATATTTTTCTTTTTCAATCATTTTATTCTAGAAGCTAGAAAACTTCGCTCAGAGTGGTGCAGAGGAAAAACCAGTGTTGGTGAAGAGGAGTGTGTATTGAGACACTCGTGGTGTGCAGACACCTTCGTCACCAGCAGTCCTCAACCGGGGGCAATTTTGTGCGCCTAGGGGGTTTTGGCAAAGTCTGGAGACATGTTTTGGCTGCCACAACCGGGGAGTGGTGCTACTAGGATCTAATGAGTAGAAGCCAGGCATGCTGCTAAATATCCTTCAATGCATAGATTGGTGCCTACAACAAGGACTTATCCAGCCCAAAACATCAGTAGCACTGAGATTGGGAACCCTCTCCGGCCTCACGAGAAGCGTCTTCAGCTTTAACGTTGAAGAACTGAGTCTCTGGTCAGCCACCGTACACAATCAAAGCTGTGCTTCTCTAAAGTTGAAACCTCATTTAGAAATGCCAGCTATGAGCACTGTGAACAGGTGTGGCCCTAAGCAATTGTGACTCTATTGAGTTCCAGAACTTACTATCTCTTGCTAACCAGTAGCATTTCTGCTTACAGCTTGGCTTTTCAGATGACAATAGAAACAGTAACAAAGTCTCTGGATTCAAAGGTCACCCGAAGTGAGGGGGGTCAAGGCTCCATACATACGTATAATATATATTTAATCATAATAAAATACACATAACATTAAACTTACCATCCTAACCATTTTTAAGTGTACAGTTCAGTAGCACTAAGTACACTCACATTGTTCAGAAATCAATATCCAGAACTCTCGTCTTGCCAAACTGAAACCCTATACCCATAAACAAAAATGCCTCCATTTTCCACCCCCAAGGACTCTCAATATTTTTGTAAAATACAGAAAAACAAATTGAAACAAAACAAAACACAAACCAACCAACAAAAACCCAGACGTTTTTTGTTTTGTTTTTTTTTGAGACGGAGTCTGGCTTTGTCGCCAGGCTGGAGTGCAATGATGCCGTCATAGCCCACTGTAGCCTCAACCTCCCAGACTCAAGCGATCCTCTCACCTCAGCCTCCCAAGTAGCTGAGACTACAGGAATGTGCCACCACGCCAGGTTAATTTTTAAACATTTTTTGTAGAGATGGGTTCTCACTATGTTACTCAGGCTGGTCTCGAACTCCTGGGTTCAAGCTTCCCAAGTTGGGATTACAGGAGCCTGCTACCACTCCTGGCTAATTTTTGTATTTTTAGTAGAGGTGAGGTTTCACTATGTTGACCAGGCTGGTCTCAAACACCTGACCTCAGGTATGCCACCTATCTCAGCCTCCCAAAGTGCTGGGATTACAGGCATGAGCCACCGCGCCTGGCCACAAAGTATTTTTAAAAATTAGCTGGGCATGGTGGTGCACGCCTGTAGTCCCAGCTACTTGGGAGACTGAGGTGGGAGGATTGCTTGAGTCCAGGAGTTGGAGGCTGCAATGAGCTGTGATCATGTCACTGCACTCCAGCCTGGGCGACAGAACAAGACCCAGTCACTAAAAATAAAAATTTTTAAATAAATAAATAAATAAGGCCTTGGAGAGGTCCCTCATCCCTTCTATCATATGAAGAAGCAGTGAGAAGATAGACATAAACCAAGAAACTAGCCCTCACAGGACACCAAAATGCCGGCACCTCGGTCTTGGAGTTTCCAGCCTCCAGAACTGTGAGAAATAAATGTCTGCTGTTTGAGCCACCCAATCTATGGTCTTTGGTTACGGCAGCCCAAACGGACCAAGACAGGAAGTTACCAAATTGCACAGTCATGTGCTTCCTGAGATCAGAGATGCTGAGGAGAATGCTTAGGGCTCTCCTTGGCAATGTTCTGCTCTGGGGGGGGTCCTTGGTACTCAAATCTGAACTCTGTTCCTCTGCCTATCAGTGAATAAAAACATCTCCTGGCTTCTCCACTTCCAGCATTTTTTGCTTCCAGCTCTTCCTCTCCTCCCAGTTTTCGCATGCAGTAGTCCCCCTCTTATCCACAGGTGACACGTTCCAAGATCCCCAGTGGAGATCTGAAGCCTCAGATAGTAACCATCACTATGTATATTGTTTTTTCCTACAGACTAAATGCCTATGATAAAATTTCATTTGTACATTAGGCACAATAAGAAATTAACAGTAAGTAATAATGAATAGGACAATTATAACGATGTGCCAGCATCATTACTCTTTTTTTTTGAGACGGAGTCTTGCTCTGTCACCAGGATGGAGTGCAGTGGCGCAGTCTCGGCTCACTGCAACCTCTGCTCCCTGGTTCAAGCAATTCTCCTGCCTCAGCCTCCTGAGTAGCTGGGATTACAGGTACGCGCCACCACGCCCAGCTAATTTTTGTATTTTTAGTAGAGATGGGGTTTCACCATGTTGGTCAGGCTGGTCTCGAACTCCTGACCTCATGATCCGCCCACCTTGGCCTCCCAAAGTGCTGGGATTACAGGCGTGAGCTACCGCGCCCAGCCAACTACTCTTACAAGTTGGGACCAATGTTAAGTAGTAGAAGAGTTTCTTGAACACAAGCGTGGTGATACCATGACAGTATTTCTGACAACCAAGATGGTAAAGTGACTAACCAGCAGGGAGAGCCTGAATGCGGTGGACAAAGGGAGGATTCACATTACAGATGGGACGAAGTTTATAGTGAGACATTCATCACGCTGCCCAGAATGGTGCACAGCTTCAAACTTATGGATTATTTCTAGAATTTCCCATTTAATATTTTCTTTTTTCTTTCTTTCTTCCCCCTCACCTCCTGCCCTTTTAAGACAAGGTCTTTCTCTGTCACCCAGGCTGGAGTGCAGTGGTACCCTCAAAGCTCACTACAGCCTCCATCTCCTGGGCTTAAGCCATCCTCCCACCTCAGCCTCCCGAGCAACTGAGACTACAGGCACACGCCACCACACCTGGCTAATTTTTGTCTTTTTTGCAGAGATGAGGTTTGCCATGTTGCCAAAGCTGGTCTTGAACTCTTGGACTCAAGGAATCCACTTACCTCAAACTTCCAAAGTGCTGGAATCACAGGCATGACCCGCCATGCCTGGCCCATTTAATGTTTTCAAACTGCAGTTGATCATGGGTAACTGAAACTGCAGATGATGGGGGAACTATGTACATTAAATACAGGCCCAAAGAACTGACTGTACGCTGGGCACACAATGCTGTTGGAAACATCAATATTTCAACCACTTTTCTCAAGGCATTTATAGTCTGATGAGAAATTTCTTTTTTTGTTTGACTTTTTGTTTTTGTTTTTGTTTTTTTGAGATAAGTTCTCACTTTGTCGCCCAGGCTGGGGTGCAGTGGCGCAACCTCAGCTCACTGCAACCTCCGCCTCCTGGGTTAAGCGATTCTCCTGCCTCAACCTCCCAAGTAGCTCAGATTACAACGCCCATCACCATGCCTGGGTAATTTTTGTATGTTTAGTAGAGACGGGGTTTCGTCATGTTAGCCAGGCTGGTCATGAACTCCTGACCTCAGGTGATCCACCCACCTCAGCCTCCCCAAGTGCTGGGATTATAGGTGTGAGCCACCATGCCCAGCTTGGAAATAAATTTCTAAATGATGGAAATTTGGAAATGAAATGTAAGTTGCACAAATGGACAAATGGCATAATATTATGTTGCACAAAGGGACTTTGATTATGCCTGATGAAAACACATGCCAGAGCTTACATTTGTTCCCTCCAGAAATCTCACTAAAATAAGAAAAAAGTGAAACGTTTATAAATGTTTATGGACAAAAGGAATGGAAGAGAACATGATATCAGAAAAAAGACATCGCCAGGTGTGGTGGCTCACACCTGTAATCCAAGCACTTTGGAGGCCAAGACGGGCGGATCACCTGAGGTTGGGAGTTCAAGACCAGCCTGACCAACATGGTGAAACCCTGTCTTTTATAAATAAAATGAAATTTAAAAAAAGAAAAAAGACATCCATGAAATATTGGGAGATGTAAATGGAGGGGCCCATGCCACCTGGAAAGTAAGCTGCTTTGTGCTGCAGGACCCAGGAGTAGTCAGGAATCAGAGGCCGAGCAGCGGTGTTGCTAGTTCTTTATAAAGAATAAGTAAGAACCCCAGATCTCCTTTCCCAGTCCACCCAGCTGAGCAACTACACCACCTCCACCACTACAGAAAGTTAACTCCAAAGGAAGACTTTGGAGTCTCAGTATCAGAACATAGCTAGACACCAGATATTGTTCCAAAAAATAGGAATTCTGTGAACATTTGGGTACTGAGATGCTATTCCCAGATCCTTCCCCTGCAGGGCTTTTACCTTCCCCAAGCAGGATAAAAGAGGACTTCTCTCTGGGAAACCCGATCCACCCAAAGGGGAAAAATCTACAGATCTAACATCTGGGGGATCTGACCTAATGATTCTCTATGATGCTCACCAAAAGAATAGCTTTGAACATGCACGTGGAGCTCCCATGAATAGACAGCTAAAGACTACTAGAGCGCTGAAGGAAGTCTACCTACAAAAAAAAAAAAAAAAAAATATGGCCAGGTGCAGAGGCTCATATCTATAATCCCAGCACTTTGGGAGGCTGAGGCAGGCAGATCACCAGAGGTCAGGAGTTCAAGAAAGTTCACTGAGCACACAGCACAATAAATTCTAAAAGGCCCAAACATGCCAGGCATGGTGGCTCACACCTGTAATCCCAGCACTTTGGGAGGCCAAGGCAGGCAGATCACCTGAGGTCAGGAGTTCAAGATCAGCCTAGCCAATGTGGTGAAACCCCGTCTCTACTAAAAATACAAAAATTAGCTGGGTGTGGTAACAGATGCCTGTAATCCTAGCTACTTGGGAGGCTGAGGCAGAAGAATCACTTGAACCCAGGAGGTAGGGGTTGCAGTGAGCCGAGATCACGCCACTTACTACACTCCAGCCTTTTTAGGCAGAGTGAGACTCTGCCAAAAAAACAAACAAACAACAACAGAAACAAAAACTGCCCTTACAAGATACATCACATGGAATTTCAGAACACCAAGAATAAAAGCAATGCTTCCAAAGGAAAAAATACAAAGAGTAGGACAGAATTACTCTTAGTGCTAACAATACTGGAAAATTGAAGATGGTATAATAATGCCTTCAAAAGTCTGTGGAAAAATTTTTGCAATCTAGACTTTTATACCCAACCAAACAATGTACTTATCAAACTATCAAATATACAGGTAAAATAAAAATATCCAAGTTCTCAAAAAACTGTGGGAACATTTGGTCCATCAAAACAATGGAATAAAACAAAAGAAAAGCCTGGCAACAGAGCAAGACTCTGTCAAAAAAAAAAAAAAGAATAGGAAATGGCATTCAGGAAACAGGGATGCCAATACTGGAAAGAGAAGAAGGGTTATCCTACAGTGATGGTATAGAGAAGATACAGGATTGGAGCAGGCCATATGATTCCATATATAAAATTCTAGAAAATGAAAGATAATCTATAATTACAGATAGTGGATGAGTAGTTGCCTGGACATAGGGGTGAAGGGAGGAATAGATTATAAGGGAGCATGAGAAAACTTTTGGGTGTGCTGGAAATGTTCATTATTTTAATTATATGAATGTGTCAAAACTCATAAAATTGTTGACTTTAAATATATGCATTTTATTACACCTTAAATCAGAATCAAGTTGTCAGAATCAAAACAGAATCACTAATGTTAAAAATAAAGAAATTTTTAAAAAGGCCAACCCTGACAGAGTCAGGGAAGGTCCTGAAGAGAGGGTTCTCATGCTTGTATGCCTCATAAAAAACTATCACAAGGCCCCCGGGGGGGGGCTATGCTGCAAAAAACACGACCTAGTGCAACGGCCATCCCAACCTTACACAAAACATACTTCTGCAAGGAAATCTGCTCGGTGATTGCCTGTCCAACCTCAGACTGGTGCCACCCCTGTTACTGATCTTTGTAGCAAGGATAATTATTTCAAAATAATTATGTATTCTCTTTCTCTCTCTCTCTCTCTCTCTCTCTCTTCTTCTCCCCCCCCCTCTCTGAGATGGAGTCTCCCTCTGTCACCCAGGCTGGAGTGCAATGGCACAATCTTGGCTCACTGCAACCTCCGCCTCCTGTGTTACAGCAATTCTCCTGCCTCAGCCTCCCAGAGTAGCTGGGACTACAGGTGTGCACCACTAGGTCCAGCTAATTTTTTGGTATTTTTAGTAGAGATGAGGTTTCACCATGTTGGCCAAGCTGGTCTTGAACTCTTGATCTCAGGTGATTCGTCTGCCTCAACCTCCAAAAGTGCTGGGATTACCGGCATGAGCCACTGTGCCCAGCCTCTTCCTCATTTTTTCCTTTAAACAATGTGTCTTCCTGTACCTCCCTGAATATGCACATAGTTTACCGTAACATGCATATTTCTATTGCAATGCTCTATTCCCAAATAATATCTTTTTCTTTTGGAGAACTTCTCTCTGTTATTTAGGTTGACACTTTTTTCTCTTTTTCTTTTTTCTGAGACAGAGTCTTGCTCTGTCACCAAGGCCGGGTTGCAGTGGCACAATCTCGGCTCACTGTAACCTCTGCCTCCTGGGTTCAAGTGATTCTCATGCCTCAGCCTCCCAAGTAGCTGGGATTATAGGCACCTGCCACCACGCCTGGCTAATTTTTGTATTTTTAGTAGAGATGGGGTTTTGCCATGTCAGCCAGGCTGATCTCAAACTCCTGACCTCAAGTGATCCACCCGCCCCAGCCTCCCAAAGTGCTGGGATTACAGATGTGAGCCACTGTGCCCGGTGGCTGACATATTTTATACCAATAAAGCAGTAAAAAAAAAAAAAGAAAGAAAAAGAAAGAAAGAAAAGAAATTTAGGAAAACGAGAATTGGTGAAGTGGAAGATTGGTCAGAGGTAACTATCCACAAAGAAGCCATAGAAATCAAAAAAAAAAGAAAGATACAAAAGAGAGAATAAAAAGCAGATATGACATGCTCAAAAGGTTTAACATGTTTTTTTTGGGGTCCCAAAATGAGAAGAAAGAATCACTTTCCAGCAGCTCTAACAGAACCTAAAGGAAGTGAAATGATATCACCGAAGTGCTGGAAGACAAAAGAACTGCTAAAACAAATTTTCTACCCAGCGAAAATATCCCTTATTAGTGAAAATAAGAGAAAGGCATTTTCGGATGAGCAAAAGCTGAGGGAGTTCTCCAAGACCAGGCCCCCCCCCCAGCTCAAAGAAATTCCACAGGGTGATTTTTGGGCTGAAGGTCAGTGACCTCAACAGGGAAGCTCAGCGATGAGGCAAAGAAGGAAGAAGTAAGATGTTCAAGGAGTGTTCAGAGAATAAGCAATGTATTTTTTCTGACTAGAACCAAAGATCTATAAAGGCAAGCCGGAGGGTATAAGGCTGAAAAATACATTAACCCAGATCACCAAGAGTCCTAAATGTCAGGCAGGAGGAAGAAGAAAGAGAGCATATCTGGAGAAATACGAAAGTTAAGAAAAGCCAGAAATGGTGGCTTACACTTGTAATCCCAGCAACTGGAGAGGCTGAGGCGGGAAGATCAAGTCAACCCAGGAGTTCAAGGCTACAGTGAGTTAGGATGACGCCACTGTGTTCCAGCCTGGGTGATGGAGTGAGACCTCATCTCCTATTAAAAAAAAAAAAAGTTAGGAGAGAGAAAAAGCATAGTAGTCAAGGACAGAGAGGTTATAATGAAGAGAAGTCAAGTGATATTGTTAAATAATGCCTAGTCCAGGCAGAAAACAAATGTCACTGGGTTCAAGAAGTCATAGGAAACGTAGGGAAGGTGTATTTGTGAAATGATGGGATGAGCAAAGAATTCAAAAGTGAGTGGTGGAGATATGTGACCTCTCAAAAAGAGACTTCAAAAAAACATGACATCACCAAATAAACTAAATAAGGTACCAATGACCAATTCTGGAGTGGTGGAGATATGTGACCTCTCAAAAAAAGAGTTCAAAAAAACATGACCTCACCAAATAAACTAAATAAGGTACCAATGACCAATTCTGGAGTGGTGGAGATATGTGACCTCTCAAAGAGTTCAAAATAATACAGGCATGGTGGCTCACGCCTGTAATCCCAGCACTTTGGGAGCCTGAGGCAGGGGAATCACCTGAGGTCAGGAGTTCGAGAACAGCCTGGCCAACGTGGTGAAACCCTATCTCTAGTAAAAATAGAAAAGTTAGCCAGGCATGGTGGGAGACTGAGGCAGGAGAATCACTTGAATCCAGGGGTTGAAGGTTACAGATTGCACCACTATACTCCAGCCTGGGCGACAGAGCAAGACTCTGTCTCAAAAAAAAAAAAGCAAGAGTGAGTGGTAAAGGAAGCAGAAGCAGTAGATGCTTCCACTTAGAAGTCTAACAAAGACCAAACTCTACTTCTCCAAAATAGGACCCTTGGTCACTCCCCCTCGCAAGCCTGCCTCTTCCCCAGTCTTCTTCAGCTCCATAAACAGCCTTACTACCTAGTAACTCAAGCCAAAATATAGAAGTAACCACCATCATGCCTGTAATCTCAGCACTTTGGGAGGCCAAGGTGGGCAGATCACGAGGTCAGGAGTTCGAGACCAACCTGACCAACATGGTGAAACCCTGCCTCTACTAAAAATACAAAAATTAGCCAGGTGTGGTGGTGCACACCTGTAATCCTAGCTATGCAGGAGCAGGAAGCTGAGGCAGGAGAATCACTTGAACCCAGGAGGTGGAGGTTGCAGTGAGCCGAGATTGCACCATTGCACTCCAGCCTGGGTGATAGAGGGAGACTCTGTCTCAAAAAAAAAAAAAAAAAAAAAAAAAGAAGTAACCACCAATTATTTTCTTTATTCCCCAAGCTCAATCAATCAGTAATTCCTGTTGCCTCCAGTCCAGTGTGTGATCCATCTGTGACCATCCGCATTGCTCCTGGCTGAGTCCAAGTCCAAGGCCACCGTCATCTCTTCCTTGGAACATTGCAACAGTCTCTGATGGGTTAAGGGTGAGAAGATGCTTCCATTCTTGCTCTCTGGAATCCAATCTCTCTGGAGTGATCATTCAGGAGGGACAAAAATCAGACCATGTCACTTCCCTGCTTAAAATTCTTCAGTGGTTCCCCATTGTGATCAGAATGAAATTTCAATTGCTGAGCACCACCTTTTTTTTTTTTTAGATGGAGTTTTGCTCTTGTTGCCCAGGCTGGAGTGCAATGGCATCATCTCAGCTCACCACAACCTCCGCCTCCCAGGTTCAACTGATTCTCCTGCCTCAGTCTCCCGAGTAGCTAGGATTACAGGCGCATGTCACAACGCCCAGCTAACTTTGTATTTTTAGCAGAGACAGGGTTTCTCCATGTTGGTCAGGTTGGTCTCGAACCCCCAACCTCATGTGATCCGCCCGCCTTGGTCTCCCAAAGTGCTGGGATTACAGGCGTGAGCCACCACGCCCGGTGGAGCACCGCCTTTAATGTCCCTGGTGATCCCCCCCGGCTGGTGTGGTTTCTGTAACCTATTTTCCTATTGCTCTCCTACCTTAATCAGCTCTGTGTTCACCAGCTCTCTCCCTGGTACTGCACAGCAAGCTTGTTCCTGTCCCGAAGGCTTTGCCCTGGAACATTCTTCCCCCAGGTCTTGCAAAGCTGGGTCCTTCTGGTCATTCAATTCAAAATCACCTCCTGGGATAGATCTTCCCAGACCAACCAACGTAGAGTTCCTTTCCTCCACCAGAGATGTTCCACCTTCACATCACTATGTTGTATTTTACTTACAGCACTGATCATCCGAAATTATCTTGTGTATTCACTAACTTGTTTGTTGTCTGAACCTCCCCGGTACAGTGTTAATTTCACTAGCATAAAACCCATTTCCCTCTCGTGAATTGCTGAAACTCCAGGACCCATTTCAGGACTCCGTCTTCAAACTTAAGGATAAGTGGAATAGACACTAGAGTGGGGGGGGAATATATAGGGTATTAACTTGAGATGAAAATTAAAATATTGCCAGGTAACACTGCAGTCCAGTTGAAGTTAGAAGACACGAACTCTGTATTTTCCAAGACTTTCTCCGGCTACTCTTGACAGTCTGGGAGGGGATAGAAAGGTTGACAACAGAGACAACACCAAGTTTAGGCAGAGCCAAAAGACAAAGGACTGTGTCACTGAATGGTCAAGAAAGCAGACTGGACTGGGGTCCCCCCTAAGGATGCTGACAGATTGGGGTAGATCAATACATAGAGACCAAGGACCTAAAGTTCCCAAGCAGAGAAAACCAGTCCCACAGGCACAATGGAAGAATGACATTGCAGGTAAAATGCTGAGTGGGATTAGACTCTCAGCCTCTGGGAGTGGCTATCTCAGTAGAGGCAGGTGTGGCTCTTTCTGCGGGTATCCCAACCCTTCTGCAATGATCATCTTGGCTAAAGACTAGTCACTGTATACTCAGGAAGAAGATAACATCAAGAAAATTTAATTCTTGAATGCTGGCAAATTTCCCCTTCTTTCCTTAAGCAAAGGATCTTTTTTCCCCTAACTCCTTTAACAGGGCTGTCAGAGCTCATGAGGGAGAGGAAGGACAGGCTATGAATGGCAAGCAAGCACTAAATCCCAGTCTGGACTCAGTGACAAAGGAATAAGAAAAGATTATAGGTAATTTTTCTTCCTGAATTATAGAAAGCGTGTGGATTCAGCCTGGCTGTAGAAGGGGTGGGGCAGGCTGCCCACCCCTGCTCTCAGGAGAATTACTCAGGAAAAAGGGGAAGGGCTGCAAGCCTTCCAGCTGGGGTTGCAAATCAAAATGCGGGATTCTGGCCGGTGCAGTGCTCACACCTGTAATCCCAGCACCTCGGGAGGCCAAGGAGGGCTGATCGCGAGAATTGCTTGAACCTGTGAGGTAGAGGTTGCAGTGAGCAAGAAAAAGAAAAGAGGTGGAGGTTGCAGTGAAAAAGAAAGCAAAAGGCCAGGCATGGTGGCTCACATCTGTCATCTCCACACTTTTAGAGACCAAGGCCACTCCACTCCAGCCTGGGCAACAGAGGCAAACTCCATTTCAGAAAAAAAAGCAGGATTCCCAGTTATATTTGCATTTCAGATAAACAAAAAGTCATTATTTAGTACATGTAAATGTTTCCATGCAATATTCGTATACTTTTTTTTTTTTTTTTTTTTTTGAGACAGGGTCTCACTCTGTTGCCAAGGCTGGAGTGCATTGGCACTATCAGAGCTCACTGCAGCCTCGACCTCCCTGGGCTCTGTTGATCCTCCCACCTCAGCCTCCCAAGTGGCTGGGACCACAAGCATGTACCACTATGCCCAGTTAATTTTTGCAATTTTTGGAGTTGTTTATCTAAAATTGTTTATCTAAAGTTGTTTATCTAAAATTCAAATGTAACTGAGCATAGTGTTTTAATCTGGCAGCCCCACTTCCAGTACTAGAGGGAGGGCCCCAGCAATGGATTGAGCCATTAACAGAGAAACCTTCCTGAGTGGCTACACAGATACCTGTGCTGGAAGCAGAAATGTTTTAGGGTCATTCTGAATATGAATGGTGATGGAAGTAAATATTCTTATGATTACTATTTAAAGATGGGGCCAGGCACAGTGGCTTACTCCTGTAATCCCAGCACTTTGGGAGGCCAAGGCAGGTGGATCACCTGAGGTCAGGAGTTCAAGACCACCCTGGCCAACATGGTGAAACTCCCCCATCTCCTACTAAAAATAAAAAAATTAGCTGGGCATGGTGGCAAGCACGTGTAATTCCAGCTACTTGGGAGGCAGAGGCAGGAAAATCTCTTGAACCCAGGAAGCAGAGGTTGCAGTGAGCTGAGATTTGTGCCACTGCACTCCAGCCTAAGAGAAAGAGTGAGACTCCATCTTAAAAAAAAAAAAAAAAAAAAAAAAAAAGGCCAGGTGTGTTGGCTCACGCCTGTAATCCTAGTACTTTGGGAGGCTGGGGTGGGTGGATCACAAGGTCAGGAGATTGAGACCATCCTGGCTAACAGGGTGAAACACCATCTCTACTAAAAATACAAAAAATTAGCTGGGCGTGGTGGCATGTACCTGCAGTCTCAGTTACTCTGGAGGCTGAGGCAGGAGAATCACTTGAACCCGGGAGGCGGAGGTTGCAGTGAGCCGAGATCGCGCCACGCACTCCAGCCTGGACAACAGAGAGAGACTCCATCTCAAAAAAAAAAAGAAAAAGGCCGGGCATGGGGGCTCACACCTGTAATCCCAGCACTTTGGGAGGCCAAGGTGGGTGGATCACGAGGTCAAGAGATCGAGACCATCCTAACCAACATGGTGAAACGCCGTCTCTACTAAAAATACAAAAATTAGCCGGGCATGGTGGCACGCGCCTGTGGTCCCAGCTACTCGGGAGGCTGAGGCGGAAGAATCGCTTGAACCCAGGAGGCGGAGGTTGCAGTGAGCTGAGATTATGCCACTGCACTCCCGCCTGGCGACAGAGCAAGACTCCATCTCAAAAAAAAAAAAAAGGCCAGGCGTGGTGGCTCATGCCTCTAATCCCAGCACTCTGGGAAGACAAGTGGGGCAGATCACTTGAGGTTAGGTGTTAAGACCAGCCTAGCCAACATGGCAAAACCCTGTTTTTACTAAAAACACAAAAATTAGCTGGGCGTGGTGGCACATGCCTGTAATCCCAGCTATGCAGGGGAGGCTGAGGTACGAGAATCACTTGAACCCAGGAGTCAGAGTTTACAGTGAGCCGAGATCATTACTACTGCACTACAACCTGGGCAACTGAGTGAGACTCTGTCTCAAAATAAATAAATAAAGATGAGAGAATTTGTTAACAATTGCATAAATGTGTATATTACATATAATATTTGAATAAATATAAAATACATATGTATATATATAGTGACATAAATATATTACATAAGTTTATATTTAAATGTTATCTATTAAGTTTTGCTTTACAGCTATGTTACAGATTGTTTTGTGGTCTTACCCAACCAAAAGAAAGGAAAAGGCCAGGCACGGTGGCTCACACCTGTCATCTCAGCACTTTGAGAGACCAAGGCGGGCAGATCATGTGAGACAGGAGTTCCAGACCAGCCTGGGCAACATAGCAAGACCCTGTCTCTACAAAAAATACAAAGCTTAACCAGGTATGGTGGGGGGCACCAGTAGTCCTAGCTATTCTGGAAGCTGAGGTGGGAGGATCACCTAAGCTTAGAGAGGTAGAGGCTGCAGTGAGCTGTAATTGTGCCACTGCGCTGCAGCCTGGGTGACGGAGTGAGATCCCGGCTCAAAATAAAAAAAAAAAAAGAAAGGAAAAGAAAAGAAAAAGAAAGCAAAGTGCTAGGCATGAGTGAAAGCGACTGGGTTTTGTCAGTTGCTCTGGCATGAGTAGTTTGTTGGATGTGCGTTTTTAACTTATAAATTTGTACTGCCCCTGGTTCCCGTTATTTTGCCCGTTGAAGATTAGGGTTTTGGAGGAGAGAAACGAGAGAGCCAGCCTCAGAAATAGATACATTCCTCAGGTCTGTGGTGCGTCGAAGTTTGCTTTCTATTTATCACCACCACTTTCCAAGTAACCATAACACAAAACCTTGTGGGCCCAAGAGAGGACAGCCCAGAGCAGCCTGAGTCACTGTTTATTTTGTTTGAGTGGTGATAAAAACCAGGTCATTCTCAATCATAGAAACACAGACCTGGGCGTAGTGAAACATATGTTATGTTCCATTTATATAATTCCTAGAGGCTGTGTTTTCCAAAGCAGAGGAGGGATGGCAAAGAACTTCTCTACCCAAGTGAGCATTATGGCCCAATTAATGTCTACAAACCTAAGGAAAAAAGGAATGTCTCAACATCATCGTTTGTTCCCTCAGCCTCTCTGTATGAAATTCTTGGCCAGGGTGGGGTAGCTCACGCCTGTAATCCCAGCACTTTGGGAGGCCAAGGCGGGCGGATCATGAGGTCAGGAGTTCGAGACCAGCCTGGCCAATATGGTAAAACCCTGTCTCTACTAAAAATATAAAAATTAACCGGGCGTGGTGGCACTCATCTGTAATCCCAGCTACTCGGGAGGCTGAGGCAGGAGAATCACTTGAACCCAGGAGGTGGAGGTTGCAGTGAGCTGAGATCACACCACTGCACTCCAGCCTGGGCAACTGAGCAAGACTCTGTCTTAAAAAAAAAAAAAAAAAGAAACAAAATCTTAAAGACTGGCAAATGTCAGCATGCACTTTGGCCTTAACCACAGCTCTGCAAAGGAGAAAAAGGGAAAGCCCATAAAAATTGCTGGAAGAGCTGATAGACCATGGACACCGTTGTGGAGAAGTCTCACACAACTGAAGAAATGGCCCTTAATTTACAACCTGGGCCGACAGTTTGTTCCAGGCTGACTCAACCCTCCTGAACAATCTGTCTCAGCACACCTCAGTGTCTCATGCCAAAAGATCCTAAGAGGGCTGGGCAACTTGGAAGGCATGAGACACAGGCCCAGATGGTGCACATCTGGCCAAAAATTAGAAAGAGAAAGAAATCAGCTTCTCAAATCCACAGACAGGTGTTTGGGGCTTCCCAGGAGACTTGCTTATGAAGGGCAACAGTGATGGCTCTGGGCTGATGGTTAGTAAAGGAACAACAGAGCTTTCTGAGACTTGGCACAGGTCAGCGGGAACCAAACAGGTGGCAAGAGTGGGCTGCTGTCCACCTTCCCTTGACAGTGGCATCATTTCGAAGACGTTTAAATTATTTAGATTATTGTAACCAAGACATCTTTAATAATGCACCAAACAGCAGGTACCAGGTTGAAATCAATTAGACTCCACCGATAAATTATAAGGGAGAAATTTGCAGGAGAATGGCTCTGGGGTAGGGACGGCAGGTACACATGCCTGCCAGAGACAATTATATCAGGAACCAAATGGGTATTGCCTCGTCATTTAAGCAGCAGAAAAGATGGCCAGGTGCTCCCAAATTAGGGCAATAACAAATCACTAAAATGAAGAGGTCTGTTCTGGGCAGGAAGGCTTCTGGGTGGCCAAGAAAAAAGACAATGGAGGTAGGAACAAATCTCATTTGGGGGATATTTGGGATCCTGATAAACCCTGCACTGGGGCACCTCTCGCTTCTTCCAGGAGTTTGGGGCCAGTGGGGTAACAGGTGGTGTCACAGGGGTTTGTCTCCCAGAGGATGACAACCTCCTGGAGCTGACTTCAAAGTTTCTCTTTCTAGGCAGAACGTAGTGGCTCATGCCTGTAATCCCAGCACTTTGGAAGGCCAAGGTGGGCGGATCACCTGAGGTCAGGGGTTCCAGACCAGCCTGGCCAACATGGTGAAACCCTGTCTCTACCAAAACTACAAAACAATGAATCGGGCGTGGTGGCGGGCGCCTGTAGTCCCAACTACTCGGGAGGCTGAGGCAGGAGAATCGCTTCAACCCAAGAGGTGGAGGTTTCAGTGTGCCGAGATAGCGCCACTGCATGCACTCCAGCCTGGGCGACACAGCGAGACTCAGTCTCAAAAAAAAAAAAAAAAAAGGAAGTTTCCTTTTCCAGTCTAGGAAAAGCCCTAAGGAGGCCTGGCTCCCGGAGACGCAGCCACCCCGCGTGCTGCGCGTCCACTGGGAGCACCCGCGTGGTCACCCAGCCCACGCTGCCGCGTCGCCGCATCCTGCCCTAGGCCGCGAGGGGGCGCAGAGCGCAGGCGCACCCCTGCGGAGCAAAAGCGGCTCCGGGCCGCCAGGGGCCGCTGTGGCGCAACCGGGCTGGCCCGCGCTGTCCCTGCCGCGGATCACCGGGCCCTCTTGAGCACTGCCTTGCGGGTTTGGCGGGGTGAAAGGTTGCGAAGATGGCGACGGCCTTGAGCGAGGAGGAGCTGGACAATGAAGACTATTACTCTTTGCTGAACGTGCGCCGGGAGGTGAGGCCAGCAGCTGGACGCCCTGGGGGCTGAGGCTGGGCCCGGTCGTTCGGGAGGGCCGGGCTGGCGGCCACCGAGCCACCACCGCCACGGGAGGCCCAGGTCCGGCGGGGAGGCCGCGTGACCCCGGCGATGTGCACGCCCGCCGGCCGAGGGAGCGGTCCCCACCGCCCAGACCCTCCCCGCTGCGGGTACCGGGGCCGGCCTCTGCCCCAGCTCCTGGAGGCTAGTGCTCCGCGTGCACTGTGTCCGGGCAGGGCCAGAGGCCCCCGCACCCACAGGAGGAAACGGGGCCCCCGAGGAGGCTACCGGAGTGGGGTTCGCAGTCCTCCGAGAGCCCGTCCCTAGCTCAGACCACATACCCGTCGTGGCTGAGGAGCTGTGTCATCGCCTGCCCCCAGCAAGATGGCAAACTGAGTCTCACCCACCAAGGTCAAGGCCACTAGGGAATGTCCTTAGGGCTTTATCTGGTTCCCGAGTCTTTTGTGGGGACGCACTGCCTCTGAAGTGGGTTTAGCCTCAGAGGCAAGCGTCTCGTGCCCTCCTGCATTCCCCTGGACCTGCTGTCCAGAAATTGAAGGCAGAGCCTCCGGGAACAGACCCTCGGCTCGGAGGCTATAGACTGGGAAGAAGCCCTAGGCCAAAAAGAAGTGGTGCCCTAAAAACAGCTTTAACATTCACACCAAGCGCTTGTACCCTGTCTCCTCAACAAATAAAGATAACACGAGGGAGTCTCACGTAGTCTGGCAGTGGTAGGGCCCTACTACACTTCCTTTCTTCATGGTTAGTCTGGAGTTACAGAGCTGAAGGGCGAGAAGCCTTCCAGGGTCAGGTCATAAGGTGGATCGGTTTTTCTAAGCCAGATCCAGAGTCTGGGACAGCCCTGCCGAAGAATTCCTAATTCCGTCTCTCAGGTTTTCCAGTGGTGATGAAAGCTAGCCAAATTTTGCTATCCTAAGCAAAGCGGGTTCAGTGTGTGTTCTCAGTAAATACTGGTCTATGTGGTGTTGATAATACTAACTTACCTTGTGTGGGACTACTGTGCTGAATGACCTTTGTGTTATCTCATTTAATGCTGAGAATAGCCCTTAAGGTAAGATGATAGCCTTTGATTTACAGTTGAGGAAACTAAGGCCTAGAGAGATTAGTAACGTGTCTAAAGGCACACTGCTAGAAAGTGCAAGAGCCTGAATTCAACCCAGTCAGCCTGACTCTGGAGCCTAGCTTGTGAGCTCTGTGCTATTCTGTCACCTTACCTTATCAGTCCTTGGACTGCAAAGCTGCTAGTTCTGGTACTGTATCCTTGAGCATCCCATGTAAGAATCTCTTGAATGTATGGGCCACTGTACTCTATCAGAATGTCCAGTGAAATATATTTGGGAATTGCAGATCTTGTTAGGCTGCCATAGGGCACCTGGTAGTTCTTGTTCTTATTAATCAACACTTTGGACTAATCACTTCTTTTTCTTTTTCTTTTTATTATACTTTAAGTTCTGGGATATATGTGCAGAACGTGCAGGTTTGTTGTATAGGTATACATGTGCCATGGGGGTTTGCTGCACCCATCAACCCATCATCTAGGTTTTAATGGGCTAATCAATTATTTAGCCTTCAGTCTCTTTCCCTTTGAATGAAGATGTCTGGCGAGTTATTGTTTTGTTTTTTTTTCCAGTTTTTAGAAGTCAAGCAATAAATGAAGCCAGCCTTTCTGAAATCATTTATACTTAGTCCAGGTTATCAGTAATTGAGCAGCCATTTACCAGGCATGCTGAACCTTAGGCAGCTGCTGATGATCAAGCAGGTCAAGAAAAACAGTTTTAGCCAGAGTTCTAGGTAAACATTTTGTCAAAGGTATACCTTGAAACTGCTGAAATTGTAGGGCCTGTCATTGTTTTTGGACTTATGAATGGGAGCCAAAGAAATTTTGTTTGTTTGTTTAGAGACAGGGTCTCACTTGCTCTGTTGCTCAGGCTGAAGTGCAGAGGTGAGTCATGGCTCATTGCAGCATTAACTTCCCCAGGCTCAGGTGCTCCCACTTCAGCCTCGGTAGTAGCTAAGACCACAGGCACATGCCACCATGCCCAGCGAATTGTTGTATCTTTTGTGGAGACTGGGTCTCTGTGTTGTCCAGGTTGGTCTCCTGAGCTCAAGCAATCCTCCCACCTCTGCCTCCCAAAATGCCGGGATTATAGGCATGAACCACCAGGCCCAGCCAGGCTTGTCACTGCTTTTAGACTTAAGGATGAGGTAAATTTTTCTTTTTTCTTTTTCTTTTTTTTTTTGAGACAGGTTCTTGCTGTATCACCCAGGCTGGAGTGCAGTGGCACAGTCATGGCTCACAGCAGCCTCGACCTTCCCCTAGCTCAGGTGATCCTCCCACCTCAGCCTCCAGAGTAGCTAGTATTGCAGACACGCACCACCACACCCAGCTGATTTTTTGTATTTTTTGTAGAGACAGGGTCTCACTGTGTTGCCCAGGCTGGTCTCAAACTCCTGAGCTCAAGCAATCCGCCCATCTCAGCCTCCCAGAGTGCTAGGATTACGGGCATGAGCCACTGTACCCAGCCAAGAAATATTTCCTTTAAAAAAAATTTTTTTTTTTACTTCTCCCAATGAGTGAAGGCACTTTCCGTATTTACGGCTATAGGTTAAATCCATATGAAACACACCCCTTTGCAGAAGTCACTTTCTGTTGCCTTTGTCAGCAAACTCTCTGTTAAATGTCATACTCAGGTGTGGTGTGCTGGTTTTCTGTCCCAGGATTCCACTAGAAGCCCTGAAGGTGATATCTGGGCTTGGTATTTACTGGAATTTTTTGTGTGAAATGAAACCTGAAGTTGAAATAACGTGATTTAGTTGAAGAAAAAGTCAGGGTAATCTTAATTCTTACATGTGTGGTTGGAAGAATATCTTAATACCTGTTTGTGTGTTTGCTGTCAGTAGCTGCCATTTAAGTATAGCTGTGAGAGGCAAGGTCCTCTTTCCACTAATACTTCAAGGTACCCTCAAAAGAGTATCTTCAAAACTCTCCATGTTCAATAGAGTTTAGAGACTTTTCTTTAGAAATCTCAAATGGAAACAACTCCAGACAAAACCAGGGACTCCTACTTTAAAATTACAAGCGTAATAGAGGTATATAATGGGAGTCATATTGAAATGTCAACAAAAGAATCTCCTTCTCCAGGTTTTAAACTTTATCCCCCTTAAATTTGTATTCTAGAGCAGGGGTCCTCAGCCCTGGTCTGTGGCCTGTTAGGAATTGGGCCGCACAGCAGGAGGTGAGTGGTGGGCAAGCAGGTATTACCACCTGAGCTCTGCCTCCTGTCAGCTCAGCGGTGGCATTAGATTCTCATAGGAGAACGAACCTGATTTTGAACTGCATATGCAAGGGATCTAAATTAGGTGCTCCTTATGAGAATCTACTAATGCCTGATAATCTGAGGTGGAACAGTTTCATCCCACCCCCACTAGTCTGTGAAAAAATTGTCTTCCACGAAACCAGTACCTGGTGCTGAAAAGGTTGGAGACCGCTGTTCGAGAGAGTGAAGCAGGCAGCTAGACAGGACCACCCATTCTCCTATGACAAGACCCAGGAGCATGAATGATTCTCCTTCTAGATTCCCTGTTTACAGAGCAGAGCCATCATCTGTCACGCCTGCCTCACATTGAGAGGAAGGAGTAATTTATCATTAACTGGGCACACCAACACCAGATTGGTTTTCTGGTTTAGTGATAGATGCATCGTCTGGTGTCTAAAATCTAACTGCTCTGAGGTTTCCAGGATGATTTTCCAAAATTTATTTGCAGAAAGGATTCTTTAACTGTAAATCAGAGTTAAATTTACCTGATCCTGTAATTAGGAACTTTAATCGACGCATTTTAAACCTAATGTTTTCCCAGACAAATGGCTACAATTCTTACTTTATCAATGTCCCACTGCCTTTGAAAGAATTTCATTTTTGCAGTGTTTTAAACTCAGCCTTTACTTGTCTGCAGACTGGAGGCACCTGTTTGAAGATCTCTGGTCCCAGTTGTTTTAACCTTAAACAGCCACCCTCCTTTTCAAGTTTTAAACACTTTTGGAAAAAAACACAGTTAAGTAAACAATGAAGTTATTCATAAAGTTTTTTTCGGGCAGTCCATGTATGGAGGTCGGTGTTCCGGGATCTCATCCTTCCAGAACAGCCATGAAACTAGAAGTACAAAAGCATCACCTACCAGTAAAAGGTTTACCCCAAGTCTCTGTGTTTCGTCCCTTCTCTGGTATAGGGTATATCATTATTTTCACAATTGTGGGTTATCTGGGTTCCTTTGCTGCAGGTTACAGCCACAGAGTAAGGCCCACCCGTTGAATTTGAACTGCACTTTGGAAGAAGGGGCTAGAGCAGTAGAGGAAGGTACCCTAGTCACTCTCAGGATTGACCTAGGGTCAAAGTCACCCACAAAGAAAGAGGCAGCAGACTCTCCAATCAGGACCACTGACTCAGCCATCTGCAGAAATTGACTTGTAAAAGGCTCAGCTGAGCCAGCTTGAGCCACTCAAATCCCTAAAGCAGTGTGTGTTTATACATTCATTGCTTTCTTATCAAACCTCGTGATGGGCAGTTAATTTTGTCTTAAGAGAAATAAAGATGGCTCTGAAAAGGTAAATTCCTTCATTTTCCATCTACTACGTTATGTTAAAGTTTGATATTTATAACGACTCCAGTTAAATGTGTGCCTTGGGCACATAGAGTTATCCCCGATTATCCAAAACCAGAACTTACCCAGATGTCTCCATTCCATAGAGTTTTCTGTAAGCCAAGAGGCTGAGCAGCAAGAATTTTAGCCCATGTCACCTGCCTCTTGTGTGACCTTCAACAAGTTATTTAAACTCAGCCTCCTCTTACCTGCAGACTGGAGGCACCAGCCTTATTTAACAGTGGGATAGAGGGAGGCCGCCGCACAGGGCTTTGCAGCCAGAGTTCTGTATTCAAATCTCATTTTACTCTTCTGGAAGTTTTATGCCTCAAGGCTAGTAATTTAAACTTTCTCCTTCTCAGTTTCTTTAATGTTCAAATGTAGGTGACAGGGAATGTCATAAGCACTTGCTGTAGGCCAGGATGACCTGCGTGGTATGTGCGTTGCTAGGTGCTGAGGATGTACGTAAAGTGCCTGGCATAAGTAGGTATTTAGGTAATATTTATTGTTGTTATTTCTTGGATTTTGATAAGTTTGAAGTCTTGCTTTTTTTTTTTTTTTTTTTTTTTTTTTAATCTTGGCTCACTGCAATCTCCACCTCTCAAGTTCAAGCGATTCCCCTGCCTCAGCCTCCTGAGTAGCTGGGACTGCAGGTGTGCACCACCACGCCTGGCTAATTTTTTGTATTTTAGGAGAGACAGGGTTTCACCATGTTGGCCAGGATGGTCTCAATCCCCTGACCTCGTGATCCTCCCGCCTCGGCCTCCCAAAGTGCTAGGATCACAGGCATGAGCCACTGCACCGGGCCTAAATGTTGCTTATTTTTAAAAAAGACATAAGGCTTGGGGGTGGCTCACACCTGTAATTCCAACACCTTAGGAGGCTAAGGCAGGAGCATAGCTTGGCACCAGGAGTTTGAGACCAGCCTGGGTAACATAACATAGCAAGACCCCATCTCTAATTTTAAAAAAAATTTTTTTAAATTAGCCAGGCATGGTGACATGCACTGTAGCCTGCAGTCCAGCCTAAGGTGGGAGTGCAACCGAAAGCAGGTCAGTTGTCCACTTCAAGCAGAGTCTAGTTAACAAGAGTGAGGCCGCATGCAAAGCCAGTGAATTTATTCCGAAGCCAACTTGGGGAAGGGGCACAACATCTGCTGTACCGCTTCACTTTTGGAGTGGGAAGCGGGCAGTTTGATAAGTTATAGGAGGAAATGAGCAAGGGCAGGGTCCCCCTGCTATATGGGTGCTTTATCTACCTGGCAGTTGAGTTGGCACCTTTCTGGGCAGAAATGAGTAAAAGTGGCCATGGGGGCTGCTTTGGTCTGCAGATCCACTGTCAAGAGATCCGTCTTGGAGCATAGTTAGATGAACTTGCCCTGTGGAGGATGTCTGGTGAAACGGAGGTGAAAGGTTATATTTTCGTTTCTAAAGGGCTAAGTAGGAAACAGGATACAGGGGAAAGGGGGAGAGGAGAAAATAATTAAACTATCTCTTAGAAAAATGGAGCCGAGCACAGTGGTTCACACCCGTAATCCCAGCACTTTGGGAGGCCGAGTTCGGTGGATCACTTGGGGTCGGGAGTTCGAGACCAGCCTGGCCAGCATAATGAAACTCCGTCTCTACTAAAAATACAAAAAAAGAGCCGGGTGTGGTGGCACATGCCTGTAATCCCAGCTACTCGGGAGGCTCAGGCAGGAGATTCACTTGAACCCAGGAGGTGGAGGTTTCGGTGAGCCGAGATTGTGCCATTGCATTCCAGCCTGGGCAACAAGAGCAAAACTCTGTCTCAAAAAAAAAAAGAAAGAAAAATTCCTGAAGCTTTTTTTACTTTCTGTTCAAAACACTGAGTTAGTTCTGTTTGATCTTTCTGAACTTGTGCTTCTTTTCCTGGAAGTTGGGGCTAAGCATGGGACTAGGGTGCAGCCTCAAGGATAACCTTTTTGGGTGTTTGGGGTAAAAGTAGGATAGCTGTGAGCCAAGCAGAGAGGAGGCAGAGGTGGGTGGGGGGGCTCAAGAGGGTGCCTGGGGAGTGGTGTTTGGAGAAGCTGCCTGTGCACGGGGAGGGAGCTGTGGAGGATGCCCCGCCACTTCCAGTGTCATCTCATAATTTAAACTGTGTTTCTTTAATGACCTATAAGCCAGTTATTTTCTGCTTTGGCCATTTCACACAATTGCTTCTTGAAATTTTAATCCTCTAATTTTGCATTATCTACCAAAGCACCTCTTTTGTTTCTTAAAGAGAATTCAGTGGAAAACTTTTGTATTTGCTGTGAACTTAGTAATAAAACAATGGAAAATAAAATAGAGGTCATGAGAGCAACTTGCTTTGCTTGGCTGTAGAATTTGAGTGTCTGCTTTTATTAACCTTTTATTTTAATTTTACTTATTTAGACCTTACCGTGTTTAAGAAAGGATGTAAGACAACGGATGAATAAATAAAATAGCATATATTTTTTAAAGGAGACACACATTTCTTAAAAAGAAGACAGTTGAGAACATTGCTGCTTTATTACCACGTTAAGGCACAAGCCTGGTACAGATCCCACTCTCTGGAAGGAGCTTGCAGCTTGGAGTGGAGCCTCTGAGATGGGAGTCTGACAGCTGATTCCTGTTTGGTTTGTGGACTGTCAGAATCACTCCTGCATGTTTTCAGTGTACAGCATACCCACCCTAGCTGACAGGAGCCAGAAAATTCTTCGGCAGTAAAATGCCAAGCCAGTAGAGATCAACCACAAGAAGTCTGCCTGAGTAGGCGGGATGTAACAGATGAACACGGACGAGAGAAGGCAGAAGGTCAGGCTTTTAGGGAGAAATAAGCCAATTTCTTACTGTTAAGATAGGATCTGAGCCATCAATTTTGGTGCAACTCTGGAGCTTGTTTCTAGAGACTGGGGCCTTTTTATTTTCTATTGCGTCTCAAGGGCAACAAATAAATATATGAACATGACCAGGAAGAGTGATGAAACCCAAGTTGTACAGTGGCAGCAAAATGTTTCTTAAGTCCTTGGAATGACCTCTGATTGGGAGTCGGGATTTTTCTCCCTTGGCCTGTTCGTTCTTGAATTCTGTGATTGTGAGGGATGTGCTGCAGAACTTGGTTCTGCCTCTGCCCCATAAACCTTACAGCAGATGTGCTTCCTGCCTTTTTTTTTTTTTTAAGTATTTGGGATTCTGTTGTTACTAATTGTCTAATCTTTTTTTCAAATTTATATTGCCATCTTGGAAGTATCGTGTTCTGTGAGTTTTGTAAGTTTTTTTTCCTTAACTCCGGGTTAAGTAGAACTCATTTAGGTTTAAAAAATTATTCCTATTTGTAGAAACCTTTTAGAATTGTTTTATCAGTCTCTTTGTTCAGCTTTTCTGACTCGTTTGTGATTTGTTTTTTCTCTGTTAAACTCTTTCCAAAGTGAAGCCTAAAATGTCTATAGGAGTCAAACTTCCAGAATCAGTGTAGGTCAGCCTGACCTCTGTCCTCAGCAAAGGTGAGATCGAATTCAGGAGTTTGAAGTGATGGACAGCTGAAATCACCTAGCCCACCCTTGCATGGTTAAGCACCAAGGAGCATCATTGGTGATGATTTGAATGTCCCGGGACAATGGTGGAGCTTCAGAAGGGGTCGTTGTGAAGGGCACAGCCCCAGGAGTCAGAGCCGAGCTTGAGTTTCTAGCAGGTTTTATGGGGCAAATTACCTAACCTGTCTGAGCCCATCATCCCTAAAATCCAGACAGTTTTACTGTTGTAGAGCTTTTGTGAGAATTCAGTGGGAGTGCATGGAAATTCTTGACGTAGCAGTGGGCATGTGACTGTAACACGAACGCCATTGTATTTCTGTTAGTGTCATGAGCATAGCCATTAATAAGGAATGCTCTTATTGGTTATTTACATAATTTGGATGACTCCTTGATGTGGTGTATATATTGGAAATACCTCTTCCCTCTCTGTATGTTGCCTTTTGCTTTCATGAACTGAAGTTTGGTTTGAGTTAGGCTACACGTTATTAGTTTGTAACCGTCTTTCAGGTTAGGGTCCGTAACCAAATAAACTCCTCCTCCATCTTCAACCAAGTCACTTGATCCTGCCCATCCTCGGGATTTTTATCTGTAAAATGGGAGTCTGATACCAACCTCAAGGCATTTTGAGTATTAAAGTATTAAGTGAGGAAATAGTGGAATTGTTTTGTTAGCTGTAAATCTGTATAAATGCATTTGTGACACCATTGACAAGCCTTTGAAAGCTCTGTGATGCTTCTCCGTCCTCCTTTTTCACCTTGCCAGTTTCGTGTTCCCTGTCCTTCCATAGCCCCTTCTCCAGGTTCAGTCCTCACCTCCTTGGCTCTTTTTAAGTCTGTGGCTTCAGCCCTGCATCTCTATCCGCCTTCCGGGCATCTCGCCACCTAGGTGTTGAAATTTACCTCTGCCCCAAGCCTGACTACCTCCTGATTTCTCCCTAACCCTGGAATGCTTGTTGATTCTTCTCCATTTCACTTTCAATAACTGCTTGTCCCATAGATCCATGAATCCTCTAGGACTTCAGCAGACTGTGATCCTTCATTTCTGTTTTAGCTTACAGGCTGCTGGCCACATAACCTCAGCCTTGAATTTCTGCTGCTGTTTCCTTTAAGTCTCTCTCGTTTTGTTTTTTGTTTGCTTATTGTCTGTCAAGCTGTACCAAATTAATCTTAATAAATAATACTGGTCACATTATTTCTCTACCCAGAAACTTTGTATGGCTTCCTCTTACTTCTTGGGTCAGGGTGAAATTAGATGTTTTGTGTATTTTCTGGCTACGTTGTGCTGATGTCCTGCCCTCTTCCACTGCAGAGGAAGCACCATGTGGTCAGGGGCGGTGGCTGTCTGAGTCACTATTCTGTCCCCTGCACAGTGCCAGGCACATAATGGTACTTAACAGATGTTTGCCGAATGAATGAGCAGACAGATGGGTGTCCACGTTAGTTTCTTACCTACTTCGTGTCTTCTGATGCCCCTTTGTGCCTGCCACTTTGCTCAGAATTATATTTCTGTCCCCAACACTGGCCCGTTTGCTCAGGGTGTTATTTTCCCCTGAAATGCCACAGCCCATCTTGGGTACCCAAAACAAATCAAAGTCCACCGTTTGTGTTGTCATTTGGGTCTCACCACCTCCATGAAGTTTTCTTTGCATTCTGACTGCTGTGAACGTATTTCTGCACCATTAATGTTAGCATTCCTGCTTTATATTGTTCAGTTAAATCCATGTTTACATGGAGTTTTGGGGCGTGAAATAAGAAATAGATATGAATCTATGCGTAATTTCTTTGAGCTATGGACCATATTGTATTTCTTTTGTGTCCCTAGTGGTTTTTTTTTTTTTTTTTTTTTTGGAGACGGAGTTTCACTCTTATTGCCCAGGCTGGAGTGCAATGGTATGATCTTGGCTCACTGCAACCTCCACCTCCCGGGTTCAAGCAATTCTCCTGCCTCAGCCTCCCGAGTAGCTAGAACTACAGGCATGCACCACCACACTGGCAAATTTTGTATTTTAGTTGAGATGGGGTTTCTCCATGTTGGTCAGGCTGGTCTCGAACTCCTGACCTCAGGTGATCCGCCTACCTTGGCCTCCCAAAGTGCTGGGATTACAGGCGTGAGCCACTGCGCCCGGCCCCCCGACAGTGGTTTCTAAAGCCAGTTGACATTCAGTAAACTTACTGATTGAAATGATGAGTATTTACTAATGACATACTCACCTTGTCTACTCAAATTCTTGAGGAACACATTGCAATTTTAGCAATCAAACTATTCTAGAGGAACTTACTATTGGAAGGAATTTATTTGTTAATTTGGTAAATCTAAATTTCATGTATGAAAATTGTTTGAGGTCAAGTACAAGACAAAGAGAGCAAATTCAAACACATGCGTTTATGCTCAGGCCGCAGAGTAAGTTAAGGCCTATGGAGACTCAGTCTGGCACTGAATATCATGCCGGAAGGTGAAACAACAGCTTTTCCCTTGCTTGGCTTGCCCTTTTCATCTGGCAGATATTGATTATCTTCCTCTTACGTTTCTCTATTGTGGTGGGGAAAAGGTTACTTTATCTTTTTTTGCACTGGCACCAATAATGACATTTGTCAAAGAAAGTAAGTTTCAGATGGATCAAATATATTTTTGTACAGTGATTTTTTTCTGTTTGTTTTGGTCAATTAAATGGAGCTACATTTTTACAGTAGATACTGGTTAGTCTCACATTAAATCCTGTTCTACTCGCACTGTTCCTATGGAGATCAGTCAGAATGAGTTACTCCAGTCTACACGGTGCTTGATGTTGTAGGATGATTCCAAACACATCATTGGGGTTTATTTCTGTTTGAGGATGAATCCCCTCTTTCCAGACTTTCCAAAGATATTCTACATGTAAATGAAAATGAGAGAAGGTGGGGTCGAACAGGAAAAATGGCCTCAGAATATGGTGGAGCTGGGAATGGGAGGGACTGTATCGTGGAAAGCTTCAGGCTGTATACTTGGAACCTTTACAGAATGAAGTAGGGAATTTTTTTTTAACCAAGTCCAGTTAAGTGGTTGCTTTTTAATGCCTGATAATTAAGTGGCCTGGTCTCTTAGTATAATCGGTATCTACTAAATGACACCAAATAATATGTGACACCCTTTTTCTCCATAGAACAGCTCTTACTCAGCACAAAGTACCCATGCTTTCTTGGTGTTAATTAGTTCTGAAATCTGCTTTTTCTTTTAAAGTGTGTAAGCACCAACTATCATAAAAAAACTGAAGGTTTTTATGAGCTGATGCAGTTTCTTTCCATCAGATTATTGTAGAACATATGGACAGTAATGAATCTTCAATTGTGGTAATCAGGCAAACTTCCCAAAATCCAGTAGAATATAGTTTGTGGAGCCTTGGTTGCTGAAATTCAGTAATACATCGCCTGGAAGTTTGAGTTCGAAAATGTAGACTAAAGCAACAAAAAGCCTGATGGCTTTAGTATTCCCAAAGTGAACATAAATACGAGGTATTATTAAGTTGTTACTTGCATGCTCTATTCAGTCTTCAAAGCATCAAATCAAGAATCATCATCATGGTAGGTATAAGTACTGTTCACCAAATGTGGTTGGTCTTTGCTTGCCCAGCACATGGTAGGACTGCACTTACTAGTGTCCTTGTGGGTGAGCAAGACCATGGGACAAATTCTAGCCAGTGATGTAGTGGAAGTGAGGTGTGTCACTTCTAGACTCAAGTATGTAAATGCCAGTGTGAGCCAGGAGGTCTCATGCTCTTCCCTCTGCCTTGGTGATTGGCACAGGATGACTGCTCTGTCAAACTGGGACCTGAAGACATTGCCAAACCATACTAGCTGGCCTCACGTGGACATGTAAAGTGAAAGAGAAATAAACCATTGAAATTTTTGGATTATTTGTTACTGTACTATCATCTAGCCCAGTAGGTGTCAAGCTTTTTGGTGTTAGGATTCCTTTACATTCTTAAATTATTGAGGGTCCCGAAGACCTTTTGTTTATGTGAATTATAGCTATTGATATTTAATTAGAAGTTAAAACTGAGTAATTGGTAAAATATTGTTGTAAAACAAGACACAAATACAAATGTATTTCAGTAGAAGCACAAGGAAAACGTAAGGATTTAAAATGACTATTGGACAATAAGGAGGTTACAGATACACAGACATCACAGCAGGTGTAACCAACGACAGTGAGCACACAGAACTGAGATCTAAGTCAGTTAATCTCAAAACTCTCGTATTTATACCCTTGTATTTATTTAAACTCTTGTATTTATACCAACCTTAGAAATTTCTAGAAAACATGACATGTACACACATTCCATTGGCCATCAGAACAGTGATATTGTAACTAAAAGTTCTCTGAAAAGGAATTTGGAAAAAAGAGGTTTTACTCCAGTGAATACTTTGCAAACCGGAGAGACACAGCCTCCAGTGTGAAACACAGGTGGGTTCCAGAGAATGAAAGGAAAGCTCAGATTTCATAGCCAAAGTTCCTGCCTGGGTTCCCAGTCAGGTCCATTTATGTAAATGAGGGAATCGAAACTTGCTTAGTTCTGATTGGTTGATACAAGTGAGCCCTGATTGGCTGGGGCAGATGAGCTCCAAAGATAAAAGACGTGGATTTTGGAAAACTCTGTACAACCCTAGTCAGCAAAAGGCCACTTGACTCTATTTTAAATTTAGGTCTCTCAGGATTCATCTTGAAGGATTGGCTCTGTTAGGTTCACATTTGTTCCTAATATCATCACACGTCCTGTAACCTCAAGATTCCACTATACACTCAAGAGAGGGTAAGAGTGAAAAAGGCAAATAACAGGTTCATGTTATTAGAAACATAGTTTTGACTGTGAATTCCTGAAGGGGTCTCAGAGATTCCTGGGATGCCCCAGACCACGCTTTGAGAACCACCGATCTAGCCTATCCTAATCAAATGCAGTCCTGCTGCAGACATATTATCCAGACATATTTTAGCTTATTTTGCCTTAGCTTCCTGAGTAGCTAGAAGTAAACCTGGATAATTTTTTAAAATTTTTTTGTAGAGACAGGATCTTGCTGTGTTACCCAAGCTGGTCTTGAATTCCTGGCCTCCAGCAATTCTCCCACCTTGGCATGCTGAAGTGCTGGGATTACTGGAGTGAGCCACTGCACCCAGCTCTGTTATTGATTTCTGAATTCATCCTTTTGTGGTAGGAGAAGATATTTTGTATGAGATCAGTCTTTAAAGTCTATTGAGACTTAATTTGGGACCTAACATACAGTCTATCCAATGAAAATATAACCAGGTGATTGAGATGATGAAAGTTCATAGACAAAATATGATACATCTCTTAATGTTATTACAGAATTTTAGTATAAGAATGTACCTTTAGATATCATTCTTAATTATATCTCATTGCATTTTGAAATGATAACAGTATTTCTGTGATAGTGAAAGAGGTTCTCGTTTGTGAAATATCGAACCAGTGACCTTAGCTATTCAGTTATGATGAAAGGCCCAATCTAACCTTTCATTGAATGTGATATTTATTAAAAATGAAACATCTTATTTCCATTACTTAATCAATAGCATATTAAGGCATTTATTAATAAGATTAAAGAATGTCTTGCAGACTAGATATTCAGCTCTCTTTCATCTAGTTTAATTTTAACAACCAGGAAATAGCAGTCTAACTTGGAGTAAGTCAGATCTGTCTAATCCAGTACTTGTAACTTTTATGAGATACAGGAAAGGATAATTAAAATTTGCAGAAAGAAAATAATTTGTGGCCAGGTGCAGTGGCTCACGCCTGTAATCCTAGCACTTTGGGAGGCCAAAGCAGGTGGATCACCTGGGTCAGGCGTTCAAGACCAGCCTGACCAACACGGTGAAACTCCATCTCTATTAAAAATACAAAAAACTAGCCGGGCATCATGGCACATGCCTGTAGTCCCAGCTACTTGGGAGGCTGAGGCAGGATAATTACTTGAACCCAGGAGGCAGAGGCTGCAGTGAGCCAAGATCACGCCACTGCACTCCAGCCTGGGTGGCAGAGTGAAACTGCATCTCAAAAAAAGAAAAGAAAGAACATACTTTGTAATGACCATGTGGGGGAAAAAAACAAGCCCCTTTTACATGATCACATAAGTAAACCAACCTGGAAAAGATTATTTCCCCATGGTTTATGTTGGAAACAATAGGGTTTGGCACAGGTAGTATATTGATAAATGTGACAAGAAATGCATTTAAAGTTGGGAGAAAAAACACTAGCAAGAAGAAGAAAAAGGAGAAAATTTCTTTCTGATTCCAATTAAATATATATATAACGACTTTAAAAAAAAAAGGAGAAAATGCAGAGAGGGAAATATGGAGGCCCACCTCTTCTAGAGAGCCTTGTATTTTTATAGAAATAGAATATACATGCAGAAAAGTGGTCATCTAATGAGTATACGGCACAATGAATTTTCACAAGCAGGACTACTTCATGAATGAATGTTTCTGTTATCCACGCACCAAGGCAGTGCCCTCTGAATTGTTCCAGTTTCAGTACTCCTGCTGCCAAAAAGATGCCACAATTGACTTGTAATGATGGTCATAATAAAAGTGGTTATGGTCCCTAGTCTGAGCTGGGCATTGTCAAGCACTCGTGCTTGTATTTTCTCAATTATGCCTCACAGAGACACAGAAAGAGGCACTATTGTCCACACTTTGCGGATGAGGAAACAGAAAGGGGTTTAAAGGAGCCAATTCATAAGTTTTTGCTGTGTGTCGGGCACTGTGTGAAGCACTGCGTAGTCATTGTCTGGTTTCATTCTCACGCTGTCCCTGTGAGGGTTGTCATCCCCTTTTATGGAGGAGAAGACCAAAGGCCAGAAATCTCACTTGCCATGGTCACAAAGCTTGGAAGTGACAGATCCTGCATCTAAACATGGGCCATTTGACTGCCACCCCCGCGTTCTCAACCAGCAAAATGGAAGGTTGTGTTGCCCCAGAGCGAACTACGTGGACATGCCTGGAAAACAGTGCCATTCCTGAAGGCTGCGCCAAGGGAAGATGGAAGAAAGAGATTTGCCATGCAGTGGGTCTCACCAATTCTCAGAGGCCAGGAGCTGCTCATTCAGCACGATCCTTAACCCTTTTCTGACAGAGTAGTTCATGGAACCTTCCAGGAGCTCCTGATTTAAAATGGTGCGCGGCAGAGTTGCCTCTCTCCAAACAAGCAGGAAGCTCTCTGTGGCCTGCTTTAAAGGACAAGCTGAATGGCTCAGGTCTAGCTAGTTTTTTGCCCGCCCTCCTCCCCATCACCCAGGCTGGAGTGCAGTGGTGCAGTCATAGCTCACTGCAACCTCAACCTCCCCAGGCTCAGGTGATGCTTCCACCTCAGCCTTCCAGGTAGGACCACAGGCAAGCGCCTCCATGCCCAGCTAATTTTTGTATTTTTGGTAGATAAGGGGTTTCGCCACGTTACTCAGCCTAGTCTTGAACTTGTGGGCTCAAGCAGTCTGCCCACCTCCTCCTCCCAAAGTGCCTGGTCTACAGGTGTGAACCACTGTGCCCGGCCTTGTTTCTTTTCTGAATAGCAGAATCCAGTAAAGTTAGAGTCAGAAGGCTCCTGGAGGTCACCCACGCCATCACCTACCCCTCAGACGAAGCTGGTCTGAGCCTGGTGTAGGGCTGAGGAGATGGGCTTGAGGGGAGCTGAACCTGGGCCCCAGTGCCACCCCTCCTCTCGGGCACATGGGACCGACGGGCCGGTGTCCCTGCACGTCTCTCCAGTCACGTTTATTGTCTTCCTCTTGGAGTTCTTCGGAATTCTTTGTTTAGAATCCCTGGTAAACTCACACAAATGTGATGCCGGCTTTCCAGCATCTGAATAACTTAATCCTGTAGGAAATATTTAGATTCCAGGCCAAAAATTATTTCTAAAGTACAGTAAAATTGCACTTTTTTTTTTTTTTTTTTTTTTTTTTGCTGGTGAAGAAGCTCGTTGGTCCTGGGACTGAAAGATATTGAAAAATTGTGGGAGTAACAGCATACAGAGTGATCTTTTCCTTTGTAACGACGGTCGCTGAACTAATTATGTCTCTGTGACCTCTTTCTTTGAGGATCTGTTCCAGACCCGGATCCTAGATGTCAGTCCTCACATCCTCTCATGGGACCTGGGCCTATTCTTTTGTTCAGGTGGCAGATTTTGTGGGCCCCTCTAGCATGTTGTCAGTGACCCGGAAATGTGTTTCAGTTGTCAAAATGGTGGGGATACGTCCCCAAATCAAGTGTTCTTTAACTGATGCACCAAAGGGTAAAGCTGCCCATGCAGTACCACCTCCGATAGGCAAAAATAGCCTCTAGAATCAAACATAACACTTCCCAAAAGCAGACCTGAGGGGCCAGCCACACAGCCCACTGTGTCCCAGAGCCTCTGAGGGGCCCTGTCTAGAGACCCTCTTGGTGGCTGCAAGGCAGGCCACAGTGAATGCGGGTGTACCTCGTTGGTGCCTGCCCCACACTGTGGTTGAAGCACACCAGAGCCTGTCTGCCTTGTGCTGCTCCTTCAGATGTCCTGCATAGGAGAATGGAGAGTTGGTGCCTTTTGATTTTAGGGGGTTTTGAGGGGGGAGGGTTGGTTCCCACAGGTTAGTGAAGCCTTTCTGCCGCTGAATATGCTGCCTTCTGGACTTAGGAGGTTGCATTAGAGGTGCGTGTGGGCCTTACAAGTTTGTCTTTGAATTTCAAGGATTCATATTCATTTCGTCATTAAATTCATGTCATTTCTGTCTAATGGTATATAGCTTTTCTTTTCCTGAACCTATTCTGTTGAGAGTGCCATGGCATGATTTACTTCAAATAAGTTAAATCTCAGCACTTTGGGAGGCCGAGGTGGGTGGATCACGAGGTCAAGAGATCGAGACCATCCTGGCCAACATGGTGAAACCCCATCTCTACTAAAAATACAAAAAAAAAAATTAGCTGGGCGTGGTGGCCTGTGCCTGTAGTCCCAGCTACTTGGGAGGCTGAGGCAGGAGAATTGCTTGAACCCGGGAGGCGGAGGTTGCAGTGAGCCGAGGTCACGCCACTGCACTCCAGCCTGGTGCCTGGTGACGGAGTGAGACTCTGTCTCAAAAAAAAGAGTTAGCGGGTCCCTGTTACATTTTTGTTTCAGCTCAGAGCACACTGAGCCATTCCAGAGACACAAACATGCATTCATCTGATAGCAGCACTTCCCAGCAAAACCCAGTCACTATTGATGTACATAATTGATCACTTTATTAACTGGCAAAAAGAAGCCCTGTTGAGGTAAACCTAACCTCATTATATCCTGTATGTCGAGAGCAGACACATGGGGACGTGGCTGACAGGTTCCCATTTCAAGGCTGATTTTGATAATGATAATGTGTAAGTAGCATTGATTGTTCTCTAATTGAATTTTTCTTTCTTTAGGCCTCTTCTGAAGAGCTGAAAGCTGCCTACCGGAGGCTGTGTATGCTCTACCATCCAGACAAGCACAGAGACCCAGAGCTCAAGTCACAGGCGGAACGACTGTTTAACCTTGTCCACCAGGCTTATGAAGGTCAGTGGAGGGCTGGACTTTGTAGAAACATCCTGGTAGCAGACATTCGATTTTTAGGAGGCGTGATTTGTAGAGGATAGAAACAGAGAGTCCTTAGAGGTATATAAAAGAGGTGGTTAGCTTAGTACTTTTCACTGACAGCGTCCTTTGAAAGAGTAGTATTTTGCTTTGGAAATCAATACATGTCCAGTAAGTAGAAAATGAGAGACCGGGTCAAGTAATAGACAGAGTCTCAATTGCAAGGGAGTACTCAAGTTTTAAATCGTTTACCAGTTTTCTTCTAAAGGAACTCTTATAGGTAAAAGGCTGATCGTTACAGGGAAGGTTTCTTTGTTCTGTTTTTTGTTAGAAGATACAAGGACATTTTTTCATCTAAAAGTGATTTTATTGGTTCTGAAGCATTCAGTTATCGGTTCTAATAAAAGAAGGAAAATGATGTTAAGGCTTATAGGAAATAGAATCAAGTGATTCACTATTTTTTTTTTTTTTTTTTTTTTAAAGACGGGGTTTCACCATGTTAGTCAGGCTGGTCTCGAACTCCTGACCCAGGTGATCCACCCGCCTCAGCCTCCCAAAGTGCTGGGATTACAGGCTTGAGCCGCCGTGCCTGGCTTGATTCACATTTTTATACTTATGTCTCATGTATGTCAGAAGGAACATTCTGTAATATATTGGTTTATAAAATATTAAAGTCACTATTGGATACAGAGCTTCTGTTTGGGGTGGCAAAAATTCTGGAAATAGAGAGTGATGATGGTTACACAACATTGTAAATGTACTTAATGCTATTGAATTGTATACTTTAAAATGGTTAAAGTGGTAAATTTATATATATTACCACCATTTAAAAAATTTAAATTAAAAAAAAGTTAAATTACTCTTATATACATCAAGTACACTAAGTTATTTGTTCCAGAACCATTTGGTGATTTGCTCCTTAGACCAAAAATTAGATAATGTGTTTCTTTGTAAAATCATAAAGACATCTCACTGTATACATAATAGCTTGTAGTATATTTCACTTTATAGGTTTACAGAAAGTCAGATTTTAATGGCCAGTGAAAATCAGGCTTCAGTGTGTGATAAATGTGTACATCGGTGTAGTATCAATACCAAATTTAGCTCTATTCAGATCATTGGCATGGCGGTTATGAAGAGTAGCCTGTTCTTTTTATTGTATTATGTTCTCTAAATGGGTGCATTAATATTACTGTTGTCTAAATTAGCCGCATAGTTTGCTTGTATTGTGTCAGAGACTGGGGAAGGAGTTCACAGAAAAACCCTACCAGTGCTAGTGAAAGTGCCACAACAGCAGACCCTGCCTCACGTCTAGCCTACAAGGAGACTCACGTAAAATAGTGAATGAATAATTCCTTTTTTTTTTTTTTTTTTTTTGAGACAGAGTCTCACTCTGTTGCCCAGGCTGGAGTGCAGTGGTGCGATCTTGGCTCACTGCAACCTCTGCCTCCTGGGTTGGAGCAATTCTCCTGCCTCAGCCCCTCGAGTAGCTGGGACTACAGATATGTGCCATGATGCCCAGCTAATTTTTGTATTTTTAGTAGAGAGGGAGTTTCACCATGTTGGCCAGGCTGGTCTTGAACTCCTGACCCAGGTGATCCACCATCCTGGCCTCCCAGAGTGCTGGGATTACAGGTGTGAGCCACCTCGCCGACCGAATAATTCCTTATTAAATGCTGGAGAGGAGCACAAATTTGGCTCCTGTGTTTTCCAGGAGATGGCATTTCTTCCTTTCCCATTAGATTTGATTATACATAGGATCATTTGTGTGGTTTTTAAATTAGCCCTAAAAATACGTGGGCATTCTCAGGGAAGAAGAGGCCCAAAGGTCTTGGCAAAAATTGGCGAAGTGGAGGGGAAAGATAATGACCGTTGGCCTTGCTGACATTTGAGTTCCGCTGGGATGTCGTTGAGCAGCTCTCACCCTTAACTGAGAAACCCTTTCTGATGTAGTTTGCGTGATGTGGCCAACAACATGGGAAGAGGTGTTTTTGTCTTTTAAAATTATTTACAAATAGAGAGGTGCACAAAATAAATGTAGACTGTCTTTGGAGTTAATAAAACTCTATAGAGTAAATAATAAATCAGTTTTTCTAGTATCCGAGCCTGTTTCTGCCTTTATACCAAGCTTCTTTAGAAAGTGGAACCCACTCTTTCAAGTCAGTGTACTTTTATGTGCTATAGCAGAAATTTACCAAAATATTACTATTATTATTATTATTATTGTTTTAAAGACGGGGTTTCACCATGTTGGTCAGGCTGGTCTTGAACTCCCCACCTCAGGTGATCCGCCCGCCTTGGCCTCCAAAGTGCTCGGATTACAGGCGTGAGCCACCACGCCCAGCCCCAAATTATTTTAAAAACAGCTTTAGCGTCCTTTCGCAATGCAGGAGTCAGTGCAACTTCCTACACGTTGCACCTTGTACACTTGATTACCTGTACCTTACAATCAAGAGTAACTTGGATACTGGGAAAATCTGACTTTTCTCATTTATAGCCACCTTTAGACATACCCTACATTAGCCAGGTGCAGTGGTTCACGCCTGTAATCCCAGCACTTTGCAAGGCCAAGGCAAGAGAATCATTTGAGGCCAGGAATTCAAGATCAGCCTGGGCAACATAGGGAGAGCCCATCTCTACAAAAAAATAAATTAGCTGGGCATGGTGGTACACACCTGTAATCCCAGCTTCTTGGGAAGCTGAAGTGGGAGAATTGCTTAAGCCCAGGAATTCAAGGCTGCAGTGAGCTGTGATCATACAACTGCACTCCAGCCAGGACAATAAAGACCCTGTCAGTCAGCAGATCAATAAACAAACATATCCTAGGCCCAATCGAAAAAGCAGAGGAGGAAGGATGCATAGAAAATGAAAGGGTAGTAGGAAGACTGTGATCAGACAGGGGGACGAGAGACAAGCTTACCAATGATGTCAGTGTTCTCAGAAAGGACTGAAGGTGAATTTCGTATTTTATAAACGTATTTGATTTTTAATTTGCAGTGCTTAGTGACCCCCAAACCAGGGCCATCTATGATATATATGGGAAGAGAGGACTGGAAATGGAAGGATGGGAGGTAAGAGAAACTGTGCGTCTGGTGTCCCAGAAAAGTAATTAAACAGATACAAAACATCTCCCCAAAACCCTGCAATCTGTCATAATGTCTTTGGGAATATTTGAAGACATTAGAGCCCCCTACCTTGCCTTGTATTTTAGTTTTAGAGGTTGAGTTCTGGACTTGGCTTTGCCACTTTGTCACTCTGAACTTCGGCCAGCCACTGTTCTGACTTGTCCTTCGTTTCCTAACCTGTCAAGTAAAACGGAAGAGGGATGGACTGGGCCAGTAACGTTTAACCCAGGTGTGGGGTGGGAGCAGGCGGAGCAGGGGTTGATGGGAGACGATTTCTTCAAGGGTGCACCTCTGTCTGCACTTCCACTCCCTCTACCCTCCACAGCTCTGCGCCTCTCTCTCCACCTCAGTTCTCAATAATTGCGGTGAGGAAACGTTTCATATGGGAGTATGTTATACATGTGAACAAAATGGAAGCAGAGAAGAGTTGAGAACTGCTAGGTTGCATTGCCTATGAGGACCCTTTCAATTCTCATGTATTATAATGATAGAGCTTTGTCAGACGTGATGAGTGAAACAAATACATAGCAAATGTGTAGCGCTTGGCAGCCATGCTGTGGGAGAACAGTCACTAAAATTCAGGCAATTCATTTTATTTCGCACTGACACAGACTAGCAGGAGAGCCTTGGGCAAGTCATTGGGCTGCTGGTGCTTCCATGTTTCTATCTGAAAAATGAATATTAAAATTAGTTGTGAAACTCTAAATTGCTACAGGAATATAGGGGTATCATTAAGAAGCTTGGTTCTGAGCCAGGCAAAGTGGCTCACACCTATAATCCTAACACTTTGAGGGGCCAAGCTGGGAGGATTACATGAGGCCAGGAGTTTGAGACCAGCCTGAGACATAGCAAGACCCTGTTTCTATAAAACATTTTTTTTTTAATGAGGCAGGCTTGGTGGCACACACCTGTATTCCCAGCTACTTGGGAAGCTGAGATGGGAGAATCACTTGAGCACAGGAGGTTGAGGCTGCAGTGAGCTATGATCACACCACTGCACTCCATCCAACAAGGGCAACAGAGCAAGACCTTGTCTCACAAAAAAAAAAAAAAAAAGAAACTTGGTTCTGATGCCCAAGAAATTTTGCTAGTCTGTTAATAACATTGAATTGTCTCTCATTGAGTTATATTTTCAGCATCGTGTAAGATTTCCCTTGAAGTTCCTTCAATGTTCGATCTCAAGCATGTGTGCCTGTCTCTTCCAGTTCTAGCATCAAAACCTTGTAAAGGCCTTCAGACGAGGAGCGGAGGAGAAGCAAGAGGGGGATCCTATTTCCTTTCCCACCTTTCCACTACTGCGTTGTATTGGTTGCTGTGGGCATATTCCACTGACAGCCTTGTGTGTGTGCATGCGTGTGTGTGTGTGTGTGTGTCTTAGAGAGAGCAGTGTGCGTGTGTGTGTGTGTGGTGAGAGAGAGCACGTGTGTGTGTGTGTGTGTGTGTGTGTGTGTGTGTGTGTGTGGTGAGAGAGAGCACGTGTGTGTCTGTGTGTGATGAGAGAGAGCACGTGTGTGTCTGTGTGTGTGTGTGGTGAGAGAGAGCACGTGTGTGTGTGTGTGTGTGTGTGTGTGGTGAGAGAGCACGTGTGTGTGTGTGTGTGTGTGTGGTGAGAGAGAGCACGTGTGTGTCTGTGTGTGTGTGTGGTGAGAGAGAGCACGTGTGTGTGTGTGTGTGTGGTGAGAGAGACACGTGTGTGTGTGTGTGTGTGTGTGTGGTGAGAGAGAGCACGTGTGTGTCTGTGTGTGTGGTGAGAGAGAGCACGTGTGTGTCTGTGTGTGTGGTGAGAGAGCACGTGTGTGTGTGTGTGTGTGTGTGTGTGTGGTGAGAGAGACACGTGTGTGTGTGTGTGTGTGGTGAGAGAGAGCACGTGTGTGTTGTGTGTGTGGGTGAGAGAGAGCACGTGTGTGTGTGTGTGTGTGTGTGTGAGAGAGAGCACGTGTGTGTGTGTGTGTGTGTGATGAGAGAGAGCACGTGTGTGTCTGTGTGTGTGATGAGAGAGAGCACGTGTGTGTCTGTGTGTGTGTGTGGTGAGAGAGAGCACGTGTGTGTCTGTGTGTGTGTGTGGTGAGAGAGAGCACGTGTGTGTCTGTGTGTGTGTGTGGTGAGAGAGCACGTGTGTGCTGTGTGTGTGTGTGGTGAGAGAGAGCACGTGTGTGTCTGTGTGTGTGTGTGTGTGTGTGTGTGTGTGTGAGAGCACGCACGCTATATCACCCACGCTGCAGTGCATCAGTCAGGCACACATCACCACGCCTAGCTTTTTTTTTTTAGAGATGGGGTCTTGCTGTGTTGCCCAGGCTGGTCTCAAACTGCTAGCCTCAAGCTACCCTCCCACCTTAGCATCCCGAAGTGCTGGGATTGCAGGTATGAACCACCATGCTAGCCTGTTGCCATTTTTTGATTGTCTCACACAGTGAATTGTAGTGGCCAACATTTAAACCGTGGGGAGGTTCTGCATGATAATCCAGTCTTCTGTCTTTTCTTGAAACATCTGAAGATCTGGTAACACTAGATCTGAGGAGCCCTTGCCCTTCAGACAGGGCTGCGCTGTCCAGTCCCCACCACTCACCTTTGTGTTCCTGCTGGCGCTTGTCCTCTGCATGTCCTCCTGGCTCCAGTGGACGGTTGGTATTTGGCCTCTGGCTTGATGGAAATAGCAGTGCTTCCTGTCACGTTAGTTCATTGCAGCTAGGTATCAAGCCACATAACTTAGCATTTTCTCATCCAAAAAGGAAAATAGAGTTCTGTTATATTTATTCAATTTCCCCCTCACTCTTTATACACTCCTTAAAGCTTCTTTGTTGTTTTAGGTGTGGGTTGGCTACAGTTTTTCAAGGCAGCAGTTGTAGTCACTGAAAAGCTACAGGACTCCGTTACATATTCCTTCCTCAAAGACTAGGATTTTACCCCAGCAGCAGCATCCCAATCAGTGGAGCAGTGGGGTTTGCTGGTAAAATATTGTATGCTTTCCTCTCATCAAACCAGATTATCTTCCCATTAGAAACAAAGCAAATTCACACCCAAAATAGTGGTTATAAAAATATGTAGGGCTGGGTGCAGTGGCTCACACCTGTAATTCCAGCACTTTCAAAGGCTGACACAGGAGGATCACTTGAGCTCAGGAGTTCCAGACCAGCTGGAACAACACAGTGAGATCACATCTCTACAAATGATACAGAATTAAAAAATTAACCAGGCATGCTGGCACATGCCTGTAGTCCTACTACTTGGGAGGCTGAGGTGGGAGGATCGCTTGAGCCTACAAGGTCGAGGCTGCAGTGAGCCATGATTATACCACTGCACTCCAGCCTAGGTGACAGTGAGACCGTGTCTCAAAAAATAAAAAATGAAATAAATAAATGAAAATAAAAATATGTACACAGTTGTGGGTGGTAAGTGGTTAAACATTATTTTTGGGTTTTTTGTTTTGTTTTAGTTTTTTTTTTGTTTTTTTGAGACAGAGTGTTGCTCTGTCGCCCAGGCCGGAGGGCAGTGGTGCAGTTTCAGCTCACTGCAACCTCTGCCTCCCGGGTTCAAGTGATTCACCTGCCTCAGCCTCCTGAGTAGCTGGGATTAAAGGCACACACCACCATGCCTGGCTAGTTTTTGTACTTTTTTAGTACAGACAGGATTTTACCATGTTGGCCAGAATGGTCTCGATCTCCCGACCTCATGATCCACCTGCCTCGGCCTCCCAAAGCACTGGAATTACAAGCATGAGCCACTGTGCCTGGCTTCATAATTTTTAGTAAACTAAGAAAGTCAGGTTCTCATGGATCAGAATCAGAATTGGCCTTTTTTCATATTGATATTAAGCTTTCACTGCAAGATAAAAATGCCTTCAAAGAAAACTAAATGAAGATACCTCCCCAGATGTTTACTCAGAGATGTATTAGTGCTTAACATACAATAGGAAAATTGAGCCCATTATTCATATTACACAGAAAGTCTCATTGAACTCAAGCACATTTTATGAAGCTGGCATCAACATTCCTTCAAGGAATTCCTGCAGCTGGATGGATTGTTTCTTATGAGGATTCTCTCACTACAATAATAGCTTTCACTCCAGGGAGGAAGCTGTATTCCCTTCATGCTGTTGCTAGTATTTTTAGACTATTAAACTCTTCAGTTGCTGAAGGGTATCCATTTACCACATATTTATTGGGCTAGCCATATGGGTAGTCAGTGAAGGGTGAAGGGCATTGTTGGTGTTCTGAGTGTCTGAGACATCTTTAATCCAAAGATCTCAAAGCATTCCATCAACTAGAAATCGCTCCCCCAACCCGCTGGGAGCTTCTTTAGAATGTACAAAATATTGGCCTAGTTGTCAGTCATTAGGTAAATTTTCAGGCTGTTTGTTTGTGTTTGTTTTTAAGACAGGAGCTCACTCTGTCATCCAGGCTAGAGTGTGGTGGTGTGATTATGGCTTACTGCACAGTCTTGACCTCCCAGCTCAGGCCATCCTCCCACCTTAGCCTCCTGAGTAGCTAAGACTACAGGCGTGCATCCCCACACCCCACTAATTTTTTAATTTTGTTTTTTTTTTTTTTTTTTGAGACAGAGTCTTGCTCTGTTGCCCAGGCTGAGTGTAGTGATGTGATCTAAGCTCACTGCAACCTCTGCCTCTGGGGTTCAAGTGATTCTTCTGCCTCAACCTCCTGAATAGCTGGGATTACAGGTGTGTACCACTATGCCTGGCTAATTTTTGTATTTTTAGTAGAGATGGGATTTCACCATATTGGCCAGGCTGGTCTCGGACTCCTGACCTCAGGTGATCCTCCCACGTTGGCCTTCCAAAGTGCTGGGGTTACAAATGTGAGTCACTATGCCCAGCCTTTTTTTTTTAATTTTTCAAGCCTTCCAGAGACGGTTATTCTTTGGGAGGATCCCCAAGGCATGAGATGTAACCATTCCCGACTTATAAAACCAGCCCTACTATTTACTTCTTGAGGTTGGCTAGTGATGTTCATGCAGATTCTCACATTGAAAATGAAATTGGTCATTGTTTCAGAATGGCAACAATCTGACTTTGAACTGTGAATGCTTTGACAGTGTTCATTCTGGTAATGGCTGGCAGCTGCCATGGAAACCACGTAACGCATCTCCTGGAATGAGCCGAGTTATTAGTCCAGAATAATAACTAATTATTAATAATAACTGATTATTCTGGAATAATGACTAATTCTGGGATAATCGAACACTTTCAGATGTTGGATTACGTCCAGAGTTCATCCTTCGGCCCAGATCATCTGCGGTTTGGTTTTTGTCTGCAGTCCTTTACATCATTTATATTTCACTTTTCTCTGTCTCTGTTGTTGGTTTTATGGTATATGAGAAAGCCAGCCCGTATTAAAAGCTGTAATATGGTCAAGATCATGAAAAACTAGCAAAGGTTTAGAACTGTCACAGAGCAGAGAAGACTAAGGACACCTGGTGCAATGTGGAATCTTGGATTGAATCCTGGAACAGAAAAAGCGTGTTGGTAGAAAAACTAGTGAAATCTGAACCCTAGGTTTAATTAGTAGAAATGCACTAACGGTTTTTGAGATTTGGCAGATATTCCATGGTTATATAAGATGCTAACATTGGGAGAACCTGGGTGTAGGCTATTCTAGAACTTTCTGTACTATTTTTGTAGCATTTCTAAAGTTCTAAATAATTTTCTTAAATTATTCCAGAATAAAAAATTTGCTAGCTAGACCCAGATGACACTTTTCTTTTCTTTTCTTTTCTTTTTTTTTTTTTTCTGAGATGGAGTTTTGTTCTTGTTGCCCAGGCTGGAGTGCAATGGTGCAATCTCAGCTCACCGTAACCTCCACCTACAGGGTTCAAGTGATTCTCCTGCCTCAGCCTCCCAAGTAGCTGGCATTACAGGCGTGTGCCACCATGCCTGGCTAATTTTGTTTTTTCAGTAGAGTTTCTCCATGTTGGTCAGGATGGTCTCGAACTCCCAATCTCAGGTGGTCCGCCCACCTCAGCCTCCCAAAGTGCTGGGACTACCGGCGTGAGGCACTGCACCCAGCCCAGGTGACACTTTTTGAATGTTGCCACTTTACCTTCTTCATTTTATAGCAGGGAAACTGAAGCTTAGAGAGGTGAAGTGACTTGCGTGAGGTCTCCCAGGAGGTTTGAGATCCTGTCTGTCCTCCTTCCATTATGCTACCCAGCTTTTGGAGATCTCCTCATTCCTTTCATCAATAAAGTCAGTCTTCTTGGTGGTGGTTTTTTTGTTGTAGAGATGGGGTCTCACTATGTTGCCCAGGTTAATCTGGAACTCCTGGGCTCAGTCGGTTTTCTTTTTTTTTCTTTTCTTTTTTTTTTTTTTTTGAGATAGATGAGATAGAGTTTCGCTTTTCGCCCAGGCTGGAGTGAAGTGGTGTGATCTCAGTTCACTGCAACCTCCACCTCCCGGGTTCCAGGAGTTCTCCTGCCTCAGCCTCCTGAGTAGCAGGGATTATAGGTGCCCATCATCACGCCCGGCTACATTTTGTGTTTTAGTAGAGACAGGCTTTCCCCATGTTGGCCAGGCTGGTCTCTAACCCTGACCGCAGGTGATCCACCCGCTGTGGCCTCCCAAAGTGTGGGATTACAGGCATGAGCCACTGCACCTGGCCGCTCGGTTTTCTGACTAGCATAGGGATAGTGGTCTAGTGAACAGCAGTTGTAAGATCCACAAGCTGCATATGATACACTCTGTCCATGAGAAACATTGAACATGTCTGGTAGTTATCAACTGTAATGCAGCTTCGGATGCTGTGTTCCCAGATGCCTCTGTCTGTAAGAGTTGCTGATAAGGAGAAGAGCGGCTCATAGCTAGCTTAGTCCTGTTCCCCTCTCCAGATCATATATTCTGTTTAAAGGAAGGTATAAATAATCAAGGCTGGCAGAGGCCTATGGGAGCTGAGGATGAAATGCCCTGCCCTGCTAAGGGTCTTCACCGCTCCAGAAAGGCCGGCCATTTTGGCTTTGCTGTTAGCGCTGATTATGTACCAACTATTTGCAAAAATTGTGTAAAATATGACTAAAAATGGAATGATCTGCCACCTTTGGATTATTTGCCTCTGTAACTCATCACAGAATGTAGCAGAGAGAAAGTAATTTTCAGCTATTAGTTCAGTCTGCAAGGATCAAACAGCTAAAATTCCTGAAAAGGGATCTTTTCCTGCTGCAGACTTTGTGAAGCCTCACATTCTCCAGGTTGTTTGTTTGTTTTTCCTGCAGGGTTTTAGTCGAGGATTTTAATTCCCCACATCTTACAAACCTGTTTCTGAAAAAAATAGTAGTATATGGGCATATTCGTGGGTCTGCTTATGTCACTGGTTAAAGTTACGGCGAATCAAACTTTCATGAAATCTGCCTTTTTTTAAACCTAATATCCTGTTGAATAGAACACTCAATTATAAAATTGCTATCTAGGCAAGGTGTGATGGCTCATGCCTGTAATCCCAGCACTTTGAGAGGTCGAGGCAGTTGGATCACTTGAGGTCAAGAGTTCAAGACCAGCCTGGCCAACATGGTGAAACCCCGTCTCTCTGATCAACGCTAAAGATAGCTGGACGTGGTGGCACAAGCCTGTAGTTCCAGCTACTTGGGAGGCTAAGGCAGAAGAATTGCTTGAACCCAGGAGGCAGAAGTTACAGTGAACTGAGATCACATCACTGCACTCCAGCCTGAGCAACAAAACAAGACTCAATCTCAGAAAAAGTAAAAAATTTAAATAAAATAAAATCTCTTTATCCAGATTGGAACAGCTTGCATCATCTGGGCTATGTGGAAGAACTGTCTCCATTCAGACTTAGCCTCACACTTAGACCTTCTCGTCCTTGGTGATGGGTCTCTTCAGTCACCATCTGCTGGGTCCAGAGAAACTGGCTCCACGGTCAGGTCCACTGAACTGGGCTGTAAAGTCATGAATAATTTTTAAGTTTTTTTATTTGTTTGAGACAGAGTCTTGCTTTGTCACCCAGACTGGAGTGCAGTGGTGCGATCTTGGCTTACTGCAACTTCGACCTCCTGGGTTCAGAACAATTCTCCTGCCTCAGCCTCCTGAGTAGTAGCTGGGATTACAGGCACACGCCACCATGCCCGGCTAATTTTTGTATTTTTGGTAGAGACTGGGTTTCACCATGTTGGTCAGACTGGTCTGGAACTCTTGACCTTGGGATCCGCCCACCGTGGCCTCCCAAAATGCTGGGATTACAGGTGTGAGCCGCCACGCCCGGCCTTAATTTTTTAAATATTTTAAAGCATTTTTCTGGATCTTCAAACTTACATGGAATAGTTGATTACCTACATTTCCCTGAAGCTCTTTTTTTATTTTCTTTTGATGAAGGGAGGGACTGAAGTGAAATTGAGAAGATAATGGAAACTGAAAAACTACCTTGCTTTTGTCTACATCAAGACAGGTGGTGTTGAAAAGTGAGAGTGCAGTAGACTGGTCACGCGCCCTCGACGATTTCACGCCTGGGCAGCAGGAACACGCCTTGTTCACAAAATAGAACCCAGAATGGCCTTGCGAGGTCACAGAGCAATCACCATCATGCCACTTAGGAGCTTTAGTTTGTTCTTGGATGATTTTAACAATCTTATTATTTTAAACCTTCCTTAAAAAACCACTTCCCTCTTTTTAGCAATTATTGATTTATATTGGGTTGTTACAGAAGAAAATGTTGTTTTCACTATTTTTAATGTTTACCTCCTGAAAGTAGTAGACAGAGTCCTAGGATTTTCTGGATAAGTTTTTGCATTTATTTTTGATTTATTGAAAAATAAAATCAAGTTGCACAAAGCTTTTAATATCTCATTTATATTGAATATTTGTGTGTGTGTGTGTACACGCACACATGCTCACATAGGTACATACACATGCATAGAGAAGTTTTAGGAAGAGATATAAAAAAAATTGAGTGTTAGCCTGTGAGAAGAGGGAATATGGGTAATGGGAATCCCATACTTTTTCATTTCCTATCCTTCTGTTCTACTGATTTTTTGCCATACACTTGTATTTTTTTAAATGATTTTTTGAAACTAGAAATTTCCCAGGAAACTTTTTCTCATGTCACACCTTTGTAGATATTCTGTGAGCAGCATCTCAAGACTTCCCTGTGTTTCTCCCACTGATAGGCGGAATCTGCTTTCGTACACCCCTGCCTCCTCCCCCCGATCCATCTGACAACTTTGGTCCTGACAGAAAAAGAGTAACCACTTTTTCCCATTCCTACACTCTGTGTTTGTCGCTGGTGCACACAATTTCGCACCGTAAACAGGACCCTTAGAAATCGTGCAGGGCAGTTGCCTCTTTCACAGATGGAAGGCTGCAGCGCTGCAGTGTCTTCCCTCCTCGTGTTTCTTTCCACTTCTCTGAAATCGGACTAGATTGTCTTCCTTTTGAAGAAGGGCTGAACTGGAATTGGAATGCCATATTTTCTTTCTCTCTCATTTTTCTTCCTATCTCTCTTTCTTCCTCTCTCTTTCTTCCTATTTCTCTCTCTCTCTCTCTCTCTCCCTGTCTCTCTTTCTTTCTTTCTCTCCCCTCCCCTCCCATCCTTCTGAGTTTCTAGCTCTTGTTGCCCAGGCTAGAGTGCAATGCTGCGATCTTGGCTCACTGCAACCTCCACCTCCCACATTCAAGTGATTCTCCTGCCTCAGCCTCCTGTGTAGCTGGGATTACAGGCATGCCCCACCATGCCCAGCTAATGTTTTGTATTTTTAGTAGAGACGGGTGTCACCATGTTGGCCAGGCTGGTCTCGAACTCCTGACCTCAGGTGATCCACCCGCCTCAGCCTCCCAAAGTGCTGGGATTACAGGTGTGAGCCACCATGCACTGCCTGGAATGCCACATTTTCTCAGATTCGACGTCACCGTGCGTCCCCAAGCATCCTCGGGTTTAATGAGATCTGCTCTTTGGCACCTGAGTATTGTTACACCAGCCTATAACTGACAGCCCACATTCTAAGGTTCATATACTATTGTCAGAAGAGTTCCATGATTCTAAAAACACTGAGATCTGCCGGACATGGTGGCTCATGCCCGCAATCCCCGTCCTTTGGAGGCTGATGTGGGAGGATACTTTGAGGCCAAGAGATTGAGGCCAACTTGGGCAACATAGCAAGACCCCATCTCTACAACAACAAAATAGAAACACCCAGACCTGACACTTTGAGATGCTTGGTCTAAGAAGCTCAAAAGGAGTCTCTAGTGATTGTCCCAGACCGCCAGGAAAGCCAGCTTGCCTTCGTCCTGATATTTAATATTTGTTATCTGAGATTCATAAGGAAATTAACACTATGAAATTTAAGGTGACATTTTCCTTGTAAGATTTTTGCTGCCTCAAAGATAAGTTGCTAAAATAAAGAATGTTTAACTCTGGAGAGCCAAGGAAAAACTCATTTCAACCTTGGGAAGGGCCAGGAGGGCAGCAGAGCTCTCCCTCACCCAGGCCTGAGCCATCAGATGGCGGAACTCATGGTTTGGGGTCCTTCCTGGGGAAGGGGCATGGCCAGACCCCAGGCAGCATGCGCACACCAAAATCAATGACTGCAGCTCTTTGTGTACATTTCCCCTCACCTCCCGTGTCCTCAACTGTCTTCCCGTCTTGATTCTGCCCAAAGGTTGTGGAAAGGAGGAGAACCCCAGCTGAAATTCGAGAGGAGTTTGAGCGACTGCAGAGAGAGAGGGAAGAGAGGAGACTGCAGCAGCGAACCAACCCCAAGGTAAGCCAGGGGCCGGCTTTCCTCATAGGACACCTCATGAAAAGGCTGCATAACCAGAAGCCAGGTCTGAAATAATGAGGTGCCGGTGGGTTGTTAAAGTAAAAACATACAAAGCTGGTGGGATAAAATTTTGCTTGTATTATGTAAAAGTGGTAATCTTTCTGGAAAGCACCTCCCTGGCAGCCATGAGACACACTGCTGCTGATCTCCAGGAGGTGAATGTTTTATACCGTGTGGAAGGAAGACAAAGCCAGTCTCCTGCTTTTTCCAGAAATCAGGGAGTTTTGCCAAGCAGATACACAGGCTAGTTGTCTAAGGCCGTTTCCTTCGACTATGCTGACCAAGTCCTTGACACTGGAAATCAGAGGACAGTGGCAGGGCAGAGGACAGCCACCTAACCACCTAAGCATAGAGGCAACAGAAGTCCTTGCTGACCAGCCAGGATGTCGAGCACTAAATAATGCAGAGGGCTCGGGGCATGTCCACATTGCCTTGAGGAGAGAGCCCTGCTAACATCACCCCAGGGCATTGCTGCCATGACCACTGGTCACTGGGTTGTTTGAGCAGCAGAGTTGTCCCAGATCCCCTGATGTAGACAAAAGCAAGTTAAGTCCTTTAACCGAGTGACACTACTGAGTCAGAGTTATTTTTCAATCCTAAGCATGCTGTCTTTTTCCTTCAGTTTGCTGGGGAGATTGTTCTGTATGTGTGCCCCAGCTCTGTGGAAAATAGGATAGCTCGGTCACTTTGAGATGCCAGTTGTACTGAACGGCTAATTAAATATGGCACGGTGTATTGTTTAGCTGTGTTTAAAAAGAGGGCTCAGTGGCCAGACCCTATCAGTGTGGCCAGGAGAGCCTGGCAGACAGCCTGTATGTGTCGTGATAAGGAGCTGGGGAGCCCCCCCAGTCTTCTATCAACCTCTTCTCCCATGATCTGTCAACTCAGCAGTGTTGTTGGAAGGAGAGCAGAAGCCATACAAAGTAGTAGAAGCATTATTATTTTCTTTCAACTTGTAAAGAAAAGAACAGACCGGGTGTGGTGGCTCACGCCTATAATCCCAGCACTTTGGGAGGCAGAGGCAGGCAGATCACCTGAGGTTGGGAGTTTGAGACCAGCCTGGGCAACGTGGTGAAATCTGTTTCCAAAAAAAGTCAGCCAGGCGTGGTAGTGCGTGCTCACCAGCCTCCCGAGTAATTCCAGCTACTCGGGAGGCTGAGGCAGGAGAATTGTGTGAACAGGGGAGGTGGAGGTTGCAGTGAGCCGAGATCATGTCACTGCACTCCAGCCTGGACAGCAGAATGAGACTCTGTCTCAAAAAAACAAAAAAAGAAAAAGAAAAGAACAAATGCTAGCTTAAACTGGGATGCATGGTAAGATAAACCTCTGATGAAATACATTCAAAGTTTTTTTAAGACACAGCATTTAAAGGACCATATATCCAGAACACATCCATCTATTTGAATCCCACATTTCAAAGTATATTTGACCAGATAAAATTATGGATGGGAATGAAGCTTGTGTATCATCCATTATCATATGTAATCAGTAAATGATTTAATTCTCTTGGAAAAAAATGTATATTTGAAAAGCTAACACCTCCACTCCCATCTACACACTCTCCCCAACAGGTGAGGCCTTCAGAAGTACAGGGTTACCTTTTGGTCAGATGGAGGTAGAGAAAACCCTGGGTGAACCAAGTCGGGGAGTTTGGGATAACTGGGAGAGTTGAAAATCTCCAAGGTGCCCTGAACTGTGGCCAGTGCACTGCGGGGAAGGTCCGGTTTGGAAGGTCGGTGTTGGCAGATGAGTTGGGGCGGGGGAGGCGGGAGTGCCTGGCAGGAGCAGGCTGTTCCTTTGGTGTTTTTGCTGCTCTGGCTGGAGGTTTGCTGTGTTCAGAGCAGTGAAAGGGAAAGAGAACCTCGCTGTCATCCTGCGTCCGTGTCCTATGATCAAATCGGCCATCTGGGGGTGTGTGGCAGTTGCTTATTGGGATTCTATGCAAATGTGTCTGCAGGCCATGTTTCTGTGGAATGAGGGAGCACAGCTGTGACCATCTCACACAGGCATGCAAGTTATTTTTAAAATGTCCTGTACTTTGCTACTTCCATAAAACTGCTTCCAAATAAATAAAACATTTTCTAATCAGAAATATTGAGTGATAAGCAGATGTTGGCTGTCCAGCATTTTAAGGAGAGGATTTGGGGTAGATCTTTCATTTCATTTCTGAAGGTTTTTTTTTTTTTTTTGCTTCTCAAGATGAGCAGACATTCTTGTCCTGAGGAGAAAAGGATGATCTCCTCTTTCAGAAGACCATGGAGGCTGGGCGTGGTGTGCATGCCTGTAATCCCAGCACTTTGGGAGGCCAAGGTGGGCAGATCACTTGAGTTCAGGAGTTCGAGACCAGCCTGTGCAACATAACAAGACCCCTGTCTCTACAAAATATTTACAGATTAGCTGGGCACAGTGGCACATACCTGTAGTCCAAACTACTTGGGAGGCAGACGAAGGAGGATTGCCAGAGGCCATGAGTTCGAGTTTGCAGTGAGCTGTGATTGCACCACTGCACTCCAGCCTGAGCAACAGAGCAAAGTCCTGTCTCAAACAAAAGATCATGGGCAGAAGGACACTTTTGATGACTTAGGGATCAGCGTGTCAGCTGGATTCCCCCCATAGAGGACCTCAGCCCAGAGGGGTTTGTAGGCTGTGTCCCATGCATGCTACTGCTGCCCGAAACGCAGGTGCATGTTTCTCTCCGTTTTCATCAATAAGAGCAGGTTAGGTAGGGATTTCCAGTAGGTTGATGTATCTACCAAGCAAAAAGGCCTAGTGAGGAGAAGCACAGGTTAGAAAGAACGATTGCCACCAGGAGGCAGGACACAGAGCAAACCATGTGGCAATACTTCATTTTCTCTTTTGTAAAACAAGGACATCTGTCCTGACTACCATGCCAAGTTGTTAGAAGATTGAAAACACATGAAAGAGATGTTAATTTATTAGGGAAAGATAATCTTGCTATATAAATGCAATGTGGTACTGGTGCCAAAATGACGTCAGAACTAAATGTGGTGGTGGTGGTTCATTCAACACTGAGGAGGAGGCCAGGCGCAGTGGCTCACGCCTGTAATCCCAGCCCTTTGGGAGGCCGAGGTGGGCAGATCACGAGGTCAGGAGATCGAGACCATCCTGGCTAACATGGTGAAACCCTGTCTCTACTAAAAATACAAAAAATTAGCTGGGCGTGGTAGTACCCGCCTGTAGTCCCAGCTACTCTGGAGGCTGAGGCAGGAGAATCACTTGAACCCAGGAGGTGGAGGTTGCAGTGAGCCGAGATCAAGCCACTGCACTCCAGCCTGGGTGACAGAGCAAGACTGTCCAAAATAAAACAAACAAACAAAAAAAAAACACTGAGGAGGAAATTCAGGAATGCTGGAGCCTGTAAGCTGGGATTTGAAAATGGCCCTCCAACAATTCCCGCAGCCTTTGTCTGGGGCCAAGTCCGGTGCTGTTTGCACTGTGGCTGCCTGTGATATGGGCTTGTGTAGAATGTGCTGTGCAAGGCACCACGGTGCCCAGGAAGGAATGAGTATACTCCCCAGCCCCAGGTGTGTCCACTTTGCCTACTGGCTTCAGCTGATAAGAACGTGTGCCTGTACACACCCACGTGCATGAACACAGACACATCCATGTGTGGGAGAGCCTTGGACTTGGAGTCAAGGACCCTGCGTCCAGCCTCAGATTCCACCTTCCTGTCTGTGTACTTGATCAAGACCCTTCTGTAGCCTTAGTTCAGTTTCTGCTTCCATGAAATGGGAGGCCCAGTTTCTGGGTTGGTCTTTGGACCTCAGAGTCCTTAGTGCTAACTGCCTGTTTTCTGCCTTTGCTTTGCCCTGTGGGAGTAAATTCCTATCCATATGTCCTGCTGGAAAATGCCAGCCTCCGGTAGCTGGGGTCCCAGTATCTTTAGGGCCCTCCACATTGAACTGGTATCGGAGAGAGAATTGGTGGCTGGACAGGACATGGGGTTCATCCCTGAGGGTAGTATGTGAAACTGGACCCCAACTGGAGCACCCAGGGCATCACCCTGCCATCTTTGGATTTCTGTTTTATTCTGCACAATCCATCCACATTTCTTGCATTTTAAGGACTCAAGATCATGTAACAGTGTCATTCTGTGCTATATTCACTTCGTATTGAGTATTTTAATTCCTTTTTTTCTTATACCCCTAAATCTTCTCCCTCTATGGATGGCAGCCACTTTGAGCATCTTTAGAAGGCAACTTGACCCCAGGCAGCTTGTCCGATTTCATTGCCGCCTCCTTCATGAACTTGTTTAGATCCCGTGTGGAGCAGATGATTAGGTTAGGATTGTTTGGGGATGCAGGGGCAAAGGAGCTTGACTATCTCTGCAGGCATATATTACTTTGGAGTTTTGACCTTAAAACAAAATAGTTTCATGGAGATTTATGTTATTTCCTTGGCCATTTTTGCTATTACGGAGGTTGATACACACTCCTTGGCAAGACGTCCTCTCTGATCTAGAAAGCCCCGTCATCAGCACGGTTTGTGTAGTAGCCGAGAAACACAATTCCACTTTATCAGAATAAAATTTAAATCATGTATCAGCCAGGCACAATGGCTCACACCTGTGATCCCAGCATTTTGGGAGGCTGAAGCAGGAGGATTGCTTGAGCCCAGGAGTTGGGAGATCAGCCTGAGCAACATAGTGAGACTCCATCTCTACAAAAGATACAGAAATTAGCCAAGTGTGGTGGTGTGCACCTTTAAGTCCCAACTACTTGGAAGGCTGAGGGAGGAGAGTCACTTGAGCCCAGGAGTTTGAATCTGCAGTGAGCTGTGTTTGTGCCACTGTTCTATAGCTTGGGCAAGACCCTGTCTCTTAAAAAGTAAAAATAAAGTAAAATTTTCTTAAGAAAACATGCACCTATGTATAAACAAAATTTTTAAATTATATTGATTATGTGAACATTCAGAGTAGGAATCAGTCTGTTCACCAACCCTGCCTGTCTCCAGTACCGGTGTTCTGATTATGTGCTGCTGTATAACCATTTCAAAACTCGGTGGCTTCCAACAACACTTCGATACTCTCTCACGGTTCTGTGGATTGGCTGGGACTTGACTGTGACAGAATGGTGCCCACAGGGGTTGCAGGCAGATGGCAGCTGGGTCTGCTCCGCTGCAGGCTTGCTGCTCTGCATGTCAGCAGTGGCTTCTGCATCCCTGTCTCACGCACCTCAGCGGGGGGTGGCTGGCGTCGCTATCTCTCCAGCCACCTCTCCCCAGGCTAGCTCGGCTTCCTTGCCAACAGCAGTCTCTGGGTAGTTGGACTCGATACGTATTAGCTAGTGTCCCCCAGATAGTGGATTTTAGAGACCTGGGCCAAGCTGCAAGGCTTCTCATGAGCCGGTCTTGAAGTCAGCACCATCACATCCATGCATTCTATTGGACAAAAGCAAGTCTGAGAGTTGGTTCAGGATCAAGGAGAGGGCTCTGTACCAGGGGCGTGAGTACCCGCAGGCCTGGCTCCTCCGGAGGCCTTTAATCTAACTTCCACATTGTGTCACACTATTTTGTGAAGAGTGTATTTCCAGTCTTTTTCTTTGATAACATTGCCTACCATCTTTATGAAAGTTGCATTTCTATTTAGCAAATTTTATTTTACTTTATTTATTTTGAGACAGGGTCTCATACTATCTGTCACCCAGGCGAAAGTACAGTGACACAGTCACGGCTCACTGCAACCTGGACCTCCTGGGCTCAAGAAATCCTCCCACCTCGGTCTCCCAGGAGACTAGGGCCACAGGTGTATACCACCACTCCCAGCTAAACTTTTCTTTTTTTTAATTTTTTTGTAGAAACAGTCTCACCATGGTGCCCAGGCAGGTCTCGAACTTCTGGGCCCAAGCAATCCATCCACGTCAGCCTCCCCAAAGTGCTGGGATTGCAGGTGTGAGCCACAGCACCCAGCCAAATTTTTTGACACATTTAATAGATTATTCTCTGCATACATTTTCTTCTTTCTTTTTTTTTTTTTTTTTTTTTACTCTTCTTTGAAGTGAATGAATTGAACCAAATGCATATCATATTTTCAATTTAGAAAATACTCTCTCAGGCCTGGTGCAGTGGCTCACGCCTATAATCCCCACACTTTGGGAGGCCGAGGTTGGGGGATCACTTGAGTCCAGGAGTTCGAGACCAGCCTGGCCAACATGGTGAAACCCTGTCTCTACTAAAAATACAAAAATTAGCCGGGCGTGGTGGTGTGCACCTATAATCTCAGCTACTTGGGAGGCTGAGGCAGGGAGAATCACTTAAACCCAGGGGGTGGAGGTTGCAGTGAGCCAAGATAGTGCCACTGCACTCCAGCCTGGGTGACAGAGCAAGACTCTATCTAAAAAAAAAAAGAAAATACTCTGTCAATTTTCAGTTTCTTCATACTAGAACATAAAAATATCTTGGCCCACATATTGTGACAGGTATTGTCTTTTTGACTTCATTCAGAATAGTTTTCTCTGACACATTTTTATAAATCATCTTTATTTATGATTTTTTTAATGTCTTGTCAAATTTAAATGCTACAAAACTGTAGACCTTTTCAATTCAATTTCCTTCTAGGACGGAATATAAATTTACCCAATTAAACGTGACAGCTCCACCAAAAGATTCCTACCCCAAAATGAAGATAGTCCAAAATGCCATTATGGAATTTCAGAATTATATATGATAAACCATTTGAGCTCTTATTTATTTTGTATGGCTTTTTTCTTCCTAGAAAGATTAGTTTCAGAGTATTTTTGGTTACAAGCTTTATTTTCAAGGATTGTAATTTTTTTTTTTTTTTTTTTTTTTTTTTTTGAGACAGAGTTTCGCTTTTGTTGCCCAGGCTAGAGTGCAGTGGTGCGATCTTGGCTCACTGCAACCTCTTCCTTCTGGATTCAAGTGATTCTCCTGCCCCCCTCGGCGCCCCCCTGGCCCCCTTTTCGTTCCTCCTAAATATCTTTGTGTCTGCCCCCCCCCTCAGCCTCCTGAGTCACTGGGATTACGGGCACGCACCACCACGCCTGGCTAATTTTTGTATCTTTAGTAGAGATGGGGTCTCACCATGTTGGTTAGGCTGGTCTTGAACTCCTGACCTCATGATCTGCCTGCCTTGGCCTCCCAAAGTGCTGGGATTACAGGCATGAGCCACTACGTCCAGCCTGTTGTTGTTTTTGAGACAAGAGTCTTGCTCTGTCACCCAGGCTGGAGTGCACTGGCACAATCTCAGTTCATTGTAACCTCCACCTCTCGGGTTCAAGGAATTCTCTTCCTCAGCCTCCGGATTAGCTGGGATTACAGGCACGCGTGCCCAGCTAATTTTTGTATTTTTAGTAGCGGCAGAGTTTTACCATGTTAGCCAGGCTGGTCTCAAACTCCTGACCTCAGGTGATCCACCTGCCTCAGCCTCTCAAAGTGTTGAGATTATACGTGTGAGCCACTGCACCTGGCCATGAATATACAATTGTTCATGTAATGCCATGCAGATTTTTTTTATTATTCAGAATCATCATCATCACTGAGATGTGTTTGTGCTGTTACTCTGTGAATATAAAAAATTTGTAAATTTTGACAACCACAACTTCATTTTCCATGGGTAGAGTACCACAGCTTGTTTCAACACAATTATGCATTATATGTATCACTACAACTAACTCTAAGGATGTTTCTGCTCCATGGGTTTCTTGATTTAATAAGAATACTTTTTACCATTACACTATACTGCCTTAAAGTTGGCATTTGAATATCGCCACACAAAAACACACGTTTAGCTTCGATGTGGAACTTTTTAATTGAGTTTATAGTAGCATTTATAATGTCAGCTGTTTCACCCTCAACATTAATCAAGTAATTATTAGGGTTAATACATTTTCAGATTGAAGTATCTGATAGAAAGCTAGCACCAGCCGGGCGTGGTGGCTCATGCCTGTAATCCCAGCACTTTAGGAGGCCGAGGCAGGCGGATCACGAGGTCAAGAGATCGAGACCACTGTGGCCAACAATGGTGAAATCCCATCTCTACTAAAATTACAAAAATTAGCCGGGCGTGGTGGCCCGCGTCTGTAGGCCCAGCTACTCGGGAGACTGAGGCAGGAGAATCGATTGAACCCGGGAGGTGGAGGCTGCAGTGAGCCGAGATTGCGCCACTGCACTCCAGCCTGGTGCCAGGGCGAGACTCTGTCTCGAGAAAAAGAAGAAAGAAAGCTAGCATCATTAGCAGTGGGGAAGTTGGGCTAATAGGGCAACCAACACAGAAGCAGCTGTTGCTTTATCTTTCATTTATGCATTGCAGACCTTGGAGTGGAAATGTGAGTGAAATTAATGTAGAGAAACTACCATTTGATCTAAATGAAAAATGCTTTTCACAGAGTTGTATGTAAATACACCTGCTGCTACAGCCCACCTTCAGGCGGTCTTCTTAGAGGAATGACTTACCGTTGACGCTGGCGCTATTTCAGCAGATTTGAGACTTGATTTTCACGTGCTGAGAGTTAGCACTTTGGATGGTCAGTGTGGAAAAACATCTTATACAACTTACAAGTTCATCAGCTCTCTGGGAAAATGGAAATTTAATACTCAGTGTCATCTCTGCCTGAAGGGTTTATTGAAAAAGAAAGTGTTGCCAAACAGCAGCACACACTTGTCGGTTCACATCAGTCCTTGCCATTTTCAAGCCACTGCCTGTTTTTCGTATAGCCTGTGAGCCAAGAATGATTTTTACATTTTTTAATGGTCGAGAAAAAACAAATGAATTATGTTTTGTGACATACGAAGGTCATGTGAAATTCAGATTTCAGGGTTCGTGGACAGTGTTTTCTTAGAACACAACCACACTCGGTCATTTACTGTTACCTGGCTGCTTTCCCACTTCAGTGGCAGAGGTGAATTGTGACAGCAGACTGCATGGCCCACAGCACCAAAAATCTTCACTCCGGCTCTTCACAGAAACCAGGTGCAAAGCCTGATGGGTGTCATTCAACAGGCACAGACACATTGTGGCAGGGCGCTCAGGGTGCTCTCTGACAGGCTCCGCAACACAGGCCACCTGTGTTTCCCACTCATTTTCATATATATTTGGAGTTTCCTAGGGATGTGGCTGACCATGGGCTTGACAGCTTCAGCCATCCCACAGGCCAAGCCTCTGGCCACCACTGGCTACGCCACGCAGCAGCATCTGATACTTCCCCACCACCGAGGCCAGGAGTGAGCTGCACCTCACCACTGTCAGCGTGCACCACACACGCCCATCCGAGAAGGGAGCTGCCTCCTGCGGTTCATCTGCAAAGAAATGGGAGAAGAGTGGTGGGTTCTCACTGGTCATCTCCTAAAGCCACTGTGCGTCTCACACATGAGATAAGACCATGGCAGATGCTAGAAGTACAAGTGATGGTCCATCTGCAAAACCAACTCTGGCATAAAAGTGAAAAAGCCAGGCTAATGGCTAAACCAACAGAAACAACAGGTTAAACCCCACCTATGACACTCTAGAGACCGCCCACACATCACCCCATCTGAACTCATCTGCCATTGCCCCCTGCTCTAGCCCGAAGGCCTCCTCGCCCCTCCACTGGGTGCCCACAAGGGCCATCCTCATTTGATTCTTTGTTCCCACACCCCCTTCTCAGAGGCCCCTTTCTTGACCACTTAAAACACTCTCAAGCTACTTATGGGGTGATAGAAATCACCAGGTAGTTTCACCAACGTATACATGTCAAAAACTCATGGAATTGTGTACTTCAGATGGGTGCAGTTTATATTGTAATACATAAATTAAAACTCAATTGATTTTTTTAATGGGCTGCAAAAAGTTTCATTTAAAAAATGTGTGTGGCCATGGTTTTATACACTGGATTAAGATATATGTCCATTTTTAAAGTTGTGACTATAAAAGAATAATAAACATTGATTTTCTGAGTAATGAGCATTTTTATCAGCAAAGTTTTAGCTTAGAATTCCTTGAGTGAACAGTGTTCTGTTTTTCATAACTTAATTCTCAAGTGAATTCGAGAAGGTGGATTAATTTTTAAGTCTCCCATTTGTTCATAATTTGTGCTGCTTCATCTTTGAAGACATTTTTATTTAAAGAGTGTTAGGGTAGTTTTGTGGTATAAGGGTGTTTACAAAAAAGTGTTTAATCCATGCAGCTAATTTCTAGGTGGTTTTATGCATTTATGGGTCCTGTTTGGTCTCTGAAAATCAAACCGTGGAGCTGTTACTTCTCTGGCCAGCACTTTGTCTTTGGCGTGTCATTGCTCTGCAGACATGCAGACCGGCTTTCCCTGTCAAATGAGGTTTTCTAGCTCCGGACATTTGTGGTGCTCTGTGGTCGTTTGGTTCGGACTGTGACATTCATGCTTTGTGGGCTTCCTGGTGGAGTGTCCTACCTAAACCTAGTGAACCCTAAAGTTGGATGACTCGTTCAGTTCAAGCGAGCTGGCTGTTTACCTGTAATATTGTCTCTCATTCCGCAAATACCACCCCTTCTGCTGACGGCTTATTTTCTGCCCCAGGGAACCATCAGCGTTGGAGTAGATGCCACTGACCTTTTCGATCGCTATGACGAGGAGTATGAAGATGTGTCCGGCAGTGGCTTTCCGCAGATTGAAATTAATAAAATGCACATATCCCAGTCCATTGAGGTAAAGCACACAACCACCTCTTTGAGTACAGCAAAAGCTTGAGTTAATGAGGCACAGCACACCAAGCAGCTAGAATGAGAGTCTGCCCAGGGTTTTTCTCATCTTTATTTATGAAAGGATGCAATTAGCCACTTAAAAAAGAAAGTGCTTCAGTCCCAGCCATGTGTTACTGCTGTGCTGGCATGTGGGCCCGCAGGAGTGTGGGCTGGGGCACTGGGCACCCAAGGCCTCGGGCCTTTCCAGCAGAGGGTGTGAATGGTCTGGGAGAAGTAGAGGCCCAAGGTCATGGGGTTCTGGGAGAGAACACAGACCTCCGTGGATCATTCTAACAACTGCTTTTAGTTTTAAGGCAGATTCTGCTAGGTGCCGTAAGGCTATAGCAGCTCCCATCCTGAGCCCTGGGCACATGAATATGTCACCATTCTGTCCACTGTTTGGATGTGGCGAGGTCAGGCCATTCTCCTGAGCATTTATAGTAGGTCTCTGTCTCCTCAGCTCATTAATTTATTATCAAATGCATCAGCCAACAGTGTGGAGTCCTAACTTGGGAAATTTGCCCCCTCTTGGAGCTCCCCCGAGTCAGTTAATACAGAATACAGCTATGGGAAGGTCTTCAGCTCCCCCCCAGAACCCTGATGGCAACCGAAGACAGCAGAGGCCCAGGTGTACCACAGAGGGAAGGCACACAGTGAAGTCCCTGTGCGGTCTGATACCATTGGGACATGCAGCCCCGTGTTTCCCCTGGTGTGGTGAAATTTGCCCAGTCGAGCTTCTGCAAAACATATTATCCTCATGGTCACATGCAGACCAAATAACAAAGCGAAAGAAAGGTAAAGCTGCTGCAATAATTCTGCATCCGTACGTACTTCTGACCAGTGGAGTCATCTGCACCTTTGGCCTTGGGCTCACAGTGTGTTCTTTAGGCTGCTGCCGTTGGCACTTCCTGTTGTTTTGATTCACTTATTACCAACAAATATCATTTTTAGGCACCCTTGACAGCGACAGACACTGCCATCCTCTCTGGAAGCCTCTCAACCCAGAATGGGAATGGAGGGGGTTCCGTTAACTTCGCACTCAGACGAGTAACTTCCGCAAAGGGATGGGGGAGAGGTAAGAATGTCTGTTGACTGAGTTGTGTTGTCCGTGCAAAGCCTTATTTCCGAACATTTACACTCTCAAGCTCACCCCCAAAGCCACCCAGGGGGCCCCGTTGTTGTGCAACATGGTACCAGGTGTCAAACTTCCATAAATTGACTGGCCCTAAAAGAAAACTAGGTCTCATAAGCCTGGCCAACATGGTGAAAACCCGTCTCTACTAAAAATATGAAAATTAGCTGGGCATGGTGGCACCTGCCTGTCATCCCAGCTGCTGGGGAGGCTGAGGCAGGAGAATCATATGAACCCAGGAGGCAGAGATTGCAGTGAGTCGAGATCACGCCATTGCACTCCAGCCTGGGGACAAGAACAAAACTCTGTCTCAAAGAAAAAAGAAAGAAAAATATGTCTCATATGTGAGAAGTCCGTCAGTCTGCCTCACAGTTTAAAATTAGGATAGAAAAACAAGGTTTCCTATGAGATGCCAACTTCCAGAAATCCAGCCCCTGCAACTCAGCATGTTTGTTGCCTTTGAGCAAAAAGCCTGTGGGCCAACTTTTCCCTGCACAATTCAGAAGGCAGGTGCTCTCTTCAGCGCAATGGTTCACTGATTGGTGGCCATCTAACCGCCAGTTCTGCCGAACAAATTGAGCTGCATCAAATTAACATTGAAGAGTTGCTTGAAAGTCACCCCAGACTAGTAAACACAGCAGCCAGGCTCAGCTGTGACTTCCAAGGCTGTGCGAGTGTGGAACTGCTGCTGGGTTTTAACGTCAGGCCCCTGAGGACCACCCCGGTCACCTGGGAGACATTTGGCACAGGAAGAAAATAAAAAGGAATCAGCAGCGCATGTGGTGGGGGGCACACCTGACCGCAGAAGGCGCTCTGCAGGTGAGGGCGCTGCACCTGGAGGGTTGTGGGGAGCCAGTTGGTCTCTTCTGACCTCAGCCTGGGAGGCAAGGATCAGAGGTGAGCAGCTTTTTCTTTGGAGAGACCCATTGAAACCTGGGTCTCGTTTGGATCTGTGGCAGCAGACATTTCCATTTGGCAGAGGTTAAGATGAGACATTAACAATCTTCCACCCCCTTCTTTTAGAGCCCTGGCATGACAGTGAATTGAATGAAGGAATTATACCCAGAGGTACATTCCTGAGCCTGGGTTGCTGCTATGAGATAAAACACCATTAATGCCTTCTCTTCTTTTTTCTCTTTTTAAACAGTTGGAATTTGGAGCCGGAGACCTACAGGGGCCTTTATTTGGTCTCAAGCTGTTCCGTAATCTCACACCAAGATGGTAAATATGAAAGATAGCAGCTCCTCTTTGGTGGTCTTTGTGGGCTTAGGAGACTAGAACTGCGTGTTCTTTTATCACAGTCTTTGCCACTATTTTGTCTGTCCTTCAAGGTCACTGTGTACATCAAGGGCAAGTGCGGCACTGGCGTGAAGCCCAGGCAGTGTGCAGGTGGGAAGAGGCTGGGTTGCAGGGGGCCGGACCCTGTCCCAGTCCCGGCCCAGGCTGCACCCTCCAGGCCTCACACCTCTTTCACCTGTGCCACGAGGCCATGGGGAAACAGCGCCTTCAGGGAGAGTTGGTCACTGAACAGACTTTTGGATCATTTATTTGTCCCAGAGAATGGCAAACTGCTTCGTCATCAGGTTGACTGACATATGCCAGAGATGTAGTCCCCAGCCAGCCTCTGCTTCCTGTCATCTCTGCTGCTGCCATGATGTCACACTCCTACAACAGTGTATCCCTGTCTCTTTAGAGCAAGAGCAGTGTCTTTACTTCCCATACAGTGGGGGCAGTGTTGTCTGTATGAGCTCAGATAAAAGACTTGCTGGAGGGTGAATAACACCTCTTTCCTCTGGGGGAAGATGTAGCTAAAGGAGTCCTAGAATGGAGCACACGAAGTTTATTTCATTTATTTTATTTATGAGGCGGAGTTTCGCTCTGTCTCGCCCATGCTGTGTACAGTGGCACGCTCTTGGCTCGCTGCAGCCTCTGCCTCCTGGGTTCAAGCGATTCTCCTCTCTCAGCCCCCCGAGTGGCTGGGACTACAGGCCCATGCCACCACACCCAGCTATTCTTGTACTTTAGTATACAGGGTTTCATCATGTTGGCCAGGCTAGTCTCGAACTCTTGATCTCAGGTGATCCACCTGCCTTGGCCTCCCAAAGTGCTGACATTACAGGCGTGAGCCACCACGCCTAGGCTATTTTATTTTATTGTATTGCATTTTACTTTTAGAGACGGGTTTTTGTTCTGTTGCCCAGGCTAGAGCGAATCATAGCTCACTGCAGCCTTGAACTCCTGGGCTCAAGCAGTCCTCCCCACTCAGCCTCCCAAAAAACTAGGACTACAGGCATGTGCCAACATGCCTGGCTCATTTTTTAGTTTTGTTTAGAGATAAGGTCTGCCTGTATTGCCTAGGCTGGTCTCAAGCTTCTGGTCTCCAGCAATCCTCCCACCTTGGCCTCCCAAAGCACTGGGATTAGAGGCATGAGCCACTTCACAAGCCTAGAGTACCTGTTTTGTTTTGTTTTTTGGTTTGAGACAGGTTCTCACTCTGTCACTCTGTCTAGGCTGGAGCGTAGTGGTGCAGTCTTGGCTCACTGCAGCCTCAACTTCCCAGGCTCAAGTGATCCTCCCAAGTAGCTGGGACTACAGGTGTGCACCACCACACCTAACTAATTTTTGTAGAGATGGGGTTTCACCTTGTCAGCCAGTCTGGTCTCTAACTCCTGACCTCAGGTGATCCTCCCACCTTGGCCTCCCAAAGTGCTGGCATTACAGGCATGAACCACTGCACGCAGCCTGAGATACATGTCTGATAAAAAAGTTACTACAATTCCAGCCACGCACAGTGGTGTGAATTAACTTTCTTATCAAACATGGACTCTAGGCTGCGCACAGTGGCTCATGTCTGTAATCCCAACACTTTTGGAGGTGGGAGGATCACCTGAGGTCAGGAGTTCGAGACCAGCCTGGCCAACATGGTGAAACCCCATCTACTAAAAATGCAAAAATTAATCGGACGTGGTGACGCTTGCCAGTAGTCCCAGCTACTCAGGAAGCCGAGGTGGGAGGATCACTTGAACCCGGGAGGCGGAAGGTGCAATGAGCCAAGATCACACCACTGCACTCCAGCCTGAGCAACAGAACAAAACTGTCTCAAAAAAAAAAAAAAAAAAAAAAAAAGAAAGTTATTATACACTTCCAGTGAAACATGTATCTGTGTGCCTGCCAGGCTCTGCAGGGATTGATCCAATCCCTGCCCACTAGTCTGGTTGTCTGTGGGGCACGGGGCAGGGAACACAGGCAGGCTTGTAGGTCAGCCTGCCGTTGGGAGAGAGCATGCGAGACAGCAGGAGGATATGGCCTGTAGGGCAGGCGGAGGCTGCTCAAGCAGAGGCACCAAAGCAGTGCTTCCAACAGACACACAAGGAAGGGAGCCAGCTGGGACTCTCACCTGCAATCACAGGACTTTGGGAGGCCAAGGTGGGAGGCTCGCTTGAACCCAGGAGGTCGAGGCTGCAGTGGCCAAGATTGCACCACTGCACCCCAGCCTGGGCAACAGAGCAAGACTGCCTCTGAAAAAAAATTTTTTTGTTTTTTTTTTTTTAAGACAAGGTTTCACCATGTTGGTCAGGCTGGTCTTGAACTCCCGACCTCAGGTGATCCGCCCACCTTGGACTCCAAAGTGCTTGGGATTACAGGCGTGAGCCACCACACCCAGCCAAAAAATTTTTTTTTAAAGATGCAAGGGATGCGGGACATGCTGCCGTGGGGCATCACCTGGGTGCTGCTCGCAGCACAGCTCCACACGCCCTGCTCTAGGCAATTGGATTGAGTAGGTCTGGGAAGAGGACTGGGATTCATGCTTAGAATGGAACAACAGGGGGAACAGTATCTGTACACACATCAATGTTGTCCTGACCCTGTTAACTTAGATTGGTCACCTCAGATGCTGGTTAAAAGCTGCCTCAGGGGCCGGGTATGGTGGCTCATACCTGTAATCCCAGCACTTTAGGAGGCCAGGTGAGACGATCACTTGAGCTCAGGAGACCAGCCTGGACAACACGGTGAAAACTTGACTCTACAAAAAATACAAAAATTGGCCAGGCTCGGTGGCTCACACCTGTAATCCCAACACTTTGGGAGACCAAGGCGGGTGGATCACCTGAGGTCAGGAGTTCAAGACCAGCCTGACCAACATGGAGAAACCCCGTCTCTACAAAAAATACAAAATTAGCCAGGCGTGGTGGCACATGCCTGTAATCCCAGCTACTCGGGAGGCTGAGGCAGAAGAATCCCTTGAACGCGGGAGGCGGAGGTTGCAGTGAGCCGAGATCACGCCATTACACACCAGCCTGGGCAACAAGAGCGAAACTCTGTCTCAAAAAAAAACAAAAATTAGCCAGTGTGGTGGCACACACCTGTAGTCCCAGCTACTGGGAATGCTAAGGTGGGAGGATTGCTTGAGGCCAGGAGGTTGAGGCTGCAGTGAGGCATGATGACGCCACTGCACTTCAGCCTGGGTGACAGCGCGAGACCCTGTCTCAGAAGAAAAGCTGGCCAGGCATAGTGGCTCATGCCTGTAATCCCAGCACTTTGGGAGGCCGAGGTGGGTGGGTCACCTGAGGTCAGGAATTCGAGACCAGCCTGGCCAACATGTTGAAACCCATCTCTACTAAAAATACAAAAAATTAACTGGACGTGGTGGCAGGCTCCTGTAATCCCAGCTACTTGGAAAGCTGAGGCAGGATAATGGCTTGAACCCATGAGGCAAAGGTTACAGTGAGCCAAGATCGCGCCACTACACTCCAGCCTGGGCAACAAGAGTGAAACTCCATCAGAAAAAAAAAGAAAATCAGCCTGTCCAAGCTGAGATGATCTTCCTCCTCAGCCTCCCAAGTAAGGTGGGATTACAGGGTGCGCCACCACACCCAGCTCATTTTGTGTATCTTTTTGTAGAAATGGGGGGTTTGCCATGTTGCCCAGGCTGTTCCCCAACTTGTGGTCTCCTCAGCCTCCCAAAGTGCTGGGGTTGCAGGTGTGAGCCACTGAGCCTGCCTACTGTTATTTTAATAGCAAAAAATCACCTTCAGAGCTTAGAAAAGGGAGAAAGAAACTAAACTTAGGCAACTTAGGTTGAGCTGTTTATTAAAGAAACCAGCTGTTCAGCACCTTGAATGAAGTGTGAATTCCTGTTAGCAACATGAAATAGCCATTTTCAACCAGAAGATGGAGCTGGACTTCCTTGGAAAGAAACTGCAGAGGCTCTTTTCAGGAACCAGTTTCCTGTTCTCACTTTGCCCGTAGTTTCTGTCACTAGTACCCAGCTGTCGGTGTATATCACGATCACACTGCAGCTCCAAAAATACACTGATGCCAGGGCCTCCACCCAGAAATTCTGGTTCCATAGGTCTGGGGTGTCCTCTAGGTGAGTGATTCTCAAACTCTGCTGCACGTTGGAATCATCGGGACACTTTTTGCACTACAAGCCCACACTGAAGAAATCAGCATGCGGGCAGAGAAGCCAGCCAGCCGTGATTCGTGGATGAGCCGGGTGATTCCAGCGTGCAGTAGTTTGGGCACCACTGTCCTGGACTGCGTAATACGAGACACTCCGCAGGTGATTCTGACTTGCACCCCTCGGCCCCCATCCATTCTGACTTGAGTGGGATTGCATGTGCTGGCTTAGGAACGCAGACATTCAGGTGCCTCTTTGATTGTAGCTAAAGTTAGGGCAGATGAGGGGGAGTCGGGAGATTACTGGGAAAATTCTGACCAGGACCCCCTTCACCTCCCCATGTGGATAGAGGCCTGACCTGCTTTTTTTACTGGAAGTTGGTACAGGGATGTATAGATGTGACAGTAAGCAAGGTCTTAGCCTGGCAGAGAGGAAGTGACAAAGAATAGCTGAGAGCAGGTGCCATCCAGAACCTATTCTATCTGTGTGTCCCTCTAGCTTTGTGACAACAAACTGTGCTCTGCAGTTTTCATCCCGCGGAATCCGACCTGGCCTGACCACGGTCCTGGCTCGGAACCTAGACAAGAACACCGTGGGCTACCTGCAGTGGCGCTGGGGCATCCAGTCAGCCATGAACACTAGCATCGTCCGGGACACTAAGACCAGCCACTTCACCGTGGCCCTGCAGGTGAGCCAAGCAGCCATTGTCTCTGCAGACAGAGCTCTGGGAGGAGCCCCCGCCAGGCACTCATCGTGCCCCTTAAATCCTGCATCGTGATCACCACTGAGTCTAAACCCACGAGGGGCCCCGGGGGCAGGCTCTCAGTGCGCACGCTCCAGTTACCAGGTGGAAGATGCGAGTATGAAATGCAGTTGCCCTCGGGCACCTGCGGCAGCTGTGTCGCGTCATCCTAAAGCAGAGGTGCATCTTAATGTCTGGTGGGAGCAGCCCACAGAATCGGGGTGGGCAGATGAAGCCCCACTGAAGAATCTTGGCCTCGGACGCCACTGCGGCCAGGCCAGGGCTGGTACATGAGAAGCTGCCCCACACGGGGGTGGCTCCTTGGCTCTCACCAGCCACTGCCACCTAGGAGCACAGGCTCAGTGTTACCAGAGCTTTTCATTTCTTGTGAAAAGCTAGGAAACTGGGTTTTCTACGAAATGACCCAGTTTTTAAATACTGGCTGCTAATAAACCATCGTGCCAGGGGTGGTGGCTCACGCCTGTAATCCTAGCACTTTGGGAGGCCAAGGCTGGTGGATCCCAAGGTCAGGAGTTCAAGATCAGCCTAGCCAAGATGGTGAAACCCCGTCTCTTAAAACTACAAAAATTAGCCAGGCGCTGTGGCAGGTACCTGTAATCCCAGCTACTCAGCAGGCTGAGGCAGGAGAATAGCTTGAACCCGGGGTGGCCGAGGTTGCAGTGAGCTGAGATTGCACCACTGCACTCCAGCCTGGATGACAGAGTGAGACTCTGTCTCAACAAAAAAATAAAAAATAAACCATCATGCACTTGGTGCAACTGCCAGACCGTGACCCCTGCCTTAAAGGCATGTGTGCCGCCAGTGCTTATGGGAGGGCAGATACCCACCTCCCCCCCGAGTCACACGTCCTTAGCCTCGCATCCTTGCACCCTCTGTCTCCCCAGCTGGGAATCCCTCACTCCTTTGCACTGATCAGCTATCAGCACAAATTCCAAGATGACGATCAGACTCGCGTGAAAGGATCCCCTCAAGTAAGTCCCGGCCTGGTTAAAGTGGAAGCACACTGGCTCTGCCTGTGGGTCTTCACAGTGGAGCCGGCTGGTGCAAGATCCCTGGTCATGTGAATACATGTGTGTGACATTTTTGGAGCGCCTCCTATTTTGAGGCTGTGGGGGATTTAACACTACAGTCCCAGCCCTCGAGGAGCTCAGAGCGTCATGGAAGAAGTGGACCATCGGTGTCCCGACTTTCTTCTGTCATGAATCTGCTCCCTGGGGGTCCAGGAGGCAGGAGGGAGGGAAGGGACAGTCACCTGCCCTCTTCTCAAATGACAGCTGCCCCTGAAGTAATGAATGAGGGGGACACAGGCACAGACTGCGTTCTCTTCCTGCAGAGCAGGCTTCTTTGGGACGGTGGTGGAGTACGGAGCTGAGAGGAAGATCTCCAGGCACAGCGTTCTGGGTGCAGCTGTCAGCATCGGAGTTCCACAGGGAGTTTCTCTCAAAGTCAAGTAAGTTGAACTCAGGCCTTTCTGGCCAAAGAATGCCTGGCACTTTCACTCAACCAGGCTTCACCTAAATTAAGGCTGAAACAGCGTTTGCATTGTAATTTTTTTTTTTTTTTTTTTTTTTAAGATGGAGTCTCATTCTGTTGCCCAGGCTGGAGTGCAATGGCGCGACCTTGGCTCACAGCAACCTCTGCCTCCTGGGTTCAAGCCATTCTCCTGCCTCAGCCTCCCGAGTAGCTGGGATTACAGGCACGCGCCACCACACCCAACTAATTTTTTTTTAATTTTTAGTAGAGACGGGGTTTCACCATGTTGGTCAGGCTGGTCTCAAACTCCTGACCTCATGATCCACCCATCTCAGCCTCCCAAAGTGCTGGGATTACAAGCTTGAGCCACCACGCCTGGCCTGTAATTTTGTTCTTAAAGATACAGTTGCTTGGCTGGGCACGGTGGCTCACACCTGTAATCCCAGCACTTTGGGAGGCCGAGGTGGGTGGATCTTGAGGTCAAGAGATCAAGACCATCCTGGCCAACATGGTGAAACCCCATCTCTACTAAAAATACAAAAGTTAGCCGGACGTGGTGGCATATGCCTGTAATCCCAGCTATTTGGGAGGCTGAGGCAGGAGAATCACTTGAACCTGGAGACGGAGGTTGCAGTGAGCCGAGATCGAGATCATGCCACTGCACTCCAGCCTGGGGGACAGCAAGACCCCATCTCCAAAAAAAAAAAAAAAAATACAGTTGCTTGTGTCTTTGCTGAGTAAGCAGATGTCAAGGAGTTCCAACACTCAGTGAGTGAGGTGTGTGTCTGCGCTCCCACCAGCCACCTACCAGCCTCCCCTGATGTCACAGGATGGTAGCCCATCAGCCAAGGCCTCCTGGAGTCACTGCCCTGGCAGCTCTTGCCCGGGCACAGCATCTCTGGCAGCAGCGGCCGTGTCGGTTCATCGTTCTCAGCAGGGGTTTCCATCGGGGCACTCACCCTTGCTTCACCCGAGTCTAGTCACTGTCCTCTCCTTAGTTCCTCGAAAGAGTTGTCTGTTTTCGCTTGCGTCCATTTTCTTTCTTTCTAAACCCACTCAAGCCAGGCCTCTCCAGAAACACCAGCCCTCTCCAGAGTCAGCCTTTCTCAGTCATCAGTGGGGCGCCCGCCCTCCTGTGGCAGATGAGAGGGTGAGTCTCCATCTCACTTGGTCTCTGCACCTCCTGCTTTGGTGGCCTTTCCCTCCCGACCTTATGGCCTCTCTGCCCTGAGTTTCCAGGACACCATGCCCTGCTATGGCTTTCCGTACCAGCTGGCTGCTCTCTGTCTCCCAAACGTCTAAAAGGAGGCACCACTGCAGGGCACAGCCCCTCCCTCTCCAGACTCACTCCCAAGCAGTCATGTCCTGCCTCATGGCTTTCATGCCCTGAGGACTCTCACATTGCAAGTGCGAGCTTGGACCACCCCCCCCTCAATCTCCAGCTCATATATGTATCCAGCTTCTCTTTTCCTAATCTCTGCTTGGATACCTAAGAGCATCTCAGACGTCATGTATCCAAACAGAACTCAATCCTCTCCCTGTGCCCCCAGACACATAGAGCCTTCAGAACCTGCTCTGCCCAAAGTCTTTCCTCTCTCTCTCTTTCTCTCTTTTATTTTTATAGAGACAGGGTCTCACTTGGTTGCCCAGGTTGGTTTTGAACTCCTGGCTTCAAGCAGTCCTCCTGCCTTGGCCTCCTAAAGTGTTAGTATTACAGGTGTGAGCCACTGTGCCCAGCCTCCTTTCCCATCTCAGTAAAGAGAGCTCCAGCCTTCTACTTACTCTGTCCGAAAACCTTGGCGTTGGCCTCGATCGCTCTCTATCCCCACACTTCAAATCAGACATATCTCAAAACCATCTCATGAACACGTACTCCAAAAGTGTATCCCAGTCTGGCCATCTCTCAACCTCACCGCCGCCAACATCTTTGTTCTTAGTTACGCAGCACCCTCCCGGCTGAACCTCTCCCTCCTCGTGTGTCTGCTCTCCATAGGTGAGTCCTTTTTAAGACTAAAGGCAGTTCACGTCTGTCTTCTGCCTAAAACCTCAGAGATCCCTCCATCCCAGGCAGAGGCCAAAGCCCTTCAGGGACTTTGGGAGCCCACAGGGTTCTCCATGATGTAGTATTCCTCTCTACCCCCACTCCAGCCACCCTGATCCCCTGAGCTGTTCTGGCACACACCAGGCCCCCTCCTGCTTATGAGGTGGCATTTGCTATTTCTCAGTCTGCAGATCAATCAATATGTGGCTGTTTCCTTCACTCCCTGTAGGTATCTACTCTCTGCTCAAATGTCCCTAATTCACCTTGTATAATATAGTAGTCCCTCCCCCTTACCCAGGTGATTCCCCCGCCACCATGTTTACCATGTTCAGCCTCCGGCGAACCAATCTCCATCTGAAGGGCTGTCTCCTCCACTCCTCATCAGAAATAAGCTCTTGGACTTGGTCCATTATTCTCATCTGTATTTCTAGAACCTAAAACCCATCCTGGTACCTGAGAGGAACTCAGTGAATGAATGAAAGTGGATCACAGCTCAGTTTTAGAAACAAAAGCCAAATCACTTAAGATTAGGGTTGGCATCAGCCATCTCTCCTCAAATAATATTTGAAGGCCCAGTACAGTGGCACACACACTTTGGGAGGCCAAGACAGGAGGATCACTTGAGCCCAGGAGCTCAAGGTGGTAGTGAGTTCTGACTGTGCCCCTGCACTCCAGCCTAGATGATAGAGTCAGACCCTGTCACTTTAAAAAAAAAAAAAAAAAAAAGCCAGGTGCAATGGCTCGCTCCTGTAATCCCAGCACTTTGAGAGGCCGAGGCAAGCAGATCACAAGGTCAGGAGATCGAGACCATCCTGGCTAACACAGTGAAACCACATCTCTACTAAAAATATAAAAAATTAGCCAGGTGTGGTGGCGGGCTCCTGCAGTCCCAGCTACTCGAGAGGCTGAGGCAGGAGAATGGCTTGAACCCAGGAAGTGGAGGTTGCAGTGAGCCGAGATCACGCCACTGTACTCCAGCCTGGGCGACAGAGCAAGACTCTGTCTCAAAAAAATAAATACATACATATTTTTTTCTTGAAGTCTATCTGTTATTATATAGCTCTTCTAGCCTTTTACTATTTATTTTACTTCTTTTACTATTTATTTAGTTGATCTTTTTTGCCTGTTCACGTTCAACCTCTGTGTGTGTGTGTGTGTGTGTGTGTGTGTGTGTGTGTGTGTGTAGGAGAAACATATATTGTTTTTTTTTTTTTGTCTGTTTGTTTTTGAGATGGAGTTTTGCTCTTGTTCACAGACTGGAGTACAATGGCACAATCTCAGCTCACTGCAGTCTCTGCCTCCCGGGTTCAAGGGATTCTCCTGCTTCAGCCTCCTGAGTACCTAGAATTACAGGCGCGTGCCACCACACCCAGCTAATTTTTTATTTTTAGTAGAGAGGGGGTTTCACCGTTTTTAGTAGAGACGGGGTTGGCCAGGCTGGTCTTGAACTTCTGACCTCAAGTGGTCCGCCTGCCTCGGCCTCCCACAATGCTAGGATTACAGGCATGAGCCAAACCCAGCCAAGCTTTGAGTGTTCTTTATCAATTCTGGAATTGCTTTTATTCTGGAAGGGTATTGTCAGGTATTATCAGTGGCTACTCAACATTTTTTCTTTTTTTGCTTTTCAGCAGGTTGTGATGTAGATGGATGTGGCTTTTGTTGTATTTACCATGTCTGGGGTTTCCTAAACGTCTTGCGTCTATACATTTCATTCCTTTTCCTCTCTGGGACTCTAATTAACAGTATGTTAAACTTCATTCTCCCATGGGTTTCTGAGGGTTCTGTCCATGTGTCCTCAATTCTTTCTCTCTTTGTTCTTCATACTGGGTAATTTCTTTTCTTTCCTTTGTTTTTTTTTTTGAGACGGAGTCTCACTCTGTCCCCCAGGCTGGAGTGCTGTGGTGCAATCTCAGCTCACTGCAGCCTGCGCCTCCCAGGTTCAAGCAATTCTCCTGCCTCACTCAGCCTCCTGAGTAGCTGGGATTACAGGCGCCTGCCACCACGCCTGGCTAATTTTTGTATCTTTGGTAGAGATAGAGTTTCACCATGTTGGCCAGGCTGATCTCGAACTCATGACCTCAGGTGATTCGCTTACCTCGGCCTCCCAAAGAGCTGGGATTACAGGCATGAGCCACTATGCATGGCCATACTTGATTTTTTTTTTTTTTTTTTTTTTTTTTGAGATGGAGTCTCGCTCTGTCACCCAGGCTGGAATGCCGTGGTGTGATCTCGGCTCACTGCAATCCCCCCTCCCGGGTTCAAGCAATTCTCCTGCCTCAGCCTCCCTAGTAGCTGGGATTACAGGCGGCCACCACCATACCCGGCTAATTTTTGCATTTTTAGTAGAGACAAGGTTTCACTATGTTGGCCAGGCTGTTCTTGAACTCCTGACTTCAGGTGATCTGCTTGTCTTGGCTTGCAGTGTTGGGATTACAGGCGTTAGCCTCCGTGCCCGGCCTAATTTTTGTATTTTTAGTAGAGACGGGGTTTCACCTTGTTGGCCAAGGTGGTCTCAAACTCCTGACCTCAGGTGATCCACCTGGCTTGGCCTCCCAAAGCCCTGGGATTATAGGCGTGACCCACCGCACCTGGCCTTTACTAGATAATTTCTATTGCTCTGTCTTCACCTTCACTAACTTCTGTCCTCTCCATTGTTGTAAGCCCATCCAATAAATATTGCACTTCAAATATTGTTCCTTTCCCTTCTAGAATTTCTGTTTCATTCTTTCCTATACTCTGTTTCTCAGTTGAGGTTTTACATATTTGTCTTTCTTCACAAGAACATTTTATGGCTTTGAGCATCATTTGCATAGCTGTTTTAAGTCCTTATGAGCTAGTTCTACGTAGGGTTGGTCTCTTCATTTTTCTCGTGTGTATGTATGTATGTATACAGAATAGTTTGTATTATATCCTGAGTATTGTGAATGGTACATTGTAAAGACTCAATATTTTGTTCCATTTTTCCAAAAAGTGTTGATTTTCATTTTAGAAAGTGGTTGACTTGGCTGAACTGAAACCGCAAACTCTGCCTCACTCCGATGGCAGCAGCCAGAACCTCAGTGATTATTTTAGCCTTTGCAAGGCTGTGTGGTAGCTCAGGGATCAGCTGGAGAGTCTGCCACCCTCATACACAGAATTTGGTGCTCCGTATCTCCAACTTTCCTTTTAGGGAACCCTCCCCCTGTTTCTAGCACCTGTTGTTGTCACAAACTCTGAGCTTTGGTTCTTTTTGTTTGTTTGTTTTTTGAGACGGAATCTCGCTCTGTCGCCCAAGCTGGAGTGCAATGGTGCGCTCTCGGCTCACTCCAACCTCCGCCTCCCAGGTTCAAGCAATTCTCCTGCCTCAGCCTCCCAAATAGCTGGGATTACAGGCACATGCCTCCACGCCTGGCTAATTTTTGTATTTTTAGTAGAGACGGGATTTCACCATGTTGGTCAGGCTGGTCTCAAACCCCTCACCTCGTGATCCACCCGCCTTAGCCTCCCACAGTGCTGGGATTACAGGCATGAGCCACCGTGCCCAGCTCTGAGCTCTGGTTCTTCAATCTAATATCACTGCAAGTTTCTTTCCAAGTTTCAGCCAGCCCATAAAGTACAGACTGAACTTTACCCTCAAGCTCAAAGCTGTTTAAAAAAAAAAATGGGAAACTTGCCAGTGCCATTCCATTCTTCTTAGCTTCCGCCCTCCATCAGTGTCTGCCAGCTTCTCGTTGCTGTTTAGTCTCTTAACTTTTTTTTTTTTTTTGAGGCAGAGCCTCACTCTGTCGCCAGGCTGGAGAGCAGTGGCGCGATCTTGGCTCACTGCAACCTCCAACTCCCTGGTTTATTTATTTGTTTGTTTGTTTGTTTGTTTGAGACAGAATCTTGCTCTGTCGCCAGACTGGAGTGCAGTGGTGCAGTCTCAGCTCACTGCAACCTCCGCCTCCCAGGTTCAAGCAATTCTCCTGCCTAAGCCTCCCAGGTAGCTGGGACTACAGGCGCACACCACCACACCCAGCTAATTTTTGTATTTTTAGTAGAGACGGGGTTTCACCATGTTGGCCAGGATCGTCTCGATCTCTTGACCTCGTGATCCACCTGCCTTGGCCTCCCAAAGTGCTGGGATTACAGGCATGAGTCACCATGCCTGGCGACTCCCTGGTTTAAGTGATTCTCCTGCCTTAGCCTCCCGAGTAGCTGGGATTACAGGCATGCGCCCAGCTAATTTTTGTATTTTTAGTAGAGACAGGGTGTCACCATGTTGGCCAGGATGGTCTCCATCTCCTGACCTCTCAATCCGCCTGCCTTGCCTCCCACAGTGCTGGGATTACAGGCGTGAGCCACTGCGCCTGGCCACATTTGTTATGTGTGGTCCCGAGTTTACATATTGATCCAATAGGAGCTACTGAGCCACCGCTGGAAGCAGAGCCCCCTTAACTCACCAACTTCTTTCGGAACTTCAGTTAAGGACTGAGATGTGACTCTCCAGTGACATCTGGAGGAACCCATTCCTGTCCTCTACAGCCTCTGACCGAATGCCCCTGTAGGGGATGTTGACCCTGTGAAGTGTTCCACTTGTTGCTTTGCCCTTGAGGTCAGCAGATACTGGGATCTTTATTCTGTCACAGCATCAGATCCATCAGTCTGGAATGGGAAGCCAGCAAAGGCAGTGGACTGTGAAAGGAACAGACTCCAAGGCTCCCTCAGCTCTCCGCTACACAGAGCACAAGTTCTCCCCCTGTGGCTGACGCCCCCTTGCCCTTCCCTGGAAAACCTGATTCATCTTGGCTATTTTGTTTTTTGTGTTTTTCCCCAGGCTCAACAGGGCCAGTCAGACATACTTCTTCCCTATTCACTTGACGGACCAGCTTCTGCCCAGCGCCGTGTTCTATGCCACCGTGGGGCCTCTGGTGGTCTACTTTGCCATGCACCGTCTGATCATCAAACCATACCTCAGGGCCCAGAGAGAGAAGTGAGTTAACACGTATGGGCATGTCACTAACCAGCCCTGTGCCTCAGTTTCCTCACCTTTAAAATGGAGAGGATAACAGAGCCTACTGCGTAGGGTGATTAGGAAACCTGAATTAATTAATGCATGTAAGGCATTTAGGCTAATGTCTGGGCCACGACTGGTAAATGTTAACTGTTTATCATCATTGTCAGTAGTTGGACTGCTGTTATCTCTTCATTCGTGATTCCTACTATTCCTACTCTTAGAAAGGAATGGAGTTTATAAAAGCATTGAGCCTCTAAACCATGGCCTCAAGAAATAAAAACTTCCTTTTCCTTTCGTGGCACTGCGTTTAAGAGGATGTGTTCTGGATTCTTACGTACGCGGCCTGCGTTAACTATATATAGTCTTGTAAGTCATAGAAATGTAATTTATTTTGCAGTTTCTTAGATAATCCATTGGGGCATGCCATGAAACCTAATTATTAGTGCAGTCGTCTCTACAGAAAACTGAGAGGTGGTATAGATTTGTTACTTTATAGTATCTCATTTAGTAAAGCATTGCTCTTAGAGAATCTCAGATAAAGGAATGAATCTCCTCTTCTGGGCCCCTCTGGCCTTTGGATTCAGAATCCTAGTTCCCTAGGAGCTTGAGGCTTGGAACAAGACATGTGCTGGCCCAGTCTTCTGGAAGGACAGGCCTCTGCTGACCCCAAGTTCCATACTTTGTTACAGGAAAGCAGATCTGTGTCCAAAGTGGTATTAGCTGTTCCTACCAAAAGCGTTATTTAATAACTCAGCCTGTGGCCCTGGCACTTTGCGAGGCTGAGACGATAGAATCACTGGAGCCCAGGAGTTCGAGACTAGCCTGGGCAATATAGTGAGACCCCCATCTCTATTTTAAAATTAAAATTAAAAAAAATAATAACAATCCCACAAGGTTGGTGGGATCTCTTGAAATTCTCATGTGGTGGGATCTTCTTTCCAAAGAGACTGACAATGGGTGTCCCGTTAGTTTCGGTGAGGAGGTGGGGCAGAGCCATCTAGGGGTAAAATGAAAGCTGCCAGCCTGTGACTAACAGACTTGCCTAAGACTGTTGTGGGAATATTTTTCAAAGTTCTAGAACTGGAACTCCAGTAAGATCACAGACTGTTTACTGGGCTCAGGTCCAGCAAGGGGAGGGGCTGTGTTGGCTGGAAGCTGGGTAGTGCCACGCTAACGTGGGGCTTGTGTTCTTGTCGCTCAGGGAATTGGAGAAGCAAAGGGAAAGCGCCGCCACCGATGTGCTGCAGAAGAAGCAGGAGGCGGAGTCCGCTGTGAGTGCTGCTGCAGCGCTGGGCGCAGGGAACGCTGCTCCTTCCTCCCCCACCGTTCTTAAGCGACACACTCCATACCCTGCATGTTGGTCTCAAGGCCTTAGGGTCCAACTTCTCTTCGATACCTTGGCTTGCCATTTTAGTCTTTCTGTCGCCTGTAGGATGTGATACTCGGCCCTGCAGTCCCTGCCCTAAAGATAATTACCCTCCAAAGACATAACAAGGGCTTTTTAAAAGTGGTGACTATTGGCTTCTTTTCTTCCCTCTGAGTGCTCCTGCCTTTTATGGAGCATGAGGGGAGCCGGCGTCCTGGGTAAGTGGCGAGCACACTGCCAGGTGCTTCATGGCAAGAAGGGCTGAAGTGGGCTGTGGGCCATGTGCATGGCCCAGCGAGCACATGCCTGTCTGAGGGGGATGGTACAGCTATGCCCAGCAGAATGATGCCACTGGAGAACATGGGACCTATCAAGAGTAGCTGGGAGTCCAGCTTCTCCTGTGAGATCTCTTTCTTTTTAAAGCTGACAACGCAGTCAGTGTCTTTTTATTGGGTCAAGAAATCCCACCCATGCATGTATCCCTAGAAAGGGAGCTCCCACCAATGGTCACAGCAGGGGTCATGCCAGTTCAGCTGCTCACCTTCTGACCGAGCTGCCTGCCCCAGGTCTAGGAGAGTCAAAGCGAGCCACTCTCATAGCAGAGCTGACAGGGTGCCCACTCCCTTCCTCTCCAGGCCCTGAACAGGTATGTTGACCTGGACAGAGACTGCCTGCCTGTGGCCCTCTGACCAGAGGTGGAGCGGGCCTGGTGGGGCCCTCACCATGTCATCCTTGTTCTCTGGCAGGTCCGGCTGATGCAGGAATCTGTCCGAAGGATAATCGAGGCAGAAGAGTCCAGAATGGGTAGGAACATGTGTCCTCTCTTGGGCCAGGGTGGGCGCTGGGGGTCTCCAAGCTACGCAGGGAGGTGCCCAGAGGAGGCCTTCCTCTACTGTGAGTCCATCCTCAGGGCTCATCATCGTCAATGCCTGGTACGGGAAGTTTGTCAATGACAAGAGCAGGAAGAGCGAGAAGGTGAAGGTGATTGACGTGACTGTGCCCCTGCAGTGCCTGGTGAAGGATTCGAAGCTCATCCTCACAGAGGCCTCCAAGGTACAGCAGCACCAGCCACCATGTGCCAACTGTTCACAGATCTGAACAGGCTGGATGCAGCGACTCATGCCTGTAATCCTAGCACTTTGGGAGGCCAAGGGGGGCAGATGGCTTCAGCCCGGGAGTTCGAGATCAGCCTGGGCAACATGGCAAAACCCTGTCTCTACAAAAAAACAAAAAATTAGCCAGGTGTGGTGGTATGCGCCTGTCGTCCCAGCTGTTCTGGAGGCTGAGGCGGGAGGATTGGTTGAGCCCAGGAGGTCTAGGCTACAGGGAGCTGTGATAGTGCCGCTGCACTCCAGCCAGGATGACAGAGCAAGACCCTGTCTCCAAAAGAAAAAGTGGTTTGAAGAACAGGTTCAGTCTGACAAGGACAGCCTGGCCCCTTGCAGCGGAATCTGCCATCATTGGCATCTACTGCGTGGTATGCTGCCCAGCCCCCGAGCAATACCCACGTTGGAGCTATTCACTTCATTCGGTCATTTCTTTCATCCACTCACTCAGTAAGGATTTACTGAGCTCCTGCTGTATGCCAGCCACACCAGCAAACAGAACACACACCTGCCTTCATGGCATGTGATTCTGTTTATTTTTGCCTCATTCCAAAAGAGCGTGAGGTCACTTGTAACATGTGGGTCTCACCTGTGGGGCCTGGGGCCTTGCGTTCATGAAAATGCAGGTTAGCTCAGGCCAGAGAGCTCCTGGCTCCCTGGAAGTCGTCTGGTGTCTCTGTCCTGGTGGGCTTTCTGTGAAGATAGAGGCCTACTTGGTATGAGGAAGGGACCTTACTAAGAAGCAAGTCTTGGCAACTTTTCCAGATTCTTGTTTCTTTTTCTTCAAGCTCCAAAGTTTGCATCTCCCCCAGGGAAGGCTGTGCACACTGCACCTCTGGTGGCAGTGAGGAGTGAGCGCTGGGTCTTACACCCTCTGGAGCATCTGGAGTATTTAGAGTAGCAATTTGTTTGTTACAGGCTGGGCTGCCTGGCTTTTACGACCCGTGTGTGGGTGAAGAGAAGAACCTGAAAGTGCTCTATCAGTTCCGAGGCGTCCTGCATCAGGTGATGGTGCCGGACAGTGAGGCCCTCCGGATACCAAAGCAGTGTGAGTAGCCGTCCCTTCGTGGCCACTAGCTAACGGGGGCGGAGACCTCACAGCGGCTGCTCGGTGTGTGGGGCTTCCAGCCACCTTCCCTCAGCTGCCCGCCTGGGAGCAGAGACACCAGCTAGCCCTTGACCTATGATTCACTCAGAGCCCATGATTTGTGCCCTGAGAAAGGGCGCTGGGGCCCTTTCACAGGTAGAATTAGAGGGAGCTCTTTGGAGCCTGCAGCTTGAATGGCGGGGGGGGGGATGGAAGCAGCCTCCACGTTGCAGAAGCAGTTGACTTTCGGCAGCCGTGCTCTGTGTTGCCCCATCAGGAGAAAGGGCAGGGGAACAGCCACCTTCTAACCACCTGCGTCTGTCTTTTCTTTTACAGCCCACAGGATCGATACAGATGGATAAACTGCCTGAGAACCAGATTTTTAAAAGGCTGCAAAAATCTTTTCTTCCTGGGAGTCTACAAATTTGGAAGCAGGGGAAAAAACCCAGACATCAGATGTTTTTATTTTATATTATTATTATAGGAGGTGGTACCATATCAATTATGTGAAGGGACACGCAGACACCCCAGCTTTTGAGGGTGCTGGGGGGTAGGACTGAGGCAGCCCCACTGGGAAGCAGACTGCAGCGTGGCCATGGCTGTTTTCCCAAGGATTGGTTCCTGGAGGGGAGGGGCGCTGGCCTTGACTCCGCCGGGGTCCCCCTGAGCACGCGTGCTGACCGCAGCGCACCGCCCTATAGTTCTTGGTTGTGTCTGGAGGTGTTTGTGGAACACCCTGCCCACACCACAGGAGCGTGAGCTGCTTTTCCTGAAGTCCACACTGAACGTGGGAAACAATGTGGAAAGGCAGGCAGGCCTCCAGGTCAGGGAGCGTCTGCTGGGCTGACTTCCCACGACCACCTTCTCCTACTGAAATATTACTGCGTGAATCTGGAGCGGATCGTGGGTTTATAAAACTGCTTTTTAACTGAGAACAAACAGGTTTGGAAATTAGTCCTTTTTCCCCACTCCCAGAGCTGCTCAAATCATTCCAGCAGCCTCCTCAGCTTGGTACAGGGTAGTGTAACTCCCGATCCCAGGGCCTGTCCCTGACAAGGTGGCTTCCTGTATCCCTGTGGGAAACGCCTGCCACCAGCAGGCTCAAGCTGGCCTCTGTCCCTTCACCACCTGTACCACCCACCTCCAGAGTGCTGTGCTGTGCTGGGCAACAGCAGCTCGAGAGGACGGGGCCAGGCGCTTGCAAGGGTGGGCAAGACCTCACACACTGAACTTGGAGGCGTGGACCCCAGGCCTGGCCCATGGCACCCAGCAGGTGGCACTGCAACCCGCTGCTCCTACAAGTCCTGAGTCCTCACAGGGAACCAGGGCCAGTGCTCCGGAGTCTCTCTTCAGACCCTTCCTTCACGTGCCCACTTGGGATGCAGAATGCGGCAGAGCTGGGACCCCCTCGACAGCCTGAGCTTTGGCTGCAGGTAAGTTTCCTGAGGCCCGTCTCATGGGTCCTGGAAGTGGCAGCCATCAGTCGCTCTCGCTGACCCCCTCGGAGTGAGCGCTGCACAGGCGGTGGCCAAGACAGCTGGCCCTGGGGCCCCCGAAGCTGCGCCAGCCTCCAGCCCGCCCACAGCTGTTGCTAGTCAGGCCTACCCCAGCACAGGCATCTGAGTAACGGCGAAGAACCTCCTTCCTCTGGTTTTGAGAAGCACTTCAGGTTGTCCAATTCCGTAACATTCATCTCCATTTTTTAAAAACGTTTCCCGATGATAGCCCCACGGCCTGAGCCGCAGTGAGCGTCACGTTGCATGAGCCTGGGCCCCGGGCTTCCCGTGCGCCTCTGCCGCAGGCGCTTCTGGGCACCCATCCTCTGCGTTGCGTTTGCAGTGGACTGTACAGAAGACACTCACCACAATAAACCTTTCCTGAAAGCAGAGGGTGGCGCTCTTCCATTTATCTTGTGTTCATCTTCAAGAGGGAGCAACGTAAGGGGGGGTGCCCCACCCCTTCCCCAGAGGCCTCCTCCCCAGCCTTCACTTCTCACTCAACCACAGGCCTTCACCTGAAGCTGGGGTTTCATTCTCTACATTAAACATTTGCCCGTGCCAGAAATGTGGCCCCCCAAAAAAAGAAAAGTGAAAAGATTTTTAAAAAACCATTTGCCTGAGAAATAGACCCCAAGTTAGGAAAGCAGTGAGGCTACAACTTTTGTTTTCTCTTTAATTCACTAAAATTATAAATTACATCATGAAATAGGTTTTTTTTTTTTTTTTTGAGGCAGAGTCTCACTCTGTGGCCCAGACTAGAGTGCAGTGGCGCTATCTCAGCTCACTGCAACCTCTGCCTCCTGGGTTCAAATGATCCTCCTGCCTCAGCCTCCCCAGGAGCTGGGACTATAAGCATGTGCCACCATGCCTGGCTAATTTTTGTACTTTTAGTAGAGACGGGACTTCACCATGTTGGCCAGGCTGGTCTCAAACTCCTGACCTCAAGTGACCTCTCAAAGGGCTGGGATTACAGGCATGAGCCACTGCGCCCAGCCATGGAAGTCAGTCTTAGAAGGAATCACAGCAGGAGAGAAAACAAAATGACAGAAGCGACATCATATAGAAAAACACTTTATTACACTGCCCACTCACACCAGCCTGGGACAGGAGTCACTCAAAACCCTGAGCAGCTGTCCAGGCTCACAGAGGAGGGGGAACCACTCACTCGCCACAGAGCCGGCCAGTGCTCCCTCACGTGGCTTCCTCAGGAGCATATCCCACACTGGGGCTTCCAACCATGCTCGCTGTGAAAGGACAGTATCCAGAACCAGCTTCAGCCTGGACTTCTGTTGCCATGGGAGGATAAGCTCGTCATGCCACAGATGTGCACTCCTGGTGCCATGCCTCTAAACGTCCCCCAGAAGCATCCGGCTCTCGCCAGGGAGCTTAGCCACTGTCCCAATCCCCCGCCCGGCAGGCCTTATGACCAACTTTCTCAGTATCCACAGCACACAGAAATGTCCACAGCCAGAGCTGCAAAGCCCTGCCAGCCCTGGTGCCTCTGCCGCCTGTGTGTCCGGAGCCCATGGGGCTCAGCTCTGCTGCTCTGGCCGAAGTCTGGCCTGGAGTCCCCAGTGCCCTTTGCAGGCTCGGAGGCGGGTGCACATCCTTTGCATCACCAGCCTCTGGGCCTGCAAGCGCTTCCGGAGCTTTTCATTTTCCTTCAGAGTGAGGAAGAGTTTTTTCTTCAGGGAATCTAAGTCCAAAAGGGCGTAGCTGTGATCAGATGGCTGCTTGTGGGGGGGGCCTTCTCAGGCCTGCAGGGCCGGCCAGCCAGCCAACAGCCTCTGTTGCTTGTGGCCTCTGTGGCAAGACCTGAGGACGGGGGAAGTGAGAGCTGAGGGCTGCCTCACCAGCAGAAGGCAGGCCAGGGCAGGCCACCAGACACATCCAGCACAACCCGCCCAGGGCAGCGAGACGCTCCTGGCTGCTCTCCTGATGTGTCCACACCATGGTGGTGAATTTTACTGGGAAACTCTGAAACCAAGGCTGCGCACCCTGCCTCAACCACACAGTTCTCATGTGGTGTGTACTCAGGACACTGGTTTCCATTGTGTTTGGAGCACTGGCCACCTCTGCACTCAGTCTTACCTGTTTTACGGGTCCTGCGGCATTTGGGGGCAACTCAAGGTCGTCAAGCGCAGTGCTCGTGTTTCTCCCGGGGCCATCGTCTCTGGCCCCCGCCTCAGGGAGGACCTGGGAACAGCAGGGTGGAGTCAGGCACTATAGCCCTGCAGATGCATTTGGGGCCCTGCTGAAGCTGCTACTTGTCCCTCTGGGGGAGCGGCAACAGCCAGGGACCAGCTCCAGGTCTGTGCCCCTGCACAAACAGCCAGCCTCTTCCTAACACTTTTATTTTTTGAGACAGAGTCTCGCTCTGTCACCCAGGCTGGAGTGCAGTGGTACGATCTTGGCTCACTGCAACGTCTGCCGCTGGGGTTCAAGTACTTCTTGTGCCTCAGTCTCCCCAGCAGCTGGAATTACAGGCGACCACCACCATCCCCAGTGAAATTTTTTTCTTTTTTGAGACGGAATCTAGCTCTACAGGAGCGCAGTGGCACGATCTCAGCTCACTGCAACCCCCACCTCCCTGGTTCAAGCAATTCTGCCTCAGCCTTCTGAGTAGCTGGGACTACAGGCACGGCAACCATGCCCAGCTGATTTTTTATTTTGTTTTCTCTTGAGTTTAGCTCTTTCGTCCAGGCTAGAGTGAAGTGGTGTGATCTCAGCTCACTGCAACCTCCGCCCCACCCCGGATTCAACTGATTCTCCTCCCAAGTAGCTGGGATTATAAGATACCCACCACCACACCCAGCTAATTTTTGTATTTTTAGTAGAGATGGGGTTTTACCAGGCTGGTCTCCAATTCCTGACCTCAGGCAATCCACACGCCTCGGCCTCCCAAAGGGCTAGGATTACAGGTGTGAGCCACCACACCCAGCCTAATTTTTGTATTTTTAGTAGAGAAGGAGTTTTACCATGTTGGCCAGGCTGGTCTCGAATTCCTGACCTCAGGTGATCCGCCTGCCCTGGCCTCCCAAAGTGCTGGGATGACAGGCATGAGCCACCGTGCCCAGCCCAGCTAATTTTTATAGTTTAAGTAAAGATCGCGTTTTACCACGTTGGCCAGGCTAGTCTCAAACTCTTAGCCTGAAGAAATCCACCCACCTCAGCCTCCCCAAGTGCTGGGATTACAAGTGTGAGCCACCACACCCGGCCCTGAAACTGAACTTTAAGAAATCAGGCAGGCTGGGGGCAGTGAAATCAGGCACAGCCAGGTGCGCTGGCTGCCACCTATAATTCAGCACTTTGAGAGGCCACGGCAGGAGAATCTCTTGAATCCAAGAGTTTGAGACCAGACTGGGCAAGAGAACAAGACCCCACCTCTACCAAACAAATTTTTTTTTAATTAGCTGGGTGTGGTGGCATAAGCCTATGGTCCCAGCCACATGGGAGGCTGAAATGGGAGGATGGCTTGGTCCTGGGAAGATGAGGCTGCCATAAGTCATGACTGCACCACTGAACCGAGCCTGGGCAACAGAGTGACACCTGTCTCAAAAAAGAAAAAAAAAGGTTGGGCACAGTGACTCTAGTAGTTTGAGACCAGCCTGGGTAAAATAGCAAGACCCTATCTCTACCAAAAAACAGGGGTCCAGGCATGGTGGCTCACGCCTGTAATCCCAGCACTTTGGGAGGCTGAGGCGGGCAGATCACTACAGGTCAGGAGTTCGAGACCAGCCTGGCCAACATGGTAAAACACCATCTCTACTAAAAAAAAAAAATACAAAAATCAGCCAGACATGGTGGCAGGCATCTGTAATCCCAGCTATTCGGGAGTCTGAGGCAGGAGAATCGCTTGAACCTAGAAGGAGGCTGCAGTGAGCCAAGACTGCCCTCCTGCACTCCAGCCTGGGTGACGGAGCGTGACTCCGTCTCAAAAAACAAAAAGAGAGAGAATCAGGCACCATCCTTACTAGCAACTGAGATTCTCTGATATTGAAAAGAAGGAAGCTCGGAGGCTTGGACCTTCCCTCCAGAAAAACAGGGAATCCAAACTGGCATATGAGAAAAGGCAACAGCCCCACAGCCCAGCCTTACTGGGAAAATGCCACTTCCCTGTCTCAACCCATAGCATAATGTATAAACATTCAAGCACCTGGCCCAGTGCACTCACCTTTTCTTTCTGAGAAGAGCTGGCATTTCCTCTCTCACTGGCAGGGTCTGTGTTCTCTCTCACCTGCTGCAAGAGACACACACAGAATGGACGTGGACCCCAAGAACCCTCAGAGCTCGGGGCAGGACTTGGGCATCATGGTTGTCCCCAGTGTTCAGCCCACTGCGTGCCACAATCGATGAACGTTTGCTAAATTAAACTGACCTGAAGCTCAACCCAACTCACTCTGCCTACCTGGTCTGCTTCCCTTTCTCAAAAGATGTTCCCAAATCATGGTCAGAGTACCCTGAATAGGTCCCTGTAGAGCTAGGGAGCAATCTACTTCCTATGCGTCACCCCAGAGCCTGGCACCCTGCCCCACAACCACCAGCAAGCAGCAGAAGCCCAGCTCACCACTCGAGGTGCCACCGATGCAGAACCTGCAGCCTCGGGGCTGGGCCGGTGCGGGGGATCACATGGTGCGGAGCTGGCAGGGGCCGTACCCAGCTTCTCCCTACCACCTGGCTCTGGAAGCACTGAGGGCTACGATAACAAGTGTCCCCCACTCCTGGTGGCTCAACTGTCATCTTTCTGGGACAAACATGTTATCACAAATACGTGAAGGTGATTAAACTGCTTGTCTATGGACGCACACCCCGAGCACCTGCGCTGTGCCAGGCAGCGTCCTGGGTGTGGGACCTGAAGCAGGGAAAGCAGCCCCTGCCCTCATGGAGCTTCTGTTCCAGGGAGAAGACAAAACCAGTGAGGGAAACAGGAAGGACGGCAGGGGCCCCAGGGGCCAGGAAGACCGAGGGGCAGGAAGGGGTCGGAGGCCAGCAGGGATGTGAGGGTCTGGGAGGGCTTCCTGAAGAAGGGACGGCCGACCTGAAGAGGGTGAGGCAGCACTCGTGAGGCCATCTGGAAAGGTTGCTGGGGCAGAAGGGGCAGGGGCTCCCAGGCGGCCGTTCTGGGCGTGTTGGCTATGCAGCCACCTTGTTCTTCCCATGGGCTCCACTCTTCACTCATGGGTCCCTTTCCTCTCCCAGTAAATCTACAAGCACAGGGAGCTGCTGGCCTGTGGCTTGTCCGGCCACCACTCTGCCTGCCCACTACAGGTGGGTGCCCCTGTGGCCTAGAATCCGATCTCAAGGCTTCAGCATCCAACCCTTCGTGAGCCCTCTCCTGAGCCAGGCCCGCACAGCCCACCTCCACCAAGGCAATCTCGGCCCACTGCAACCTCTGCCTTCAAGCGATCCTCCTGCCTCAGCCTCCCAAGTAGCTGGGATTACAGGCATGTGCCACCACACCTGGCTAATTTTTGTATTTTTAGTAGAGACGGGACTTCAACATGTTGGCCAGGCTGGCCTCGAACTCCTGACCTCAGGTGATCCAGTCACCTCAGCCTACCAAAGTGTTGGGATTACAGACGTGAGCCACTGTTCCCAGCCATAGAATGATTCATCTTTAAAGTGGCTTTAAATTATGACCTCTTAAAGCCGAGGTCATGGTGGGCAGAGCCAGAGGGCTATGGACCCCGGAGGCATGACAGTGCTGTTGTCACTGTAGGTCCTGGCCTGGGCTTTCCCACACATGCCGCCACCACCACTGCACCCAGCTGCTGGTGGGCGGTGCAGGCTGGATGGAGCAGACCAAGATGCAGCGCGCTCCTACCTGTGTGGGGCCCTGAAAGGCGAACACCGTGGGCACGGCGTTGTGCTTCAGGTTCTTGCGGTTTCCAAAGGCACTGAAGCACTCTGGCCTGAAGTGCTCGGAGCAGATGACCGTGTGCTGCTTGGGCTTGAAGTTGCCCCGGCCAATGTTCAGCACCCATTCCTTCAGCAGCTCCGGGCGGCTCAACGGAAACCTGAGGGCAGAGGCGGGGATGTGAGGCCCAGCAGACTGGACCCAGCCCCTCGGCGTCACACGGAATTCTCACATCATCGCAGAGTATTTCACTGAGCAGCTGTGGACATTCAGTCCTCTCACTTTGTTAAATCACATCTAATTTCTGGAAGCTTCCGTCACGGCTGTTAAAGCGTCCTTAATAGGAAACCCAAGACCACGAGCATGGCCAGAGAGCCCAAGTGAGCCGTTTCCGATGCTACATTTGCCAGGAGCCTGCCATGAGCCAGGCCCTGTTTTGGTGCTCGGGATGGGAAGTGATGAGACAAAGTCCTTGCTCCCAAGGAGCCGATATTCTGGAGAGGGGGCACACCCGACGAGCCACACAGATGTGGACGGCATCTTCCGGGGATGACAGCTGCTCCAGAAAACGGAGAGAGGGAAGCCCTGGGGTGGTCAGGAAAGGCAGCTGAAGGGGCAAGGTTGGAGCACAGACCGCGGAAGTGGGAGCACAGCCTCAAGGGGTTGGGGGAGACAGCAGGAGCAGCCACCGATGCAGGTCTGCCTGAGATAGCAAGAAGGAGTGGGGACTGCATGACGCAAGGCCCTGAGCAGCTGGGGAGTCCCTGGAGGCTCTAGGCAGAGGTGAGATGGAACCTGAGTCCACCCTGGCTGCTGTGGGACCAGGTGCTGGCAGGAAGTGGTTATGAGAGGGCAGATTTGGATGTATTTTGAAAGCCATGCAGTAAGGTCTGCCTGTAGACGGTGAAATAGAGAAGGAAGGAGTTTCATATTTGAAATAAAAGAAGTTACAGGAGGGCAGGTTTACAGGATCAGAAGTTTGTTTTGTAGAAGCTTAGCGTGGTGGCTCATGCCTGTAATCTCAGCACTTTGGGAGGCCAAGGCAGGCGGACTGCCTGAACTCAGGAGTTAGAGGGCAGCCTGGCCAACATGACAAAACCCCATCTCTACTAAAAATACAAAAATTAGCCCAATGTGGTGGCACACTCCTGTAATCCCAGCTACTCGGGAGGCTGAGGCAGGAGAATCCCTTGAATCAGCGAGGCAGAGGTTTTGGTGAGCCAAGATCGCGCCACCGCACTCCATCTGGGCAACAAACTGAGAGTCTGTCTCCAAAAAAAAAAAAAAGTTTGTTTCGTATGTTAGGAGTTAAAGTTGAGGTACTTTTTAGGCCACCCATCTGCTGGGGTGACAGGTGGCCACACGCATCTGGAGACGTCAGTGTGGAGGATGACCCTGCAGAACCGATAAGCCTGGCTGAGATCAGCCCCTGGAGAGCAAGTGTGGACAGAGGCCACCCAGGCCATGGCCCACACCCCAAGGCTCCCAACACTTAGTGCTGGAAATAAGGAGGAGCCAGCAAAGGAGACTGAGAAGGGACACCTGTGGCTGAGAAGTGTCCCAGACACCTTGTGGGAAAAGTGAACCAGGGTCAGGGGTCAGCTGTGTGAAATGCTACACAGCAGTCGATTAGCATCACAAGGCTCACGAGTAACGAGACAGAGCTCTCATGGGAATGGAGAGAATGGCTTCAAGAGAGGAGTGGCAACTCCATCCCCAGGTATACACCAGACAGAAGCAGACAGACAGATGAACCACAACTCAAGTCCCAGCAAAACTGGCCAGAACAATGTTTTTGTTTTTGTTTTAAGATGGATGGAGTTTCACTCTGTCTACCAGGCTATGGAGTGCCGTGGCGCAATCTCGGCTCATCCCGGCATCAAGCGATTCTCCTGCCTCACCCTCCCAAGTAGCTGGGATTTCAGGCAAGCGCTACCACATCCGGCTAATTTTTGTATGTTTAGTAGAGATGGGTTTTCACCATGTTGATCAGGCTGGTCTCAAACTGCTGACCTCAGGTGATCCACCAGCCTTGGCCTCCCAAAGTGCTGGGATTACAGGTGTGAGCCACTGCAAGCAACCACCAGAACGATTTGTCATTCAAAAAACGGGGCCACCCAAATGCCCCTTCAATTGTAGAACAAATAGGTACGTTCTGGTGCTTGCATTCAATAGAATACTATGCAGCAATGAAAGGGAATGAACTGTAATCCACTCTGATAGAGGGCAGGATAGCATTCCCCTTGAGCAGGAGAGAGAAGGAGGGTCTGGGAGGGGTCCAGGTGTGGGGGTTCTTCTCAGGGGTAGTGATGTTTTCTTATTTTATTTCGTATTCTCAGATGAGGGATCGCTCTGTCACCCAGGCTAGAGTGCAGTAGCAAGATTATAGGTCACTGCAGCCTCGAACCTGGGTTCAAGCAATCCTCCTACTTCAGTCTCCTGAGCAGCTGGGACTACAGGGGCACACCATCTTGCCTGGCTAATTTTTTAAAATTATTTGTAAAGATACGGTCTCATTCTGTTGTCCAGGCTGGTCTCGAACTCCCAGGTTCAAGTGATCCTCCCGCCTCGGCCTCCCAAAATGCTGGGATAACAGGCGTGAGCCACCGCACCCAGCTGGTAACGCTTCAGTTCAGCGGGGTTCACTTGGGGAAAACTTGCCGGGCTGTGTACTTATGATCCGTGCATTTTTCTCCATGTATGTTATGTATACTTCGAGCAAAGCATTTATCATAAAACAGAGTAAAATGGGAGCAGAGGGAATGCGAACGATCAGCACAAGCCTCCCTTCGGAGATGTGCCGAAAAGTGGGTAGAGAAATGGTGCCGTGGCTGAACCGCGGAGAAAGCGCAACTTCCACCGCGGACCAAGGACGATTGCTCCTTGGCTGGGCCGGGCCGGGGCCGGGCCGGGGGATCCTGGGAGTGCAGGAGCAGACTCCAAAGTGTCCAGCATCCTCCCGCGACCCTGCAAAGTCCCTTCCCACTGCCCTCACGCCCCTGGGGGATCCACTCCTCCACCGCACCGCCCGGGTCCCCGGCTCCCTTCAGGACGGCGCGCGGCTGGGGCTGCAGGGGCCAAGGACACAGCAAACCCGGGCCGCAGCCCGCTCATCCGTTCAGCAGACACCCTCCGCTCCAGCCGCCCCCCGGCCCCGCCAGGCGCGCCGCAGCCCCTCCGTCCGCCCCGCCCAGCGTGCCCGCGGCGGGTGAGACGGCGCCTGCCCCTCTGGGCCCATCACCTCGGCCTGTCCCCGGGTCCGGCGGCCGCATGCCCTCGGGCCTCGCGGGCGTTGTCGCCCGGCGCGCCGAGGCTTCCAAGTCTGTCCGCGAGGCCCGGGTCCGGTACTCCCGCGCCCTCGGGCCCCGGCCTCTTACCGGTGGAAGGTGAGCTGCTTCCTGCGGCTGCTGTAGCGGTTGCAGCACTGCCGGGCTGCGCACGACTTCGGCATCTCCAGAGCCAGGCCCGGCTGCCCAAAACAAAGATGGCGGCGGCGGGGCCAGCCTGGCCGCTGGGGCCGCTGGGGCCGCGGGGCGGGGCGGGGCCTGCCGGGAGGGGCGGCGCCGCCGGGAGGGGGTGACGGGCCTGGCTCGGCTCCAGGGCGCGCTCATCCCGCGGTCCCCGCGAACCGGGTCTTCTCAGGGTCGGACGGGACCGGGGCGCCAAGTCACTGGGTGCTACGGTCCCCAACTCAGGCCCGAAACTCCAACTCCTAGCCTTGGGCCTGTGCAGGTCTTACCCCATTTGCCAAAGCCGGTCGCTTTTCACCTCCTTGCTTCGAGCACCCAACCAGGACTCAGCCACCCACAGGCTTGGACAACTGGAAACCAAGGCCAACCCCTCAGTGTTTAGGGCTTTGAGGTGTGAATAGGTCTGGACTCCTCTGACGTCATTGGAGGTGCTATTAGTTGGCCACTGGTGGTGTCAGTTCAGGGGCCAGACAGCTCATTGCCAGAAGTTTAGACACTGGGAACCCCTAAATGTGAAGGGCCAAAAAGGGCACCCGAGGGGGAAGGAGATTCCAGTCCTGGCCTTACAGAAACTCCCAGGAGGCTGCAGGTTTCTCAAAGCAGGCTATATGGAAGGCAACATCTTGTTTAAGAAAAAAAAAAAAAATCAGCCAGGCACCGTGGCTCACGCCTGTGATCCTAGCACTTTGGGAGGCTGAGGCAGGCAGATCACTTGAGGCCAGGAGTTCGACGCCAGCCTGGCCAACATGGTGAAACCCCATCTCTACCAAAACTACAAAAATTAGCCGGACATGGTGGCAGGCACCTGTAATCCCAGCTACTCGGGAGGCTGAGGCAGGAGAATAGCTTGAACCCGGGAGGCAGAGGTTGCAGTGAGCCAACCTTAGGTGACAAGAGCAAAACTGTCTCAAAAAAAAAGGGGGGTGGGGCCGGGCACGGTGGCTCACGACTGTAATCCCAGCACTTTGGGAGGCCGAAGCAGGCAGATCACAAGGTCAGGAGATCAAGACCATCCTGGCTAACACAGTGAAACTGTCTCTACTGAAAATACAAAAAATTAGCCAGGTGTGGTGGCATGTGCTTGTAGTTCCAGCTACTCCAGGAGGCTGAGGCAGGAGAATCACCTGAACCCTGGAGGCAGAGGTCACAAGTGAACCGAGATCACGCCACTATACTCCAGCCTGGGCAACAGAGTGAGTCTCCATCTCATTTAAAAAAAATCAAAAACAGGCTAAACACTCATTGGGTCTTGAGCTAATCCACAATCTGATGAAGAAACTGCAAAAACCATTCACATTTACTCATCCTGTGGTTTCTGAGGAATTCTCCAGCAAAGTACATTAATGCCGCGGGCATTTTCCATCCCGCTAAGTGCACACTGATACTCTGCCTTCCCAGAGACTTCATGTAATCATGGTTTGGGGAGGCAGCGAGGAGAGAACACAACTGTTCTTCAGCACAGAACGCGATCACCTGAGCCTTGAATCGTGAACGTCAAAGTAGCAATATGTTTATTTACAAAATATACAGTTTCACAGAAACAGCTTCGCTTTATACACATAAACTTTAAAATGACACAGAACCATGTAAACGATGTGGTGTCTGGCCTGGCCAAAGCCGATGGGAGGGCCTACTTTTGGGGTGACATCCCTCCCTCCCCTCACCTCATTAGCCACCAACCAGGAGCCCCAGATGGGTCATGCCTAATTTGCATAAAGAAGCTGATTGCAGCTGCCCAGCTCAATCTAACACAAAAACCAAGGTGTCCGACTCCTTAGACACCACCCACAGGGGACAAGCCTGTTAAAAGAACAAAAATGCAATCAAGGAAACAACAATGGAGATGAGTATCACATGCATTCCAGAGGCCTCGAACCTTCTAGCACACACGGCAGTCGCCAGGGCCGGCAGTTCCACTCTAAACTCACATGGATTCTTAAATGCACCTTTAAAAGCTTGTGGAATTTTTTTTTTCTTAAGAAGAAAAACACTTTGGAGCTTTGGTTATTCGTATGATGAAGACACCGGACAGGCATTATCATAGGGCAGGATCTTTGGCAAATTCCTCTCCAATGCGTCCTGGCTGTTTGCCCTCGTCAGAGCCAGACAATGGTACAGAGAAAAGGTCGTTTCTAAACCAGCTTACTGTCTTTCTCTACAGAACCTCTCCCTTGGGGATCTTCACAATAAACTGGCTTCAGAAACTCTTTGTCTCTAGTTTTGTGTTAATACAAGCAACAGAACTTTAAAAAAAATAAGACGGTTGGTTGGACAAGTGTGAAAGATATTAGGACAAAAAAAAATGCCTCTGATTAGCCAAATTACGGTTCAAGCCCCTTGGTGCTTCAGTGGAAGGAGGTGGGAAGAGTCTGCCTGGTGGCCTGACACAAAGGTGCCACACGAAGGGGAAGCCCCCAGCAGGGAGCACTCAGGCCCATCCTGCTGAAAATAAACATGACCCCCTTGGGCATCTTCCCTTTCCATGCCTTACCAGGAACAATGCTTACGAAAACCTACCAGTCAATTACAAAACGTTTTGAGAACAAGTATTCAAACTGCTAAAGAGCAATGCTCATTTTGGAGAAAGTCGGAGCCCCTCTCCCTCGCAGCCCCAGAACCACCAGTGTCCCCGGGGGAACCCTGCCCTCGAGCAGACTTCTTCCAAAGCCTCCAGCACCAACTCCCAGCTTTCTCCAGAACTGGCCCTCACATAGACCTCCCAAGTCCAAGATCCCAGCTAAGATCTAAGGAACTCAGCACAGTTCCAAGGTGTCTTCTGGAAGGCCCACGTTACCCTATCACTCACTCAACAACTCAAACCAGAAAAAAAAAGGACTCAAGTCCTAACCTTGCCCTGTGGAACCGGCAGGCCAGCCTGTCTAAAAAGGGCATACAAGAGTCACCCAAGGGAGGTCTCCCCTCCCAACTCTCCTTTACCCTATTATTTAAAGGAACACCATGCGGGTCCCAGTGATTGCCTAACCTTTATGTTGCTACAAGAATAAGATGAAAGGAAGAGAACAGAACAGAACCTACGAGTTCCCACTCTCAAAAACAGCTGGCCTGGGCCCCACCAGGACCTCATACACCAACTGAGAGGGGCGCTCAGCAAGAAATCAGCCAATACTTTGGCTGCATCGTGCAAAAAGACAGGGTTTTTACATCGTGCAAAACAGGAAACTGAGTTATGAACAAGGGCCACTTCAATCCCCCCCAACCAATCCCCTTTCCACAGAGAAGCGGCCACATTGTCCCTTTTAACAAACAGAAGGAAACCTAAGAACCACGCGCTGACCCACCACCCCAGGGCCCCTCGAGGGGGAGCCCCGAGGCCTCCCACCAGTGCCTCCCCTAGCCTGTCAGGCAGAGCTGAGGCAGGCAGAGGGCAAGCCACTAAGTAGGAGCAAGTTAGCTGGTTGCTGTACAGACACTTTTGGTAAAAGACTTAACACGCAAGAAGAAGCTTACACGTATGGCTGTTCATTAACAGGCCGGGGAAACCGAACACCTCTCCCCAACACAGTGGAAGCAGAATAATAACTGGCACTCAGCCCAATAAGCGGGAATCTGTTAGCAATGATAGCAAAACACACAGCTACCATGGACCCTCATTTTCAAATGAGCCAAACGCGCTGCACATGGGTGTCCGGTCCACCTCCACTGCAGGGGAACACAGCTCTGGCAGCAGCGCTGGCCAGCAAAGGTTGCATTCGGTCACTGGCTATGTACAGTTTCTACCTGGACAGCCTGTCCTTTTGCTTAGGCACCTAAATGGCAGAGGTCTGCCCCCACCAGAGCTGAGAGTTCTGTGCTCAACTAAGAGAAGGGCTAAGAAGCCCAACGTCGCCTCCGATTCCACACTTGCAGCCTCCTCACCAGCCAACAGTCAGTCCAGGAATAGCTTCCGGGAGCCCATCCGCGATCGGTTGGAACGGCGGATATCAAACTTGGAGTCCCGGCACTTTTGGCAGACAAACACTTCCGGAACATTGGACTTCCGGATTTTTGCACAGGACAGGTGAATCCAGGTGTGGCACTCATTACACTCGATCATGGGGCGGCCAGCAAAGGGCTTCATGCAGAAGCAGGTCACAAGGTCCCAGGAATCATCATCTGGAAGGAAAGACATTTATCTTAAGGAGGGAAGAGAAATTCCCATGATTCCTCGCCATCAGCTGGGCTTCCGTGAAACCCATAACTCAACTGACAAGAACACTCCACTTCCATGTGAGGCTGACACTCTCTCTGAAAAGGCAGAAGGGGCTCCAAAACGTGTGGGGAACCAGGTATTACCCAAGAGATGCTTACTTTTTTCTGAGACAGCATCTCACTCTGTCACCCTGGCTAGAGTGCAGTGGCACAGCTGTACCTCACTGCAGCCTCAAACTCCTGTGCTCAAGCCATCCTCCCACCTCAGCCTCCCAAGTAGCTGGGACTACAGGCACACACCACCAAGCTTGGCTAATTTTTGTACTTTTTTATTTTTTTAAAATTGAGACGGAGTTTTGCTCTTGTGGCCCAGGCTGGAGTGCAATGGTGTGATCTTGGCTCACTACAACCTCTGCCTCCCGGGTTCAAGTGATTCTCTTGCCTCAGCCTCCCAAGTAGCTGGGATTACAGGCGCCCACCACCACACCCAGTTAATTTTTTATATTTTTAGTAGAGCCAGGATTTCACCATGTTGGCCAGGCTAGTCTCAAACTCCCGACCTCAGGTGATCCGCCCACCTCAGCCTTCCAATGTGTTAGGATTACAGACGTGAGGCACCTTGTCCAGCCTAATTTTTGTATGTTTTTGTAGCAACAGGGCTTTGCCATGCGCCTGGCTGGTCTCCAACTCCTGAGCTGAAGCAATCCACCCACCTTAACCTCCCAAAGTGCTGGGATTACTGCTGGAGTCACTGCAACCGGCCTGGATGCTTACTTAGAACTACATCCTTTAGCCGGCCACGGTGGCTTACACCTATAATCCCAGCGCTTTGGGAGGCTGAGGAGGGCCATCACCTGGGGTCAGAAGTTCGAGACCAGCCTGGCCAACATGGTGAAACCCCATCTCTACTAAAAATACAAAAATTAGTCGAGTGTGGTGATGTGTGCCTGTAGTCTCAGCTACTTGGGAGACTGAGGCAGGAGAATCACTTGAACCTGGGAAGCAGAGGTTGCAGTGAGCCAAGTTTGCACCACTGCACTCCAGCCTGGGTGACAGAGCGAGACTCTGTCTCCAGATAAAAAAAAAACCTACATCCTTTTTATGTTCTGAGGTTTTGGAATCTCAGCTGTCTCTAATGACAATCAACCCCTTCCTAAACATCTCAATATCCACATTCCTGCAGCTCTTCTCCTTGAGAATGGGGCTGTCACACTCTACAGCAGGAACCAGACTCTCTGCCCCAGAGAGATGATCCTTTAATAAATAACCTCTCTTGAGCCGGGCCCAGTGGCTCACATCTGTAATCCCAGCACTTTGGGAGGCTGAGGTGGGAGGATCATCCCAGCCAACACGGTGAAACCCCCTCTCTAATAAAAATACAGAAAATCAGCTGGGTGTGGCAGCCTGCGCCGGTAGTCTCAGCTGCTCAGGAGGTTGAGACAGGAGAATTGCTTGAACCCGGTAGGTGAAGGCTGCAGGGAGCCGAGATCACGACACTGCCCTCCAGCCTGGATGACAAAGAGAGACTCTACCTCAAAAAAAAAAAAAAAAAAAAAAAAAAAACCCTCTCTTTAGGCCACGCCAGGTGGCTCACGCCTGTAATCCCAGCACTTTGGGAGGCCAGGGCAGGTGGATCACCTGAGGTCAGCAGTTCGAGACCAGCCTGACCAATATGATGAAATCCCGTCTCTACTAAAGTACAAAAATTAGCCGGGAGTGGTGGTGCGCGCCTGTAGTCCCAGCTACTCAGGAGGCTGGGAAAGGAGAATCGCTTGAACGTGGAGGCAGAGGTTGCAATGAGTCAAGATTGCGCCACTGCACTCCAGCCTGGGCAACAAAAGCGAAACTTGTGTCTCAAAAATAAATAAACCACCTCTCTTCTCACTAGCAGCCAACAAGGGTCGTCACCCTTCGGGGCCACTCACCTGAGTCCACCATGATGTCCTCGTCGTTGCCCGTGCTGTCCTCGTCCCGGAACACCACCTGCTTTCCCTGCCGGACGATAGTCCGTTTGCCCTCAGTTTTTATTTCTTTGACCTGATCAGGTGACACAGTGGCACAAGAGCCACTTGAGGGAGTATCGGAGTCCCAGCCCGAACACGGGTCACTGGGAGCCTGGGGGGATATCCTGCAAGGTGGGACTTGTGGGGGTCTCCACGTAGGGGTCAGCGGTTTCCAGCTTCAGCAAGCCCCCCCCTGTACTCCTCCTTCCCGGGCGCATCACTGTCCCTGCGCTTCCTCTTCTTCTTCTTCTTCAGCTTGTCCGTCTTCTTTCTGTCCAGCAGGAAGTTACTGGGCTTGGCTCGCTGCAAGAGAGTGGGCTGCAGGTGGCTAAAGCAGCGGTCAGAGACTGGCAAGGGCACCGAGGACGCGATGTCTGAGAAACCCGCATCCCAGCCATCGCTGTCAATGGTACCAGCGGTGCTGTTGGCAGGGCTGGGGCTGCTCCTTAAAGGGAGTTCCTAAAAAGACAGGCAAAGGTGGGGGGTTCCGGTGACTGTGACAGGTCATCAGTGACAAGATGTAGCCCCCAGCAGAGCATCCCCAGCCACCCAGCCAGGTCAGACCTCCAGAGATGTCGGCACAATTTTGAGCTTCTCTGCCCATCAGCATCACACTTGAAGCAATAGTACCATGACTTCTGGCCAGGCGCGGTGGCTCACACCTGTAATCCCAGCATTTTGGGAGGCCGAGGCAGGCAGATTACTTGAGATCAGGAGTTCGAGACCAGCCTGGCCAACATGGCGAAACCCTATCTCTACTAAAAATATGAAAATTAGCTGGGCATGGTGGTGGGCAACTGTAATCGCAGCTACTCGGGAGGCTGAGGCAGGAGAATCGCTTGAAACCCCAGGAGGCAGAGGTTGCAGTGAGCTGAGATCGCACCACTGCACTCCAGCCTGGGCAATGGAGTGAGACTCCATGTCAAAAAAAAAAAAAAAACACACACAAAAAAGTGCCGTGAGTTTAATGTGATGCCACAGGGAGAGAAACTCCCTACTGAACCCTCAGCCCCATCTTAGAGACAGGAAATTAGTTCAACAGTGTCTGTGGGAAGGAATGCTGTGGACACCCACACCTGTCTGCTTATCTTGCCCTGACTGTAAAACCTCTCCTTCCATTTGCCCTCCGAAGAGAGATACTGTTTTAAGTTAATTTAAATTAGTTTTGAGAATTTCCCGACACTGTTAAAAAACTAGGCATTCCAAAATATTGCAAAATCTAAGTCGGGAATGACTGTCCCAAAGCGGCAAACTCAACTCTACGGTTCCTTCAGATCACAAGCATGTCATCTGCAAACAGTGGAACATTCTCCTTGTCGGAAAGCAGGCAATAGGCCGGCCACAGTGGCTCATGCCTGTCATCCCAGCACTTTGGGAGGCTGAGGTGGATGGATCACCTGAGGTCAGGAGTTCAAAACCAGCCTGGCCAACATGGTAAAACCCCCTCTACTAAAAATACAAAAAAATTAGCTGGGCAGGGTGGCAGGCGCCTGTAATCCCAGCTATTTGGGAGGCTGAAGCAGGGAGAATTGCTTGAACCCAAGAGGCAGAGGTTGCAGTGAGTCAGGATTAGACTACTGCACTCCAGCTTAAGCCACAGAGCAAGACTCCATCTCAAAAAAAAGAAAAAAGAAAAGAAAGCAGGCATTATTCACCTATGTAGCAGATGGAAATAAACCAATGCTGGCAGTTTGCCTCCTAGAAATATACTGAATGCAGCTGGGCACAGTGGCTCGTGTCTATAAATCCAGCACTGTGGGAGGCCAAGGCAGGAGGATCACTACCTCCAGACTAGCCCAGGCAACACAGTAAGACCTTGTCTCTACAAAAAGTAAAATTACAGCCGAACGCAGTGGCTCACGCCTGTAATCCCAGCACTTTGGGAGGCCAAGGCAAGGTGGGTCACTTGAGCCCAGGAGTTTGAGACCAACCTGGGCAACATGGCGAAACCCCCTATCTACTAAAAATACGAAAATTAGCTAGGCATGGTGGTGGGCCTGTAGTCCCAGCTACTTGGAAGGCCGAGGTGGGAGGATCACTTCGGCACAGAAGACAGAGTGCAGTGAGCTGAGATTGCGCCACTGCACTCAGCCTGGGCAACAGAGCAAAACCCGTCTCAAAAACAAACAAAAAAGCTGGATTCTTCAATTTTGAGCTTCATGGAATACAATATAAATGAGGCCTGAAGTTTAAGCAGCACAGGAGGTCTACTCCAGTCCTGCCCTCTTCTCCGCAAGTAAAAAAAAAAAAAAACCTCTCCTCATCTACAAGTAGGTGTAGCCATGAGTCCCCTGAAGACACTAATAACGTATTTCCAACAGGCAGGAAGCTTCAAGAAAGGCACAGTGTGCACCCTGAGTCCAGCCACCAGGTTGAACCCCAGGCTCCACCACTAATTAGTGGGTGACCTAAGGCAAAGTTTTCCCTCTCCATGTCTCAGTTTCCTCATCTTATAAACTGGGGGTAAAAAACAGCACCTATCTCATAGCATTACAAAGGTGAAGAATAGTGTCCACCCATGGTCAACAGTCAATAAGTACAAGCTCTAATTAAGAGCAAGCAGATGGCCGCCCACGGTGGCTCATGCTTGTAATCCCAGCACTTTGGGAGGCCGAGGCAGGCGGATCATGAGGTCAGGAGTTCAAGACCAACCTGGCCAACACAGTGAAACCCCGTCTCTCCTAAAAATACAATTAGCTGGGCATAATGGCGTGTACATGTAATCCCAGCTACTGGGGAGGCAGAGGTTGCACTGAGCCGAGATCACACCACTGCACTTCAGCCTGGGCAACAGAGTAAGACTCCGTCTCAATAAAATAAAAACGAGCAAGGCGATATCACAGACTTTATTTGTAAATAAACTCTGAAAGTTTACTAAATCGGCCGGGTATGGTGGCTCACGCCTGTAATTCCAGCACTTTAGGAGGCAGAGGCGGCCAGATCACCTGAAGTCAGGAGTTTGAGACCAGCCTGGCCAACAAGGTGAAATACAAAAAAAAAAAAATTAGCTGGGCATGGTGGTGCACACCTGTGATCCCAGCTACTTCGGAGACTGAGGCAGAAGAATCCTTTGAACCCAGGAGGCGGAGTTTGCACCACTGCACTCCAGCCTGGGAAAGAGGGAGATTCCAATCCCAAAAAGAAAGTTTACTAAACCATTTTCTAGACAACCTGGCATTTTCTACCAGTTTTAGAACCATTTCCCTAGCTAATCCAAACTCCCAAGAAACAGATTTCTGCCAGACTAGTGACTGAGGTCATCACAAGCAGCCCCTTCCAAATCCACTGACCCATTGACCAGTCAGAAGCCCACAAATTTGCAGTGGAGGCCCTGGGGTTTGACTACCCATCAAGAAAGGTCTCAGAAGCTCAGAAGATTACCTCCTTCGGATAAGGGATGTAGCCAGCATAGGCCAAGACAAAGGTGCAGAATTTGTTGAAGTCTTCCACAGTCCTGCGCCTCTTGCAACTGGGGGAGTATTCCTATTATGGGGAGAGAAAAGGGAATGTTTGCAGGAGAAGCTTCCAGGTGGAATCACAGAAACAAAAGGAAGTAAGCTGGAACTTTTGCAGTCAACCACTCAAAAAATACTGTTGGATTTACACGGTCCACAAACAAGATAAGGTAAGTTCAGGTCAAGAAATAACATCATTTAGAAAGCAGAAAGAGGAGTATTAAGACTTTATGCCAAGAATGCTGGGATATCAGCTGGGAGATAAAAACTTGTACAAAAGTCTATTTCTTGGCACTCGTGGTATTTTCTGACTTTATCTATTAGTCTCCACAGGCCTATCAAGAGGAACTCTAACAATTGCTTTTTTGCTACAGATTTTCCATTCTAAATATGAACTCCTGCAGCAGCTCTAACTGATATACGTTAAGTGATTTCAAAAATCAACCACTCGCCTGCCGAAGAGGCTCATGGCACTATGGGAGGCAGAGATGGGCGGATCACCTGAGGTCAGGAGTTCGAGGCCAGCCTGACCAACAAGGTGAAACTCCGTCTCTACTAAAAATACAAAAATTACCCGGGAATGGTGGCACACCCCTGTAATCCCAGCTACTCAGGAGACTGAGGCAGGAGAATCAGTTAAACACTGGAGACAGAGGTTGCAGGGAACCGAGATCTGGTCACTGCACTCCAGCTTGGAGGACAAAAAAAAAAAAAAAAAATCAACCACTCATTCTCTAGAGCTCTCTGAGGCCGGACCCTGGAGCTGAATCTTGGCTGACCCTGACCAGCTAGGGCCACTGAGGATCCCTCTCTCCTACTCAGGGGGTTTCCTCCACTCCCCTAGCAGTCGAGGTGCCAGGCACTCAAATGTCTCAACTCAATAAACGAGAAACCTTGCTACGAGGCTTAGTCCCACATTTAAATGGCACAGCGGAGGTTTTTGCTAGAGGGTTCCAGCCCCATTCAATTGGAAACACCCATCACAAGAAGAGGTTTTCTCCTGAGAGCGCAGCACGAGGAGATGGAGCTCTTATTTGCTCCTAAGCAAAACAAGTGTGCTGTATTGCTGTTTATTCGCCCAGCACGTTCCCCGAGGTTCCTTTCAGTGCCCTGTCCGACCCACCCCCATCCTTCCTGGAGAGGTGTTGTTACCGTCCCAGCGCCCGGGGCCGCCGCTCTGCTGGGGGAAAGCCGGGGGGGAAATAGGGGGCAGGGGTCTCGGGCAATCCCTCCGGCCGTGAGGAGCAGGCGTGCGGCCCGCGGGTTAGCTTTGAAGGAGTCGATCGTCTTTGTAAATTAATTACTTTCTCCACCTGGTTCGGGCAAACCTCCTCCTCTCCCCAACCCCTCGGACCCCAGGGCCGAGGGGGAAGAGTGGAGTCAAAGACCACTGGTCCCCGCGCTACCCGCACTGGCGAGCCTGCCCAGCTACGGGAACCGCGGGCCGCCACTCGGGCCTCCAACTCCCGGGAAGAACTTTTCTTTCGGCGGGGGAACCAGCAGAAGTGGGTCAGGAACCCGGACGCCGAGTGGAAAGCGACCGCGGCCTCGAGCCGGGGCGCGCTGGGGGCACCAGCGAGGGGACTGGGGGGCTCCACGCCGCCCCCACCCGGCCCACGCCGCCCGCCCGCCTCCTCTGAAAGCAGATGGCGGGGCGGCCCCCACCCACCCTCCCGCGCGGCAGCCGCCCCCTGCGACACTCGGCCCCGGAAAATGCGGGGCCCATCCCGCAGGGATGTGGGGGGGGGGGACGCCAGGCAGGATTCGGGGGGGTCCCAGGCCGGGGAACCCCCTGCGAACCCCCGGGGGCGGCGGCGAGACCGGCGGACTCCAGCGCCGCCTCCCCTCCCCCACTCGCCAGCGGTCGCCGGACCCGCACCCCCGACACCGACGCGCCTCGGCTGGGGGAGGGGGCCGCGCAGGGTGGGGGGGGGCGGCCGGGAGCCCTGAAGGCCGATCCCCGGAAGGAGGGGGAGAAAGCCGGGGCGGAGCCAGCAGAGCCCGAGGGCGGGGGGCGGGGGGCCGGGGCCCGGAGGGGGGAGGCCAGCGCGCCGGGGGGCGGTGGGGGGGGGGGGAGAATGACTTGAGTCCCCAGAGCGGGAGGGGCCCCCGAGGGCCGTAGGGGGCGGGGGCCGATCGGGCCGCGCGCGGAGTCAGGGGGGCGGGCGCGGGCCACCGGGCCCGGGGATCAGGGGGAGCTGCCGGGGGCCGCGGGAGCCGAGCCCGGTACGAGGGGGGGCCGCAAAGTCCCCGAGAGCTGCGGGAGCCTGGGGCGGGCGGCGGCGGCTCAGACCGCGTCCCCGGGGGCGGGGAAAGAGTAAGCAGGCCGGCCGGGAGGCGCTGGGGGCGCCGGCAGGTCCCGGGGCGACCCGAAGCCGGAGAGGGGCGGCCCCGAAGAGAGGGATGGGCGCAACGGCCCCGGGGGAAAGGGCGCGGGGGAGGACGCGGAGGCGAGGCCCGGCGGGGAGGACCGAGCGCGGGCCCGGGCAGGGGGCGGGGGTTGGGCTCCCGGGGGGGGCCGTCGAGGGGAAAGCGGGGGAGGGGGAGGGCGGCGCTCGGGATGACTGGGGGTCTGGCTGCCTGAGGAGCGCAGGATCGCGGAGGGGGTGGTCGGGGGCGATTCGGACGCAGCTTCACTCACCTCCGGGTGGAAGGCGGCGGCGCAAGAGTCAGAGTCCATGTTCCGGGCGAGGGGCGGCGGCTCCGAGAGTACAGGGGCTGGGATGCGGGAGCCGTGCCGCCCAGGGCTGGGGGCTCGGGCGGCTGCGCAGGGCGAGGGCGGACCCGGGGGGGGGGGGGTCGCCCGGGCTGGAGGTGATGGGGTGCTCGGAGCGTCGCGTCTCTGGTTCTGTGACCCCGGACTGGCGGTTCCACCGCCGAGCGGAGTGGGCGATGCAGCTCCCGCGACGGCAGAGGCGGGAGAGTCGCTGCGGGGGGCGGCGGCAGCGGCAGCGGCAGCGAGCGGGAACCCGACCGGCTCCCCGACCTGACGCCCAGTTCGGCTCGTGTCTCGGGAGGGAGGGCGGGAGAGCCGTGAGGGCTGTCGGGAAATGTAGTCTGGGTGACGACTGGAAGCTGGCGGCGAGGGGGCGGGGCGCGGGAGCGGGCGCGGTGCTTTGTGGGAGTCGTAGTCCACGGCCTCACCAGTGCTGCCCGCAAAGACAGCCTTGAGGACTCCAACACCCATGAGGCTTCGCGGCGGCGGCCCGGTGTGTGGAGGCGGGTCTTCTGGACTCCAGGCCGCGGGAGCGGGGGAGGTGCGGGGGCCCGCGCCGGCTCGGCCGCGGGGGGAGGGGCAGTGTGAGCGGTAGCGCCTCAGTCCCGGCGGCGGCGGTGGGGGGCGGGGCTGACGGCCCGAGTAGCGAAGGGCGGCGGCGGCTGGCACCGCCCCTTCCTCCTCTGCTGCTTGGGGTTCGCGCCCCTTTGTGGGGCGGGGTCCCCGAGGTCCGGCCTAGAGTGGGGGGCGGCGGGGGCGGGGATGCTGACGTCGCGGCCTCCCGGGGCACCGTTCACCACTCCCCGCTGAGGGCGGATCGCCGCCCGGGCCCCCGCGCCAGGCCGGGCGGAGCGAACTTGTTTTCGTGACTGCAGTTTTCACGCTGCTCCTTGCTCCGGGCCAGCGGGGCCGGGACTGGACCGGGCTTTGGGCTTTTCTGTAGGCGTCTGCGGGATTCACTCGTAGGGGCCGGGTTCGGGCATTAAAAACCCAGGGCCAGCGTTGTCAGTGTTCTGCAGAGGTGCCTTCCGTTCGCTTTCTCTTGTCGCCTTCGCTTAACCTTGGGTCCGACAGGCCGTTTTCCCTCCCACTCTCCTGAATATCCTCGGAGGAGTCCGGCCCGCAGGGCGAGGCGAAGACGCGGTGTTTGGTGCCTGGTACTTGTTTACTGGTGTTTAACTGGGATGGGCAGTGTGTAAACGCTGGACCGCAGAGCATCCGACAGCTGTACGAGTGGGAGGCTGGCGGGACACGGAGGGGGACGGCCCTGATGAGATGAGCAAAAGGCGGCCTGGGCGTCTGTAACATTTTTAATAACCATTCGAAGGGGCGGCGGGGGAGGGGGGAGGGTGTAAGTACAAAACGCAGCTGATTCAGTAACCTGTTTGGTATCTTCGAAGAAGTTAAAGGGGGAGTGATACAAAATTTAAAATTCAAATTAGAAAACAAACTCTTGGAGATACTAGTAAGATATTTGACAGGCGCCGAATGCTCCATCAGCTGGCTGTTGCTATTTCAGGGGTTACGATCATTCCGATGGAAATGTTTAATAGGAGACGGTGTTAATCTTAGAAATACTTCTCTGAGCCTCAGTTTCCTAAGCTGTTAAATTTTTAGCGTAGTGCCTGGCTAAATAAATCGCAGATTACTGTTGTTGTTCCTGTTGTTTCATTATGCGATATTGTAGCCCATTGGAGGGCTCCCAAGAGGTGATAAATTGAGGTGTCTTACAAGATAAAACAAAATTGCTGTGATTAAAAACAGAGTCATTGCTGATTAACAGCTTTTTTTTTTTTTTTGAAACGGAGTTTCGCTCTTGTTGCCCAAGCTGAAGTGCAATGGCGCGATCTCGGCTCACCGCAATCTCTGCCTCCCGAGTTCGAGGGATTCTCCTGCCTCAGCCTTCTGAGTAGCTGGGTTTATAGACATATGCCACCACGCCAGGCTAATTTTGCATTTTTAGTAGAGACGGGGTTTTACCATGTTGGTCAGGCTGGTCTCAAACTCCTGTCCTCAGGTGATCTGCCCCCCCTTGGCCTCCCAAAGTGCAGGGATTACAGGTGTGAGCCACCACGCCCAGCCAACACCTTCCTATACAATTGCACATTCAGATGATTTAGCCAGATTGGGAATGTTACCTGGTTACTGTGACCAGAGCAGATGTCCTGAGGTTGGCTAGTATTGCCCAAGGTCATATTCACAAGGAGCAACTTGTTTTGCCAGAATAAGAAACTAAGGAGGTGATGATCCTGTTGGTAGTTTAAAGATACAAATACCAAAAAGAATAATTATTAGAAGGCCTGGCAAGGTGGCTCACACCTGTAATCCAGCACTTTGGGAGGCCGAGGCCTGCGGATCACCTGAAGTCGGAAGTTCCAGACCAGCCTCACCAACACTACAAAACCCCGTCTCTACTGAAAATACAAAATTAGAATTAGCTGGGCATGGTGGTGCATGCCTGTAATCCCAGCTACTTGGAAGCAGGAGAATCACTTGAACCCCGGAGGTGGAGGTTGCAGTGAGCAGAGATCATGCCATTGCACTACAGCCCAGGCAACAATAGCGAAACTCCATCTCAAAAAAAAATAAGTAAAAAGATTATTGGAGACAAAACCCAAATGAAAGAAGAAGGAATTTTTTTTAACCTGATCATTATCCCCTACGGTAAATGTTTCACATAATAAACATTAAATCCTTCCCCCACATACACACAGATTAAGAAATTCTCAAACTGGGAATGAATTGAAGGACTTGCTCAGAATAATGGACTTATTGAGAAAACTGAGCCTAGAATTCAGGGGTGTATATTGGACTACTTGGTCACATTAAGGAAGAAAAATCCCAAACATGGATTGAGTCAGGGAACAGATATTCAGACCCAAGTGATAACTTTTGCTCAGAATGGGTGTTCACGCCAGGCAGGCATGGTACCTCAGTAAACTCGACACTTTGGGTGGCCTAGGCAGGAGGATCCCATGAGCCCAGGAGTTCCAGACCAGCCTGGGCAACATAGGGAGACCCTGTCTTAAAAAAAAAAAAAAAGGCGGGGTGTGGTGGCTCACATCTGTAATCCCAGCACTTTGGGAGACCAAGGTGGGTGGATCACAAGGTCAAGAGATTGAGACCATCCTTCCTGGCCAACATAGTGAAACCTTGTCTCTACTAAAAATACAAAAATTAGCTGGGTGTGGTGGCGTGTGCCTGTAATCCCAGCTACTTGGGAGGCTGCGGCCCTAGAATCACTTGAACCCGGGAGGCAGAAGTTGCAGTGAGAAGAGAGAGAGTCACTGCAATCCAGCCTGGGCAACAGAGTGAGACGCCATCTCAAAACAAAACAAAATTAGCTGGGTGTGGTGGTGCACACCTGTAGTCCCAACTACTTGGGAGGCTGAGGCAGGAAGATCCCTTGAGCCCAGGAGTTCTGAGGTTGCGGTGAGCCATGATCATGCCATTGGACTTCAGCCTGGGTGACAGAGGGAGACCCTGTCTCACACCAAAAAAAGTGCTGGTCATGGTAGCTCATGCCTGTAATCTCAGCACTTTGGGAGGCTGAGGCAGGTGGATCACCTGAGGTCAGGAGTTCGAGACTGGTCTGACCAATGTGATGAAACCCCGTCTCTACTAAAACTACAAAAATTAGCCAGGCGTGGTGAGGGGGTGCCTGTAATCCTTGCTACTCGGGAATCGGGAGGAACCGGGAGGCAGAGGTTGCAGTGAGCCGAGATCGCGCCACTGCATTTCAGTCTCGACAAGAAGAGCAAAACTCCATCTCAAAAATAAAAAAAACGGATATTCAATAGATTTTTTTTTTGGTGGGGGGGGGATTACAGGCATGAGCCACCCGCCCAGACTTAGATATTTCTTGAATATGTTTCTAGTCAACAGTAATTCTTTTTTTTTTTTTTTTGAAATCTCCTGGGTTCAAGCAATTCTCCTGCCTCAGCCTCCCGAGTAGCTGGGATTAGAGGCATGCACCACTATGCCCCACTAATTTTTTTTTTTTTTTTTTTTTGAGATGGAGTTTCACTCTTGTTAACCAGACTAGAGTACTGTGGCACCATCTTGGCTCACTGCAACCTCCGCCTCCTGGGTTCAAGCAATTCTCCTACCTCAGCCTCCCAAGTAGCTGGGATTACAGGCATGCACCACTATGCCTGGCTAATTCTAATTTTGTATTTTTAGTAGAGAAGGGGTTTCACCATGTTGGTCAGGCTGGTCTCCAACTCCTGACCTCAGATGATCCACCCACCTCGGCCCCCCAAAGTGCTGGCATTAAGAATAATTAATGGTGCCTGGCCTAAGAGTGACTCTTAGTACATAGATATGACTTGTACCTTCCTGCTACTACAGTGAAAGAGAAAGCATCATGAAAAATGACCCTTTTTGTCTCCTATTTCCCTTAGAAATACAGCCTTTGGGTCGGGCAAGGTGGCTCATGCCTGTAATCTCAGCACTTTGGGAGGCTGAGGCCGGCAGATCACGGGGTCAAGAGATCGAGACCATCCTGGCCAACATGGTGAAACTCCGTCTCTACTAAAAAAAATTCGTGGTGGCTCACGCCTGTAATCCAAGCACTTTGGAGGCCAAGGCGGGCGGATCACCTGAGGTCGGGAGTTCAAGACCAGCCTGACCAACATGGTGAAACCCTGTCTTTAAAAAAAAAAAAAAAAAAAATGAAAAGTGCTCGCTTCGGCAGCACATATACTAAAATTGGAACGATACAGAGAAGATTAGCATGGCCCCTGCGCAAGGATGACACGCAAATTCGTGAAGTGTTCCATAAAAAAAAAAAAAAAAATTCGGCCGGGCGTGGTGGCACACGCCTGTAATCCAAGCACTTTGGAGGCCAAGGCGGGCGGATCACCTGAGGTCAGGAGTTCAAGACCAGCCTGACCAACATGGTGAAACCCCGTCTTAAAAAATAAATATAGGCTGGGGGTGGTGGCTCACGCCTGTAATCCTCGCACTTTGGGAGGCCGAGGTGGGTGGATCACCTGAGGTCAGGAGTTCAAGACCAGCCTGGCCATCATGGTGAAACCCCATCTTTAAAAAATAATAATAATAAATTTAAATATATATATATATGTATATATATAAATAAAAGAAAAAAATACAAAAATTCGCTGGGCGTGGTGGCATGCACCTGTATCCCATCTACTCGGGAGGCTGAGGCAGGAGAATTGCTTGAACCCGGGAGGCAGAGGTTGCAGTGAGCTGAGATCGCGCCACTGCACTCCAGCCTGGCGCCTGGCGATAGAGCAAAACTCGATCTAAAAAAAAAAAAAGAAATACAGCCTTTGGAGGAAATCTAGACATTAATGTTTACCATCCTTTCCCTAAATTCAAAAACAGGACTATAACACTCAGAGTTGCCCCAAACAATGGGATAATATGTAGCTGTGAAGTAATAAAGTTGATTTTCTCTGTGTGACAGGCTTAGGTTTGTTCAGTATCTCTGGTTTTCTCCTCAGGTGTATTGTACTACTCCTGGGCTGCAGGAGGCGAATCTAAAATTCCTTGATTAATTGAAGAACATTCACCACAGTAGCCACATCCTTGGAGTCTATGATTCTTTGTTTTCTGCTAAAAACCAAAAACAAACTAATTATACCTACTGCTGAATACTAATTCTCAGATGGTTATAATTACTTAGGAGAGGAGGAAAAGCCAACGTTAGCACAGGTTGCAACAAGTTAAAAATGCTAAGAATACCATGGTTTCCCAGTAAGTAACTTGAGAATGTGGTTATTTTAATTGAGTTACCAAATATAGCTTCACCTTCCTAAATCTCAGCAGCTACACTACATCCACTTGAGAAAACGTGTGAGAAAGCTTTCTGTCTCCCATTTTAGCTCTGTGCTTGAGTGCAGGTGTGAGCAGAACATGAAGCTGAACAAAAAACTACAACATTCGAAAAGCTTTGCTTTTCGAATGTTGCAGTTTTTTGTTGAGCTTAATAGTTTTTTTGTTTTTTTTTTTTAAGAGGGAGGCTCTGTTACCCAGGCTTGAGTGCAGTGGCAGGATCTAGGCTCACTGCAACCTCTGCTTCCCAGGTTCGAGCCATTCTCCTGCCTCAGCCTCCCAAGTAACTGGGACTACAAGCGCGCAACACCACGCCCAGCTAATTTTTTATATTTTTAGTAGAGATAGGGTTTCACCGTGTTGGCCAGGTTGGTCTTGAACTGCTGATCTCACCCACCTCAGCCTCCCAAAGTGCTGGGATTACAGGCCCAGACTTTCTTTTTTTTTTTTTTTTTTTTTGTAGCCTGGAGTGCAGTGGTGCAACACGGTGTACTGCTCTCACTGCAGCCTAGGCCTCTTGAGCTCAGGTGATCATCTTGCCTCAGCCTCGCCTCCCCCCTAGAAGCTGGGACTACAGGCATGCACCAGCACACCCAGCTAATTTTTGTATTTTTTGTAGAGAAGGGATTTTGCCGCATTGCCCAGGCTGATCTTGAAACTCCTGGTCTCACACGATCTCCCCACCTCAGCCTCCCAAAGTGCTGCGATTACAGGCATGAGCCACCATGCCCAGCCCAGTATATTCTTAGGAATTCTTTTTGGTCTCTGATTTCTACCTTGCTCATTTCCATCTCCAGGAGATGGGAAAAAAGTGAAAATTCCACAAAAGCCTATTGTTTTCAACTTTTAGTACCTTGAAAACTGAATATGTGTGTGCATCATTTGAAGTCATTAATAATTTCTAGACTATAGGCCGGGTGCAGTGGCTCACGCCTGTAATCCCAGCACTTTGGGAGGCCGAGGTGGGCGGATCACGAAGTCAGGAGATCGAGACCATCCTGGCCAACGTGGTGAAACCCCATCTCTACTAAAAAATACAAAAATTAGCTGGGCATGGTGGCGTATGTCTGTAGTCCCAGCTACTTGGGAGGCTGAGGCAGGAGAATTGCTTGAACCTGGGAGGCAGAGGTTGCAGTGAGCCGAGATCATGCCACTGCACTCCAGCCTGGCGCCTGGCAACAGAGAGAGACTGTCTCAAAAAAAAAAGAAAAAAAATAATAATTTCTAGAATATATATCATCAGCGTTTCACGTAGTGAATCTGACCTACACATAGAAGAATCAAATGAGTTTCTTGTGTTCATGCTGGTGAATATAAAGGTAATAGCTAAAGGCTGGGTGAGGTGGCTCATGCCTGTAATCCCAGCACACTGGGAGGCTGAGGCAGTTAGATCAGTTGAGGTCAGGAGTTCGAGACTAGCCGGGACAACATGGCGAAACCATGTTACTACAAAAAATACAAAAATTAGCCTGGTATGGTGGCACGTGCCTGTAATCCCAGCTACCTGGAAGGCTGAGGCAAGAGAATTGCTTGAACCTGGGAGGCAGAGGTTGCAGTGAGCCAAGATCATGCCACTGCACGCCAGCCTGGGGGGACAGAGCAAGACTCTGCCTCAAAAAAAAAAAAAAAGGGCCGGGCGTGGTGGCTCACATCTGTAATCCAAGCATCATTTTGGAGGCCAAGGTGGGCGGATCACCTGAGGTCAGGAGTTCAAGACCAGCCTGACCAACATGGTGAAACCCCGTCTTTAAAAAAAAAAAAAAAAAGGTAATAGCTAACACTGTATATCAAACACTGTTTAAATGTTTTTATGTACACTATCTCATTTACATATGTAAATACATTTAATAAATAGAGAATGGTGCAACATTCCTTAAAGAAAAAATGTTTAGGCTGGGCACAGTGGCTCATGCCTGTAATCCCAACACTTTGGGAGCCTGAGGTGGGCGGATCACCTGAGGTCAGGAGTTCGAGACCAGCCTGGCCAACATAGTGAAACCCCATCTCTACAGAAAAATACAAAAGTTAGCTGAGCTCGATGGCGTGTGCCTGGAATCCCAGCTACTCAAGAGGCTGAGGCAGATTAATCACTTGAACTCAGGAGGTGGAGGTTACAGTAAGCCTTGATCATGCCACTACACTCCAACCTGGGTAACAGAGTGAGACTTCATCTCAAAAAAAAAAAAAAAAAAGCAGTTATATGTGGTAAGTGCATTATATGCCATACCTTAGAAAACCAGGAATCTGAAAAAAATCAGTATATAATCCAAGAAAAGACACAATTGCTGTGGATGTTATCAAGGCTAAGGGGTGTGTTCCTAAATATTCTCAAAGAAAAAAAGTAACAGTCGATATTTTTTGGAGATGGAGTCTTGTTCCGTCCTCCAGGCTGGAGTGCAGTGGCGAGATCTTGGCTAACTGTAGCCTTCCCCTCCCGGGTTCAAGTGATTCTCCTGCCTCAGCCTCTTGAGTAGCTGGGACTACGAATGTGCGCCATTGTGCTCTGCTAACTTTTGTATTTTTTTGTAGAGATGGGGTTTCACCATGTTGGCCAGGCTGTAAACAGCCACTTTTTTTTTTTTTTTTTTTGAGGTGGAGTCTGGCTCTGTCGCCAAGTTATAGTACAGTGGTGCGATCTCAGCTCACTGCAATGGTGAAACCCCATCTCTACTGAAAATACAGAAAGTAGCTGGGCGTGGTTGTGGACACCTGTAGTCCCAGCTATTCGGGAAGCTGAGGCAGGAGAATCGCTTGAACCTGGGAGGCAGAGGTTGCAGTGAACCAAGATCACGCCACTGCACTCCAGCCTGGCAACAAAGTGAGACTCCGTCTCAAAATAAATAAATAAATAAATATCAAAATTAAGTTTTTTTTTAAAAAATAATACCATTATTTTTAAAATCACATCACATATTAAATCACTTTTTCTTTTTTATTCTTAGCCTCAGAATGTTCAGGTAAATCACATTGTCTTAAATTACTTAGGCAATGACCATTTTCTTTCTTTTTTTTTTTTTTAAAGATGGGGTTTTACCATGATGGCCAGGCTGGTCTTGAACTCCTGAACTCCTGACCTCAGGTGATCCACCCACCTCAGCCTCCCAAAGTACTAGGATTACGGGCATGAGCCACCTCGCCCAGCCGGCAATGACCATTTTCATAATTTTAATTTTTTTTCGAGATGGAGTCTTACTCTGTTGCCCAGGCTGGAGTACAGTGGCGCAATCTTGGCTAACTGCAACCTCCTTCTCCAGGGTTTAAGCAATTCTCTTGCCTCAGCCGCCCAAGTAGCTGAGATTACAGGCACCATCTCGGCTATTTTTTTATTTTTCATAGAGACGGGGTTTTGCCATGTTAGCCAGGCTGGTCTCAAGCTCCTGACCTTGTGATCCGTCCGCCTTGGCCTCCCAAAGTGCTGGGATTACAGGTGTTAGTCACCTCTCCTGGCCCATTTTCATAATTTTGGAAGAGGTAAGTTTTCATGACTGAAGTTTAACCTGTAAATACAAGTATTTTCCCACAAACTACCGCTTGTTTGGCAGAGTTAACATCTTCGTCACCAAACAGTAGCGTTTCCACCACATCAGTGTGGCGGATGAGCTGTGGACCTTCAGATCACCTTAAATAGAATGCTGACAACAACGACAACTTTGTCATTCTGAGGTGAATGAGTTTCTCACATTCCCATTTGAACTCATGAGACTGACAAGCAAAAGAGGAAGCAGGACAGGTAGGGTGGTTCAGACCTGGAATCCCAGTACTCTGGGAGGCTGAGGCAAGAGGACTGCTTGACACCAGGAGTTGGAGACCAGCCTGGGCAACATAGTGAGACCCAATATTTTGAGTCTCAACAGTTTTCAAATTAGACAGGCGTAGTGGCATGCACCTGCAGTCTCAGCTACTTGGGAGGCTGAAGTGGGAAAATCACAGAGCCCAGGTGTTCAAGGTGACAGTGAGCTGTCATTGTTCCACTGCTCCCACTCTGCCTGCCCCACCCCTAAAAACAAAAGAGCTAAATAGCATGCCTGGGTTAGCAGGTTATCCAAAATTCCTAACACAGCTGATGGGTCTAAATCTGTTCCTGTCTTTTCTCTCCACATTCTTTTCTTGACTTAGCTATATACATACACATGGTTTCACATGCTTACTGGTAGACGCGGGTTATTAATGAAATACTTCTTTTCTCAAGATATGAATTCTTAATTTTATTTTGAACTTGAATTATTTATTTCACAGATAATGTACATACAGTACAGAAAGAGAATGCAGGCAAGCAAAAAAAAAAAATTAACATAACCACCTAGAGAAAATGTTTTTGTTTTTTATTTGTTTTTTGAGATGGAGTCTCACTCTGTCACCCAGGCTGGAGTGCAGTGACGTAATCTCAGCTCACTGCAACCTCCACCTCTCGGTTCAAGCACTTCTCATGCCTCAGCTGGGATTATAGGCATGCGCCACCACACCCAGCTAATTTGCTTTATTTTTAGTAGAGACAGGTTTTTGCCATGTTGGCCAGGCTGGTCTCGAACTCTCGACCTCAGGTGATCCACGCACCTCGGACTCCCAAAGTGCTGGGATTACAGGTGTGAGCCACCGCTGTAATGTTAACTTCACAAAATTTTTTAGGCATATGAATACGTATAACAAATTGGGTCATAGGATGAGTAATCTGTCTTTCCACTTCATAGCTTGAACATCTTTCCATTTCAATAAATACATCGTTATTCTTCAAAGCTACATAGACTGAAACGATGTTTAAAAATAACCCCTGTTGTTGGGAGTACAAAAAAAGCACACTCAGTCCTCAACTATGGAAACATTATTGACTTAATCATTGGACTTATGCAAGGTGGGTAAGCTGACCTGGGGGACGGGAGTTCTTTTCCCTACAAACATTCCACTTCCTGGCTATTCAGCCTTTCTTGTCACTAAGCCTGTGGGAGGAAGCTATTGGCCCTGCTCCTGGGCCCAGGAATGCTGCTGCTGCCTTGAATAGCTGTGTGAACAGTCCTTCTATGGGCAAGAGGCAGCCCGCCTGGGTACCTGAATGTTTTCTCACTTGGGCCTGTGCTTCCCATGCTCACCCTGAAATTCAGACCAGATGCATTCTCAGGGCAAAATGTGAAACTCTCAAACAGAAGAGAAAGCCTGCGGTTCTCATTTCAGAGGTGGAATAAAAACAAAATGTCTTCTGGAAGGGCTCCAGGACCTAGACCTCGCTGGCACCAGGGAATGACAGCCAGCTCCCATGTGCCCAGCCTGTCCTGGGACCCACGTGGGCGGGCTCCTTCCTCAGGAATGCGTTCTCAAAGGCCCCACCAGGTGTAGCGAGGGCTGGAAAATAGCACAAACCCAAGTGTCCTCTACAAAGCAGCAGTCCTGGAGGTGAAGTAGGGGTCTCTCTTAAAACTCACCAAAGCCTACCTTCCTCTGAAGAACCAAGGGAGGGCTCTTTTTTCTCTACAGTGACATTCAAAGTGGTGGTGTGTCTATTGAAACTAAAATAAGGGTGATTTCTTCTTTTCACCAGTCCCCCATCTCAGTACAAGTGAACCGAACTGTGCTGAGCGGCGTCATCTCCTAGTTTCAAGGCAGTCTCCCATCTGAGTTTGAGCCCTCGCTCTCTGTATCCCCCAGGGCCCCTCTCATGGAGTCTGAGCAGCTGCTGTAGGGAGGCCTGGGAGCCCGCAGCGTCGCTGCAGGCTCGGAAATTGTAACCGCGCCTGAAGTCAACTAAAGTGAACGCCAGTGTGGCTGAGTTAGAAGCTCCTGCAGGAACACAGGAGTGGGGCCGACTCCTGGAATCCGGCCCCGGATGGCTTATAAATGCGCCAAGAAAAAACGTCACCGAAAAACTTGGTACGCGTTCTTGCTTTGGTTCAGAATGGTAAAAAGCCTATCCTTCGTATCCCGTGAGAGGGTTAACTAGCAACCCTTGAAACTCAAAAAGCAAAACAAAAAGCCATTGTACCCAGCCGCCCCGGGACCTGGGCCGGCGCGCTTGGGAAGTCTGGCGCGAAAGGAGGGGTGGCTTCGGTTTCAGGGCCGAGCTCTCCTCCCCCCGGTTGGGTTCAGTGGCCGGGCTGGGTGGGTCGTGGGCAACCCCGGGAGGCCCCCGGTGCCGGCGCGCGACTGGGCCGCCCACGGAGCTGGCACTTGTCACTCGCCGTCCCCGGCACGGGCGTCCGCGGGGAGACCCGGAAGGGCGGAGGGCGGGAGCGCGGCGAGGACCGTGGTGATTCACCCTGCGGAGCCGGGGGCGGGCGCCGCGTGGGGGGGCAGGCCAGCCCGCGCTCGGGGCGGTGGCGCCGGGCACGGAGGGGTTAAGGGGGCGGTGTCGGCGACGCCCCGCCTCTCCGCGCCCGTCCCGCTCCCCTAGGGGCCGCGGCTCCCCGCCCTATTTATAGCAGCGGTGCCGGGCGCGCCGCGTCTCTCCGCAGGCCCCGGCCGCGGTGTCACCGAGTCCCGATCGAAAGCGCCATGGAGCGGCCGGCGCCCCTGGCCGTGCTGCCCTTCTCGGACCCCGCGCACGCCCTCAGCCTGCTGCGCGGCCTGAGCCAGCTCCGCGCCGAGCGCAAGTTCCTGGACGTGACCCTGGAGGCGGCAGGCGGGCGCGACTTCCCGGCGCACCGCGCGGTGCTGGCCGCCGCCAGCCCCTACTTCCGCGCCATGTTCGCCGGGCAGCTGCGCGAGAGCCGCGCCGAGCGGGTGCGCCTGCACGGAGTACCGCCCGACATGCTGCAGCTGCTGCTGGACTTCAGCTACACGGGTCGCGTGGCGGTGAGCGGCGACAACGCTGAGCCGCTGCTGCGCGCCGCCGACCTGCTGCAGTTCCCGGCCGTGAAGGAGGCTTGCGGCGCCTTCCTGCAGCAGCAACTCGACCTGGCTAACTGCCTGGACATGCAGGACTTCGCCGAGGCCTTCAGCTGCGCGGGGTTGGCGAGCGCGGCGCAGCGGTTCATCCTGCGCCACGTGGGCGAGCTGGGCGCGGAGCAGCTGGAGCGGCTGCCACTGGCGCGCCTGCTGCGCTACCTGCGGGACGACGGGCTGTGCGTGCCCAAGGAGGAGGCCGCCTACCAGCTGGCGCTGCGCTGGGTCCGCGCCGACCCACCGCGCCGCGCCGCGCACTGGCCGCAGCTGCTGGAGGCCGTGCGCCTGCCCTTCGTGCGACGCTTCTACCTGCTGGCGCACGTCGAGGCTGAGCCGCTGGTGGCGCGCTGCCCGCCCTGTCTGCGCCTGTTGCGCGAGGCGCGCGACTTCCAGGCAGCGCGCTATGACCGCCACGATCGCGGGCCCTGCCCCCGAATGCGTCCTCGCCCCTCCACTGGCCTCGCCGAGATCCTCGTGCTCGTGGGCGGCTGCGACCAGGACTGCGACGAGCTGGTCACTGTCGACTGCTACAACCCGCAGACAGGCCAGTGGCGCTACCTAGCCGAGTTCCCAGACCACCTGGGCGGGGGCTACAGCATCGTGGCGCTGGGCAATGACATCTACGTGACGGGTGAGTCGGGCCGGGGGCTGGGCAGGCTCTCTGGGGTGGAGCCTCGCCGGTGCGGGGGCCCAGCTACCCGCAGGAGAAACGCACAGAGCCTGGAATCCTAGGGCCGCACCTGAGTCCAAGCTGGGGCCCAGGTGACTACATTTCTCTGGCCGATACTTTTCAAGTATCGTCCATGAAAAGTATCGCGCCTTGTGTGAGCCGGGACAAGTAATTGCTTATGGGTCTCTGTGACTTGTGCGGCTGGGGCTGCCAGGCTGAGCCAACTCCGTGCCCCGGAGGTGCCTCCCCCACTTGGTTGGAAGATACTGGGGCATTCACCCCGCACAGTGGCTGCTTTCTATTTCTCCTTAAGGAATCTAGGGACGGGCAGGAGGCTGACGCCCGGTGAGGCATCTGTTCTCCCCCAGTGGGGGAATGTCGCCCTCCCTGCTGAGCCACCCCTGCCCCTTGACTCACTCTTTGTCACCGGTGACACGGTTCCCTTGGGCTTGCACCTAGCCGCTGTGCTGTGGTCACATGGTGTTTAGGCTGACCTCCCCAGAGACTGTAAACATGGTCACATGTTAGAGGTTTTCTTCCAGTTTCTTGGCCCAAGCCCCAAAACACTGCCGAGTCATGGTAGGCGGGTCCCAGGCCGCCTGGGTTTGGGCTTCTCCTGCAGTTTTTATTGAAGATAAATCCCAGTTTAAACACGAGGCTATCTCTTTCCCCCGGGGTGAGGAAGGGCGGTCTCTGTAACTGCTATATAAGGAAAGAACCCACCAGGCAGGCATGTGAGGCAGTTATCAGGCAAGGAGGTGGGGACTGGGATGTCACAGCTGCTGTGCCCAGCCTTGCATGTTCGCCAGAGAGCCCACTCTGGGACCTGCCCTGAGTTCCAGTGGGACTCTGAGCTGTCAAGTGGGACAGTTGCTGGGTTCTGTGGCCACAGCTTCCTTGCCCTGAAGCTCCGAGTCCAGCCTCTGCTGGAATCTGCCAGAATCTGTTCCTCTTTCCAATCTGAGGTTGTCCCCCAAGTTGATTGGAGACTGTGTCTCTCCCCTCTCCCCAAAGTCTGACCAATGTCTTTGAGCAGAGAATTCCTTCCCAGAACTAGTCAGACTCGCCCCAGCTTTCTGCACACCCTTCCATAAATGTCTCAGCAGAGCAGTTAATCCCTTGGGTTTAGGCAGGTGGCTGGGTCATTCCATTCAGCTGCCTTTCACACAGCTCCATGGAAGGGAGGAGGCCGGCAGAGTGCACTTCCTAAGAACAAGAACTTGCTCTTCCTTTAGAGCTCAGGGCTGTGAGACAGAATGTCCTGTCTGCTTGGTCCTGGTGGCGCCAGTCTGGGAGGCCAAGGGGTACAGCCCCAGGATTCTTGGGGTCCCTTCATGTCCTGGGGTTTTTAATAGCCCTAATAGACCTGGTGTAATTTATGATTACAGCTAGTAGCACTTTTTATTGAAATTAAAAATACAGGGCAGTAGCTCACGCCTGTAATCCCAGCACTTTGGGAGATCAAGGTGGGTGGATCTCTTGAGCTCAGGAGTTTAAGACCGGCCTGGGCAACATGGCAAAACCCCGTCTCAACAAAAAATATATAAACTAGCCCAGTGTGGCAGCGTGTGCCTGTAGTCCCATCTACTCGGGAGGCTGAGGTGGGAGGATTGCTTGAGCCTAGGAGGTGGAGGTTCCAGTGAGCTGAGATCATGCCACTGCCTTCCAGCCTGGGTGGCAGCAAGACTCTGTATCAAAAAAAAAAAAAAAAAAAAAAAATTCAGGCAGAAGAGTATATATATTGTACTTACACAGCTTGATGGATTTTTCTAAACAAAACACAGCTTTGTAACCTGCACCAGAATCAAGAAGTGGGCTATATGTTGTTAGGTCTCTTGCTTACAGGAGGATGTGCGTTTCTGCTCTTCTAGTCCTGGCAGAACCTTGTTTGGAGGGTGCCCAGGAAACCTAGGACTTAGTGAGCAACTCCCTGCGCACCCTGCAGACACGCTCTGTGGCTCCTCAGCAGAGCTGTCCCACGGCCGGGTGCTCCGGTCGGCTGAGGTGTCCAGAGGAGGCTGCCAGATTCTTCGGCATTGCACCCGGCACCTTTGTTTGGTAGAGGCTTGGCGGTGGTCATCTCGCTGGCAGTGGTCGGCGTGTGCTCTGCCTTAGCCACAGCACGTGGCTTGGGCTTTGGGGACAGGACGTGTGTCTGAGGTGAAGCCCAGTGACATTCCTCCCAAGGGAGAGGCCCTCTCGGAAGTTCAGGAGGGTGCAGGTGGGTGACTCACCTCCAGTGGGCTGACCACCTGCCCGTCATGCACCCTGGCAGGTGGGTCCGATGGCTCCCGGCTCTACGACTGCGTGTGGAGGTACAACTCAAGCGTGAACGAGTGGACGGAGGTGGCGCCCATGCTGAAGGCCCGGGAGTACCACAGCTCCTCTGTGCTGGACGGACTGCTGTACGTGGTAGCTGCCGACAGCACGGAGCGCTATGACCACACCACCGACTCCTGGGAGGCCCTGCAGCCCATGACCTACCCCATGGACAACTGCTCCACCACCGCCTGCCGCGGCCGGCTCTATGCCATCGGCTCCCTGGCCGGCAAGGAGACCATGGTGATGCAGTGCTATGACCCCGACACCGACCTGTGGTCGCTGGTGGACTGCGGCCAGCTCCCGCCCTGGTCCTTCGCCCCCAAGACTGTGACTCTGAATGGACTCATGTACTTTGTCAGGTGAGTTGCAGGCGCCGAGCCGCACTGTGTGTTTGGCGTCTCTTACCAGGTCCTGCGCTAAGCACAGCATGGCTGCTCTCCCCTTTCTACAGATGAGAAACAGGCCTAGCTGGGGTCGGAGGCTGGGTCTGTCTCTGTTTTTGTTTTTTGTTTTATTTTTTTGAGACAGAGTTCCGCTTTTGTTGTCCAGGCTAGAGTACAGTGACATAATCTTGGCTCACTGCAACCTCTGCCCCCCCCAAGTTCAAGCCATTCTCCTGCCTCAGCCTCCCAAGTAGCTGGGATTACAGGCGTGCGCCACCATGCCCAGCTAATTTTTGTATTTTTAGTAGAGATGGGGTTTCACCATGTTGGTCAGGCTGGTCTCGAACTCCTGACCTCATGTGATCTGCCTGCATCGGCCTCCCAAAGGCTGGGATTACAGCATGAGCTTCTGTGCCTGCACTGTTTTTTTTTTTTTTCGAGATGGAGTCTCACTCTGTCGCCCAGGCTGGAGTACAGTGGTGCAGTCATGGCCCACTGCAGCCTCAATCTCCTGGGCTCAAGCAATCCTCCACCACAGCCTCCCAGGTAGCTGGGACCACAGGCATGTGCCACCACACCTGGCTAATTTTTAATTTTTTTGTAGAGACAAGGTCTCACTATATTGCCCAGGCTGGTCTTGAATTCCTGGCCTCAAACAATCCTCCCACATTTCCTGCCTCCCAGAGTGTTGGGATTACAGACGTGAGCCCCCACATCTGGCCAGGCTGGGTCTTTCTGAGTCAGAGTACTTGTTCTATTCCTTTGAGTTTAAGGAAAACCCCAGGTTTTCTTAAAGGATTTTAAGGGTGGTGGAGGTGGGTTCTTCAAGGGAAGAGCAGACTGTAGCCTGGGCAGTGTGGAGCAGAGACAGGCGGCCTGCAGGTCATCGTGTGTCTGCTGGCCTTGATGACCTGTCTGGTCACAGCCAAATGCTGCCTGCAACTGGTTGGTGGGCATCAATGATGGCATAGGGCAGCCCCCCACGCTGTACTCCACTGCGTGTTCACACACCCTGTTGCTCCCTCCCAGCCTAGAGCCTGCCTGAAGCTCTGGGTCCAGGAGGGAAGGGAATAAACTGAATGACAGTCCCCACTGTGTCCTTTCAGTCTGGGGCTTTGAATGAGGAGCTTGGGGGATGTGAGCTCCCTGCTCCTTGGCCCCGTGCCTCTCACTGCCAGAGCTGCAGTGGCCTTGGCCTTTGCCCTACCCCATGAAACAGGAGGCTCCTTACCAGGCTTTTGGGGCGAGCACCAAAAGAACAGGGTGGCGTTGTTACGCAAGTAGCTGGGCACCGCTGTGTGCCGGGAGCCAACAGTCTTGCTCTGACAAAGCCCTGGAATCTGAGCCAGCTCTGGTCCCATTACAAAATATCGTCTGACCCTCCTCCCCCAAGTTGTGAAGGTGTCTTCAAAGAGGGGGTGGAGATGGCTATAAATACAACTTATCAGAGCGCTAGATCCTTCTTTTCAGCCCTAGGCAGTGGTTCCACGCCCAGTGCCTTTGAGAGTCCTCCTCCCCTCCCCCATCTGTCCTAGAGCAAGATACGATGTGCCCCAGGGAGGTCTGCCTGCTGGGTTAACCTTCCCACAGGGAAGCATGAGGGTCCGGCACCCCCCCCCACGACGCTCACTTCCAGCCTTTACAAGGGTTTCCCAAGCCACCTGCACGTGTAGGAAGAGGCAGTGCTCTGGAAAGCCTGCATCTGTTCATCCTACCAATGTGACCTGTGCCAGAGGAGGGGTGCCCAGGCTCAGCCTGAGTGGAGGATGCTGGAATCCGGAAGAGAAGGCTAGGCCTGCCGGGGCCCTGCTTGGGGCTGGTCCTCCTGGGGTATTTGTCCCAGTGCCACCTTGTCTATGCACTTTGACTCTTCAAGAGCTACACAACCCTCCCCCCAGAATACCACATGTCTTTGAGTAGCTTGTGTCTAGGACGTGCCATCCTCAGGGAGGCCATAGCCTTGGCCGTTGTCTGTGTGACCCACGAATGAGCTGAGCCTCCCTCCCCTTGGTTCTAGTACAAGATGGCTCCTTGGCGGGGGTCCAGTAGCCCCCTCTGGGAATGCCGGCGAGCTCCGTCCAGCCCAGCGTCCGGGCTGTGTTTTGCAAGTCTCTGCTGGGGAAAGAAAGGGCAGCCTAGTAGATTCCAGTGTTTAATGATTATCATCATCACCCACGTAGGGCCCACAAACCGAGGGTGGATTTGACATTTTGAAGTGGTTGGGGGCTAAAAATCAAGACGAGAATAACGTTTCAAGTTACACAAAATGTAACTGTCAGTGTCCATGGATGAAGTTTCCCTAGAATGCAGCCAGCCGCGTGTCTGCATTGTCTGGGGCTGGTTTTGTGCTGGAGTGTCTGGTCCACAACTACTGTTGTCTTGTGGTATCTTTGCGTTTCTTTGTTTTGTTGTTGTTGTTGTTGTTGAGACGGATTTTTGCTCTTGTTGCCCAGGCTGGAGTACAATGGTGCATTCTTGGCTCACTGCAACCTCCGCCTCCTGGGTTCAAGTGATTCTCCTGCCTCAGCCTCTCGAGTAGTGGGATTATAGGCATGCGCCGCCACACCCAGCTAATTTTGTATTTTTAGTAGAAACGGAGTTTCTCCATTTTGGTCAAGCTGGTCTCGAACTCCCAACCTCAGGTGATTCACCTGCCTTGGCCTTGCAAAGTGCTGGGATTACAGGCGTGAGCCACAAGGCCGGCACGTTTCTTTTTTTTTTTTTGAAACAGACTGTCACTCACTCTGTTGTCTAGGCTGGAGTGCATGGTGCGCTCAGCTCACTGCAATCTCTGCCTCCCAGGTTCAAGTGATTCTCCTGCCTCAGCCTCCCGAGCAGCTAGTATTACAGGCACGTGCCACCACACCCTGCTTATTTTTGTATTTTTAGTAGAGACGGGGTTTTATCATATTGGCCATGCTGGTCTCGAACTCCTGACTTCAGGCACTCCACCCGCCTCAGCCTCCCAAAGTGCTGGGATTATAGGCGTGAGCCACAGTGCCTGGGCTGTATCATTTTTGCTCTTCAAGGCCGTGCCTTTGAGCCTTTTTCTGTGGGAATAAGAAGGGTGTCAAATGAAGTCGAAGGGTCTTGATCCCAAAGTGAGGGGCACTTCAACATCATAGTGAACAGGACAGGGTTGGGGGCTCACAGTGATATTAGGGACAGTGGCAAGGAGTGCTCCAGGGCATGTGGGGATGCACAGTGAAGCCAGGAGCCTGTTTTAAGATCTGAAGGGAGCTCCTGTAGCTTTGGGGGCTGGGGGACAGCCACCTTGGTACAGAGTGATGGGGAGGCATTGAAGGGGCTTCAGGTCCTCAAAATCCTGATCTTCAGGTTTGGGAGCGAGGGTTCCGGCCCTGGCGCCCTGGCTGGGTAGGCACGGGGGGCTGAAATGGCCCGTAAGAGCTGGGGATGCAGCCCACCTGGCAAGGGAGGTGCTGGATGGCATCAGAAAGATCCAGATCACTGGAAAAGTCAGTGACTCAGGGGGAGGACTCCGCTCCAGCCCTGTGCACCTGAGGGCGCTTCCTCCTCGCTCTGAGCAGTTGTCCTCCCACTGCCCCTCTGCAGGGATGACTCCGCCGAGGTGGACGTGTACAACCCGACAAAGAACCAATGGGACAAGATCCCGGCCATGAATCAGGTAAATTTTCAGGCGGGCCAGCGTTGGAAGCTCGGGCTGGTCCTGACTTTGCAACCCAAGTGTCGTCATGATGAGTGCTTGGGACCCACCGCCATGATGGGTGGGTCTCATCGCAGTGAATACAGGGCTGCTGTTGTCCTCGTTTGGGGCTTGAGGCTCGCTGAGACAAGAGGTTAAGTAACATCCCAGGATTGCACAGTTTAGCATGCATTTGACCAGTATTTACTGAGTGTCAACTATAAGCCAGAGAGCAGAAGGAAGTGAGGGCATCCAGCCATCTGGGGACACCTGTTCCAGAGAGGGACAGCAGGTACAGAGGCCCTGTGCAGCGTGTCCTGGCATGTGGCAGTGGCCAGTGTGGCTGGAGCAGTCAGCATGAGGTCTGTGCCCTGCCTTTTTATTTTTGACAGTGTCTCGCTCTGTCACCCAGGCTGGAGTGCAGTGGTGCAATTATGGCTCACCACAGCCTCTACCTCCTGGGCTCAGGCAATCCTCCCACCTTAGCCTCCTGAGTAGCTGAGACTACAGGGGTGTGCTACCGCACCCAGGTATTTTTTTCTCATATGTAGATGCAATAGGCTATTTTTTTAAATTTTTGTAGAGACAGGGTCTTGCTATGTTGCCCAGGCTGGTCTCAAACTCCTGGCCTCAAGTGACCCTCCTGTCTGGTCTCCCAAAGGGCTAGGATGACAGGGCTGAGCCACCACGCCTAGCGGGTTCCTGAGGAGCTCACTGTGCGAATACTTATACTGATCACCTGCTGTGGGTTCTGAATACGACAACCAGGGTCCACCCCTTCTCTCTGGGCTTGATGAGAAGAGGGTTGCTGAGCCTGGCAGTGTAATGATAACAGGGAAGGCTCAGTGCCATTTGGCCATGTGAGCAGTCTTAGTGCTAGGTACGTATCACACTGCCTATAGCCTTCCTTCCTGTCTTAACATTTCCAACCCTACACTCCATGACATCTAGCCTCACAGCTTACATCACAGCATAATGTCCTTACATTTAAGAGACTTGGCTGGGCGCTGTGGCTCACACCTGTAATCCCAGCACTTTGGGAGGCTGAGGTGGGCGGATCACGAGGTCAAGAGATGGAGACCATCCTGGCCAACATGGGGAAAGCCTGTCTCTACTAAAAAATACAAAACTTAGCCGGGCATAGTGGTGCATGCCTGTCATCCCAGCTACGAGGGAGGCAGAGTGGGCAGATTGCTCAAGCCTGGGAGTTGGAGATTGCAAGCCGAGATGGCACCACTTCACTCCAGCCTGGCGACACAGTAAGTCCACACTCCAAAAAATATAAGAAATAAAAAATAAAATACATTAATTTTAAAAGAGGAAAAAGCTTACAGAAGAGATATAAAGAAAACATTTTTGTTACAGCTACACATTGCGTTTGTGATTTATGCTAAGTGTTACTACAGAACAGTCAAAAAGTTAAAAAATGCTTGGTGGAGTGCCTCACGCCCATAATCCCAGCACTTTGGGAGGCTGAGATGAAAGGATCACATGAGGCCAGGTGTTTGAGACTGAGCCCTGGGCAACCCTCTCCCTACAAAAAATAAGCAGCTGGGCGTGGTGGTGAGTGCCTGTAGTTCAAGCTACTGGGAAGGCTGAGGCGGGAGGTTAACTATTGAAGAAATAAATTTTTAAAATAGGCCTCGCACAGTGGCTCACACCCGTATTCCCAGCACTTTGGGAGGCCCAGGAGGGTGGATCATCTGAGGTCAGGAGTTCAAGACCAGCCTGGCCAACACGGTGAGACCCAGTCTCTACTAAAAACAAAATACAGGAAATTAGCTGGGACTACAGGCACACGCCACCACACCCAGATACTTATTTTTTATTTTTTTGTAGGGAGAGGGTGAGGCACGAGAATCCCTTGAACGTGTGAGTTGGAGGTTGCAGTGAGCCAAGATTGTGCCATTGCACTCCAGTATGGGCGACAGCAAGACTCTGTCTCAAAAAAAAAAAAAAAAAAAGAAATTTTAAAAATAAATTTAGTATAGCCTAAGTATATAGTGTTTACAAGACTAGAGTAGGCCAAGTACGACGGCTCATGCCTGTAAGCCAAGCGCTCTGGGAGGCCAAGGCAAGAGGACTGCTTGAGTCTAGGAGTTCAAGACAAGCCTTGGCAACACAGGGAGACCCCATCTCTATAAAAATATAAAAATTAGCCAAGTGTGGTAGCACACCCATAGTCCCAGCTACTCAGGAGGCTGAGGCGGGAGAATAACAAGAGCCCAGAAGTCAAAGCTGCAGTGAGCTGTGTTCACACCTCTACACTCCAACCTGGGCGACAGCGTGAGATCCTGTCTCCAAAAAACACACAAAGAAACAAAAGTGCGCCTGGGATTACTCACACCTGTAATCCCAGCACTTTGGGAGGCGGAGGCGGGCAGATCACTTGAGGCTGGGAGTTGGAGACCAGCCTGGACAACATGGCGAAACCGTATCTCTACCAAAAATATAAAAATTAGCTGGGTGGGGTGGCGTGCATCTGTAATCCCAGCTACTCGGGAGACTGAGGCACAAAAATTGCTTGAACCTGGGAGGCAGAGGTTGCAGTGAGTGGAGGCCTGCAACGACTGCACTCCAGCCTGGGTGACACAGCAAGACTCTGTCACAAAAACAAAAAAAGAAAAAGGGAGTAGGGTGCAGTAATATCCAGGCCTTTCTATTTTCTTAACACTTACCCACCGACTTAGCCAGAGCAACTGCCAGCCCTGCAAGCTTGCCCCATTCATGGTAAGTGCCCTACACATGGCCCATGTGTTATCTTTTATATTGAATTGTACTCTACCTTTTCTTTTCTTTTTTTTTTTTTTTTTGAAATGGAGTCTCACTCTGTCACCCACGCAGTGACGTGATCTCGGCTCACTGCAACCTCTGTCTCCCAGGTTCAAGCACTTATCCTCAGCCTCCCGAGTAGCTGGGATTACAGGCACTCACCACCATGCCTGGCTAACTTTTTATTTTTAGTGGTATTTTTAAGTAGATGGGGTTTCACCATGTTGGCCAGGTTGGTCTCAAACTCCTGACCTCAACTGGTCCACCTGCCTCGGCCTTTTAAAATGTGGGGATTACAGGTGGGAGCCACTCACTGCCTTGACGTGTATCTTTTTTATGGTCACATGTGTTTAGATATACAAACACCTACCACTGTGCTACAGTTGCCTACAGTATTTAGTACAGTAACATGCTGTACAGGTTTGTATCCTGGGAGCAACAGGCTGTGCCAGAGACTAAGTATGTAGCAGGCTAAGACCATCTAGGTTTTTGTAGCGCACTCTATGATGTTCACACAAGGATGAATTTCTCAGGATGTATCCTTGCCACTAAGCAACACACGATTGTGTAATTTTAAGGAAGGATGGGAAGACTTAATCTTGTCAAATATCAATACCACTCAAAGCAATTTACAGACTCAGTGCAATCCCTTTTAAAATGGAAACACCCTTTTCCACAAAAATGGAAAAGCAGATCCTCAAATTCATATGGAATTACAAGGGGTGCTAGAAAGCCAAAACAGTCTTGAAAAAGAAAAATAAAGAACTCACTCCTTTCTTTTCTTTGAGTCGGAGTCTCGCTCTGCCGCCCAGGCTGGAGTGCAATGGTGTGGTCTTGGCTCACTGTAACCTCCGCCACCCAGGTTCAAGTGATTCTTCTGCCTCAGCCTCCCGAGTAGCTGGGATTATAGGCGCCCACTGCCACGCTCAGCTAATTTTTGTATTTTTAGTAGAGATGGGGTTTCACCATGTTGTCCAGGCGGGTCTCGAACTGCTGACCTTGTGATCCACCCACCTCTGCCTCCCAGTGTGCTGGGATTACAGGCATGAGCCACCGTGCCTGGCCGTCTTTTCTTTTTTTGAGACAGAATCTTGCTTGTCACCCAGGCTAGAGTGCAGTGGCACAATCTTGGCTCACTGCAACCTCTGCCTCCTGGATTCAAGCGATTCTGCTGCTTTAGCCTCCTGAGTAGCTGCGATTATAGGCACCCGACACCACGTCCAGCTAATTCATTTGTATTTTGTATCTGCCTACTTTGGCCTCCTAAAGTGCTGGGATAACAGGCGTGAGCCACTAGCCTCAGCCTCTTTTTTCTTTTTTTGTGAAACAAAGCTTCGCTCCTGTCTCCCAGGCTGGAGTGCAATGGCGCGATCTTGGAGATCTTGGCTAACCACCCCCTGGGTTCAAGCAATTCTCCTGCCTCAGCCTCCAGAGGAGCTGGGATTGCAGGTGCCTGCCATCATGACTGGCTAATTTTTATATTTTTAGGAGAGGGGGGTTTCCCCATGTTGGCCAGGCTGGTCCCAAACTCCTGACTTCAAGTGATCTGCTCACCTTGGCCTCTCAAAGTGCTGGGATTACAGGTGTGAGCCATTATGCCTGGCCTCTTTTTTCTTTTTCTTTTTTTTTTTTTTGTTGTTTGAGACGGAGTTTTACTTTTGTTGCCCAGGCTGGTGTGCAATGGCGCAATCTCACCTCACCACAACCTCTACCTCCTGTATTCAAGCAATTCTACGGCCTCAGCCTCCCAAGTAGCTGAGATTACAGCCGTGTACCAGTACACTGGCTAATTTTGTTTTGTTTTGTTTTTTGTTTTAGTAGAGACAGGGTTTCTCCATGTTGGTCAGCCTGGAAACTCCTGACCTCAGGTGATCCGCCCAACTCGCCCTCCCAACGTGTTGGGATTACAGGCATGAGCCACCGAGGCCAGCCTCTCTTTTCAACATAGTACTGAAGGTCCAAGCAAGAGCAATTAGGCAAGACGAAGAAATAAAGGCACCTTAACTGGAAATGAAGAAGTGATTTCTATTTGCTGATGATACAATCTTAGATAAGAAAATCCAAAAGATTCAAGAAACTGTACAACTGATAAAGGAATTCAGTACCAGTGCAGGATGCGAAATCAACATTTACAAATCGTTTCACACTGAGAAACAGTTCTGTAAAAAAAAAAAAAACAAAAACAAACAAAAAGTAGCAATTACATGTAACTATCCAAAAAAGAATCAAGAAAACAATCTCATTTAAAATAGCAACAACAGCAACAACAAAAAATACATAGTACAATAACCAAGAAGATGAAAGACTTCTACACGGAAAACTACCTTTAATTTTAATTTTTTTTCAAGAGACAGTCTCACTTTGTCACCCAGCTGGAGTGCAGCAGTGTGATCACAGCGCACTGCAGCCTCGACCTCCCAGCGTCCTGTGGTGGCGCATGCCTGTAATCCCAGCTACTCAGGAAGCTGAGGCAAGAGAATCACCTGAACCCAGGAGGCGGTGGCTGCGGTGAGCCGAGATTGCGCCATTGCACTCCAGCCTGGGCTACAGAGCAAGACTCCATCTCAAAAACAAAAAAAAAGAGAGACCTGGCCAGACTCTGGCTCACCCTACAATCCCAGCACTTTGAGAGGCTGAGGCAGGCGGATCACCTGAGTTTGGGTGTTTGAGACCAGCCTGACCAACATGGAGAAACCCCATCTCTATTAAAAACAGAAAAAATTCAGCCAGATGCGGTGGCTCACGCCTGTAATCCCAGCACTTTGGGAGGCTGAGGCGGGCAGATCACAAGGTCAAGAGATTGAGACTATCTTGGCCAACGGGAAAACCCCGTCTCTACTAAAAAATACAAAAACTAGCCAGGCATGGTGGCACGTACCTGTAATGCCAGCTACTCAGGAGGCTGTGGTAGGAGAACTGCTTGAACCCAGGAGGCAGAGGTTGCAGTGAGCTAAGATTGCACCACTACACTCCAGCCTGGCGACAGAGCAAGACTCTGTCTCAAAAAAAAAAAAAAAAAAATTCACTGAGCATGGTGGCGGGCGCCTATGATCCCAGCTACTTGGGAGGCTGAGGCAGGAGAATCGCTTGAACCCAGGAGGCAGAAGTTGCGGTGAGCCGAGATCATGCCATTGCGCTGCAGCCTGGGCAACAAGAGTGAAACTCCATCTCAAAAAAAAAAAAGAGACCTAACTTTCTGTTTTCCCCACAGTAAGCTACACATAGTCATAGTGAATTTGGGAAAGATGGAAGGAATCATCCAGCCTCATGGTTCAGAGCCCAGCTCTGCCAGTGTCAGCCACACAAGCCTCAGTTTTCCCATCTGTAACATGGGGAGAACAGCAGTGCCCAGCCCAGAGGGCCACTGCAAAGATTCTGAGAGAGAACGTAGGAAGTGCTGCTCAGCATGGCCTGCACACAGGGAGGGCTGGCACTGCAGCGGGTGCCCTCATCACCATAGGGAAGGCCCAGCTGCCCCTGGGGAGGCCTGTTCTCCTAAGCAGGGTGTAGGAAGGGGGTTGGCTTCTCTGCTGCTTTCTGGGAGTGCCAAGGCTACTCCTCTGAGGTGATGATAGGTCACGCCTTGTCTCCCATGGGTCCTCAGGCGGGTCCCTGCCCTGCCCTCTCTTCTGAACTCCGCTCGCTCATCCTTTTGGGCCACAGGTGCACGTGGGGGGCAGCCTGGCTGTCCTTGGAGGAAAGCTGTATGTCTCTGGGGGATATGACAATACATTTGAACTCTCGGACGTGGTAGAGGCCTATGACCCAGAGACTCACGCGTGGAGCGTGGTGGGGCGGCTCCCAGAACCCACCTTCTGGCATGGCAGCGTCAGCATCTTCCGCCAGTTCATGCCCCAGACCTTCTCCGGTGGGCGCGGCTTCGAGTTGGACAGTGGCAGCAATGACATGGACCCAGGCCGACCCCGGCCGCTGCGGGACCCTGATGAGCTGCACTAGCCCCGGTCGGGCCCGGTCCGGGCCTAGGTGCAGGTAACTGGCACCTCTGTGGGGCGGTGCCCCACTCCTTCATGTACGAGGACAGGTTGGGCTCACAGGTGGAGCACAGGCTCTCAGGTGGCTGCACAAGTCCAGGATCCAGTGCCTGAAGGTTTCTGTGCCTTGAGAGCCTGAGTCAGAGGCCATCATGAACGCCCTTTCCGACGTTGAGGAAGAGCCACCTTCCTGCCAGCACGTGTTTCTGGGTCTCGGAGGTCACCCCCAACCTGCGGATCACAGCTCACCCACGCAGTGCACACCCCTCCTGCTGCTGTCACCTGCACCTACTTGCTTCCACCTTGGGCAAGGAGGACAACTTGAGAGGGACGAGTGAAGGGAAGAGGGGTCCTCCCGTGAAGCTTGGAGGATGACCTGGAGCATTGAATCAGGCAGACAGAAGCTGAAGTGGGGTCCCAAATTCTACGTCCAGGGGTGTCTTGGGGGACCACTTCCCCAGAGGGGGATGGGGGCCTGGCGCCTAGCCCCTACCCGGGGCTTACATCCGAACCCCTCAAAAGGCTGGTCTCAAGAGGCTACACCGGGACAGTGGGCTACACAGGGATGTGGGCCTGGTGGGTGAAGAGAATGTGGCCATGGCAGATGCTGGGCTTCCCCAGCCATAGCCCTCCCCCGCTCCCATCACCCAACTGGCTGTTGGGTCCTCGCCTCTCACCGTCTCCTTCACCATCCTGGGACAGAAGCCCAGGGACGGTCTCAATGCCAAGCCGTAGGTCTTTCCCAGGAGGCCCTGGGAGGCAGTCATTGACACCCAGCCAGGCAGACAGCTGCAGGTGCCCAAGCCCTTGGCGGGTCTGTGCATGAGGAGTCCCCCAGCTTCTAAAGGAAGTCCTGGGCAGGAGGTGGCCTTGGTGGTTGGTTTCAAAGTTTAAAATGCTTGCAGTTTGACCTTAAAGAAGAGGAAGCTGTATAGGGTCAGCTTTGTTTGATTTTTCAAGTCTAAAGTGCCATTGCCAGAGCTTTCTGCAGGAGCTCTCAGGTGAATGCCGCAGCCTGGCAGTCCCTGGTTTTCTCTTGGAAATGGTCAGTTTCACCTCAAAGTACCCAAAGTAGCCTTGGCTTGAGTTTTTGTCCTTGCCTTTTTAGAGAAGAGGGCGTTCAGACTGCGCTTTCCTCGTTAAGATTAAAGCAAATGTTGATTGCCTTTTCTAGTGAACTAACTTGTAGAGATGTTCTCAGCAGGAGACAGTCTCACACTGTTACTTAGATTGCACTTAAGACCCTTGTGTTAGCCAGATGGCATGGCTGGTTGCCTTACTATGTCCTGGGACACCTGCCAGGGCTGCCTGGCCTCTCCCTCATGCTCCTGAAAGAGCCCAGTCCATACACGGTGGATGACATTGCTGTCAGTAGAAAATCTTGTCCTAGAACGCCCTGGCTGGTTTGGTTATAGTTCGTGGCAGCTCTTCTCCCTTGGGTCATGGTCATCTCCCAGCACCTGCTGTGCACCAGGCGCTGGTGGGACGGCTGAGGATGGGGCCCCAGCACTGTCCAGGCTTGTTGGGGCCTGGCTGGGAGTCCTGTGGGTGGCGTGGAACGTGCAGCTGGGCTTCCTGTCGCCAGGCACCCTCTGGCACTGTTGCTTGCCTTGCGCCCCAAGCCCTTTCCTGCCCTCCTCCTTCCTCTGCTTCCTTGGGGCTACCCCCTGGGCCCTACTGGTCTGTGCAGACTCCCTCAGGGAGTGCCCTGTAGCCCTCACTTAACTTCCTAGCGAGCTGTCGAGCCCACCCAGAGGTTGTTTGAGCTCAGTGGGGCAGCTTGTCTCACTCGGCATCAGGGGGTATAAGGGCCGGGTTCAGTCATACAAGATTGGTCAGGCCCTCAATCCTGGACTGTCCCCAGGCACTGAGCTGGGCACCCAAGGACACGCTGTCCAGGCTGTGTGATGACTGCCAGCACAGGGCATCTCGGGCTGGGCTGGGCTGCGAGGCCTTGCCCCTGTGGAAGACAATTCTGGGTTCCTGTTTTCTCTTTCTGGGGCTTTGCTGTGGTTGGCAGCTGCTGTACTCCAGGCCTGTGGCGGCCACTCAGATGAGGGCTATGGTACGAGCCAGGGTGGAAGAGCTGGGCTTGAGTTTGCGCCCTCTACTGTGTCTGTTCTCCAGACCTACTCAGGTCTCCACCATCAGGACCCCATCTCTGGGTTTCAAAGACCAAGGATGGGGAAGAGCAGGCACCAGCTGGGGGAGCCAGGGTCAGGCCCCTCCTCTCCCGTGGGTTCTGGGCTATCATGTCCCCACCACTTAAGGGTGTCTTTACACTGACTTCAGGATAGATGCTGGGTTGCCTGGGCATGGGACTGTCACACGTGTTACATGTACAGAACTCTGTCTACAGCACAAATTAAGTTATGAAAACACAGTGACTGGTATTTAATGCTGATCTACTATAATGTATTTTATATTTATATGACTTCAGAGATGCATATGTGATAAAGGACACCCTCCCTCCAGTGTCCACATCCAGTCCTACCCCAGAGGGTTGGGCAGGTTGCCGTATTTATTTTTGTCTATTCTGTAGGTTTCCATGTCCAGAATCCTGCTTAGGGTTTTAGGGTGCCTTCGGTACTTTTTGCAATAAAAATATTTCCTATCCATTTGGGGTCATTCCCTTTGTCGTCCTGCCGCTGTGCCTTCTGGGACTCCTTTGGGCTGAAGCCAGGTGTGGGAGGAATGGGCAGCATGGTGGGCCGAGGGCCCTTCCAGGCCCTTCCTCATCTCAGATTGTTGCAAGTGATTAGGCAGCGGAAAAGACGCCCGAGAGGCTGGGTGTGGTGGCTCGCACCTGCAATTCCAGTGCTTTGGGAGGCTGAGGAGGGAGGATCACTTGAGCCCAGGGTTCAAGACCAGCCTGGGCAATACAGAGAGACCTTGTCTCCATTTAAAGAGAGGCCGAGAAGTAAAGGTGGAGCAGGGAGATGCATGGGAAACCTGCCTGCTCCAAAGCTGGTCTCTGCCTGTTGGTCCTCTGCCTGGGCCTTGTGCTCGCAGCCCTTCCTGAGGATATGGTACAGGTGGTGACGAGACTCCCATCTGCAACGGGATGGACCTTGGACCTGGGAGGGTGGAGCCCTTCAAATACAGTCCCAAACCAGGCTGTGAATCCACACAAGCTGTCCAACTCAGGATGTTTTTCACATCTGCAGAACCCATCTGAACCTGAGGGCAAGGCTGGTGTCTTGGCTGGGAAGGGGAGCAGTACTGAAGCCAGAGTGGGCCCTTTTTTTTTGAGACAGGGTCTCATTCTGTCACATAGGCTGGAGTGCAGTGGTGCAATCTCGGCTCACTGCAACCTTTACCTCCTGGGTTCTAGGGAATCTTATGCCTCAGCCTCCCGAGTAGCTGGGATTACAGACATGTACCACCACGCCCAGCAATTTTGTATTTTAAGTAGAGAAATGAAACTGTCAGTAACTTGCCCAGGGCCAACTTAGTTGGGAAGAAATTTAATCATGAGAAATCTGCTCTAGGGCCCATGTTCATTTGCTCCTTGACACAGCACCCCACAACTGTAGAACTTGGGACCAGCAAAGCCTAGACACATAGACCAGGCTGCTCTTGAGGGAAGGGTGCCCTCTGGGCATGCCAGAGCCCAGAGCTGGCTTAGTCAAGAGCCCCGCCTTCCTGAGGCCCCTAGGCGTGCTCAGCTACACTAACTGGGCCCAAGCCTTGATTCTGCCCAACAAGGCCAGCGCCTTGGGTCCTGACCACTCTACTCAACTCCAGAAGCTTAGTAATGAATTCTATCCCCAGTGGCAGGCATCACCTCAGCTCTAAATTAGGAACAGTAGTGCTCTATCTAGCCAGCGTTCCACACTCTAAAATCCTGCAATAACGAGGAACATGCATACAGATGTGGAGAGCAGCCAAGGCCAGAGGTTTGGCCCCCAAAGGAACCCTGTCTAAGCATCGCTCAGCTGAGGTTTCCCAACAGAAGGGGAAGCTGCCAGCTGAGCTGAGACTCACACAGGACCAGCAGGGCACCACTCCGTCCTGAGAGCACTCATGGGAAGGCAGCCCTTCCCCCAAATGCAGGACACTGGGGAACAGACTATCAGGCTGAAATACACCAGTTCAAAGCCACATGGTTTATTGAGGGGTGGGGCCACGTGGGCTCTGGTGGCCGGAGTGGGCTACGTGTCGCAGTCCTCGGGGACAGCAGCTGTGATGATGAGGGAGGGCTCCAGGATGCCTGGGCCGGCAAAGCTCTCCTCTGCACATAGTCTCTGGCCGGGGAGCTGGGCGGCCAGGCCACCCTGGGCCAGGGACTCCACAATGACCTCTGCGGAGCCCACCTCCAGCTCAGCAGGCGGCTGCAGCGCCACCACCACCATCTTCTCGTCCTCGATGATGAGGTTGCGGAGCTTGCGCTGCCGCGGGTTGTAGTTCTCCACCCGGTCGTGAATCTCCATGTGCCTCCGCAGGTGGGCCTGGCGGGGAGGGTGAGCTCAGGACTTGGGGGGTCCCGGGGGAGGGGAAGGGGCCCAGGGCCGGGCCTACCTGTCGGGTGAACTTGTAGCCGCACTCGGTGCACTCGAACTTCCTCAGCCCCTTGTGCCGTCTGACGTGCACACGCAGCTGCTCCACGGCTGCGGGAGGGGAGGAGAACACGGAGCGGATAGTGCACGACCCTGGGACCCTCGAGGAAACCCAGCAGGAGGTTGGGACAGGCGGCAAGGGAGGTGGCTGAACCACTGGCGGGGGTGTTCCTTCTGCAGTACGTGGGGCCAGTGGTTTACAAGTGCTGCACAGGCCCTGCTAGGCTCTCCAGTGCCACCCAGAGTCACTACTGCACAGGACACCCTGCCTTCAGTCAAAGCAGGTCCACTGTCAACTCTAACATGTAGTGCACAGAAGAGGTTCACTGGCAAGCAGGGAGCGTTTCCTCTTCAGAGACCCTCCAACTTGAGCGAGCAGCAAATGGCTCCCCCAGGGTCACCCAAGTACCTTTGAAGGTCTTGCCGCAGATTTGGCAGAAGTGGGGCCGGCCCTCCTGGTGGCGGCTGGCCACGTGCCTCAGGAGGGGCCCCTTCTCCGTGAAGCGCTGCTCACAGAACTCGCAACTGAAGGGCCTTTCGCCAGTGTGGGTGCGGTTGTGCTTGTCCAGGCTGGCTGTGGGCACAAGGCAGGAGCTCAGCCTGCTTCGGCTTTGGGACGGGAAGGGGAGGGGCAGGACTGAAAGGGGAGGGGCAAGACTGAGAGGGGAGGGGCGGGGCGGACCTCACCTTGGGTGCGGAGGTCTTGCCACAGAGGTGGCACTGGAAGGGCTTCTCACCCGTGTGTGTGCGCAGGTGCATGTTGAGATTGGCCTTTTGGGTGAAGGCATGGCTGCAGAACTCACACACATGTGGCCTCTCATTCCTGTTAGGGTGGGGACATGGGGCAGAGGCCATCACCAAGAGAAGTGGCCCCTTTGCTCTGCTACAGCTAGGAACATGCCTGGTGGAAAAAGGGCTTGGGCAGTGCCAGGAAAGGGGCACCACCTCCACCCCCAGAGCAGAAGGGCATCTACGAGCAGGAAGTCACAGGAAACTAAGGAAACTCGGAATCTGCCCTGGGCAGAGTTATCTGAGCCTGAAACACCTGCCCCCAGCCTCTCCCCACCTGGCATACCTGCTTGCCCCTTGGGTCCCACTACCCCAGAAAGGCTGTAGACACTAGATTCAAGGTGGAGGCCAAGGACATACCCATCTGTGTAAATGTCAGCAAACTCTATCTTCCCGGCCCGGTGCTAGCTTGGGCTGGCAGCAGGACTGGGCCCCAGGAGAGAATGGGTGACACGTACCTGTGCTTGGCCTTGATGTGCATCTGCAGGCCATTCCGGCTCGAGGCCCGGTGCCCACACTCCTCACACACAAACAGCTTCTCCCCCACGGTGCTTGAAAGCTTCATGCAGCTGCAGCTCTGTCCGAGACAGGAAGCACTTGGCGCAGGTGGGGCACTGCAGGCAGACCGGGCAGGCAGAGCCACCAGGGCCAGGGTGAGAGCAAGGCAGGGCTGCCTGGGAGACCCACAAGTCCCCTCCCCCCAACAGAAAGCTCATGGCCAACTGCCCACTTTGGGAACAGCTCACTTTTGCTCATGCTGAAGAAAATGTGTTTCTCAAAATGTTACTTTTCAAATGTAAAGTACATCACAAAACACGTTACAAGTTAATTAACTGCTGTTTGTTCTGGCTTCTGTAAACTTGCTTCCTCTTCATCATCCTGTACCACCCAGGTACATAAAAGGCACCCCATTTTCTTTGTCCTTTACTCAAAATTAAAAAGCAATTCCGCTAAGCCCATAATCACGTTAAATAAAATCCTCCTGCAACCCCACTGATCTCTCTAAATCTCTAATTTCCCGATACAATGCCAGCATCAAAGCATGCCCAGCCCTGCCTGTCACTTACTGCGTGGGGCTTGGGGGCTCCGTGCAGCTTGATCATGTGGCTCTGCAAGTCCTTCTTCTGCATGAACTGCTGGGAGCAGGAGGAACACTGAAAAAGAGGCCCACAGTCACCTCCGGGGCAGCCCGAACCCATGAAACCCTGCCACCCACCCTCAGGCTATAGGGCGGGAACTCAAGGGAGGCCCCCTGATCCGGTGTGAAGTATGGAGCCAGGGAGGGCCCTCAGGGCTCCGATGCCCAGAGGATGCCGAGCCTGTCCTCCATGGAAAGAAACAAGGGCCCAATAAGGATCCCTGGAGGTGAGGCTGCAGCCAGCAGCCCTGCCCAGATAAAGGGGTACTGGGCAGCAGGGAAGGCAAGCTCCCTGACAGCTACCATGTGGGAGGCGTCCGATACCACCCATGTAAAGGGTTTAGCAGAAGGGATCCTGGGGCTACCCACCCCCGGCCCTGGAGACAGGCCAAGCCTGACCTTGTAGGGCATCTCCCCCGTGTGAGACACCATGTGCACACGCAGCTCCATCCTCCGGCGGAATGTGTCCTGGCACACGGAGCACGTGAAGACCTGGCAGTGTGAGGGGCAAGCAGGGCCAGCATCAGCGGGGGCCTCTGCCTGCAACAGCAGCCTCTGCCCGGGCTTCCACTCGCTGCTGGGAAGAGTCTGCCTGAGTGGGGGGGGACGCTAGGGTAGGAGAGGGCAACATGTAACCTGCCTGGCCTGACCGTCACTGAGTGCTGCAAGCCCACCGCACGCCAGGCCCTTCTCAGGCCCAGACAGAATGAGGGCAGGGTCCAAGTGGCCTCACCCACAGTCCCTGGCCCCCACGGCGGCTGACAGGCCTCTAGGAAGAGTGGGTCTGGGTTTCAGCCAGCCCTGACACAGAAGCCAGCAGTGGCGTTGCGGGGGAGGCGGCCAGGGGGCCTTTCCCAGCTGCCATCCTCTGTGGAGGCTCCCCCTTCTCCAAAGCCCAAGGTGGGTGGGCCAGGGGCCTAGGAAGGCAAATCCAAAATGCCTCCCACAAAGTCCCTCCTATGCCTGTCCCTTCCGCCCTCAGGACCTGTGTCCACTATACCAGGGCATGGACTTAATGACATCTAAGGACCCCACAGCTTTCCTGAATTTAAAGTACCTCTCTCAGACAGTGTCCTGGGGCCCTTCCCGGACAGCACAGGACAGAGAGGCCAATGTGCCCTGCCCACAAGTACCTGGGCCAGCTCCCAAGTACCTGTTCCGAGCGGTTCATGCAATTCCGGGCTTCATGCTCCAGGAGGTTCTCCTTCCGAAAGTAACACTTCCCACATTTGGGACACTCAAAGGGTTTCTCCCCCCAGTATGTTTCCTGCCAGGAGAAGCCACAGGGGGTGGGGGGGGGGGGGCTGAGAGGGTTTCCCATCTCTCCCTCACCCAGGGCCCCCTCTGGCTCCCCCTCTGAGGGGAACAGGTGTTCTGAGGTGACACCAGCTGGTTAAGGTACAGGGGCAACCCCAGAAGCCTCCCCCAGCATGGAGACTCTCCACAAGGGAGAGTGCCATGGCAAGAAGCTCGCACAGGTCCTAAGAGGCCGCCACGGATCTGACCAGCACAGAGGCCGATGGGAAGGCCCTGCTGACCTCATTCTATCTGAAGGCAGAAACAGCTCCTGGGTCCCGACTACTGGAGAAGAAAGGCTTCCCAGAGCTTCAAACCCATGGCCAGATCTAACGTCCTCACCTGACTCCACTGCCCCACCTAGCTTGGCAACAGCTTCTCCTGGGAGACCTACAAGCCCCCTCCCCCCCGAACAACAGAAGCACACCGCCAGCTGCCCACTCTGGGTACAGCTCACTCTTGCTCATGCTGAAGATGTGTTTCTCACCTTGCCTGCTTCACTCCCAGGGTGTCGTCTGGCCACATAGGTCAGGCACGTGCCTCCTTGCTGCCTGTTACCCCGCCAGGCTCCTCCTAACCCAGAGCCCTGGCTCTTCCCCTCTGCCCAGATGCTCCCCAGTCATGCACTTATTCAACTTCCTCACCTTCTTTGAGTCTTTGCTCAAATCTCACCTTCTCAGTAAACCTCCTGAGACCCTGGCTACTTAAAATCACAATCTAACCCAACCCATTACTCCCTGACCCCTTGGCCTGCCTCTGCTTTTTCGTTTTCCACAGCACTTCCTCACCATCTACCGATGGCAGATGGACTTATCTGTCATCTGCATTGCCCTGCAAGCAGGTGGGCTGCACAAGAGCCTTTCTTTTGTTCCCTTAAATGCATCTCTAACACCTACACAGCCTTGCTGGCCACCTGGTAGACTGCTGAATGAACGAACTAAACGAACTGGACCTCAGAGCCCCTGTGCAGCCTGTGACAGCTCCTCCCACCTGCCAGGGGCCAAGCATTTCTCCCATCCTCTGTCTCTGCAGCAACTCTCCTCAACCCCCATCAAAATGACTTCATGAAGCCATCACTCCCTTCCCAGTTCTCAGGGCCAGTCCAGCAAGCTGAAGCCCAAGAAAGGGATGGAAACTGCCCCAATCCTCCCCAGCGGAGTGCCTGAGAGCGAGCATCCACCAGCACACAGGCTGCCAGGACCCCCACACTCTGGGGTTATCCCAACATTCCACTGGCAGCAGCCGCCCCAAGCACAGTGCACAGGGACAGCAAACAGGTCTCCCCCTCGCTCCCGTTCCAGGTGATTACTAGCGTGCGGCCCAACCTGACTTGGCAAGAAAACGCGCCATGATAGACTAGTGATGTCTTAGCTGGGAGTGGCAGGACTGGAAGGCAGGTCACAGGACTGCCATCCCCACAGGCCCTCCAGGGACTCTGGAGCAGTGCTGCCCAAGGGGACTCTCCACCATGATAGAAATATGCTATGTCAGCACCACCCGATTCAGCCACCAGGAGCCACGTGGTTCCTCACCACTTCAGATTTGGCTAACATGTCTAAGGAACTGATTTTTATTTAATTTTAAGTTAAAATAGCCCCTGGGGGCTGTGCACAGTGGCTCATGCCTGTAATCCCAGAACTTTGGGAGGCTGAGGCAGGTGGACCATGAGGTCAGGAGTTCAAGACCAGCCTGGCCACTATGGTGAAACCCCGTCTCTACTAAAAAATACAAAAAATTAGCTGGGCGTGGTGGTACGCACCTGTAGTCTCAGCTACTCAGGAGGCTAACGCAGGAGAATCGCTTGAACCCAGAAGGTAAAGGTTGCAGTGAGCTGAGATCGCACCACTGCACTCCCACCTTGGCGAAGAGTGAGACTCTGTCTCAAAAAAATATATAATTTCGGTACTTTGGGAGGCCAGGGTGGGTGGATCTCTTGAGCCCAGGAGTCTGAGACCAGCCTGGGCAACATAGCAAGACCTCGTCTCTACTAAAAGTAAAAATAAAACTTTTAACAGCCCCTGGAGTTCCTGGTGACTTTACTGGACACAAGCTTTACACAAATGGACTTGAATGCCCCACTGACACCCCAGAGCGAACACTTCCCTGGAACGCAGGTAACACTGACCCAAGGCTCAGCGTTGTGGCCCAAAGCCCCGGCTGCCAGGCTTCAGAAACACCTAAGGCTAGGCCTCAGCTCTGACACAGGGGCCACAGGTCTCTCATTCTGATGGCAGAAGCCAGCTGGAGGTCAAGGTCCACAGTGGGTGGAACCTGTTGACAAGATGTTCACACACCCATCTCCAAGCAGAGTACTCACAAGAGCGAGGAAGATCCAACCCAAAGCAGACTCTGACTTTTTGATCATCAGAGGTGTGCCAAGACCAGGCACTATGTGGGTCTGAGATGGATCCCCCTGGCCCCTGCCTCACCCAGAAGTGGGAAGTGCAGGACCCCTCCCCCAACTGGGAATGGTAGACAGGAAAAGAAAATAGAAAAACAGAACGTTTACCTGTTGTGGACTTTTAGATAATATTTGCTGAGGAACTTTTTATGACATGTGGGGCATTCGACTGCCGCTGTACCTTTTCTGTTCTCAGCAGGCTCAGCTGCTAGGGAGCCCGCGCTCAGGGCTGGCTCGGCTGCACAGGGCTTGAGGATTACATTTGACTTCCTCCTGGTCAGCACAGCCTCAGGCTCAGACATGTAATCGCCATCCCCCGTCGTCCTCTACTTGAACCACCACTTCCCACTAGACCGAAACAGGCAGCAGAAGGGGGTGGGGTCCCAAATTAATCAACAGGGGTTGTAGGGACCCAGCTCCAGTTCCATCCCAAACTCCAGCCCTGACAAGTCCCTTCATCAGGGACTGTTCGTTCAGAGCCCAGGGCAGAGGGCATCTGAATCTTGGATTCGGAGGAAAGTGGCTCTGTCTGGTGGGAACTGGAAGCCCGGCTGGAACCACCACCCTGGGGAAACACCTGTAACCCTGATGCTGCCCACTTCTTTCAGGAAGGTGGCAACCACGAACAGCGGGGGCTTGCAGAAAGGTCAGCCTGACGTCACCAGCTTCCCTTGTTTGGAAAAAGCCTGTTCCAAACCCATGTTAACAGAGATTGTCTTGGGATCCAGATTTTTTTTTTTTTTTTTGAGATGGAGTCTCGGTCTGTTGACCAGGCTGGAGTGCAGTGGCGCAACCTCAGCTCACTGCAACCTCCGCCTCCCGGGATCAAGCCATTCTCCTGCCTCAACCTCCCAAGTAACTGGGATTACAGGCGCCCGCCACCACGCCCGGCTAATTTTTCTTGTATTTTCAGTAGAGACAGCGTTTCACCATATTGGCCAGGCTGGTCTCAAACTCCTGACCTTGTGATCTGCCCACCTCAGCTTCCCAAAGTGTTGGGATTACAGGCATGAGCTACCATGCCTGGCTTTTTTTTTTTTTTTTTTTTCTGAGACAAGGTCTTGCTCTGTTGCCTAGGCTGGAGGGTAGTGGCACGATATCAGCTCACTGCAACCTCTACTTCCTGGGCTCAAGTGATCCTCCCACCTCACCCTCCCGAGCAGCTAGGACAACTGGTGTATGTGTGCCACCACGTCTGGCTAATTTCTTTTTTTTTTCTTTTTTTTTTTTTTTGAGACAGATTCTCACTCCGGCACCAGGCATCCGGCTGGAGTGCAGTGGCGCAACCTCGGCTCACTGCAACCTCCGCCTCCCAGGTTCAAGTGATTCTCCTGCTTCAGCCTCCCGAGTAGCTGGGACTACAGGCACACACCACCACGCCCAACTAATTTCTGTATTTTTAGTAGAGACAGGGTTTCACCATGTTGGCCAGGATGGTTTCGATCTCTTGACCTCGTGATCCGCTTGCCTCGGCCTCCCAAAGTGCTGGGATTACAGGCGTGAGCCACCACACCCAGCCCCTAATTTTTTTATTTTTATGTTTTCTTAAAGATGGGGTTTCACCATGAGGGCCAGGCTGGTTTTGAACTCCTGACCTCAGGTGATCCACCCACCTCGGCCTCCCAAAGTGCTAGGACTACAGGCGTGAGCCACTACGCCCAGCCTAATTTTTTTTTTTTTTTTTGTACAGATGTGGTCTCACCATGTTGCCCAGGCTAGTCTCGAACTCCTAAGCTCAAGTGATCCATCCTCCTTGGCCTCCCCAAGTGCGAGGACTACAGGCGTGAGTCAGCCATCACCCACCACACGAGGCCCAGGGTCCCTATTATACCAAAAAAGCGTCTATTCCCTCTATTCCTTCCCCAGTCCCAGCACCCTGGGCACAGTACCTCATTACTCCTGCCCTGCAGCTGGGCACCTTCAGCCTGGAAGGGCCGTGGGGGCACTTTGCAGTCCTCAGGTTCTTTGTCCTCGGGGGGGACAAGCCTTCGGGGCCTGCTTGAGTTTCCCACATAAGGAGGAGGGGCTCTCACTCTGAGCAGGGGAATGGAGCTGGGGCCTCTGAGGACTATGACTGCCTCTGGGCTCCTGATTCCTGGGGACTAGACCCAGAGTCCTCGAAACTTCCTCTTCTTCCAAGCCTGCCGGCTCCTTGATGTGGCTGTTCACATTCTGGGAGGCAGGGGGCCCTAGCCCACTCTGGCCACCTGCTGCCTGTCCCACTGAAGTTTTGGGCTTGAAGCTCTGGCACAGCTCTACGGCCTCTGGCACTCGCAACTCCCTGGCTGCCAGGAGCACCTGATCCCGGTTCCCTGAGGTGAGGGCGAGGTGACCAGTGTAGAAAAAGTCCAACAAGAGGCCAAAGATCTCAGCGAAGCCAGCAGGGAGGACGACACTGCCCCCTGAGCCATCCCCGTAGAGGCTCTGGAAGAAGTGGCTGCAGCAGGCAAGGACGCTCCAGTGCGCCTTAAACACCAGGCCCCCCACGTCCAGGGTGGCGTCGCAGTACTGGCCCTTCTCCCGCTGCTTGTTGAGCTCCTGCAGAACCCTCACACTGTGCTGGACGAAGGAGCCGTCCATGGTCTGGAGGGCAGGGAGGCAGAAGTGACACCCTGGCCAGCCCAAGCGAGGGTATGCAAGATAAAGCTCCTGGAGTCGAAAAGAGAGAAAGGGGAAGTTGTCCTCTACTCAAATAATCAAATTTATCAGCACAAGGGCTTGGGTCAGGGCGAGAGGTGCACGCGGAAGGCAGGAACACACTGAGAGCCTCCTGGGGGCCAGGGGCCATATTGGCTTGGCCAGCGGGGGATGCTGATGGGGGTCTAGGGTCGTGAAGAGGGGCCTGGTGGGAGAAATCAAAGTCTGGGGGAAAGGAGGCACGGGATGAGCGCGAACTAACTGGCCCGGCACAGCGAGAGGATCCTGGAAGGGGGAGGGCGGCGGCCGCGGACAGGTGAGCGGAACCCACGCCGCGCCCACAGGTCCCGAGCGGCCGAACGGAAGGCAGCCACGGCGGCCCGCAGCCCTTCCCTCCCTCACCCCGCGCCCTCCTCACCCGGGCAGGTTCTCCCTGAGCCGGCCGAGCCGGCCCCACCAGCCCCCGGCTCCGTCGCCTCCACAGCCCACGAACCAACTGCCGGGCAATGCGTGCCCCGCCGACCGTGCGGAGACGCCGCCGTCTCCGCGCCGGACGTGACGTCAGAGCGTGCCTGCCAGGAGGGGCGCCTCGGATGCGTAGAGTTTCTAGCTCCAGCCCCTTAGGGCGGGACCCTGCAGAGAACGGCCAATGGGATGTGGGGGCGAGGCCAAACCCTGTCTCTTTCGGCGCCGGGCCCGCCTCCGGAGTTACCTAGCAACGCCAAGCTAGGCGCCCAGCCTTTTCCAGGCTCTGGATTCAGACTTCGATAGGCGACACCTCACCCTCTCCCTCGACAGGAAACCAGATGCGCATTTCACTTCTTTATTGGCAGCCCGGAGCCTGGTCTGGGCTCTCCCGGGCGCTTACACGTCCTAACCCCAGACTGAGGAGCCCAGAGGCTTCCCGGACACCCCCGGCCTGCTCGACCTTCGACCCTCAGGGCAGGGAAGGTTGCCGGCCGTGCCTGCTGACCCACTGGTCAGGTGGAGCTGCGGCGCCTCGTGTAGTCCTGAATGGAGGCCTGGAAGTGCTCTGTGCTGTTAAGGTCTGGACGGCAGAGGATTACATAGCACTTGGGCAAAAAATACCCGCCGAAGCCACTGCTCAGGCTGCTGAGCACAGCCAGCATGTTGACTGCGGGCAGGTACTTGCCGTCGTAGACGCTGGCCGTGGTGAAGAAGGCGATCCAGGACACGAAGCTGAAGAGCAGGCTGAAAGTGACACATTTGGCCTCGTTGTAGTTCTCTGGCAAGTCCTTGCCTAGGTAGCTGCAGGCAAAGGCGCTGACGGAGAGGAGGCCATTGTAGAGGAAGGCCAAGATGAAGCCCAGGGAATTGGCCTCTGTGCACTCAAGCACCACCAGCTGGGGGAAGCGCTGGTATTCCCGAGTGGGCAGTGGGGTCCACACCACCAGCCAAGTTAGACAGATAAGCAGCTGGGCCGCTGAGCTGATCATCACAAACAGGCCGGCACCGTGGTTTTGGACCCAGGCATGGTAGAATGTAGGCACCTTGGTGGAAAACTTGAAGATGATGACTAGTTGGAAGGAGCGAACTGTCAGGCAGGACAGGAAGACAGTGAAACCAAGGGCAAAGAGAGCCTGGCGCAGTAAGCATGCAGGCCATGTGGGCTCCCCCAAAGAAGCCATAGAGGCTGCTGCTACCTGCTGCCAGGGACCCCAACATCAGAAAGCACAGCCGGCCCCCCTGCTGACCTCACCACAGGCGTGTCTAGGTGCCAGGCAAACAGGCCACCAGTCCCAAGCAGCAGCAGCAGCAACAGCGTGTTCGCTGCCAGCAGCACCCAAGAGGTGTGCTCATGCCAAGTCAAAAACACCACAGTTCGTGGGAAGCAGGTCTGGCTTCCGTCGGGTGCCCACTCTTCTTTCCCACAAGGCTGGCATCTGTAGAGGTCTGAAAGGGAAGGCCAGGAAGGTTCCTGAGAGCCAGATAAGCAGAGTAGGAATAGGGAATAGGGGCCTAAAAGATGCAGGGAGAATTGTTCCAGGGCAGCTAGGCTATGCTAGGCATAGTGGGATGGGGATGGTCAGGAGTGGGGCCTGAGGCCAGGCATCTCCTCAAAATGCCTGTGTTAATTACAGACTCTGGAAACACCCCAGGTCAGTTCTACATGGCTCATGATCCCATGAGGGTTTTGCACACCCTAGGGTGGACCTTACTGTGGTAGCTCTGCCCACATATCAGAGAGGCTACGATCCAATGGGAGCAGGCTGCTCCAAAGGGAGGGCATTTTAATCCCTTTCTCTCCAGGACTTCCATGAACCACTTTCCTGAGCTGCTGCTCTGTGGTTCTCTGAGTCCTGGCCCTCTGAGAACAGCAGGGAAGTATTCCTATCCCTACAGAGATGGTGAAAGGAAAGAATATGTCTCCTGGACACCAACTAAGGACATGAGTCCTTAGCTACCTGATTTGCTCTCTGTTCTTGACTTTTCATTGCTGGGTGGGGAATGCTGTTTTTTGCTCTGCTGCAGATATGCTAGTATCTGGATTCAGGCCAAGCTGTTCAAGGAGCTAGCTGTCTTTGGCATGGGCAACAGAAGGGACAGTAGGATAAGGGGTACAAAGGGAACAATAGTTACATTCATTTAGAGAAAGAGGTTGAATTCAGGATACAATTGCATTTGTAGGAGTTGTGATGACAGCTCTCTAACAGAGGACACACCTCAGTCTAAGGCTTCCAGTTGGCCTGATTCTTTCTTTTCTTTTTTTTTTTTGAGATGGAGTCACTCTGTCGCCCAGGCTGGAGTGCAGTGGCCCAGTGTTGGCTCACCACAACCTGCAACCTCCCAGATTCAAGAGATTCTCCTGCCTCAGCCTCCCCAGTAGCTGGGATTACAGGAGCCCACCACCACACCTGGCTGATTTTTGTATTTTTAGTAGAGACAGGGTTTCACCATGTTGACCAGGCAGGAACTCCTGACCTCAAGTGATCCGACCACCTCAGCCTCCCAAAGTGCTGGGATTACAAGCACGAGCCACTGCCCCCAGCTGGTTTTTTTTTTCTTTTTTTTTTTTTTTGAGATGAAGTCTTGATCTGTCACCCAGGCTGGCACAATTTCGACTCACTGCAACCTCCACCTCCTGGGTTCAAGCGATTCTCCTGCCTCAGCCTCTCAAGTAGCTGGGATTACAGGCTTGTGCCACCACACCCAGCTAATTTTTTATATTTTTGGTAGATATGGGGTTTTACCATGTTAGCCAGGCTGGTCTAGAACTCCTAACCTCAAGTGATCCTCCCACCTTGGCCTCCCAAAGTGCTGGGATTACAGGCATGAGCCACTGCACCCAGCAGCCAATTCTTTCTCTTAATTAGAATTCTGTCTGGTGAAAGGTGTCCTCCAACCTGAAGCTAACTGGCAACCCAGTGACTGGGGCCCTGGTTCTGGGGCAGGGCATGTGCACATGGGGCCCAAGGAAGGGCCTTCCATCCGTCCTGCGGCCCCTGGCAGTGCTGGGTAGCTTGCCTGCTCCTTTGCTCACTCACCACTCGTGTTGAGGAAGGTCCCAGCCTCACAGGGCACACACTCAAAGCAACAGTGATGGAAACCCATAACCACTCGCTGGTGCCCTTCAAGACAGTCACTGGAACACACAGACTTAGGCACCTGTAAGAAGCCAGAGGGTCCACACATAGGGGCCTAAGTCAAAGGACAGCTCACAGGTGGAACAGAAAACAGAATCTCTGTGCATCTGCCCTCAGGGCTCCTAGGGGACGGCCCCTGGTTGTGTGAACTCCCACCCCAAGGCATCTGCACGCTAGCTCCCATGGATTGTCTTCCCTGCTTCCCCTGGCCAGGATGGGTAGAGTTGTGGCAGCTGGACCCCTGGGGTCCCCCTCCTGCTCTCTGTACACTGTGTCAGCATCACCTCCAGGCTCTAGGCTGCCCATAAGGCAGTTGCCTGGTGAATGACCACATCCCCATTACCTGGTTGTCCTTTCCATGCCACTGGATTTTGGTCTCATTTATGTCTAGCTGAACTGGAGACCACGTGGAGGAGCCAACGACCGTGAAGGTCCACCTGGGCCCATTCCAGTTCCAGGCAATTATGTTATAGCTACTGAGGTGATTTCCATTGTCATTAAGCGTCACAGAGTTCCCGTGTAGAAGGAAATTCACCTTCCGGATCTGCTCCAAAAGCTAAAAGAAATGCATTATCATGAAGCCACCACAGACAGCACAGACCCACATGGTCCCAGAAGCAAGGGCCTGGGGCCTTCCTGGGTTTCCATCCTGGTGGTTTCAGTCCATCAGGAAGGTCGAGTCCCTTCCTCAGAGCTCCGTTCCTTCTTAAGAAGCCCCTCAACCCTCCCCACCAACTTCCTGAGAGGAGGCCTCTAACAAAGGGCTCCTTTCCAGACAGTTTTAGCCCTTAACACTTCCAAAACACAGTGGATGAGAGAAGGCAAGGATCAGAGAGAAGGATCTGTCTGTCTAAGAGAAGAGAGCAGCCGGGTATGGTGGCTCACACCTGTAATCCCAGCACTTTGGGAGGCTAAAGCAGGCAGATCAGTTGATGCCAGGAGTTCGAGACCAGCCTGGCCAAGAAACCTCGTCTCTACTAAAAACACAAAAATGAGCCAGGCGTGGTGGCGGGTGCCTGTAATCCCAGCTACTCAGGAGGCCGAGACAGGAGAATCAATTGAACCCAGGAGGTGGAAGTTGCAGTGAGCCGAGATCACATCACTGCACTCCAGCCTGGGCGACAGAGTAAGACTCCGTCTCAAAAAAAAAAAAAAAAAAAGCAGTCCTCAGGTTACTGGTATTTATCCCCCTTGGCATTTAGGGTGGTCAGAGAGTGCCCACTCTGCTCGTCTCAGGATTGGCTGTTCTTTCTGACACAGGATACTGGGGGTAGGCGCTCTTACCTGCCAGGGGAAGATTTGGTCCCTGGAACAAGCTCCAGAGGCACAGCCCAGGAGCTGGTGGAGGCCATGGGCCACTGCATACACAGCCTGGTATGCGTTGTAGGCAGCAGTCATGGAGAAGGCTTTGAGCTTGGGCATGCTGTGTGCCGTGAAAGCTTGGCATTCTCTGCAGAGCTGATTGCTGCTGCACCAGGAGCCCTTGGGGCAAGGCCTAGGGGCCCTCTTGTCTGCCGAGGCATAGGCTTTTTCAAATGCCTTCAGGCCAGGGATAGTCCTCTGCTGGATGGCCACGCCCAGCACCGTCCCAATGCGCTGGATCCCGGGCACCCCTGAGATGTAAGTGGAGATGGCCCAGGCTTCTGAGGCGATCCACACCTTGCCAGTCAGGTTGGCCAGCACCACAGACTCGAAGAACACCCTGGCCAGCTGCCGGCTGGAAAATACAACCACGACGGTGGCCCTGACCTGGGCCAGGTGGTGCATGATGCCCTGCATCCTCTCATCGCCCACTCGGGCAGAGAAGGGCATGATGTCCTTGAAAGCAATGCAGATCCCCTGAACAGTGGCCTGGTCCTCCAGTGCCTGCACCCCCTGCTGCCCATAGTCACCACTGCTGCCAACCACAGAGATCCAGGTCCACCCGAACCTCTGCAGCAGCAGCACCATGGTCTCCACCTGGTACTTGTCGCTGGGGATGGTGCGCAGGAAGGAGGGATACTGCCGCTTCACGCTGAGTGTCATGCTGCTGGCCGCATAGCTGATCTGTGGGAGGTCCCATTCAGCCAGTTCAGTGGCATCAATCTCCACTGAAGGCCCCCCAGTGCCTGGTCCTGTGCTGGGTGTGGGGATACAGGGAGTGGGGAGACCAGGAGAGCACCACTCACCCTGTGAAACTTACAGATCACCTGTGAAGGCTCCACAGGGGTGGGTTCTGGGGGAGGAATGGGAATGTGCCCCAGGATAAAGGGTTAGGGAATGCATTTTTTTTTTTTTTTTTTTTTTGCAGATGGCGTTTTGCTTTTGTTGCCCAGGCTGGAGTGCAATGGCACGATCTCAGCTCACTGCAACCTCCACCTCCCGGGTTCAAGCAATTCTCCTGCCTCAGCCTCAGGAGTAGCTAGGATTATAGGCATGTGCCACAATGCCCAGCTAACTTTGTATTTTTAGTAGAGACGGGGTTTCTCCATGTTGGTCAGGCTGGTCTGGAACTCCCAACCTCAGGTGATCCACTCGCCTCCGCCTCCCAAAGTGCCTATAATCCTCTCACCTCGCTGGGCCAAGGGCATGCATTCTAAGCAAAGGAGACAAAACCTGCATAGGAGTGAAATAGTCCTGTGTGTTTAGGGACCTTCAGGGATTTCCGCTGGAGGCTGTGTGCAAGGAAGAAGAGAAGCATGTGTAGGTCAGGGCAGAAGTTAAAGTCAGTGGCCTGTTAGGAACCGGGCCTCACAGGAGGAGGTGAGCAGCTGGTGTGTGAGTGAAGCTTCATCTCTATTTACAGCTGCTCCCCCTCCTGTCAGATCAGCAGCAGCATCCGATTCTCATAGGAGCTCAAACCCTGCTGTGAACTGCACATGTGTGGGATCTGGGTTGCACGCTCCTTATGAGAATCTAATGCCTGATGCTCTGTCACTGTCTCTCATCACCCCCAGATGGGACTATCTAGTTGCAGGAAAACAAGCTCAGGGCTCCCACTGATTCTACATTATGGTAATTTGTATAATTATTTTATTATATTAATATATAGGCCAGGCACAGTGGTTCACGCCTGTAATCCCAGCACTTTGGGAGGCCAAGGAAGGTGTATCACGAGGTCAGGAGTTCAAGACCAGCCTGGCCAAGAGAGTGAAATCCCGTCTCTACTAAAAATACAAAAATTAGCTGGGCGTGGTGGCAGGCACTTGTAATCCCAGCTACTCGGGAGGCTGAGGCAGAGAATTGCTTGAACCCAGGAGATGGAGGTTGCAGTGAGCCGAGATCACCCCACTGCACTCCAGCCTGGGTGACAGAGGGAGACTCCATCTCAAAATAAATAAATAAATAAATAAATATATATATATATATATATATATATATATAACATACATGCATATATAAATGTATTATGGCAGGGCGCAGTGGCTCACGGCTGTAATCCCAGCACTCTGGGAGGCCAAGGCAGGCAGATCACAAGGTCAGGAGTTTGACACAAGCCTGGCCAATATGGCGAAACCCTGTCTCTATTAAAAAATACACAAATTATTGTGTGAGTAGCTGGGACTACAGGTGAATACCACCAGCTACTCAGGAGGCTGAGGCAGGAAAACTGCTTGAAACCAGGAGGCAGACTTTGCAATGAGCCAAGATCACACCATGGCACTCCAGCCTGGATGACAGAGCAAGACTCTGTCTCAGAAAAAAAAATATGCGGCCATGGCCGGGCGTGGTGGCTCACGCCTGTAATCCAAGCACTTTGGAGGCCAAGGAGGGCGTATCACCTGAGGTCGGGAGTTCAAGACCAGCCTGACCAACATCATGAAACCCCGTCTTAAAAAAAAGAAAAAAAGGAAAAAAAAATATGTGGCCAGGCATGGTGGCTCACGCCTGTAATCCCAGCACTTTGGGAGGCCGAGGCAGGTGGATCACCTGAGTTTAGGAGTCCGAGACCAGCCTGACCAACATGGAGAAACTCTATCTCTACTAAAAAATACAAAAAATTAGCTGGGTGTGGTGGCACATGCCTGTAATCCCAGCTACTCAGGAGGCTGAGAGAATTGCTGAACCCGGTAGGCAGAGGTAGTGGTAGAGATTGTGCCATTGCACTTCAGCCTGGGCAACAAAAGCAAAACTCTGTCTCAAAAAAAAAAAATATTATGTATATATATATATATATATATATATATTATAACAATGTAATAATATAAATAAAGTGCACAATAAATGTAATGCACTTGAATCGTCCTGAAACCTTCCTCCCCACACATGTCCTTGGAAAAATTGTCTTCCATGAAACCAGTCCCTGATGCCAAAAAGGTTGGGGACCACTGCGGTAAGCCATAAGGAGTCCCTAAGGGTGTCCGCAGAAAAGTGCTGTGTTCGGACTTGCATTTTCTTTTTCCTGAGACAGAGTCTTGCTCTGTTGCCCAGGTTGCAACGCCCTGTGGCTCACTGCAACCCCCACCTCCCTCAAGCGATTCTCCTGCCTCAGCCTCCTGAGTAGCTGGCATTACAGGCGCGAACCAACATGCCTGGCTAATTTTTGTATTTTCAGTAGAGACGGGGTTTCACCACATTGGCCAGGCTGGTTTCCAACTCCTGACCTCATGATCTGCCCTCTTGACCTCCCAAAGTGCTAGGACTACAGGTGTGAGCCACCGTACCAGGCCAGGACTTGGATTCTATGAGTATATCTCTGACTTCAGTGAGGAATGAGAAAAGATTAAAGACTAGAGGCAGGGGGAAGCCTTACGAAGTTGATGGAAGAATCTAGCTGAGGGGTGATGCTGGTCTGAATTCCAGCTGTGGCTGTGGCAGTGGAAAAGGAGGCCAGAGAGGACCAAAGGTGGGGAGCAGGGCAAGGAGGAGCAGCAGCGGGCAGGACTTGGGGGGTTCTGGCCTGGGTAGCGATGGCTGCTCCCATCGCCAGGGGGTTGGGGGCGATTCAGGAAAAAAAGAGACTTTTCTGAGAGAGAGTGTTGCTCTGTTGCCAAGCTGGAGTGCACAGGCACGATCTTGGCTCACTACAACCTCTGCCTCTTGGGTTCAAGTGATTCTCCCGCCTCAGCCTCCCCAGTAGCTGGGACTACAGGCACACACCACCACATCCAGCTAATTTTTGTATTTTTAGTAGAGACAGGGTTTCACCATGTTGGCCAGGACGGTCTTGATCTCTTGACCTTGTGATCTGCCTGCCTTGGCCTCCCAAAGTGCTGGGATTACAGGCATGAACCACCACGCCAGGCCGAAAGAAGCTTTTGCTGTGTAGGGACGTAAGGTCAATCTGGGCCCTGCTGGGTCCATGATGTGGCAATGTTGGGCCAGCATCAGGGGCTCAAATCAGAGGAGAGGGTCCTGAGGACGAGAGGTTAAGCCACGAGCCCACAGCCTGCCTGGGAACTGGAAACAGGGAGGAGAGGAGGGCGAAGCCTGCTCCTGGGAATCACCTACCTTCTCAGAGGAGGTGGGGCAAGAGGAGAGAAGGGCTGCAAGTGAAAGCCGGGGGTAGGGGGGCAGGGGGCCCAGGGAGCATAAATTCCAAGCAGACTCTCATAGGAGGACTGGTCAAAAATGTCCTAAAGGGCACAGTGGCTCACACCTGTAATCTCACCATTTTGGGAGGCCAAGGCAGGTGGATTGCTTGAGCCCAGGAGTTTGAGGCCAGCCTGGGCAACATAGTGACACCCCCATCTCTACACTTGATCTTAGCCAAAAACAATGTGAGACCCCCATTTCTAAAAAAAAAATTACAAAAATTAACCAGGCATGTTGGCGTGTGCCTGTGGTCCCAGCTACTTGGGAGCATGAGGTAGGAGGATTGCTTGAGCCTGGGAGTTGGAGGTTACAGTGAGCTGACATTGCGCCACAGCATTCCAGCCTGGGCGACAGAGTGATACTGTGTCTCAAAAAAAAAAAAAAAATTCACAAAGACATCACTTAAGATAAAGAACTGCAAAGTAGGATTTGAAGCCCTAGAAAGTGCCCCAGCTCACAGCAAAAGCAAGAGTAGGGGGGGCAGAATTGGGGGCTGAGGGACAATGAGGGGAGGGCAAGGCCAGCGGGAAGCTCCCATGGGAAGGGTCAGGAGTCAGTGCTCAGAGTAGAGGGCCTGGAGGAGGGAGAGGGATGATGGCAACCATAGGACGGGCAGGAGCCCATGGGGAAACAAGCTAAGGAGGGGCCATGGCCCGAGGTGCCGGGCAGGAATAAGCACAGGGACAGGACTGGCCTCAGCAAAGGGAGGGGATGTCAGCACCTCTGAGCCCAGAGGGAAGAAGAAAAGGCAGGCAGGTGAGTCAGGGATGATGTGGAGCAGTCTATGGGGTGGGAAGCAAAGGGTGTCCTTTTTTTTGGGTGGGGGAACAAGGTCACACTCTTTTGCCCAGGTTGGAGTGCAGTGGTACAATCTCAGGTCACTGCAACCTCCACCTCCTGGGTTCAAGCAATTCTCCTGCCTCAGCCTCCTGAGTAGGTACACACTACAGGTGTGTACCACCACACCCAGCTAATTTTTGTATTTTTAGTAGAGTCGGAGTTTCGCCATACTGGCCAGGCTGGTCTTGAACTCCTGGCCTCAAGAGATCCACCTAGCCTCCCCAACGGACTAGAGGCGTGAGCCACAGTGTCTGTTCAGGGTGTCCATTCCTAACAAAGGCAATGGAACCTCCGGAGGGAGGAGGGGAGTGGAGGGCAGCAGGGGTGGAGCTGAATGGCAGTAGTTCCCACGGAGAATGGGTTTTCCCATGACAGTGGAGGCAGGGAGAGCTGGAAGCAGCCCTGGAAAGAAAGGAAGGCTGGGGCAGGAACCATGCTGGACAGGGACCCCTGACTTGTGACTAAAGAGCAGTGACCACTGGAGAGATCCAGTGAGCAGGCAGCCTTGTAGGGACAGCAGCTCTTGCCGACATGCCCCAGCCCAGACTTGCCTGAAGGGAGATGGGCAAAGGTGTGAGGCTCCAGCTTACCAGGGGCACCAGGAAAGGGCTCAGCAGGGCGGCTGTGGTGGCAGCCCGGTTGGTGTTGTCAGGCCCAATCACCGCCAGCACCTTGGGGAATACTGGACAAGGTCTCCCTGGAGCTTTATGTGGTGTGACCCCTGCAGGGAGAGCACTCTCAGCGTGGCATACACATTGGCAGAGTCTGAGCACACATCGTACAGCTGATACCCCAGGGTGATGTTGGGCAGCAGGGCCGTGGAGTTGTTTATCTTCTCAACTGCAAGCCGCATAGCCTGGAAGAGGTGGTAGCCGTGACCATTGAAGGTGCAGGCCCTGTGGAAAAAGCCAAGCAGAGAGAGCTGAGAAGGACAAGGCCCCACTGAGACCCTCTGGCCTCCCAGACTCCCAGGCTTGGGGATAGAAGGGAACCTCTGAGGTCATCGGTCCAGTCCCCCAAACCACGCTTTCAAGAAGGGCTCTGAAGCTCAGTAGGAGGAACAAGCTGGCCCTGATGGAGAAGCCTGTGAGCATCGAAACGTTCCTGAGGTCCCGGAGCAGAGAAACCTGCTATATTAGTCAGTGTTCTCCAGAGAGAAAGAGACAGACAGAGAGAAATTTAGTTTAAGAAACTGGCTTGGCCAGGCACAGTGGCTCACGCCTGTAATCCTAGCACTTTGGGAGGCCGAGGCAGGCAGATCACACGGTCAGTCGTTTGAGACCAGTCTGACCAAAATGGTGAAACCTCGTCTCTACTAAAAATACAAAAATTAGCTGGGCATGGTGGCATGTGCCTGTAATCCCAGCTACTTGGGAGGCTGAGGCAGGAAAATTGCTGGAACCCGGGAGGTGGAGGTTGCAGTGAGCCAAGATTGTGCCACTGCAGTCCAACTGGGCAATAGAGCGAGAGTCCATCTCAAAAAAGAAGAAAGAAAGAAAAAGAAAGAAAGAGAGACAGAGAGGGAGAAGGAAGGAAGGAAGGAAGAAAGAGAAAGGAAGGGAGAGAGAGAAGGAAGGAAGGAAGAAAGAAAGAAAGAAAGAAAGAAAGAAAGAAAGAAAAAGAAAGAATTGGCTCACATGTGAGGGCTGGCAAGTTCAAATTTTGCAGGGCAGGTCAGCAGGCTGGACATTCTGTCAAGAATTGATGTTACTGTGCTCTTCAGTCCTAAGGCGATCTGGAGGCAGAATTCCCTCCTTGTCCAGAAACCTCAGGCTTTTAAGGCCTTCAATTTATGGCTTGAGGCCCACCCTCATTATGGAGAGCAATTTGCTTAACAAAGTCTATTAATTTTTTTTTTTTTTGGAGACGGAGTCTCACTGTGTTGCCCAGGCTGGCGTGCAGTGGCGTGATCTCGGCTCGCTCAACCTCTGCCTTCCGGGTTCAAGTGATTCTCTTGCCTCAGTTTCCTGAGTAGCTGGGATTATAGGCACATGCTACTATGCCAGGCTAATTTTTGCATTTTTAGTAAAGACAACTGGGTTTCACCATGTCAGCCAGGCTGGTCTTGAATTCCTGATCTCAAGTGATCCATCCGCCTTGGCCTCCCAAATGACTTTTTTTTTTTTTGAGACATAGTCTCTCTCTGTCATCCAGGCTGGAGTGCAGTGGTGCGATCTTGGCTTACTGCAACCTCCGCCTCCCGGGTTCAAGGATCCTCCCATCTCAGCCTCCCGCGTAGCTGGGACTACAGGCATGCACCATAACACCCGGCTAATTTTTGTATTTTTAGTAGAAACAGGGTTTTGCCATGTTGGCCAAGCTGATCTGGAATTCCTGACAAGTGATCCGCTTGCCTCAGCCTCCCAAAGTGCTGGGATTACTGGTGTGAGTCACCATACCCAGCCCAAGTGTATTGATTTAAATGTTTGCCACATCTAAAAAATACGTTCAGGCTGGGCGTGGGGGATCACACCTGTAATCCCAGCATTTTGGGAGGCTGAGGTTGGTGAATCACTTGAGGCCAAGAGTTTGAAACCAGACTGGCCAACACAGTGAAAACCAGCCTTTATCAAAAGTACAAAGATTAGCTGGGCGCGGTAGTACAGCCTATGATCCCAGCTACTCCGGAGGCTGAGGCTGGAGGATCGCTTGTCCCTGGGAAGAAGAGGTTGCAGTGAGCAGAGATCACACTAATGGGCCCCAGCCCGGGCAACAGAGAGAGACTCTGTCTCGAAATAAAATTTCGTGGTTTTTTTTGAAGCTGAGTCTCACTGGAGACTCCAGCCCAGGGTGGAGTGCAGAGGCGTGATCTCGGCTCACTGAAATCTCCACATCCTGGGTTCAAGCGATTCTTGTGCCTCAGCCTCCCAAGTAGCCAGGATTACAGGCACCAGCCACCACGCCCAGCTAATTTTTGTATTTTTAGTAAAGGCAGGGTTTCACCATGTTGGCCAGGCTGGTCTGGAACTCCTGACCTCAAGTGGTCTACCTGCCTCAGCCTCCCAAAGTGCAGGAATTAAAGGCGTCAACCACCACGCCCTGCCAAAATGAGTAAATTAAAAATACCTTCATGGCAACACCAAGACTGCTGCTTGACCACACAACTCTGGGCACCATAGCCTAGACAGGTTGACACAGAAAATTCACCACCGCGGCTCACTCACTCCTATAATCTTAGCACTTTGGGAGGCCTAGCACTGCTTGAGCCCAGGAGTTTGAGTCCAGCCTGGGCAATGTAGTGAGACCCTGTCTCTACAAAAATAAAAAAAATTAGCTGGGGTTGGTGGCACATGCCTGTAGTTCCGGCTACTAAGAAGGCTGGGGCAGTAGAATTGCTTGGGCTTCAGTGAGGCCCAGGCGAAGCTGCCAGTGTGCTAGGATTGTACCACTGGACTCCAGTCTGAGCAAAAGAGAAAGACCCTGTCTCAGACAAAAAAAAAAAAAAAAAGCTAACCACTACACCTGCTTAACCTCGTTTAAGTAGTGCTTCTCACCAGGACACTTATGAATGTGCTGAGGGCCTGTATGCCTTATCACCCCTACTTTGAGAACTCCTGTCTGGAGCCCAATAGGAATGAGCTGGGGACAGGAGTCAGCTTGTTTAAAGAACAGGCTAAGCCAGGTGCAGTGGCCCATGCCTGTAGTCCCAGCTACTCAGGAGGCTGAGGATGGAGGATTGCTTGAGCCTAGGAGTTGGAGATCAGCCTGGGCAACATAGTGAGATCCCATCTCATTAATGGCTGGCCCAGTGGCTCACCTGTAATCCCAACACTTTGGGAGGCCCAGGCAGGAGAATCACTTGAGACCAGGAGTTTGAGACCAGCCTGAGCAACACAGTGACACTGCCTTCTCCACAAAAGATTAAAAAATTAGCCAGGAGCTGGGCGCGGTGGCTCACTCCTGTAATCCCAGCACTTTGGGAGGCTGAGGCGGGTGGATTGCCTGAGGTTGACAGTTTGAGACCAGCCTGACTAACATGGAGATACCCTGTCTCTACTAAAAATACAAAATTAGGCCAGGCGTGGTGGCTCACGCCTGTAATCCAAGCACTTTGGAGGCCAAGGCAGGTGGATCACCTGAGGTCGGGAGTTCAAGACCAGCCTGACCAACATGGTAAAACCCCGTCTTTAAAAAAAAAAAAATACAAAATTAGCCGGATGTGGTAGCACATGCCTGTAATCCCAGCTACTCGGGAGGCTGAGGCAGGAGGAGAATTGCTCGAACTTGGGAGGCGGAGGTAGCAGTGAGCCAAGATGGTGCCATTGCACTCTAGCCTGGGCAACAAGAGCGAAACTCCATCTCAAAAAAAAAGAAAAAGAAAAAGAAAAAAAGCCAGGTGCAGTGGCTCACGCCTGTAATCCCAGCACTTTGGGAGGCCGAGGTGGGTGGATCACAAGGTCAAGAGATGGAGACCATCCTGGCCAACATGGTGAAACCCCGTCTCTACTAAAAATACAAAAAAATTAGCTGGACGTGGTAGTGCATGCCTGTAGTACCAGCTACATGTTGTGGGTGGGAGACCCCGCAAGTGCCGAGGCAAGGGTCTGAAGCCTCAGCTTGTTTCCATATAAATGATGAAGTTAGAAATATAATCACATAAGTTATCATAGATATAGATATTTATATATATACTCATTATAATCTTTTAATGTTGCCAATGCTTCGTGGGTTGCAAAGTGTGGACCTAAGGTGACATTGAGAAAGAAGTGACACTAAGGCAAGACGCTTTAAGCCCTTTGTCACACCCGTGTAAGGGCTGCTGGAGGGCGCCTCGGCTGTGCGGCAGTGCCAGCGCTGGGAAAGCGCCCGCTGTTTAGCCAGCTAGGGAAGGAAACGTCTAAAATGGCCGAGACGTCTCCTTCCCCCAGAGGAGTTAGGAGAAAACTCCCCTCCTCCAAGCTCTTGCGGTGGGCCTGACGGCTGTCAGGGAGCCCCACAGACATCTGGGGGCTTAATTGTCTCTATGTGATGCTGTGCTTCATTGGTCACTTTCCATGTCCACTTTCATGTCTACTTCTGCACCTAGTTCCTCTTCTTCTTAGAAGATATAATCAGTAAAAGTAACGTAAATCTTAATGTCTTTCTTCTTTCTTGACAAATATGGAAAAGTGCTGACGCATTATGCTCCTCACCTCATCTCAGCAACTTGAAAGCCCTGGGCCCCCATCCCTATGACACGTGGTGTTCTTGACCCTATCACTGACCACCGATGCCTCGCTCTACCTACCCTGCCCCCAGCTTTGTACTCAGTAAAAATCAGAGTGTGCGGACACTCGGGGCCATGCCGGACTCCACGCTTTGGTTGGCAGTGGACCCCTGGGCCCAAACTCTGTTTTCTCTTTCTTGGTATCTTGTGTCTTTTATTTCCACAGTTTCTCATCTCTACTCCTGTAGAGAGGGGCTCACAGGACCCTGTAGGGCTGGACCCTACACTCTGGAGGCTCAGGCAGAATTGCTTGAACCCAGGAGGCAGAGATTGCAGTGAGCCAAGATTGTGCCACTGCACTACAGCCTGGGTGACAGGGTGAGACTCTGTCTCAAAAAAAAAAAAAAAAAAATTAGCCAGGAGTGGTGGTGCATGCCTGTAGTCCCAACTACTTGGGAGGCTGGGGCAGGAGAATCACTTGAGGCTCGATGAGGCCCAAGTGAGGCTGCAGTGAGCTATGATTGCACCACTACACTCCAGCCTGGGGGAGAGAGCAAGACCTCATCTCTATAAATAAATAAACGAAGTGTGCTAGGCTGTTCCATTTTCCAGCCTCTTGCTTGTTAGAAGGGTCTTCCGTGGCTTCTACCACTTCTGTACCCTGAGTCACTCAAAGGAGGGTTCGTACCTCCTGCATGAGACAGTTCTTCAGGCATTTGAAGCCGTTTTCACGTCTTCCCTCCTCTTGCCCTACCCAACCTCTCTTCCCAGCCCGGTCTCTTTATCCAGTTTTTTGTTTTTGTTTTTGTGTTTTGTTTTTTTGACAGAGTTTTGCTCTTGTTGCCCAGGCTGAAGTGCAATGGTGCAAGCTTGGCTTACTACGACCTTCGCCTCCCAGGTTCAAATGATTCTTCTGCCTCAGCCTCCTGAGAAGTGGGATTACAGGCATGTATCACCAAGCCCGGCTAATTTTGTGTTTTTAGTAGAGATGAGATTTCTCTACTAGAAATAGTTGGTCAGGCTGGTCTCGAACTCCCGACCTCAGGTGATCCACCCGCCTCGGCCTCCCAAAGTGCTGGGATTACAGGCATGAGCCACTGCACACGGCCCCAATCTAGTTTATCTTTTTATTTTTATTTTATTATCAAGGCAGTGACACATTCTAAATCTAGTTTATCTTTAAGCTCCTAAAGCATTTACTGGGATGTGTCTTCCCTTCTCACCCCATGGAGAACCATACTCGTCATCTGTAGGGTCCAGCCATACAGGGTCCTTTGAGCCCCTCTCTGCTGGTGTGGAGACAAGAAACTGTAGGAATAAAAGACACAAGACACAGAGATGGAGACAAGAGAGTCTGGGCCCAGGGGTCCACTGCCAACCAAAGCGCGGAGTCCGGCGTGGCCCCGAGTGTCCGCACACTCTGACTTTTACTGAGTATAAAGCTGGGGGCAGGGCAGGTAGGGCGTGGCATTGGTAGTCAGTGATAGGGTCAAGTACACCACGTGTCACAGGGATGGGGCCCAAGGTTTTCTAGTAGCCGAGATGAGGTGAGGAGCATAATATTCGTCAGCACTTTTCCATACTTGTCAAGAAAGAATAAAGACATTAAGATTTATATTACTTTTACTGATTATCTCTTCTAAGAAAAAAGGAACCAGGTGCAGAAGCGAAACATGAGAGTGGACGTGGAACGTGACCGATGAAGCACAGCATCACATAGAGACATTTAAGCCCCTGGATGTCTGTGGGGCTGCCTGACAACCGTCAGGCCCACCGCAAGAGCTTGGAAGAGGGGAGTTTTCTCCTAACTCCTCCGGGGGAAGGGGACATCTCTGACATCTCCTTCCACAGCTTGCAAAACACCGGGTGCTTTCCCAGCGCTGGCGCTGCCGCATAGCCAAGGTGCCCTCCAGCAGCCCTTTCAGGGGCGTGACAGAGGGCTTAAAGCATCTTGCCTCACGGTCATTCCTTTCAAAATGTCATCCCAAGTTCACACTTTGCGACCTGAGAGGCATTAGTAAAAGAACTAAGATCACCTACGAATAAGTTCACATATGAATAACTAAGATCACATATGAATAACTAACTACTACGGTTATGTCTCTAGTTATATTCTTCTTCATTATTTATATGGCAATAGGCTGAGGCTTCTGACTCCTGCCTTGGCACTTATGGGGTCTCCCCTTCACAGTCATCTGGGACTCTAGGGAGCTTTGAACATGGGTAGGAGTGGACAGAAAATAGAAGAGGGAAAAGGCCGCCCTTGCTTAGGCCTTGCCATCTAGGTACACTACAAAGCCAGGAACTGACTTGAATTGAGTTATAATACAACCCATTCTAACAGCAAGAGTGAAATAATTGGAAACTGGCTGAAGTGTCCAGGAAGGTCTAGCCAGCACTTAGGTGGCACTAAGAGGCACGTGGATTGATGGGCAAGGCCTGGGGACAGTTCAAGGGGCAAAGGTAGAGAGACAAGGTCCTAGTTGAGGATGGCAGCCAGAGGGGCCCCATTGCCATGGGTCCCATCAAGTGTGGCTCTGCTGACGCCCTCACTCACCTGTCACACAGGGTCACCTCGGGTCTGTGCCTCACCTTCAGACAGCCAGAATGGAGAGAGAACAGGCCTCCCAGGAGGTAATCCCCGGGAAGGCTGAAGTCAGGAGAATACTCCATGCTATGGCAGGCAAAGGCCCAGCAGCAGGAAATGAAAAGCTGCAGGCCGGCCAGGTGAGCTATGCAGAGGAGCATCCTGGCCACACGCCCACGCCCAGCATGGCCAACCAGTGTCCCCTAAGGAGGCCAGTTGCTTAAATAGAAGGCGGCAGCCGATACTCCTAACTTCATGCCCCCAAAGGGGGCGGGGCTGAACCCGGTGGCTGAAGCAGGGCTGTTTGCCTTGGCATTCCGGGCCTGCGGTGCCACTCAGGAACTGGACAGGACCAAGGCACGGATGCAAAGCAGGAGGCACCCAGTGATCCTTCCTCTGGACGGCTGTGGGTTCTGTCCACGCTCTGGTGCCTGTGACTTCACCTGGCTCAGGAAGGGAGCCCTGGCATTTTGGGGCGAGGCGGGAGGCTGGGACACAACTTCTCCGGGTGTTGTGAGGTTTTAGAACTTTTTACCTGAGCCTCAGTTTTTGAGACACAGCTTTGAGTCGACACCCTCCTGCCCCCAGTTTCCAGTTTTCTAACATTAAGATTCTGAGCGAATCGTCTTATACTTTCGCCTGGTTACCCCGGGTTGCTCACTTCGAGACAAATCCATGCAAACCGAAGGTATGCAAATAGACAGGTTTTGTTTAAACTGCCAATCCTAAAGCTTTTTCTGCAGGAGAAAAAAAATAAAATCCCAGGTGGATTTCCGGAGAGGTGGCCCTTGGCTGATCTTGAGGTTTCTGGCTTTCCCTCCCCGGCAGGCTGGGGTAGAGAATTTGCATAATACAAGCGGAGTCCTCGGTGAGGTGGCTGAGCCCCCCGGCCCCACCCCCACCTCCCTTGACCAGGCCGGCGGGAGCTCCTAGTGCGCTTCCGGAGGCTGCCGACAGAGGGCGCGGGCGGCTCCGAGGCTGCTCCTTTCGGCAGCTAGGTGGGCCGCAGGGCGGAGCGACGGGATCTCGCGAGATTCACGCGCGGGAGGTGCTGGGGGTCTAGCATGGCGGACTCGGTGCGGCTGTTCAAGCGGGGTTCCTGCCGCTCCGCTTGGCTGCGGGCCCGAAAGGCCCGGCCCCAACTCATCCTCAGCCGCCGACCCCGCCGCCGGCTCTGGACCCTGCGTTGGTGCAGTCGGCGGCGCCTACGGAGGCGACTACTGCAAGCCCAGGCTGCCGGCGTGGACTGGAGGGAGGGAGTCCGCCAGGTGTCCCGCGTGGCGGCGGCCCGCAGGCCCAAGACCGCGATCCTCAGCCCGATCCCTAGCCCGACCCCGGCCTCCGAACCCGAATTCGAATTCGAACCCGCCTCGCGTTGTCCCCGGCTTCTCCCCATCCCGCCGGTGCGGCCGGTGGGCCCTGGCCGCGCGTTACTGCTGCTGCCGGTCGAACAGGTAAGTAAGGGGCGCCGGCAGGAGACCCCGAGGGCTAGGAGGGCTGGAGAGGCAGCCCCGGGAGAGCTGCAGGCTAAGAGACGACCGTGGTTTCCAGGGCCTGTTACCCGGCTGCAAGTCGGATTCAAGTCCATTCTGTTGGTGGTCTAGGCTCCCCTGAGCAGCAGGGTAATAGTTACCCTGTTAAGGGGTCCCTAGGCCTTAAGAGCTAAAGGGACTTTATTTTATTTTTATTCATTTATTTTTTTGAGACAGTCTCACTCTTTCACCCAGGCTGTAGTGCTGTGGCGCGATCTCCGCTCACTGCAACCTCCGCCTCCGGGTTCAAGTGCTTCTTGTGTCTCAGCCTCCAGAGTAGCTGGGACTACAGGCGTGCATCACCACACCCGGCTAGTTTTTGTATTTGTATTTTTATTTTTCTTTATTTTTTTTTTTCCTAAGATGGAGTCTTGCTCTTGTTGCTCAGGCTGGAGTTCAGTGGCGCAATCTCGGCTCACTGCAACTTCTGCCTCCCGGGTTCAAGTGATTCTCCTGCCCCTCCTGCCTCAGCCTCCCGAGTAGCTGGGATTACAGGTGCTCGCCACCATGTCCAGCTAATTTTTGTACTTTTAGTAGAGATGGGGTTTCGCATGTTGGCCAGGCTGGTCTTGAACTCCTGACCTCAGGTGATCTGCCCACCTCAGTCCCGCAAAGTCCTGGGATTACAGGCGTGAGCCACCACACCGGGCCTATTTTTATTTAATTTGAGAGGGAGTTTCACTCTTGTTGCCCAGGCTAGAGTGCAGTGTCGCAATCAGCTGACTGCAGCCTCCACCTACAGGGATCAAGTGATTCTCCTGCCCCAGCCTCCCAAGTAGCTGGGATTACAGGTGCTAACCACACTCCCGGCTGATTTTTGTGGGTTTTTTTTTTTTTTTTTTGAGACAGAGTTTCGCTCTTGTTGCCCAGGCTGGAGTGCCATGGCAATCTCGGCTCACCCAAACCTCTGCCTCCCGGGTTTAAGAGATTCTTTTGCCTCAGCCTCCTGAGTAGCCGGGATTACACGCGTGTGCCACCATGCCCAGCTAGTTCTGTATTTTTAGTAGAGATGGGGTTTCTCCATGTTGGTTAGGCTGGTCTCGAACTCCCGACCTCAGGTGATCCGCCCGCCTCGGCCTCCCAAAGTGCTGGGAATACAGGCGTGAACCACTGCACCCGGCCTAATTTTTGTACTTTTAGTAGAGATGGGGTTTCACCATGTTGGCCAGGCTGACCTGAAGTGATCCTCTTGCTTCAGCATCCCAAAGTGCTGGGATTACAGACGGGAGCCCAGTCGCCCTGCCCTGAAAGGGACTTTAATAGTAAAAAACAAAACAAAACAGGCCAGGCGCGGTGGCTCATGCCTGTAATCCCAGCACTTTGGGAGGCCGAGGCGGGCGGATCACAAGGTCAGGAGATCAAGACCATCCTGGCCAACATGGTGAAACCCTGTCTCTACTGAAAATACAAAAATCAGCTGGGCGTGGTGGCATGCACCTGTAATCTGAGCTACTCGGGAGGCTGAGGCAGTAAAATCACTTGAACCTGGGAGGCGGAGGTTGCAGTGAGCTGAGAGCATGGCTACTGCAGTCCAGCTTAGGTGACAGAGCAAGACTCTCTCAAAAAAAAAACACACACACGTATGTATGCGCAAGACTGTCTCAAAAAAACACGCACACACGTACAGGTATGTATGCCAGGCGCAGTGGCTCATGCCTGTAATCCCAGCTCTTGGGGAGGCCAGGATGGGTGGATCATGAGGTCAGGAGTTCGAAACCAGCCTTGCCAACATAGTGAAACCCCGTCTCTACTGAAAATACAAAAATTAGCCAGGTGTGGTGGTGCGCGCCTGTAGTTCCAGCTACTAGGGAGGCTGAAGCAGGAGAATAATTTGAACCCGGGAGGCAGAGGTTGCAGTGAGCTGATATTGCGCCGCTGCATTCCAGCTTGGGCGGCAGAGTGAGACTTTGTCTCCAAAAAAAAAGTTAAAAAAAAAAAAATGTGGCTGGGCGAGGTGGCTCACGCCTGTAATCCCAGCACTTTGGGAGGCCGAGGTGGGCGAATCACAAGGTCAGGAGATCGACCATCCTGGCTAACAAGGTGAAACCCCGTCTCTTTGGGGAAAAAAATATATATATATATATATGTAAAATATAAAGTATGGGCCGAGCACGGATGACTCATGCCTGTAACCCCAGCCCTTTGGGAGGCTGAGGTGGGTACATCACCTGAGGTCAGGAGTTCAAGACCAGTCTTGCCAACATGGCAAAACCCCATCTTTACTGAAAAATACAAAAATTAACTGGGCATGGTGGTGTGTGCCTATAATCCCAGCTACTCGGGAGGCTGAGGCATGAGAATTGCTTGAACTCGGGAAGTGGAGGTTGCAGTGAGCCAAGATTGCACCACCGCACTCCAGCCTGGGCGACAGAATGAGACTCTGTCTCAAAAAATAAATCAATAAATAAAATAAAGTATGTTATGGTCATCCAGTACAATGTGATTTATTACTTATCTGTTACTTGGAAATCAGTTACTTTTTTAAATTATTTTATTTTTCTTCAACTTTTTTATTTATTTATTTATTTTATTTTTTAAAGATAGGGTTTTACCATATTGGTCAGGCTGATCTTGAACTCCTGACCTTAGGTGATCTGCCCGCCTCAGTCTCCCAAAGTGCTGGGATTACAGGCATGAGCCACTGCACCTGTCTATTTTTCTTCAACTTCTAAGTTTAGGGGTGCATATGCAGGATGTGCAGGTTTGTTGCATAGGTAAATGGGTGCCTTAGTGGTTCACTGCACAGATCAATGCCTCACCTAGGTATTAAGCCCAGCATCCATTAGCTGTTCTTCCTGATGTCCTTCCCCCAGACCTCCACAGGCTCCAGAGTGTGTTGTTACCCACCATGTATCCATGTGTTCTCATAGTTCAAGTCCTACGTATAAATGAGAACATGCTGTGTTACGTTTTCTGTACCTGAATTACTTTGCTGAGGATAACAGCTCCATCCATGTCCCTGCAAAGGACATGATCTCGTTGCATTTTATGGCTATATCCTTTCTAAACTTTTTGTTTTATTTAATTTCTATTTATTTATTTGAGACAATATCACTCTGTTGCCCAGGCTGCAGTGTAGGGACATGATCTCAGCTCACTGCAACCTCTGCCCTCGGATTCAAGTGATTCTCATGCCTCAGCCTCTGGAGTAGCTGGGATTACAGGCAAATGCCCAGCTAATTTTTGTAATTTTAGTAGAGATGGGGATGGGGGTGGGGGTCAGGTAGAAGGGGGTTTGCCACATTGTCCATGCTGGTCTCAAACTCCTGGCCTCAAGTGATTTCCCCACCTCCCTCCTCCCAGAGTTCTGGGATTACAGGTATGAACCACGATGCCTGTCCCAGTATTTATTATTGACGGAATGCAGTGGTGTAATTATGGCTCACTGAAGCCTCTACCTCCCAGACTCAAGCAGTCCACCCACCTCAGCCTCCCAAGTAGCTAGGACCACAGAGGCATGCCACCACACCCCTGCTAAGTTTTAAATGTTTTGTAGAGAGAGAGGTCTTACTGTGTTGCCCAGGCTGATCTTGAACTCCTAGGCTTAAGTGATCCTCCTGCCTCAAGCTTCCCAAAGTGTTGGGATTACAAGTGTGAGCTACTGTACCTGTTCTTACCTGCCTTTTGATGTATGAATAGCAGGTTAAAATTTTAGAATGTTTCAGTCATGGCCAGTCGCAGTGGCTCATGCCTGTAATCCCAGCACTTTAGGAGGCCAAGGCGGGCGGATTACCTAAGATTGGGAGTTCGAGACCAGCCTGAGAAACTCCATCTCTAGTAAAAGTACAAAAATTAGACGGATGTGGTGGTGGATGTCTGTAATCCCAGCTACTCAGGAGGCTGAGGCAGGGGAATTGCTTGAATCTGGAAAGCGGAGGTTTGAGTGAGCCGAGATTGCACCATTGCATTCCAGCCTAGGCAACAAGAGCAAAACTCTGCCTCAAAAAAAAAAAAAGAACGTTTCAGACCTTAGTGACAGGATCTATAATATTTGTTGTTTCTGTTTTCTTTCCCTGCTAGGGTTTTACTTTTAGTGGCATCTGTCGTGTGACTTGCCTCTATGGCCAGGTGCAGGTATTTGGTTTTACCATCGGCCAAGGCCAGCCTGCCCAAGACATCTTCTCTGTGTATACCCACTCTTGCCTGACTGTCAATGCACTGCATTACTCGATGCCTGAGAAGAACAAGAAGGAACTCAAAAGGGAAGCCCGGATGTTGCTCAAATCTCATCTTGACCTGGGTAATAAAAAGAACTGGGTAATAATGTACTGAGGACCTACTGTAATAAGGCTAATTAATAATTTCTCCATGCTTACTATGATCTAGACATTGTGCTAAGAACTTTGCTGTATATCTATATAGACCCTTACAAGGGTCCTGAGAGTGAAAGTCCTATTATTTTCACCATTTTACAGACAAGAAAAATTGTTCAAGGCCACAAAGTTATTATGTGACAAACCTAGATTGACTTCTCCTCCCAGGTGTGATCTTAGTATGCAATATGGCCCCCTGAAAAAGGCTCTCAACTGTAATTCCTGCTCTCCTAAAGTTTATAGTTTAGCCGAGGAGATGGCAGTCCTAAAGGGCGTGGAATATAATGAAATTACTACTTTTAAGGTGATTTATTTTTCCCCTCTACAGATGACAGGCGTTGGTCGATGCAGAATTTTTCTCCTCTGTGTTCCATTGTGTTGCTAGAACATCTGAAAACTACAGCTGTGAACTTCATAACCAGCTATCCAGGTGCATCCTACGTTTTTGTGCAAGAGGTAGAACCCGTTTTCATTCAGAGTTTTGCTAATTACTTGCACCAAAACAGTGATATCAAATGACTAGGCACGGTGTTGTCTTGGAAGAGCAGTCTGTCCCATGCGTGCTCTTGGCCCTCTCCCCAGGCACTTCCTCCAGCCACCGTGTAGGTCCTACAGAATGTAATACGTGTTTACGGAAAATAGTGTAAAAAAGGTACATCATGAAAAATGTTCATCCTCCCGCACTTAGCTTTATTCCTCAGTGAATGCCACCATTTTATATTGTAGTTGGTTAAGTGCTTTTTGGGTTTTTATTAGCACCACACGCTAACCAACTGAACTAAACTAACCAGCTCTGCTTTTTTGGGTGTTTTGTTTTGTTTTTTAAAGAGAGTCTCGCTCTGTCTCCCAGGCTGGAGTGCAGCGGCACGATTTCTGCTCACAAACTCCTGTGCTCAGGGATCCACCTGCCTCCAAAAATGCTGAGATTACAACGTGAGCCACCATGTCCGGCTTCGCCTCTAAATTTTTGCTGGCCATATTATTCGTTTCCTTAAGTTCTATTACTGTAATTGTCTGTCATGGGCCAGTAGGTGGAGTCTAATCTACAGGACTGGCAGGCAGACTGGATATGTGAGGTGTGAGGAAGAATCAAGGAATCGGAGCAGGTTTTTTGGCTTAACCACTGAGGTGCATGTAGTCGCCGTTGATGGGGACACTGCAGGAGGAGTGGGTTTTGATTTGTTAACCTTGAGATGCCGGGTAGACATCCAGTTGGACGTGTCAAGTGGGCAGTTGAATATGTGATTCTGGAGTTCAGGGAAGAGTTGGGAGGTGTAAATATGGGAGCCTTCAGCAGAGAGGATACCCAGGCCACCAGATTGGATAGTAATGCTGATGGAGTTGAATAGACAGACACAGGACAGTTCCAGCTCTGAGTGCTGGGGCACTCCAAGAAAAGGTCCAGGCAAAGATGAGGGAGCAGAAGATATTCATCAGGTTTGGCTAAAAACCCAGTGTGTGATGTCCTGTTGGTCAGGAAGTCTTTGAAGGAGACTTAACAGTGGTGACAGGTGCTGCTGGTGGTCAGGTGAGACTTGAGAAAGCACCATCTGTAGAGGTCAGGAAGTAGCCTGATTGGAGCAGAGTCAAGAGCCTGGATGGAGACGGACTCCCGGGTTTGGTAAAAGTTAGCGGTAAAGGGAAGGAAAGAAATGAAGTAGTGGTTGGGGAAGTATGATCAGGAGAGTTTTGCAATTTTGTTAAGCTGGATGAAAAAAATTTGCTGGAACATGGCAGATGGGAATGATCCAGAGGAGACGGGAGGGTGGCCAAGCAACAGAGGATGCCAGAACTATGTCTGTAACTTGACTACGAGGGATGGGTCCAGTTCTGGCATCATGTGGCCTTAGGAGCACAGCCAGGTCATTCATAGTGGCTGGAGGAAGTGCCTAGGAGAGGGCCAGAGGAAGCAGAAGGTGTCCTCTGATTATTTCCTGCTGCACTGGGAAATGGAATCAAGGTCATCGCTGTGTGGGAAGCAGATCGATACGAGGTGGGTGTCAGGAATCTGAAGTGAAAGGAGAGAGGAAATGAGAGCAGGACAGTGAACGGACTGTTGTGATTGCCTGTTAGTCACTCAGAGTCCAGTAGCTGGACAAGGACTGCAGAGGAGGGCATGCAATTGCCTGTTCCCAAGCATTTGCTGCTCAAAGTGAATGCTCCAGATGCCATGGGGAAGTCACATTCTTTTTTCATTTATTTTCAGCTATATGTGTTTTTTTCTGGGACTTCACCACCACTGTTCATATTTCTTATGCTCTTTCTTGGATACTCCCCTCCCTATCCCATCTTCTGGATGTCAGTAGGTTCTGGAGTTGTTTTTTCACATAAGGGAGAGAGTAAACTTGATTATCTAATTTTGTTAAATGTTCTTTTGCCCTCAGTGATTGATAGTTGCACACAGTATAGAATGGTTGGTTCAAAAGCCTTTTTCTCAAATTATTGAAGGCCGAGTTCCATTGTTTTCTAGAATCCAGCATTGCCAATAGGAAGCCTCACACTAGGCTGCTTCTCATTTCTTTTTCTTTTTTTTTTTTTTTGAGACGGAGTCTCACTCTGTCACCCAGGCTGGAGTGCAGTAGCACGATCTTGGCTTACTGCAACCTTTGCCTCCTAGATTCAAGTGATTCTTCTGCCTCAGCCTCTCGAGTAGCTGCGACTACAGGCGTGCACCACCATACCTGGCTAATTTTTGTATTTTTTTTTTCTTTTTTTTTTTAGAGATGGGGGTCTCACTATGTTGCCCAGGCTGGAGTGCAGTGGCTATTCACAGGCCCGATCCCATTACTAATCAGCATGGGAGTTTTGACCTGCTCTGTTTCCGACCTGGGCTGGTTCACCCCTCCTTAGGCAACCTGGTGGTCCCCCCATTTCCGGGAGGTCACCATATTGATGCCGAACTTAGTGCCGACACCCGAACAGCATAGCGCACTACAGCCCAGAACTCCTGGGCTCAAGCAATCCTCCCACCTCAGCCTCCTGAGTAGCTGGCAGTACAGGCACGTGCCACTGCGCCTGGCAATTTTTGTACTTTTCATAGAGATTGGGTTTCACCATATTGGCCAGGCTGGTCTTGAACTCCTGACCTCGTGATCTGCCTGCCTCAGCCTCTCAGAGTGCTGGGATTACAGGCTTGAGCCACCGCGCCCAATCTCTTTATGATGTCTTTATTCTCAGGGTTGATGAATTGCAAGAGGATGTGCTCCTGGGCGGGTCCCTTCCTTCATCCTCTTCTGTGGTGAGCTGGTTCCATCTGAGCCTTACCTGCTTCAGCAAGGGCCTGCTCTTCTTTTCCGTGGGTTGCTTTTCCAGTCCTTCTGGACTTCACAGACCTGTCTTCTCCCCTCCTTGCAACTCTGCTTGCATATGTTCTGTCTATGTGATTTTGCTTTCTGTTTTCAGAGGCTGCCTTGACTTGATTCTACGTCAGTCCCCTAGTCTAGAGCCAGGCCTCCTGCTGAAGGTATCCTGTGCAGTCATGCCTCGCCAGGCATTTTCTTTTTCTCTTTAGTCTCCTGCAGAGGCAATGGCAGCTCGGGAGAAAGCAGAAACTGTGAAAACAGACGTGAACCACTTTAGGAATAAATAGAATTGGCAACACTTGTGGATGGGTTGGATTTTTGGGGCATAAGACAAAGGAAGGAAATAATTTATCTTCTCTGGCTCACAACTCTGTGAGGCTTGTTTAATTTAGTACTGAAGAAAAAAAATGTGCCTTTTTTCACCTTAAAGTTTAAATTGTTGATTTCAGAGTCCATCTCCCCAGATTAATTCTGAACATTTAGCCTTGAGGTCTGTTGGCATCAGAAAGAGAAAAAAAAGAAAGGCCTTCAGTTAACTGAGAGTACGCTGTCAGCCCTGGAAGAGTTAGTCAATGTTTCCTGTGGTGAGTAATGCACATTGATCACCCTCAGTGTCTGTTCACCAAATCCCCAAAGGATTATTACTCATAATTCGTGTCCAAGGAAGATGGCTAATTCTAGGGATCAATGTTTGTTTCCCCTGCAGAAGAAGTAGATGGCTGCCCTGTCATTCTGGTTTGTGGATCCCAGGATGTTGGAAAGTCAACATTTAATAGATACCTGATTAACCAGTTATTAAATAGGTAAGAGTGCTTTTCTTATGGCCTTGACACATTGCCAGGTTTTTGGCATGAAGTGGGATTTCTGATTTGGTTGGAGTGCTTCTTGGCTTCCAGCTGGAGATGACATACAGCTCTAAAGCTGCGCAGCCGAAGCACCTGCTCCTCGCTGCCCTCTGTTTGGCAGCATGTGACTGTGCTCTAGTGTGGGTTGACTTCTCCTTGCCTTCAGGGAACTTCTAAGAGGAGACACTTGGTCTCAGAGTCTGTATTTATAAGTTCTGTTGTGTGCGTGTATGTTTTTTTAATCCACCAACTTCGCCTCCCAAAGTCGTGTGTGTATATTTTAATTTTTTTTCAGAAAGGGTCTCCCTCAGGCTGGAGTGCAGTGGCGCAATCAGACTTCACTACAGCCTTGAACTCTTGGGCTCAAGTGATCCTCCTGCCTCAGCCTCCTGAGTAGCTGGGACTACAGGCATGGGCCACCATGCCCAGCTAATTTTTTTATTTTAATTTTTTGTAGTGATGAGTTCTTGCTATGTTGCCCAGTCTGGTCTTGAACTCCTGGGAATTTTCTTTTAATTTTTTTTTTTTGAGACGAGGTCTGGCTGTGTTGCCCAGCCAAAAGTACAGTGGCACAAACATGGCTTGCTGCAGCCTCAACCTCCTGGGTTCAAGCAGTCCTCCCACTTCAGCCTCCCAAGTAGCTGGGACCACAGTAGCGTACCACCACACCTGGCTAATTTGTTTTGTTTTGTTTGTGTAGACAGTGGAGCTTGCTGTGTTGGCCAGGCTGGTCTTGAACTCCTGGGCTCAAGCAATCCTCCTACCTTGGCCTCACAAAGTGCTGGGATTACAGGTGTGAGCCACTGTGCCAGACCTGAAATTTTACCTTTAAAACACAACAGAGGTAGGTTATGGTGGCTTACATCTGCAGTCCCAGAACTTTGGGAGGCCAAGGTGAGAGGATTATTTGAGCCAAGGAGTTTAAGTCTACAGTGAGGTATGTCACACAACTGCACTCCAGCCTGGGCGACAGAGTAAGACTCTGTCTCAAAAAAAAAAAAAAAATTCAGGCCAGGCGCAGCGGCTCACACCTGTAATCCCAGCACTTTGGGAGGCTGAGGCAGGTGGATCGTTTGAGGTCAGGAGTTCAAGACCAGCCTGGCGTACATGGTGATGGGCGCCTGTGATCCCACCTACTCCGGAGGCTGAGGTAGGAGGATTGAATGAACCCGGGAGGCAGAGGTTGTAGTGAGCCAAGATCACGCCATTGCACTTCAGCCTGGGCAACACAGTGAGACTCCATCTTAAAAAAAAAAAATTCTCTGAAAGACCAAGTCGTCCCCATGTTATGAATGGACAATGTGACCACGCCTGCACCACATTTTCTCTTGATTTGTTTTTATTTTCTTTTTTGGCATGCCCATCTTAGGGTCTGCTCTGGGATCTCTTGACTTGTTTTTAATCACTGGTTGTCATCTTTGGGGCATCACTTCTAAAGTCCTGTGTGGTGTGGATTATCCCTGTGTATCACATGAAATCTCACCTGTCTGATTATGCTTTCTACAGAGTAAAGCTAGTTAGGATTTTCTTTCTTTTTTCTTTTTTAACAATTTGCAGTCTTCCCTGCGTTGACTATTTGGAATGTGATCTGGGACAGACAGAATTTACTCCTCCTGGTTGCATTTCTTTACTTAATATCACAGAACCAGTTCTGGGTATGTATTATGTATTTCTCGAATGTCTTGGTTTTATAAAATTCATATGTAATGATGCGTACGGAAACTAAAAAAATAGAACAGTATAAAATATTAAAAGTGAACATGTGCCTACCAAACTCATGGTCTTTCCATAACTTGCTCCTCTAATCTCCAAAAAACAAACTATGGTGCTTTTCCATTTTAGGAAATAGAACTGCTACTCATTTTGTGTTACGTAAATTAGAAACACATCTTTCCCTAATATCAACATCTTATGTACAACTATCTAACCCAGGAAATGAACACTGAATCAATGTTGTTCATCAGGCTGAATGTGATTGCTCAGACTTGTAATCCCAGCACTTTGGGAGGCCGAGGCGGGCGGATCACCTAAGGTCAGGAGTTCGAGACCAGCCTGGCCAACATGGTGAAACCCCGTCTCTACTAAAAATACAGAAATTACCTGGGCATGGCAGTACATGCCGATAGTCCCACTTGGGAGGCTGAGGCAGGAGAATTGCTTGAACCCAGGAGATGGAGGTTGCAGTGAGCCGAGATCATGCCATTGCACTCCAGCCTGGACAACAGAGCAACACTCCGTCTCAAGAAAAACCCCCAAAAACAAAAATTAGCTGGATTTGGTAGCACATGCTTATAGTCTCAGCTACTCAGGAGGCTGAGGCAGGAGAATCAGAACCCAGGAGGTGAGGTTGCAGTGAGCCAAGATCATGCCACTACACTCCAACCGGGGCAACAGAGCAAGATTCTATTTCAAAAAAAAAAAAGTACCGTTACCCAGTGTATAGATTTTATTGAAAATTCACCAGTTATCCTAATGTCTTTTATCTGGTTCAGAACCTAGCCCACAATTCTTCATCGCTTTTTTTTTTTTTTTGAAATAATACAGAACACTTCATGAATTTGCATGTCATCTTTGTGTAGGCCCTTTGCCAATCTTCTCTGTGTCATTCCAGATTTTAGTGTATGTGCTGCTGAAGTAAGTACCACATTGCTTTTTCTTTTTTCTTTTTTTTGAGATGGAGTCTCGCTCTAACACCCAGGCAGACTGGAGTGCAGTGGCACAATCTATGCTCACTGTAACCTCCGCCTCCTGGGTTCAAGCGATTCTCCTGCCTGAGCCTCCTGAGTAGCTGTGACTACAGGTAGACACCACGATGCCCAGCTATTTTTTATATTTTTAGGAGAGACGGGGTTTCACCATGTTGGCCAGGCTGGTCTCGAACTCCTGACCTCAGGTCATCCACTCACCTCTGACTCCCAAAGTGCTGGGATTATAGGCATGAGACACTGTGCCTGGCCACAACTTTTTTGTTGTGTTTGCAACATGGTGAGACCCTGTCTCTACACAAAATTTAAAAATTAGTTGGGTCTGGTTTTTTGTCATCCCAAAATGAACACTACTCATTAAAGAATAACTCCCCCTGGGAGGCTGAGGCAGGACAATCACTTGAACCCAGGAGGCAGAAGTTGTGGTGAGCCAAGATGGCACCATTGCATGCCAGCCTGGAAAACAGGAGCAAAACTTCGTCTGAAAAAAAAAAAAGGAGAAGAATAACTCTGCCTTGTCCTCTTTCCTAGCCCCTAGAGACCTCTGTTCCACTTTTTGTCCCTATAAATCTGGCTATTCTCATGTAAGTGGAGTCATACAATACTTATCCCTTGTCTGGCTTACTTTACTCAGCATAGTATTCTCAGAATCCATCCATGTTGTAGCATGTATCAAAATTTAATTCCTGGCCAGGTGCCATGGCTCACACCTGTAATCCCAGCACTTTGGGAGGCCAAGGTGGGCAGATTGCTTGAGCCTGCGAGTTCGAGACCAGGGTAGCGTGGTGAAACCCAGTCTCTAAAAAATACAAACATTAGCGCAGCTTCGTGGTCCATGCCTGTAGTCCAGCTGGCAGGAAGATCTCGAACCTGGGAGGTAGAGGTTGCAGTGAGCTGAGATTGCACCATTACGCTCTAGCCTGGGCGACAGAGTGAGATTCTGTCCAAATCAACAAATTCCTTTTGATGGCTGAATGTTACTCAATTGTAGGTATGTATCATATTTAGTTTATCCATTCAGCTGTTGATGGACACTTGGGTTCTTTCTACATTTTGGCTTTCGTGAACAATGCTGCCGTGAACATGGGTATACAAGTATCTCCTCCAGATCCTGCTTTCAATTCTTTCAGATACATACCAAGGAGTTGAATTGCTGGGTCATATGGTAGTTCTGTATTTAATGTTTTGAGAACTGCCAAACTATGTTTCACAGTAGCTGCATTTTACTTTCCCAGCAGCAATGCACAAGAGTTCTAATTTTTCCGTATCCTCACCAATGCTTAATTTGATTATAGCAGTCCAAGTATGTGTGAAGTAATGTCTCATTTTGGTTTTGATTTATATTTCCTTAAATAACTAACGATGTTGAACGTGTGCTTATTGGCCATTTGTATATCTTCTTTGGATAAATGTGTATTCTGGTCCTTGAATAGTGGCTTTTTTTTTTTTTTTTTGAGATGGAGTCTTGCTCTGTCCTCCAGGCTGGAATGCAATGGCGCAATCTCGGCTCACTGCAGCCACTGCCTCCTGGGTTCAGGTGATTCTCTTGCCTCAGCTTCCTGAGTAGCTGGGATTACAGGCATGCGCCACCACAGGACGCTGGGAGGTCGAGGCTGCAGTGCACTGTGATCACACTGCTGCACTCCAGCTGGGTGACAAAGTGAGACTGTCTCTTGAAAAAAAATTAAAATTAAAGGTAGTTTTCCGTGTAGAAGTCTTTCATCTTCTTGGTTATTGTACTATGTATTTTTTGTTGTTGCTGTTGTTGCTATTTTAAATGAGATTGTTTTCTTGATTCTTTTTTGGATAGTTACATGTAATTGCTACTTTTTGTTTGTTTTTGTTTTTTTTTTTTTACAGAACTGTTTCTCAGTGTGAAACGATTTGTAAATGTTGATTTCGCATCCTGCACTGGTACTGAATTCCTTTATCAGTTGTACAGTTTCTTGACTCTTTTGGATTTTCTTATCTAAGATTGTATCATCAGCAAATAGAAATCACTTCTTCATTTCCAGTTAAGGTGCCTTTATTTCTTCGTCTTGCCTATTTGCTCTTGCTTGGACCTTCAGTACTATGTTGAAAAGAGAGGCTGGCCTCGGTGGCTCATGCCTGTAATCCCAACACTTTGGGAGGCTGAGGTGGGCGGATCACGTTAGGTCGGGAGTTTCTAGGCTGACCAACATGGAGAAACGCTGTCTCTACTAAAACAAAAAATAAAATAAAACAAAAAAACAAAATTTCCCGGTGTAGTGGTGCATGGCTGTAATCTCAGCTACTTGGGAGGCTGAGGCCGTAGAATTGCTTGAACCCAGGAGGTGGAGGTTGTGGTGAGGTGAGATTGCACACGAGCCTTGGCGAGAGTGAAATTCCGTCTCAAACAAAAAAAAAAAGAAAAGAGGAGGCCGGGCATAGTGGCTCACGCCAGTAATCCTAGCACTTTGAGAGGCCAAGGTGAGCGGATCACTTGAAGTAAGGAGTTTGGGACCAGCCTGGCCAACATGGGTAAACCCCCTCTCTCCTAAAAATATAAAAATTAGGCCAGGCACAGTGGCTCACGCCTGTAATCCAAGCACTTTGGAGGCCAAGGCGGGCGGATCACCTGAGGTCAGGAGTTCAAGACCAGCCTGACCAACATGGTGAAACCCCGTCTCTAAAAAAAAAAAAAATATATATATATATATATATATATATATATAGCCAGGCATGATGGCAGGTGCCTGCAATCCCAGCACCTCTGGAGGCAGGCAGGAGAATTGCTTGAACCCGGGAGGGGGTTAGCCAAGATCTCCAAGATCGAGCCATTGCATTCCAGCCTGGGAGACAGGAGCGAGCTTTGTTTCACAAAAAAAGAAAAAAGAGGCTGAGGGTGGTGGTTCATGCCTGTTGTCCCAGTATGTTGGGAAGCCAAGGTAGGCAGATACAAAATATAAAAGAATTAGCTGGGTGTGGTGTCGGGTGCCTATAATCGCAGCTGCTCAGGAGGTTGAGGCAGCAGAATTGCTTGAATCCAGGAGGCAGAGGTTGCAGTGAGCCAAGATTGTGTCACTGCACTCTAGCCTGGGTGACAAGAGCAAGACTCTCAAAAAAGAAGAGGGGGCCAGGCCTGATGGCTCATGCCTGTATCCCAGCACATTGAGAGGCAGAGGTGGGTGCATCACGAGGTCAGGAGTTCGAGACCCACCTTGCCAACATGGTGAAACCCCCTCTCTACTAAAAATACAAAAATTAGCCAGGCATGGTGGTGGGCGCCTATAATCCCAGCTACTCGGGAGACTGAGGCAGGAGAATCACTTGAACCTGGGTGGTAGAGGTTGCAGTGAGCCAAGACCGTGCCATTGCACTCCGCCCTGGGCGACGGAGCAAGAAGGAATGAGTTCTTTATTCTTTTTCAAGATTGTTTTAGCTTTCTACAACCCCTTGCAATTCCATATGAATTTGAGGATCTGCTTTTCCATTTTTGTGGAAAAGGCTATTTCCATTTTGAAAGGGATTGCATGGAGTCTGTAAATTGCTTTGAGTGGTATTGATATTTGACAAGGTTAAGTCTTCCCATCCTTCCTTAAAATTATACCATCGTGTGTTGCTTAGTGGCAAGGATACATCCTGAGAAATTCATCCTTGTGTGAACATCATAGAGTGCGTTACAAAAACCTAGATGGTCTTAGCCTGCTACATACTTAGTCTCTGGCACAGCCTGTTGCTCCCAGGATACAAACCTGCACAGCATGTTACTGTACTAAATACTGTAGGCCACTGTAGTACAGTGGTAGGTGTTTGTATATCTAAACACATGTAACCATAAAAAAGATACACATTAAGGCAGTGAGTGGCTCACACCTGTAATCCCTGCACTTTAAGAGGCTGAGGTAGGTGGACCAGTTGAGGTCAGGAGTTTGAGACTAACCTGGCCAACGTGGTAAAACCTCATCTCTACTAAAAATACGGCTAAAAATAAAAAGTTAGCCAGGCATGGTGGTGAGTGCCTGTAATCCCAGCTACTCGGGAGGCTGAGGATAAGTGCTTGAACCTGGGAGATGGAGGTTGTAGTGAGCCGAGATCACATCACTGCGTGGGTGACAGAGTGAGACTCCATTTCCCCCCCAAAAAAAAGAAAAGATAGAGTACAATTCAGTATAAAAGATAACACATGGGCCATGTGTAGGGCACTTACCATGAATGGGGCAAGCTTGCATGGCTGGCAGTTGCTCTGGCTAAGTTGGTGGGTAAGTGGTAAGAAAATAGAAAGGCCTGGATATTACTGCACCCTACTCCCTTTTTCTTTTTGTTTTTTGTTTTTGTGACAGAGTCTCGCTGTGTCACCCAGGCTGGAGTGCAATTGTTGCAGGCCTCCACTCACTGCAACCTCTGCCTCCTAGGTTCAAGCAATTTTTGTGCCTCAGTCTCCTGAGTAGCTGGGATTACAGATGCACGCCACCCCACCCAGCTAATTTTTGTATTTTTGGTAGAGATGGGGTTTCACCATGTTGTCCGGGCTGGTCTCCAACTCCCAGCCTCAAGTGATCTGCCCGCCTCCGCCTCCCAAAGTGCTGGGATTACAGGGGTGAGTAATCCCAGGTGCACTTTTGTTTCTTTGTGTGTTTTTTGGAGACAGGATCTCACGCTGTCACCCAGGTTGGAGTGTAGAGGTGTGAACACAGCTCACTGCAGCTTTGACTTCCTGGGCTCTTGTTATTCTCCCGCCTCGGCCTCCTGAGTAGCTGGGACTATGGGCGTGCTACCACACTTGGCTAATTTTTATATTTTTATAGAGATGGGGTCTCCCTGTGTTGCCCAGGCTTGTCTTGAACTCCTAGACTCAAGCAGTCCTCTTGCCTTGGCCTCCCAGAGCGCTTGGCTTACAGGCATGAGCCGTCGTACTTGGCCTACTCTAGTCTTGTAAACACTATATACTTAGGCTATACTAAATTTATTTTTAAAATTTTTTTCTTTTTTTTTTTTTTTGAGACAGAGTCTTGCTGTCGCCCATACTGGAGAGCAATGGCACGATCTTGGCTCACTGCAACCTCCAACTCACACGTTCAAGGGATTCTCGTGCCTCACCCTCTCCCTACAAAAAAATAAAAAATAAGTATCTGGGTGTGGTGGCGTGTGCCTGTAGTCCCAGCTAATTTCCTGTATTTTGTTTTTAGTAGAGACTGGGTCTCACCATGTTGGCCAGGCTGGTCTTGAACTCCTGACCTCAGATGATCCACCCTCCTGGGCCTCCCAAAGTGCTGGGAATACGGGTGTGAGCCACTGTGCGAGGCCTATTTTAAAAATTTATTTCTTCAATAGTTAACCTCCCGCCTCAGCCTTCCCAGTAGCTTGAACTACAGGCACTCACCACCACTCCCAGCTGCTTATTTTTTGTAGGGAGAGGGTTGCCCAGGCCGGTCTCAAACACCTGGCCTCATGTGATCCTTTCATCTCAGCCTCCCAAAGTGCTGGGATTATGGGCGTGAGGCACTCCACCAAGCATTTTTTAACTTTTTGACTGTTCTGTAGTAACACTTAGCATAAATCACAAACGCAATGTGTAGCTGTAACAAAAATGTTTTCTTTATATCTCTTCCGTAAGCTTTTTCCTATTTTAAAATTATTATTATTTTTTTATTATAGTTTTTGGAGTGGGGCCTTATGGTGTCACCAGGCTGGAGTGAAGTGGTGCCATCACGGCTTACAATCTCCAACTCCCAGGCTTGAGCAATCCGCCCACTCTGCCTCCCTCGTAGCTGGGACGACAGGCATGCACCACTATGCCCTGCTAAGCTAATTTTTGTATTTTTTAGTAGATACGGGGTTTCCCCATGTTGCCCAGGCTGATCTCAAACTCCCAAGCTCAAGCAGTCCACCATCCTCAGCCCCCCAAAATGCTGGGATTACAGGCATGAGCCACCGTGCCTGACCTATTGGTTATTTTTAAAAACTTTTTGGTTAGTAACACTTTCTTGTGCTTGGATGGAAAAAGAAAAAAGAAAGAAAAAATAATAAAAAGAAAAAAAAAACTTTTGGTTTAAAAACTAAGACACATCCAGATGAGGATTCTTAAAATAAAACTAAGACACAAACACACACTTTAGCCTACACAGGGTGAAGATGCTCAGTTTCAGTACCTGCCCCTACCTCGTCCTGTCCCATTAGAATATCTCCAGGTGCAGCATGCACGGAGTTGTCATCTGTGATCCCGATGCCTTCTCGATAACGCCTGAAGGACCTGCTGGAGACTGCTTTACAGTTCAGTGTTTTTTATATGTAGAAGGAGTACACTCTAAAATAATGGTTAAAAATATAGCATAGTTGGCTGGGCACGGTGGCTCACGCCTGTAATCTCAGCACTTTGGGAGGCCGAGGCGAGTGGATCACCTGAGGTCAGGAGTTCAAGACCAGCCTGGCCAACATGGTGAAACCCCATCTTTAAAAAAATAAATGAATAAATAAATAAATAATATAGCATAGTAAATACATAAACTGGTAACATTTATTATCAGTCAAGTATGATGTATGGTACATAATTATATGTGTTATACTTGAGGTTACCAGGTGGTAGGAATTTTTCAGCTCCATTAAAATCACGTGAATATATACCTACTGTATAACCACAATAATTAAAAATAAATTCTTTTTTAAATCTCAGGGGACTACCATTGTATGTGCAATCTGTCGACTAAAATGTCATAATGGGCCAGGCACAGTGGCTCACACCTGTAATCCCAGCACTTTCAGAGGCTGAAAAGGGCAGATCACTTGAGGTCAGGAGTTCAAGACCAGCCTGGCCTACATGGTGAAACACCGTCTCTGCTAAAAATATAAAAATTAGCCAGCGTGGTGGTGTGCTCCTGTAATCCCAGCTACTCGGGAGGTTGAGACATGACAATTGCTTGAACTTTGCGGGTGGAGGCTGCAGTGAGCTGTCATGCCACTATACCCTAGCCTAGGCAACAGAGACACTCTGAAGAAAAAAATGTCATTATGTAGCACATGAGTATATATTACACTTACACATACTTTTTTTTTTTTTTTTTAAGACGGAGTCTCACTCTGTTGCCCAGGCTAGAGTGCAGTGGCACGATCTTGGCTCACTGTGACCTCTGCCTCCTGGGTTCAAGCAGTTCTTCTGCCTCAACCTCCCGAGTAGCTGAGATTACAAGCACACACCAGCATGCTGGCTAATTTTTATATTTTTAACAGAGATGGCATTTTACCATGTTGGCCAGGCTGCCCCTTGAACTCCTAACATTAAGTTATTCTCCTGCCTTGGCCTTCTAAAGTGCTAGAATTATAGGTGTTAACCACCATGACGCAGCTGATCCTGTCGAAAGAAAAAAAGAGAAAGAGAGACCGAGAGGGAGAAAGAGAAAAGAAAAGAAAACTGGCTCTCATTCTGAATAAATTAATTTATCTGTACAATATACCTGTGTATAAGTAGCCTCTCTGCCCTGCCGGCCACCTCCTAGGACCCGTCTGCCTACTCAGCTCCTCTTACGTCCTAGGTCCCAACTGTGCCCTTGACCTGGGCTCTCCAGCTCTGCTGACCCTAGCCATTCCATGGCTCCATGGTTTTTTGACCACTGTCTTAACTTTCAGGGAAAACAGGAAGTTCTGGGGTCATCTTTCACTTTGTCTTCCATAGCCTTGGAATAAGCTATTTTTCCAGAGAGCCCTGGCTCCTTTTCATGCAGAGAGATTGAAACCAGGGTTTCAGTACTGTGCGCGCTTGTTGCCTCTGGTGTGTCACTATTTCTAGATCCCCTCAGTGCACAGAGCTAGCATATATTGTACATTTAAACCCACGCATACTATATGTATATGTATATGTGTATGTATGCATATAGAGCTGTACTCCTGTAGATACTTTTTCTTTCTGTTTCTTTAAATCATGAGGCTGGGCACAGTGGCTCATGCATGTTATCCCCACACTGTGGGAGGCCAAGGCAGGTGGATCACTTGAGGTCAGGAGTTCAAGACCAGCCTGGCCAGCATGGTGAGGCCCCCTCTCTACTAAAAATACAAAATTTAGCTGGGCGTGGTGGTGGGCACCTGTAATCCAAGCTACTTGGGAGGCTGAGGCATGAGAATCACTTGTACCCAGAAGGGGGAGGTTGCAGTGAGCTGAGTTTGTGCTACTGCACTCCAGCCTGGGCGACAAAGTGAGATTCCATCTTAAAAAAAAAAAAAGGTAAAAAAGAAAAAGTAAGTAAATAAAGCCATGAGTTTGCAACTCGTTCTGATTCCAGCTTAACACCCCAGGGTTCATTCTGGTTAGCCTTCCTTGCTTTATATTTGTAAGTTCTTTCTCTGGTGGTAAGAAACCTGGCTGTGATTATTATTATTATTTTTTATTCGTTTGTGGCTGTGATTATTTATACTATATTTGCATATTTACTCAGTCTTCTCTGGACTATACAGGCCACTTCCTCTGCTGCGGGCTGCCCCACATCCCTGCCCTTACTGGCCCCAACCTTGAAGGGAGCCTCACTGGCTGAATTCCAGCTCCCATCCTAGTGACCACTCTGACAGTTGAATCTCTGTCACAGATGGCCTTGCTACAGTCACACTGAGCCAGGCCATCTCCCTGCTGACCCTGTCACACCCAGTCCTGGTCACTGGCTTGCTGAGCGTGCTGGCCCGCCCTCATTAGCTGCTCAGCTCCCTGCACCTGACCAGAGATGTGTCATGATTAGGAGTGCACGCACGAGCCAGGCCCTCTGGGTTCAAGCCAGCTTGCTATTTACTGGCTCACTGACCTTTTTCAGGTCAGTCTCTTTCCCAATTTCCTCATCTGTAAAAACGAAGATACTACTATCTGCCTCAGGGCCGTTAGGAGAATTAGAGGCTCTATATGAAAGGCCTAGGGCAGAGTCAGTGCTGTATTCCTGTACGAGACATGTGGTTATTCATTGTCCTTTCACGGGGATAGAAGCCCTGCAAGAGTGGGGACGTTTGTCTGTTTTGTTTACAGATATGTCCCAAATCATTGGAGCAAGCCCAGCAGTTAGCATATTTGTGTGTTCGTGGTATGAATGGCCATTGTAGGACATAACTGGCATTAGCCATTTATGTAAAAGTGATCATTTCTTTGTGTTAAGTTGAAAGCTTAGATTTCTAAAAAATGGAATTGGAGTGTTCCTGTAGGTAGAATGGTCTCGTATTTCCCTTTGTTAGTGATGATGGCTGAAACAAAACCCTCCCCACCTTTTAACTAGCCAGGATTGATTACTCACCCTGCCGTACTCATCTCATCACTCACCTTTGTCTTCTTAGGACCACCTTTCACTCACCTGAGGACACCACAGAAGATGGTATATTATGGGAAACCTTCTTGTAAAAACAACTATGAGAATTATATTGACGTAATAAAATATGTGTTCAGCGCTTACAAGAGAGAGTCCCCTCTCATCATCAACACTATGGGATGGGTTTCAGGTAAGCTGCATGTGTAAGGGAAGGACAGGCAGTGTGAGTAGCTGTTGACTTTCAGACATCCACACTGAAGCCCAGTTTTTTTGTTCTTTTTTTTTTTTTTTTTTTTTAATTAAGACAGGATCTCACTCTGTCACCCAGGCTGGAGTGCAGTGGCATGATCTTGGATCACTGCATGCTCTGCCTCCCAGGATCCAGTAATCCTCCCACCTCAGCCTCCTGAGTAGCTGAACCACAGGCGTATGCCACTATGCCCAGCTAATTTTTGTAGTTTTAGTAGAAATGGGGTTTTGCCATCTTGGACAGGCTGGTCTCAAACTTCTGGTCTCAAGTGATCCGCCCACCTTGGCCTGCCAAAGTGCTGGGATTACAAACATGAGCCGCTGCGCCCAGCCAAAGCCCAGTTTTGAGACCATCTTATTGACGGTTTCTTTGTCTTAGAACAAATGCACCCATTTGTAATACGAATGTGTCACTGTACTTGAGTGCGTCAGCTGTGCTAATGTCTCCTTCCTCACAGACCAGGGGCTCCTGCTTCTCATTGATCTGATCCGATTGCTGTCTCCCAGCCACGTGGTTCAGTTCAGCTCCGACCACAGTAAATGTATGCCAGACCTTACCCCACAGTATGTAGATGACGTGGACGGCTTGTACACAAAAAGCAAGACCAAGATGAGAAATCGAGGTTTCAGACTTGTGGAATTTGCAGACGCTTTGGAATTTGCTGATGAAGAAAAAGAGATTCCAGTTGAGTTCACTGGACATAAACTGATATCCGTTTATACAGATTTTGCATTCAGAATAACCCCAAGAAATAGGTAACTAAACCTCATTTGGCTGAAGAATTACTTTTTTTTCCATTGAAAAAGGCCTGCCATTCTTAATTCCTTTTAAGGCCTGAGTCCTCTAAAATCTTCAGGTCTCTGTCACAGCTGTGCATTTGCAAAGAACCAGTTGTTTTCTGAACTGTTATTCCCAGTGGAAATATCCAAAAGTGGCCCCTACCTCTGGCTGCCAGCAGCTTTGACTTAAAGGAGAGTCTTTACATTCCTGTTTTTCCAGTCGGTGTCTGTCAAGTAGGGACAGCTTCAGAAAGCCCAATACTCTGAAAATGCGGCCTGTGTGATGACAGCTGTGGGAGGTGGCCGTGGAGGGTTCAATCCTTACTTACCTTGTTCTGAATTGCCTTTCAGAGAATTGCATAACAAAATTCTTCGAGAGCTGTCTGTCTTGAGTTACCTTAGCCAGCTGCAGCCCCCGATGCCAAAACCACTTACTCCTTTACATAGCCTGACACCCTATCAGGTAATCTAACGTACAGGAGAAATTGTCTTCATTTTGTTAACACACAACGTCTGTGGTTTTCTGTGTGCTGGTGACTCTTCTAACCACTCCATAACTCTTCGCTCATGTAATTCTCAGAACGACTCAGTGTGATCTAGGTTTGGTCATTACTCCCATTTTACAGATGGGGAAACTGAGATGCAGAGAGGCTGAGGGACTCAGCACAAGGGGCCAGGCTGGCATGCAGGCCCGGGCAATCCAGCTCCAGTGACTGCTCTCAACCATGGCACTGTGCTGAGGATGAGTGTTGCTCCATGCTGGGTTTGAGTGTCCCACCTGGTCCCAGTGGCTGCTCCAGCACTTTCTCTTTTCAGCTGTGGAACAGGGGTGATGCTGGACCTCAGAGAGTGATTGCATGGATTCAGGGAGCGTTCACAATGGAACCTGGCACCCAGAGAGCACTCTTTTTTTTTTTTTTTTTTTTGAGATGGAGTTTTGCTCTTGTTGCCCATGCTGGAGTGCAATGGGGAAATCTCAGCTCCCCCGCAACATGCCTCCTGGATTCAAGCGATTCTCCTGCCTCAGCCTCCCGAGTAGCTGGGATTACAGGCATGCACCACCACCACACCCAACTAATTTTTGTATTTTTAGTAGAGACAGGGCTTCTTCATGTTGGTCAGGCTGCTCAGGTGATCCGCCCGCCTTGACCTCCTAAAATGCTGGGATTACAGGCGTGAGCCACCGAGCCCAGGCAGAGAGCACTCACTCTGAAAGTATTTCACATTACTATTGTCAAAAGTGGATTCCAACATCAGAGTATTTGCAACTTGGAATCCAGGGTGCTGAGAATTATTTTGGGTGGAAAGCACGATATTAGGATTGAGGATGAAGGAAAAACAAAACCAGCGGCAGGCAGCACTTCTGAAACGCTTACTCTGTGCAGTACTCTGTTCTAAGCCTGTGTTAATGCCACTGCTCCCCGTGGTCCTATTACTGTCCCCATTTTACAGATGGTAAAACCAAGGCCAGGGACTGGGAGTCAGCTTGCCCGAAGTGGTGTAGTCAAAGTTGAGGATGAAACTGAAGCCTGCACTCCAGGCAGCAGTGCAGTGGTGTAGTCTTGGCTCACTGCAACCTCCACTTCCTGGGTTCAAGTGACTCTCAATTCTAGTGCCTCGGCCTCTTAGGTAGCTGGGACTAAAGGCATGCGCCACCACACGTGGCTAATTTTTTGTATTTTTATTTATTTATTTATTTTTAATGATTACTATTATTATTTTTTTAATAAAAGACGGGGTTTCACCATATTGGTGAGGCTGGTCTTGAACTCCTGACCTCAGGTGATCCGCCCGCCTCAGCCTCCCAACGAGCTGGGATTACAGGCGTGAGCCACCGCGCCTGGCTTATTTTTTTAATGTAGAGTCTTGGTCTGTCACTTAGGCTGGAGTGCAGTGGTGGGATCTCAGCTCAGCACAACCTCTGCCTCCCGGGTTCAAGCAATTCTCCTGCCTCAGCCTCCCAAGTAGCTGGGACTGCAGGTGTGCATCACCATGTCCAGCTAATTTTTTTTTTTTTTTTTTTTTTTTGAGACGTAGTCTTGCTTTTGTCACTCAGGTTGGAGTGCGGTGCCACAATCTTGGCCCACTGCAACCTCTGCCTCCCGGGTTGAAGCCTCAGCCTCCTGAGTAGCTGGGACTACAGGCATGTGCTACCACGCCCAGCTAATTTTTGTACTTTTTGTAGACACCAGGTTTTGCCACTTTGCCCAGGCTGATCTTGAACTCACTGTTTTTTTTTTTTTTTTTGAGACCGAATCTTGCTCTGTTGCCCAGGCTGGAGTGCAGTGACACGATCTCGGCTAACTACCTCCCAAGTAGCTGGGATTACTTTGGGAGGCCAAGGCGGGTAGATCACTTGAGGTCAAGAGTTCAAGACCAGCCTGGCCAACATTGCGAAACCCGGTCTCTACTAAAAAGACAAAAATTAGGCCGGGTGCGGTGGCTCATGCCTGTCATCCCAGCAGTTTGGGAGGCCGACGTGGGCAGATCATGAGGCCAGGAGTTCAAGACCAGCCTGGCCAACATGGCAAAACCCCACCTCTACTAAAAATATAAAAATTAGTCTCCCAAGTAGCTGGGATTACAGGCACACACCACCATCCCTGGCTAATTTTTTGTATTTTTAGTAGAGATGGAATTTCACCATGTTGGCCGGGCTGGTCTCGAACTCCTGACCTTGTGATCCGCCCACCTCAGTCTCCCAAACTGCCGGGATTACAGGCATGAGCCACCGCACCTCACCCAGTGTTTCTACCTTTTTTTTTTTTTTTGGAGACAGTATCTCTGCTCTGTTTCCCAGGCTGGAGTGCAGTGGCATGATCTTGGCTCACTGCAACCTCTGTCTCCCAGGTTCAAGCAATCCTCCTGCCTCAGCCCACCCCACCACCTCAGTAGCTGGGATTACAGGCACGTGCCACCATGCCTGGCTAATTTTGGCTTTTTTAGTAGAGACAGGGTTTTGCCACGTTGGCCAGGCTGGTCTCGAACTCCTGACCTCAGGTGATACACCCACCTCAGCCTCCCAAAGTGCTGGGATTACAGGTGGGAGCCACTGTCCCCGGCCATTTTTGTTCTTTAGAGATAATTTTGGGTAGGCACTTTGGCAGACCTAGCTTTAGATAGCTGGCTGATCTAGCTGTAGAAATTAAAAGTAGTCTTTCAAAGTAGCAATGAATAGAGTGAGATGCAAATTCATTTTCCAGGTCCCTTTTAATGCAGTTGCACTCCGGATTACCCACTCTGATGTCGCCCCTACCCATATACTGTATGCTGTGAATGCCAGCTGGGTTGGTCTTTGCAAGATCCAGGATGATGTCAGAGGATACACGAATGGGCCTATCCTGCTTGCCCAGACTCCAATATGTGACTGCTTGGGGTTTGGTGAGTCTGAGAGTAAAACATATCTGTCCATAAACCTACTGAAAAGGATCCACTGCTTCAACTGTAAATGACTGGTCTTGACCTTGTAGCTGTGTCTAAGCTGCAGAGATCGGAGAACTCCCCACTTGTCTATACAGCATGCCTTAGGGGTTGGGGCCAGGAAGGAAGCAGCTGTTTCTCTGCTTCGTCTGCCAGCTTCTATAAATGTAGGCTTCCTAAGGGCCTGGGCTTGGCCCTCTTCTTCTTGCTCAACACTTCTCCCCTAGGCTGCCTCAGTCACTGCTGGGCTCTAAATCCATCTTTAGGCGTTCCCTTTCCGCAGTGTCCTTCAACACCAGCTGCACATCTGTGTTCCAAACCACCTCGCCAGCGGGTATCTCCAAAGTGTCTCAGTGGCATGCAGACCTGGGGCCCTCAGGATCCTCCTGCCCTCACCCTCTCCTCCTTGCCCCAGGCTCATGCGTGGTCCATTGGAAGATTCACTCTGACGTCCAGGGCAGACCCTGGCCCCTCCTTGGCATGCCCTGGTCTTCATTTGCTACTTTCAGCCCATTAGCTGACCTGGTGGCTTCTGTCTGCAAAATATGTCAGCTTCCTCCACCTCTTCTCAACTTGCTAGTCAGCCACCAGCATCTGCTGAAAAGTTTCTTAACTGAACTTTCCACTTCCACTCTTAAAAACTTTATCCCCACAGCCAGGAATGACCTGAACCCAGGTCAGTGGTGCAGTTGTGCCACAGCCTGGCACTTTTCATCGCTCAGATCAGCCAGGAATGACCTGAACCCAGGTGCAGTTGTGCCACAGCCTGGCACTTTTCATCGCTCAGATCCAGGGTCTGGACCGGGGCTCGAAGTGCCCAGCGGGATTGGGTCCCCACCTCTTTGACCAGCCCTGGCTTCCTGAGGTCAATAAATGTGTAATTTTGGAAGGTTGCGGAGCTAAGCAGTCCCAAATTAGCAAAGTCCTGAAATGCACATTTCAGATTTGGGTAACACTGTATTTCTCAAAAGCATTTCCACAGAAATTGTGTTATTTAGTACACACCATAAAGGAGGAACAGTGATGGGGAAAGATCAGGTTATTTTCTGTATGTTCCTTAGTGGTGGATTTTTCTCCCTGGCCTGTACTCACCTTAATTAAAACAATCTAAGATTTTTTTTTTTTTTTTGAGGCAAAGTCTGTCTCTGTCTATTTGGGCTGACTGCAACCTCCACCTCTTGGGTTCAAGTGATTCTTGTGTCTCAGACTCCCAAGGAGCTGGGATTACAGGTGCATGCCACCACACCCAGCTGATTTTTATATTTTTAGTGGAGATGGGGTTTCACCATGTTGGCCAGGCTGGTCTCCAACTCCTGACCTCAGGTGATCCACCTGCCTCGGCCTCCCAGAGGGCTGGGATTACAGGTGTAGCCCCCGCACCCGGTCCAATTTAGGACTTTTGCATGTAGACCATTTCGGTTCCTCATAGCTGAACAAAGGGAAGGTACAAACAGTCTGAATTTTCAAGGACTCCATCTCTTGGCTCTTTGTACTTTCTATTTTTTTCAGTCTCCTGAGTAGCTGGGATTACAGGTGCACACCACCAGGCCCAGCTAATTTTTTCTATTTTTAGTAGAGATGAGATTTCACTGTGTTGCCTGGGCTGGTCTCATACTCCTGAGCTCAGGCAATCCACCCACCTCTGCCTCCCAAAGTGCTGGGATCACAGGCGTGAGCCATTGCACCCGGCCAGCTCTTTGTATTTTCAAAACAAAACAGAACTGAAATCAAGACTTACGTTCAAAGCCATTCTGCAGTTTCTAGTGGTGGGGGAGGTTTGGTGTCTTCCGAAAGGCTGATTTTTGTGTTGTGCCTCTGTCTTGAAGGCATCTGTAGAGGCATTGACATGGAGAAGCGGCTGTACCACATCCTCACCCCTGTGCCCCCAGAAGAGCTAAAGACCGTGAATTGTCTGCTCGTTGGAGCTATTGCCATTCCGCATTGTGTCCTTAAGTGCCAGGTGAGCCTTACCCTGGGCACGGCCCTGGAAGGAGCCTACCCAGGCCCACAGGAAGTGAGGAGCTGAAGTGGGGTCAAGGGTCATGGGAATGGGTGATCTGGGAAACCTGTGCCTTGTTGTAGATCCTGAATGAGGCAAGGTAGTGTCAGGGTTGCCTCCAAGGCCTGAGATGATGAATCACTGTCACTTATGGTCCAAACTCCCATGGTAGAGACTTTACCACAGGAGTAGGTTGTGTTGGAGGGAGCAGAGGCCCTCCCAGGGTTGCCCTCCTGAGGACAATCTTCAGACGCATCACAGGACCGGGCCAAGGCGTCTGTGTGCCCCAGAGCCAGCCCCAGGGGCTTCGAGTGGGCTCTGGGGACGGGGATGTTCCTACCATTCTCATCCTCTGGTGTCCCTCATTTGAGAGGGATGCACACTCCACCCCCCACTCAGCCTCACGCCGTTTGCTGTGTTCAAGGAATGCGACAGATGGGAGGCACTGGCACGTTTGTTACCAGGCCAGTTGCTTAAAGGGGGCTCTGAAGGAAGGGATCAAATGCCTTAAAAGTGAGAAGTCCTTACTCAGACTGTGTTACCGTGACACTATCTTCTGGGTGCGAGAGAGAGCGCTGTAAACCCCTCTAGGCTGGACCTGGGGTGTTTCTATGCCTTCTCTTTGTGTTTCCATTTCAGCTTGGGGTCGAAGGGATAGTACCTTATGTCACAACGGATTACAATTTTAAACTTCCTGGAGCATCAGAGAAAATTGGAGCAAGAGAACCTGAGGAGGCACATAAAGAGAAACCATACCGAAGACCCAAGTTCTACCGAAAAATGAAGTGATGCTCGTGTTTTACTAAGGGAGGAAACTTTCCTACCAGAAAGCCTTGTCTCAAGCCTGACCACAAGAGGCATGATGGAGTTTCATGGCCATGAATGGCGTCCTTATGAGCAACAGTGTTTTCTGTGTAATTCGTGAATGTCGTATAGTAGTCTTAAGTTTCTCTTTTAAAGCTGCATGAGCTAGAATTTGCTCTAGTCTTCTGTGAACTACTCATACTTGTTGTCTGGTGTGCTTTCCAGAGGGAGTAAAATGGCAGGAAACAGTTTATATGCCATTAAAACAGAGATTCCTCAGAAAGTTCTTCAAGGACCTGGTTATTAGAATCGGGATAAAAATAAGGAAACTGGGACCATAACAACGTACCGAGAAGGAAGGAAGAAGGTCGACCTGCAGGATCCAAGCATCGTGGATACAAGGGCTTGCCACGCGCAGACCTAGGGGCCAATGGTCTGCCTCCTTGGAGCCAGTGTGGATGGTTACAGCCCTGGGGGGGTTCATTTCATCCCAGTCCATTTGGTGCAGTTGTACTTGGTCTATTACATTCAATCAAGGTTTAATAGATGGGGCCAGGCATGGTGGCTCACACACGCCTGTAATCCTAGCGCTCTGGGAGGCTGAGGCCGGAGGATTACTTGAGCCTCAGAGTTCCGCGTTGGAGTACACCAGCTACTCCAGCCTGAGCGACAGAGTAAGACCTTCTCTCTCAAAAAGGAAAAGAAAAATTTAAATGTGTTTAATAGATAAGTTTGGACTCAAGAGCCCTTCCTTTTTTTTAATCCTGTGGTTTTATGCTGAGGAAATTGCTTTGAAATCTGGAAAACCTTTTCTGGAGGCTCTTAAAAAGATCTGTCCGAATTGACTTCTGATCTGAGGCTGAAGACAACCACAGGGCAGAGCTGGAGACTGGGCTGTTTGGAAGAAGGACTGGCAGACCAGCTCCTGGGAAAGCTCCGCTTATGCCTGGGGGAGGCTGGACCTGAATCTGCACCTGTGAACAACTCTGCCATTTAGAGCTTTCTTCTGGGGGTGCCAGAGGCTGGTGACCAGATGGTCATTCATGTTCTTCGTGGAGCTTGCGGCCCTCTGTCCTCTAGGTTGGAAGTGGCTTGCGTAAACATGTGATGGGACCAGGTTGCAACATTGTGTTGCAGGCAGCAGGATACTTACTGGGGCTGAGGTTCAAACTGGTACTGTGACCGCCACTTTGTCAGAATTTCATCTTCCCAGCACGATCACCTTGTAAGACTGTTTCTAGGATGTGTGGGTTTTAACACTTCTATTCAATTAAACTTGGTTATTATTATCTTCAGCATTTTATGGTGGCCCCTCCGCATCTCTTAGACCCAGCGGCAGAAGGTTTAAAATAAGCCTTGCTACTGTGATTTGTTTTGATACCTTTGAGACCATGGTTCTGGCTTCTTAGTTGCTTCTATTTGCATTGAAATCTAGCTCGTTCACATCATGTTTTACTCTGGCGGCCCTGTAAAGAATTCTAAGACAATCCACCACCATCAGCTTTTTCCTTTCTCCAGTTCCTTGTACTTTCATGGAGATACTCATGCAGGTCATTCGCAGCAAGGCTCTGGAAGCATGAAGCTGGTGCCCTATAATTGCATTTGCATTAAATCTAGATTTGCCTTTAGCCTTTAAATGCCGGCCTGTATGAAGGTCAAGTCTTTTTCTTCAGTCCCTATCAGTAAAGAAAAAAATGTTGCCCCTAGAGGGAGCTGTCAGCTGTTGGTCAGGTGGCCGTACTGGGGCTAGAGTTGGCCCAGGAAGCCGTAGGGGCTTAGAGAAGAAGGTTCGCAGATCCGGGAGACTGGGCCGCAGTCAGCCCTAGCTTGTGCCGGTCAGACCAGCAGTCTCATTCCCTGGGGATGACTGTTCATTCCATTATTAATGGCAGTGGCTTCTCTTCTCTCTCTTCTCTTCTCCTCTTTTCTTCTTTTCTTCTCCTCTTCTCTTCTCTTCTTTTTTGAGTCAGAGTTTGGCTCTTGTTGCCCAGGCTGGAGTACAGTGGTGCCATCTCGGCTCACTGCAACCTCTACCTCCTGGGTTCAAGTGATTCTCTTGCCTCAGCCTCCTGAGTAGCTGAGATTACAGTCATGTGCCGCCATGCCCAGCTAATTTTGTATTTTTAGTAGACGGGGTTTCACCATGCTGGCCAGGCTGATTTTGAACTCCTGACCTCAGGTGATCCACCTGCTTCAGCCTCCCAAAGTGTTGGGATTACAGGAGTGAGCCACTGCACCCAGCTAGTGTTAGTGGCTTTAAGGGCATTCAGAGGAAGGACGAGATTGGACTTTGTCATTCCACAGTCCATTATGGGTTGGATTGGTAAGGAGTTCTCCATTGGAGCTATTTTTTACAAAAACGTAGTGTTTTCTTTTTTGTTTTTTGAGATGGAGTCTTACTTTGTCACCAAGGCTGGAGTGCAGTGGTGAGATCTCAGATCACTGCGACCTCTGCCTCCTGGTTCAAGCGATTCTCCTGCCTCAGCCTCCCAAGTAGCTGGGATTACAGGTGCATGCCACTACACCTGGCTAATTTTTGTATTTTTTGCAGAGATGGGTTTTCATCATATTGGTCAGGCTGGTCTCGAACTCCTGACCTCAGGGGATCCGCCCGCCTCAGCCTCCCAAAGTGCTGAGATTATAGGCGTGTGCCACTGCACCTGGCCTTCTTAGTAATTTTTGTATCTTATTTCCAAAGTATTCCAAGTAGCTGGGATTACAGGCATCTGCCACCACACCTGGCTAATACTTTTGTATTTATAATAGGGATGGGGTTTCACTATGTTGGCCAGGCTGATCTCGAACTCCTGACCTCGTGATTTGCCCACCTTGGCCTCGCAAAGTGATGGGATTACAGGTGTGAGCCACCATGCCTGGCCAATACATGCTTATTTTAAGAAAATTGTAGAAATAGGCAACTTAAAAAGTGAAAAGTGGCCTCCGTCTCCCGGGTTCAAGCAATTCTCCTGCCTTAGCCTCCCGAGTAGTTGGGATTACAGGCATGTGCCACCATGCCCGGCTAATTTTGTATTTTTAGTAGAGATGGCGTTTCTCCATGTTGGTCAGGCTGGTCTCAAACTCCCGACTTCAGGTGATCTACCCACCTTGGCCTCCCAAAATGCTGGGATTACAGGCATGAACCAGTGCGCCCGGCCTACTTTTAAAATTTTATAAGCAGCTTACATATGTAGAAAATGATCCTCCAATCCACCGCCACATCATATGTCATCACACTATGAGTTGTGTCTGCTGGGGGATATTCTGTGTGTGTGTGTGTGTGTGTGTGTGTGTGTGTGTGTGTGTGTGTGTGTGTGCATGTGTATTTTACAAAATATGTATAGTTTCTGTCCAGCTCTTTTCAGTTAACTGATGAATTTCTGTATCATTAAATATTTTTGAGAACATCAATTTAATTGTTGTGTAATTTTTATGTAGATAGGTCATTTTATTCCAGGAAATCACTTAAGCGCCTAGAAGAAATCATAGCAAAAAAACGTTGGAAGGGAAAAAATTGTTGGAAGGAGATTACTGAAGTCTGGAGACTCCAGCAAATGCTTGTGATGTGTGTGTGTGTGTTTTGTTGTGTGTTTTTGTTTTTGAGACGGAGTCTCCCCTCTGTTGCCCAGGCTGGAGTGCAGTGGCACAGTCTCGGCTCACTGCAGCCTCTACCTCCTGGGTTCAAGTGATTCTCTTGCCTCAGCCTCCCGAGTAGCCGAGATTACAGGCGCTCACCACGATGGCTGGCTAATTTTTGTGTTTTTTGTAGAGATGGGATTTCACCGTGTTGGCCAGGCTGGTCTGGAACTCCTGACCTCTGGTGATCCACGTGCCTTGGCCTCCCAAAGTGTTGGGATTACAGGCGTGAGCCGCTGCACCTGGCCTGTTTTGTTGTTGTTTTTAACCATTGAGGTATTGAGTGCAGTGGGAGTTTCTTTTTTATTTTATTTTTAAAAAATGTTTACCTTTATTGAATTATTGCATCACTTTTACCTAATTTGGGGCAGGGGGGATGTTTCTTTTCTTTCTTTTTTTTTTTTTTGTGAGATGAAGTCTCACTCTGTCCCCAGGCTGGAGTGCACTGGTGTGATCTCGGCTCACTGCAGCCTCCACCTCCTGGGTTCCAGTGATTCTCCTGCCTCAGCCTCCTGAGTAGCTGAGATTACAGGCGTCTGCCACCACACCTGGCTAATTTTTTGTATTTTTTAGTCGGGACGGGGTTTCACTATGTTGCCCAGGCTGATCTCAAACTGCTGACCTAGTGATTCACCCGCCTCTCTGCCTTCCAAAGTGCTGGGATTATAGGTGTGAGCCACTGCGCCTGGCCTATTTTTAATTTTTGTCACTGACTTGAAGCTCAAGGGGGGAGTTTATTTAATTTTTCTGTCTTGGTCCATATGTAAGTAAAGAGGGGATGTTACATTTTTTCTGGACTGTCTTTGGGAGTGTATTAGAAGGAAAAAGGGCTTTGCTCCCGGAAGAGTTCAACTTTAAAAAAAAAAGACTCATGCCTGTAATCCCGGCACATTGGAAGGCTGAGGCAAGAGGATCACTTGAGACCAAGAGTTTGAGATCAGCCTGGTCAACATAGTGAGACACCATCTATTTAAAAGAAAAAAAAAAACAAGCCCCCACCCCCCACCCCCACCCCCCCCACAGCGCTGTGCTGACAACTGCCTCTCAGCAGCGAGGACTCAGCCCTTCAGTCTTCCCGCACCTCGTAGGCTTGGGCCTAGCAGAGAGATAGAGATTCGGCTGAGAAGCCCAGCCTGAACAGTGGCTAAAATAAATATGGGGGCCAAGTGTGCAGCAAGGGGGGGAAACCTGTGTGATGTTCAGGGCGTCTTCGGAAAGACCTTGCTAAATTAAATATTCCCAAGGCTTTGCCAGGAAGAGTGGACTGTAGGTGGAAACCCCCCGAGTCGGGGAGCAGCAGGTCCAGTCTGCAGTGCCAGGAGCTGAGCAAGCAAAGTCTTGCGAATTGGCAGAGGTTTGCTGGGCAGACAAGAGCTGGGCTGGGAAGCCAAGGGTTGCTATGGTACCCGGCCCCGAGGCGGCTGTGGTGCTCTGCAGACTGGCTTGGCTTTTTCTAATGTTTTGAGACTCACTTGATCTCCGGGCCGTGGCCAGCCCCTCTCTGCCTGGCAGGGGAAAGCCACCAAGCTCTCAGGCCTTCCTTGTAGCTAAGGAGACTAGCAGAGGTGCTGCTGCTGGCTACTGGGATTGCAGAGGCCAGGGTCTCCGGCATTGCTTTCCTGGAAAGGAGGGACGGCACCTCCGGGGCAGCCAGCAGTGTGGGAGCCTGTTCCAGAGCGTGAATGGGCACCCGGGAATGGAAAATCCAAGAGGCAACAAACCACCAACAAGGAAATGCACTGTGAGCGGCGGCTGTGAAGTGTGTGCGTTAAAATATACGGCACCCAGGGGACCTGTGTTGGAAGGGGAGCAAATTGGCAGGGCTGAGAGCGCCTTGGTTTTCTGTGCAGACAGGTCCAGCTGCAGAAATTAAGACTGGGGCTGAGTCGGGGAGAAGCCTTCCACGTTGAGATGGCAACGGGGCAAAGCAGGATGGAGACCTGTGTGTCTGATTGGAGAGGCCTGTGGCCTTGGCATGTGGCTGGAGGGGCAGGCAGGGTGCCACCACCGCAGAGGTCAAGCATGAGTTTAGTCCTGACAAAACATGGGTCTCCACCTCCAACCTGGCTCAGCCTTCGCTCAGGAACCGGTGAGTATGTTTTCTCTCTTTTGTCTATAAAGGAGGTTTGAGGACAAGGAGTAAAAGGAGGAGCTTTGCAGATCTTGGAGGGACCACCGAGACCTCGCACTCGCTGAATTCGTCCAGATCTTTTAAGAGTCACTTGCAGGCAAGATCTGTTTTATCTCATACATCCATTCACCAGTGAGTTAAGCCTTCCAGCCCTGCAGTTTTAGCCCTCAGCTCCGATTTGAGGGCAGAGGAGGGGGCTTTCCTGCTCAGCCGTCCAACTCCTAGAAGAAGAAAGAGCCAGACTCCATGCTGAGGGGCTGCTCTGGTGGCAGGATGGCTTTTCTCTGCTGCTCTCCGTTGGAGGAAAGTTCCCTGTTTCCTCATCTGTGACACGGAAAGTGCGGCAAGAAAGATGCCCCAGGGCCCCTCAAACTGTCCCGTTTTGTGCATTCAAGTTGTGTGCCGCTGGCGATGACGATCTGGAACCGTTCCCGACCTTGTCTTTGTAGCTCTCTTTATAGCGCCAGGAAATTCCTCCTGCACATCCATATTTTCAAGTTTACTTTTAATATCCGCCATGACGCATTTTGGGAGTCAGGGGTCAGGAATAGTGTTCATGAAATCCAGTAACATTCTCCTACCCCCGTTGGAGCCTGGTCTGGGAAGCATCCCATTCCTGGGCCCCAGAGGGATAGCCTGGCCCAGCATGGCCTGGGGGCATGTGGGCCACAGACCCCTCTGGTTGTGCTCAGATCTGAGCCTGCTCCAGCCATTATCTCCGTCTCCCCATGGCTGGCCCAACACACAGATTTATGAAGCTGACAGGCAGTCATCGAGAATTCCTCCCAGCGCCACGCAGGCACCTCAGCCCAGGGCTATCCCCTCCCCCAGCAAGGAATTTGAGCTGCTGACTTTTCCTTCCTTTGCTCACCCCCCACAAGCAAAACTTATCCACCCAGGCCAGGCTCTCTGCTGCTAGTAGCCAGGGAATATAGTGTGTGAGCCACTGTAGCAGCTACAGCATGTTAATATGTGAACCCCAGTACTCACCTATTAACGTGTCCACTTAATTAAAGAAGCCTGACCCTGCTTATTTACTGAAGGGAGATTGTGTCCAGGTGTGGGTGACATTGGGGTTACAGACCTTTCATGTCCCCCGTATCATACCTACCCCATGAACAGCAGAGAATGGCCACCTATTCTCAGCATATGCTTGTTTGTATTTTTAAACCCTTTAAATATAAATGCACATGTACCCCTTTTTTTTTTTGAGACGAAAGTTTTGTTCTTGCTGCCCAGGCTGGAGTGCAATGGGATGAGCTCGGCTCACTGCAACCTCTGCCTCCCAGGTTCAAGCGGTTCTCCTGCCTCAGCCTCCCAAGTAGCTGGGATTACAGGCACCTGCCACCATACCTGGCTATTTTTTATTTATTTTTTATTTTTTTGTATTTTCAGTAGAGACTGGGTTTCACCATGTTGGCCAGGCTGGTCTTGAACCCCTGACCTCAAGTGATCCGCCCACCTCAGCTTCCCAGAGTGCTGGGATTACAGGCATGAGCCACCTCGCCCGTCCACATACACTTTTATTCTGCTTAAAAAAGTAATACATTTGTGGCTGGGAGAGGTGGCTTATGCCTGTAATCCCAGCACTCTGGGAAGATGGGGGTGGGGGTGGCTCCTTGAGGTCAGGAGTTCAAGACCAGCCTGGCCAGCATGGTGAAACCCCATCTCTACTAAAAATACAAAAATTTAAAAATAAATAAAAATACAAAAATTAGCCAGGTGTGGTGACAGGCACCTGTAATCCCAGCTACTCAGAAGGCTGAGGTAGAAGAATCACTCGATCCGGGAGGCAGGGGTGGCAGTGAATGAGATTGTGCCACTGCACTCAAGTTTGGGCAACAGAGTGAGGCTCTGTCTCAAAAAAAAAAAAAAAGAAGCCAGTACAAAATCCCTGTCAATACATAAAAACATTCCTCATCTTTTTTTTTTTTTGAGACAGAGTATCACTCTTGTTGCCCAAGCTAGAGTGCAATGGTCAGATCTTGGCTCATTGCAACATCCGCCTCCCAGGTTCAAGTGATTCTCCTGCCTCAGTCTCCTGAATAGCTGGGACTACAGGCATGTGCCACCATGCCCGGCTCATTTTTTGTATTTTTAGTAGAGACAGGGTTTCACCATGTTGGGCAGACTGGTCTCAAACTCCTGACCTCAGGTGATCCACCCGCCTCAGCCTCCCAAAGTGCTGAAATTACAGGTGTGAGCCACCATGCCCGGCTTTTTTTTTTTTTTGAGTCGGAGTCTCACTCTGTAGCCCAGGGTGGAGTGCAGTGGCGTGATCTCGGCTCACTGCAACCCCTACCTCCTGGGTTCAAGCGATTCTCCTGCCTCAGCCTCCCCAGTAGCTGGATTACAGATGCCTGCCGCCACGCCCAGCTAATTTTTGTATTTTTACAAATCTCTATGGGGTTTCACCATGTTGGCTAGGCTGGTGTTGAACTCCTGATCTCAGGTGATCTGTCCACTTCAGCCTCCCAAAGTGCTGGAATTACAGGGTGAGCCACTGTGCCCAGCCTCCTTATCATTTTTAATGGCTTCACGATATATATGAATATACCTGAATTTTTTTTTTTTTTTTTTTGAGATAGAGTCTTGCTGTTTTGCCAGGCTGGAGTGCAGTGGCAAGATCTCAGCTCACTGCAACCTCCGTCTCCCAGATTCAAGCGATTCCCCTGCCTCAGCCTCCTGAGTAGCTGGGACTATAGGCGCCCAGCTAATTTTTTGTATTTTAGTGGAGACAGTGTTTCACCATGCCAGGATGGTCTCGGTATCCTGACCTCATGATCCGCACACCTCGGCCTCCCAAAGTGCTGGGATTACAGGCATGAGCCACTGTGCCCCATCATGCCTGAATTTTTAAACTGTGCTTCTGACAGTAAACTTTGGGATTGTTTCCAATTTTTCACCTTTTCTTTTCTTTTGAGACCAGGGCTTGCTATATCAGTTAGGCTGTTCTCTGAAAGTCCTGGGCTCAAGCAATCCTCCCACCTCAGCCTCCTGAGTAGCTGGGTGTGTGCCACCAAGCCCAGCCCAGTTTTTCATTCTTGCAAATGGTGCCATAGTGGACCTTCTTGTGCCTGTATCTCTGTGCACTTGTGAAAGAGCATCTGTAGAGGGAATTCCTAGGAAAGTGGAATTGCTGGGTGGAAGGCTTGAGCAAGTTCATTGTGGCATTTCCAGATTGTCATCCTGACTGCCACTTATTCTCTCACCAGCAGAGTATGTAAGTGCCACCGTCTTCCGTGGGCATGCCCCTGAGATGTGAGGGGCATGACTAGACAGGTGTCCCCTTATGTGGTCACCAGGCATTTCCTTCTTGTCCATTTGCATTGCTGAAATGCCGTGGCTCTTGGCAGAGGAGCAGGGGCAGCTGCAGGGGACTCTGACATCATGCCTCCAGAACTTCCAAGGGTGGGGTCCAGAGGGCATACTACATTCAATCCGCTTATCTTTCCGGTGAGATTTCCCACTTCTGGCCGGGCACGGTGGCTCACACGTGTAATCCCAACATTTTGAGAGGCCGAGTCGGGTGGATCACCTGAGGTTGGGAGTTCAAGACCAGCCTGACCAAAATGGAGAAACCCTGTCTCTACTAAAAATACAAAAAATTAGCCGGGCGTGGTGGCACATGCCTGTAATCCCGGCTACTCCGGAGGCTGAGGCAGGAGAATCACTTGAACCTGGGAGGTGGAGGTTGCAGTGAGCCAAGATCGCAACATTGCACTCCAGCCTGGGCAACAGGAGGGGAAATTCTGTGTCAAAAAAATAATTAATTAAAAAAAAAAAAAGATTTCCCACTTCTAAGGACCCTCTTATATAGTCCTTTTTAAAATTTTAATTTTAAAAATATTTTGCAGAGACAGGGTCTTGCTCTGTTGTTCAGGCTGCTTTCAAACTCCTGGCCTCAAATGATTCTCCCACCTCAGCCTCCCGAAGTGCTGGGATTGTAGGTGTGAACAACCATGCCCAACCTCATACCTTTTTTTTTTTTTGGAGATAAGTTCTCACTCTGTCACCCAGGCTGGAGCGCAGTGGCGAAATCTTGGCTCACTACAACCTCCACCTCCTGTGTTCAAGTGATTCTCCTGCCTCAGCCTCTCGAGTAGCTGGGATTACAGGCACATGTCATTGCACCCAGCTAATTTTTGTATTTTTAGTAGAGACGGGGTTTCACCATGTCAGCCAGGCTGGTCTCAAACTCCTGACCTCGTGATTCGCCTGCCTTGGCCTCTCAAAGTGCTGGGATTACAGGCATGAGCCACTGTGCCCAGCAGAAGGTTTTTTTTTTTGAAACGAGGTTTTGCTCTGTTGCCCAGGATGGAGTGCAGTGGCACAATGATAGCTCACTGTAACCTCAAACTCCCAGGTTCAAGCAATCCTCCCCGCCTGGTTGTCCTGAGTAGCAGGGACTACAGGCATGAGCCACTGTGCCAGCCTTCATAGGCTTATGCCACATGCCTGGGGGCACTACCAGTATGGGGTCACCTCAATCCAAATTCAAGGCTTGAGGTTCCCTGAACTTTGAACTTTCTTTCCCTAGTCCCAGAAGTCCATTAAAGTAAAGCTCAGCTTCCCACCTCTTTGTTTTTGCCTTGAAGGCAAAAACGTCTGGGATTAGCTCCCTAAACTGTTTTTTTGTTTTTTGAGACAGAGTCTGTCTCTCTCTGTCACCCAGGCTAGAGTGCGGTGGCTCCATCTCAGCTCACTCTAACCTCTGCCTCCCAGGTTCAAGCAATTCTCCTGTCTCAGCCTCCCGAGTAGCTGGGACTACAGGTGTGCACCACCACCGCCAGCTAATTTTTGTATTTTTAGTAGAGACAAGGTTTCACCATCTTGGCCAGGCTGGTCCCAAACTCCTTACCTCATGATTTGCCCACCTTGGCCTCCCCAAGTGCTGGGATTACAGGCTTGAGCCACCGCGCCTGGCCACATGTCCAGCTAATTTTTAAATTTTTTGTAGAGACAGTGTCTCACTATGTTGCCCAGCTTGGTCTCAACCTCCCAGGCTCCTGAGTAGCTGGGACCACAGGTGCGTGCCACCATGCCTGGCTAATTTTTTTTTTTTTTTGAGACAAAGTCTCGCACTGTCGCCCAGGCTGTCATGCAGTGGCGTGATCTCAGCTCACTGCAATCTCAGCCTCCTGGGTTCAAGCAATTCTCCTGCCTCAGCCTCCCGAGTAGCTGGGACTACAGGCGTGCACCACCACACCCAGCTAATTTTTTTGTATTTTTAGTAGAGATGGTGTTTTATCACGTTGGCCAGGATGGTCTCAATCTCCTGACCTCATGATTTGCCCACCTTGGGCTCCCAAAGCTCTGGGATTACAGGCGTGAGCCACCGCGCCTGGCCATGCCTGGCTATTTTTGAAATTTTTTGTAGAGACAAGGTCTTGGCATGTTGTCCAGGCTGGTCTTGAACTCCAGGGTCAAGGAGTCATCCTGTTTCAGCCTCCTAAAATGCTGGGATTGCAGACGTGAGTCTCCCTGCTTTATGCTTCTTGAGATGTAAATAAACAGGATCCAGGCAAAACACCTCCAGGCCCATACAGCATCCGCTGTAATGCCAAGATGGGGTGAGACTTAGCAGCTGCCCTGCACAGAAACTGCCTCTGTAGGCTGGGCCTGTGTCCTGGGCTTAGCGGGGAAGGGGCCTTGGCCTCTGTGGGCCAACAGTCAGACAAGGCCCGTCCAAAGCAGCCTGGGTCTGTGCTGGGCATGTCCACAGGGACAGTAGTGACAGTTTCCAATCAACAGGACCGGTGTTTCGACAGTGGGGTAGATAGTTTGAAATCCTAGCTGTCCTGGAAGTCTGGCCTGTCTTTTCTGTGGTTGGGAGCCTGGCCCAGGAGCCTTTGTTCCTCGGTCAGACTTGGCCCTCAAGAGGGCCCCAGATTCTCAGTCTGTCTGGCTAGGTTTAAAAGTCTGCAGTGGCAGCAGCCGGCCACGAGGCTGGAATGTGACTGCGCTGCCTTGGCCGCAGACAGCCTGAGGCACGGCCTTCATTTCCGCCTCTTCCCTCACCTCTGGCTGAGAAATCCCAGTACCCCAGCTGACGGGAGCCAGGGGCAGGTGGCAGCTGCTGGGTCTCAGCCTGAGTCTCAGCTCCTCCAAGGGGACCAGGCTTGTCCCCAGGCGGGCGTCCAGGCATGTGGGCTGGCCTCTGGGCACGGTCCTCCTTGGAGGCCAGGGAGCCCTGCCACCTTGACACACAGGGTGAGGCGGAGCCCAGCTGGACCAAGCCTTGAGGTATTTGGAAGTCGGCCCTGGTGAGAGGTGGTTGATTGCAAACTGATTCTAGTTCAAATCAACAAGCACTTAACTGGTACCTGCTCTGGGTAAGGCTGGGCCTGGGCCCTGTATCCCTGGTAGGATGAGTCTAGATTCTAAGGGCTCCCAGGCTAGAAGGAGTGAGGGGGTGTCCACAGTGGGATCCAGGCGTCGGTGGGAGGAGCCACCAGTTCCACTGAAACAGTGGGTGGGTGGGGCCCCCGGCGTCTGAGTGGCGGTGCAGGGGGCGGGGTGGGGGCAGGCTTTTAATCAAGGCAATGACATTTGCAGACTTGTGTTCTGTTCTTCTGCTGTGATGGGTGGCCATTGTCCTCTGAGTGTGGAGGGCACTCTCCTGGATTAATTCATTCAACCCTCATGGCCACCCTGTGAGGCCTGTGAGACCTACGCTGTATAAATGAGGAAACTGAGGCCCAACTTGTCCCAGATGGCACAGCCAGCAGGAGCTGGAGCTGGGATTTGAACCCCGGGAGCCCGGCTGGTTCTGGAGGCTGGCATGGAGTGGGTAAGAGTGAGCTGGGGGCTGAGGCAGGGCAGTGGTGGCCTGAGGCTGTGCCAGCACAGGGCAGGGGCTGATGGCGCTGGAAGACATTCTGGAGGCAGAGCTTAGAATGGCGTGGGGAGCTGGTTTGTGGCCAGCCCGCCCCAGGCTGCAGTTGTCCCCAGGCTGCAGCTGGTGGATGGGTGGGTGATGATGGTCTGGCCAGATGCTGGCAGTGACGGGGCTCCCACCCCACTGGCGAGCCGATTGAGCCTGAGGGGCCTACTGTCTGGCTTCCCTGCCCCCCACACACTCAGGGTAGCCCGGGGAGGGACCTATGCCAGTGGGCTTCAAGGTCAGGGAGCTTTGTCCAGGCCTGAATGGCTCCCAGAGTCCAAGTCAGGGGGCACATCTGGGGCTGGAAGAAGCCCACCTGGGCTCACGTGGCCTCAGGGCTTGGGGCATGGAGCGGCACTGAGTAAGAAGGACCACTGACCCAGCCTGGATGACCCCGCAGCCACTTGGAGCTCAAATATCTCGGCCGTGGAGGAGCAGCCAGTGGTATGGAGGGTGGTGGAGAGAGCCTTTCGCCTTCTGGCGATGTGGGCAGGTCTCCAGGCGCCCCGAGCCTCCGCTTCCACCTTTGTAAAATGGGGTCATAGTAATCCAGTCACAGTCGATGAGCAGATTACAGGAGATGCCACCATGAGGCTCGTGGTCCAGAATCCCCATATAACGCATAGGGCACCGGCAGACGTTAGTGTCCCTACTGTAAGGTCAGCCAGGGAAAGGGGGCTGAGAGGTCCCTGGCCCAGCAGGAGTCTGTTTCTGAGCACAGGGAAGAGAGCAGGCGGGCTCCCTGGCTCCCGAGGGCCTGGCCTCTCCCCTGCCCGGCCTGGGCTTCCTGCGGCAGGACACCTCCCCCTTCCTCTCTCCAAGCCATGGTGGCAGTCACACGTTCACTCTCTGCAGTGCTGGAGCAGCCTGGCTGCGGAGGGGCTGCAGTCGGGCAGCCTGTGGTGCCCACTCCTGGGCTGGAGGTGAAGTCCCTGCGTGATCTGCCAGCCGGGTCCTGGCTCTGTGAGTCCTGCCGTGCCCTGCTGCCTCAGTCTCCCTTCTCACTTGCCTCAGTGCCACCCCCTGGGGGCCCAAGGGCTGGAGAGAGAGCTGTCTGGGCAGCTCAGGAGTGCGTGGGACCCCTCTCAGATCCCTCTTGTCCTGCGGGCGGTGGGCCTCGGCAGCTGCTGGGTGACCTCCAGCCCCCTTCAGACGTTTCTCTTGGGCTTGCCAGGCGCCAAGCGGGGTCCTTTCACACAGGCAGCCTCATTCAATCACCCTAGTCAGGGGCTCAGGATTGTCTCCATTTTATGGAGGAGGAAACCGAGGCTGGAGGAGTCTGTGACGCTTGTTCCCTTTGGTCCATCCCCCACCCCACAGCACCCAGGGCTGGCACGGGGCCCGTCAGAGGCTGTGGGGAGAGTTTTGGGGGCTGAGGCTGAGGCCTGGTTGAAGCTTGAGGACTGGTTGTGGCCCAGGTTTCCGCCAGCATCTTCCAAACAAGTGGACGGGCAGATGGGCTGGGGCATTGGACCCATGCATCTGGCCTTTGGAATTGTTAATTAATTAATTGCTTTATATTTATTTTTTGAGACACAGTTTCACTTGGTCACTGAGGCTGGACTGCAGTGGCACGATCTTGGCTCACTACAACTTCCGCCTCCCGGGTTCAAGTGATTCTCCTGCCTCAGCTTCCCGAGTAGCTGGGATTACAGGCATCTGCCATCACACCTGGCTAATTTTTGTACCTTTAGTAGAGACAGGATTTCACCATGTTGGCCAGGCTGGTCTAAACTCCTGACCTCATGTGACCCACCCACCTCGGCCTCCCAAAGTGCTGGGATTACAGGCATGAGCCACTGTGCCCAGCCCAGAATTGTTTAATTTGGAGGAAGGATCTGTGCTGCCCACACCAGGCCCTGCTCATCCCTCCCACAGGTGCCACGCTGGGTCGGTCCACTGCTTGCTAGCTGGCGGGGTGACCTCCACCCCACCTGGTCCCCACCCCCAGGGTCCCTGTATCAGGTACTGGTGTGAGAGGGTCCTCAGCTCCTGCCTCCAGAGAGCAGAGGCAGATTCTTCTTTTTACCTGGCCTTCCAGATTACATAACGGAACTCTGCAGGGCTACATTCCTCGCAGACTCTGCCGCCCAGCCTGAGCGGGAGCACTCACCCACAGCACGGCCACCTGGGTGCTTCTCACAGAGCTGGGCAGCTAGCACTGAGCATGGCAGCCCCGCATGCATGCAGCTGGCTCTCCCCAGCTGCCCTGGGGGGTCCAGACAGTCTTCCTCAAACACTGGGAGAGGAAGGGAGGAATGTGGTTACCTGCCCCTAGGGCTTTGAGGTCCACAAGAGGCCACAGTGGGCCTTGCCTGGGAAGGGGAGGATCAGGGCCTCTTGTTGGGTGCAGGGAACTCCCTAAGTCTTCATCCCTTTGGGGTGAGCACTCGCCCTGTGTCAGGCTCCCTGCTAAGCTCTGTGCATGCAGGCTCTTGTAGAGATGACACTCTGGGAGGCTCTCTCCTGAACCCATTTTACAGATGTGGAATCTGGGCAAGTGTCAGGGACAAGGCTGCCCAGCTCGGGACGCAGAAGCCTGACCCTGAACCAAGCCCTCCCCTTCGGGGACTGCCCTCGGGAAACCCCAGTAGTGGGAAGGGGTCACCCAGGGTGGCTGAGGGGAGAGGGGATGTTCGAGGGACCCACGGAGCCCCCGGCCGTGAGCTTAGACAGCAAAGTGCCCCAGGGCCTACATCTCCCGGGTGGCCGTCGCTTCCTGGCGTGGGGGTCGATGGCTGGGTCCTGCCACCTGTTTCTCTTCCTCTTTGGCCCCTTACTCAGCGGGACCTTGTGGGGGTGGCCCCTGCTTGGGCCCTCACATGGCACTTATGCTCTCAAGGAAACAGCTGTGGTTTGCAGAGGACTTACCTCCTCCCCATGTCCAAGGCCATTGCCAGGAACCAGGTGAAGCGGGCTCTTGTCTCTATCCTCTGTCCCTCTGCCAGTCCTGGTTCCAGCCCCAGGCCAGGGGATGTTCCCTGGAGTGCAAAAGGAACCAGAGGTGGGAAGAGACGCAAACCCTGGGCTCTCCCTGCCCATGTGAGGCACAGACCAGTTGTCCCTCCTCCCCTGGGGTCTTCCTGCACAGAGGCCGTGAGGCTCCCAGAGGGCTGAGTCCTTCGAGGGAGGTCTGGGGCTGTGGGAGAGCAGCCCTCCAGCCGAGGGCCCGCCTGCCTCTCTCTGGTTTCTCGCTCCCCGTCTGTGCCCAGCAGTGACTTCCAGAGGTGCTGGAGGGTGGGTGAGGAGGGCCAGGCCTGGAGCGGGGTGGGCAGTGCGGCCGGCAGGGTGAGCACCGCTCTGGGGCTCAGCCCTGGCTCTCCCTCCTCCTAGCTCTGTGTGGCCTGGGCATGTTGCCTGTCGTGGCCTCAGCTTCTCCATGTCTGTGGTGGGGACAGTAGCACCTGCTGCTGGGGACACAGTGCGGATGGGAGGAGATGATGTGTGAATAGCACTGGCTCAGTGTGGCACTGGGACGTGGTAAGTGGAGTGCCCTCGTGGGGCTGGGCATGCAGCAGAATGCGAGACAGACAGCTGTTCCTGAAGGCACCGAGAATGACCCCCATGTTTGTCAGCGGCATCGCTAGTCAGTCTTATTTCCTGGTTTCCCCTCAGCCCCTTGGAAAAGCTCAGGTGTATCCACAAGCCTTGGACAGCTGCTGTCTCAGAGGGAGGGGCTGCTGCTGTACCCATGAGCACTGTGGGGCTCTGTTTCACTGGACTGGAGGGGCCTGCCCTGACCCACTGAGGCAGGCTCCTGCCTTCCTGCTTCGGGACGCCAGGGTGGGGGGGCCCCCTAGCCTTGCAGGGAAGGAGCGTGGGAGACAGAAGAGGACAGCTGGGCAGCAGGACCAGCACAAGCGAGGGTGGGGAGGTGGGAGGCAGGAGGCACATTTGGGGACAGAAGGAACACAGGAGATGAGGCTCCGTGTGGTCAGGATGGAGAGGTAGAGTCTGCTTCCTCCTCTCCATGGCATCCAGGGCTGCAGCCCCTCGGGAGGCCCCAAATGGATGCTTGGGAGTGGGGCCTTCTCAGGTGGCCGCTGCAGTGGGGGTGGGGGTGTCCCCTTGTGCTCAGCCCACAGTCGAGGGTAGGAAGGAGTCTCTGCCACGCCCAGGTGGGGCTGCTTTGGGGTTGGCTGTCCTGAAATAATAACCAGGTGTGGTTCCCACCAAGCCCAGACAAAGAGGAGCCAGGGCTGGGTAAAGGCTCCAGGACCCACCCCCACTGGCCCTGGCCTCTGCTATGGTGAGTCTGAGACCAGAGATGGCTGGCCAGGCCATGGATAGTCCCACTCCCCAAGCCTCAGTCTGACATCCTCATGCTGGCCACTTGCCACATGAACTCGAGCCACGGACACCCCCAGCTCCTGTGGGCTCAAGCCCAGGTCATGTGGGTGCTGGTGATGGAAGACCAAGGGCCTGCGTTTGTCCTCCCCTGGCCCCATGCCGGCGGGGGAGGGGCTGGGCAGGCAGGCATATGCTTTGAATTATTCAAGCTGCCTCTTGGCACCTTAGCCCTCAGCTGGGGGTGTGCAGGCTGCTGGGATGGCCACCCCAGCACCCCCTGCCATACCCTGGGGTGACCTCTCCAGCACCAGCCCCGGAAGCAGAGCCTTCCGTGCCAGCTCCCTTTGCCTGGGCCTTGGGTCTCTGTTGCCAGGCATCTGGTCTAGTAGAGAGCCAGTTCTGCCCTGGCTCTGCCCACGCCTCTGCCCTGGCTCGGCTCCTTCAGATCTGGCAGGCTGGTGGGGGGGGGGGGGCACTAGTGGAGTCAGACAGAGGAGGCTCGGCAGAGCCTGGCTGGGAAGCCCAGTGCAAGCTGCCCTTGGCCCCATTCAAGTTTGGACTTCCGAGGGGCTGCCCCACTGCCCTCTGACTGCCCGGCCTTCTCTCCCAGATGCTTGTTCAGGTCCCCAAGTTGGCTTTGTTTTTTTTTTTTTTAAGACAGGGTTTCACCATGTTGGTCAGGCTGGTCTTGAACTCCCGACCTCAGGTGATCCGCCCGCCTTGGCCTCCAAAGTGCTTGGATTACAGGCGTGAGCCACCACGCCCAGCCCCTAAGTTGGCTTTGAAGCTAGACAGTCTTGGGGTCAAATCCAAGTTCTGTTCCTTGTGAGCTAAGCCTCAGTTTCCTCATCTGTGCAATGGAGGGAGTACCCACCCACACAGGGAAAGCCACAGTGGTCCTGCTGGGGCACAGGTCACGTGGACACCATGCCAGAGGGTCTCCACAGGAGGCCGCCATAGGCTTTGAGTTGTTATTTTCTAGCTTGAACATTTTGTAATGTTGACAGCACTCTGGGATAACTCACCAGTGGCTTTTCATTTCCCCGCCTGTCCGCCAGCTTTTCCTTCTTCTCGTGGTTCTTTCTGTGAGGACTCTGCACCCCCAGCCCTCTGACTTCCTCCCACCCTACCCGCCACTCAGGAGCAGCCAGGATCCCCTGAGGATGCCGGAGGGTCGGCTGTCCAGGGCTTCATGCCTGCCGCTGCCATTGGTGTAGGTGACATGATCTGAGGGAGGAGGCAGGCTGTGAAGTGTGTCCAGCCCTGAGAGGGGATAGACCCTCCCCGGGAGCCCAGAGCGCAGAGACCAGACCTCACAGGCAGGCTGAGGGTGAGGCCTGGCCCAAAGCTCCTGCCTTCTGACCCCCCGGGGGGCCTCGGCTCAGTGGAGGTGGGGAACATGCCTTGAGCTTCCTGGGGAGGGGTCCAGGCAGGAGCTGGAAACATGTCTGGGGCAGCCCACAGCCTCCCCCACAGGTGCTTCCATTCCTCACTGAGAAATCCTGCAGGGTCCCGCTGGGGCTGGGAGCGGGGTCACAGGTCAGGGGTGTGGAGCTGGAATTGCTCCTGGGGCAGCACATTTTTCTTCTCTGAAAACTTATCTTAGCAGAGAGACCACGAAACAATCGCACTCTTTCCGGGCCTCTGTCGTCCCCAGACGGCCAGCCCGTCTCCTTGGCGGGGGCTCCGAGGGGGCCGGGAAGGCGAAATTTGTAAAATGTCTGTAGGAGGGGGAAGAAAGGCGCTTTGTGTGGGGCTGGGGCCCTGGCCATTGGTCAGCTCTGAGGCCCCCAGCCGCTCCCAGAATGCTCCCCCTTCCCGGGGAGGGCGCGCCTGCCAGCTGAGGCCAGCCCCAGTGGTCCCTGCAGCCCCCTGAAGCCCTGTGCTCCCTGCATCCGGTCCCTAGGCCACCCAGCCTCGGAGGGCACGGGCCAGGCTGAGTGACCTCCCCTGGCCTCAGCATGTTTCTCTACTGGAGGAAGCGGGGCACTTACGAGCTGGAGGCCCTGCCCGGCGACCTGGCCGAGCTGGAGGTGGGGGACAGTGGAGCGTTTCTCGTGGAGCTCCACCCTGGACATCATCGAGGACCTAGTGGGTAGGTGTGAGCCCACCTCCCGGGAGGACTCTCAGCAGGCTCCGGCACCGGGCTTGCCCGGCCAGGGCCTGCAGCCCACTCAGCCACACATGCTGCTGACGATCACTCTCCACAGTGGTGTGGGGGCCACACCCACTCCCAAGAGCCGCCACTGGTTGCAAGGAGAGGGGCCTGGAAATTAGGACCCTGGGGCCAGAGGGCAGGCAAGCAGCTGTGGAGGCTGTCCTTCCTCCAGGGCTGGCCTGGCTGGGCAGCCTGGACCCTGCACTGGGCTTCAGGCCTGGCCTCTGTCTCTGCTCTCCTCCCACCCTGAAGATCAGGCCACGGCGTTTCTCAGGGCTGGGTAGTGGGATGAGATGTTCTGGAACATTCATGTTCTAGGGCCCAGGCATGGGTCATTTCACCTTTTGTCCCCATTTTACAGATGAGGAAACAGAGGCACAGGGAGGTTAAGCCCCTGCTGTCAGGGACGCTGAGCCCCTCGGCCTGTGTTAGAGGAGTGGGGTGTCGGGCTGCTTCCTGGGGGATGAGAGGTTGGGGAGCTTGTGATTGGGGGTAATGATGCCTCGGGGGTCGTGGGGGCTGAGAGCACTAATGGGGATGGCACACAGGGGACTTCACACAGCGGTGGCAGAGGCAGGGCTCAGCTCAGCTGATTGGACTGTGGGCTGGGGACCTGGCTCTGTCAGGGTGCTTTACTGCAGTGACAGTAACTTGAGTTCCGTTCGAAGAAGCTACCAGAGCGCTGATCTCTGGTCTCCCAGCACTGTGGAACTGTCTGGGCAGGGCCTGGGCCTTGGTTCTCTTCTCTGTTAGCCTCATCCTCAGGCCCAGGCGCTGCCTCCCCCAGCCCAGGAAGCATGAGTCTCCCCAGCCTGTCATGGTCCTTCCCTGAGCCGACCCCTGAGGCCAGAGGCAGGGAGGGTGATGATTCAGCCTGGGGTCCACCTTGGGAGGCAGGAGGGAGCCAGGAGACCACACAGGGACGGGTTCTGAAAAGGGAAGTGCTGCTCCCAATGCCAGGTGGGCATGAAGGCCACGTGTTCCTGCCTGTGACCAGCCCCCAGGCTGTGGGGGAGGGGAGTGTGGCTGCTTGGAGAGGAGAGACAGGTACAGTAACCCCCCCAGGGCTCCAGCAGCTCAAGACACCTTCAGGGTGTGTGCCGGAGGCAGGGGAGGGCAGGAAGTGAGAGGCGTGGCCCAGCTGGCCAGTGGTGGAGGCAGTGGGGATCTGGAGGCAGCACAGGATGTGGCGGGGGCGGGGGGTGGAGGAGCATGGCGGCAGGGGTTGGGGGAGCAAAGGTCCCCTCCACCCTCGGCCGGGCACTGTCGTGGAGTTGGAGGGTGGGATGGGGGGCAGGCTGCTCTATTCACCTGGCAGCTTCCTGCCTACCTGAGGCAGGTATGGTGCTCCAGGACCCAACAGGGCCAGACTTGCTCCAGGTCGTTTAGCCGCCCCAGCCCGAAGCCATCAGGGCCAGCCACTGGGCGCTGTGTCCCACCCCTCACCCCGACTCAGACTGGGCTCCCCTAGGCAGAAGGGGTGAAGCGGGGCTGCTCCCGGTCAGCAGAGGCAGGCCCTCCCTGCCCTCTCTTAGTTCTCTACATCTCTGTCATCCTGGTCCCTCCCCCGGGACACCCTCATGGCTCAGATGCAGGAGTCACGTCTATCAAGCCGCCTGTCGCTCCTGCCTCAGGGACAGGCGGCTCCTGCTTCTGGGGTTTCACAGCTCTGGGGCCCCTTGTCACGCTCACCACACAGCTAATGTAGAGAGGGCTTACCCAGTGCCAAGCACTTTTTCTTTTTCTTTTTTTTTTTGAGACGGAGTCTCATTCTATCACCCGGGCTGGAGAGCAGTGGCATAGACTCGGATCACTGCAACCGCTGCCTCCTGGGTTCAAGCGATTCCCCTGCCTCAGCCTCCCGAGCAGCTGGGATTGCAGGCACCCGCCACCACGCCCAGCTAATTTTTTTTTGTATTTTTAGTAGAGGCGGGGTTTCACTATGTTGTTCAGGCTGGTCTTGAACTCCTGACCTCGTGATCCACCTGCATCGACCTCCCAAAGTGCTGGGATTACAGACGAGAGCCACCGCGCCTGGCAAGTGCTCATTTTTTTTTTCTTTTGAGATGGAGTTTTGTTCTTGTTGCCCAGGCTGGAGTGCAGTGGCATGACCTTGGCTCACTGCAACCTCTGCCTCCCAGGTTTAAGCGATTCTCCTACCTCAGCTTTCTTAGTAGCTGGGACTACAGGTGCACACCACCATGCCCCAGTAATTTTTGTATTATTAGTAGAGACAGGGTTTCACCATATTGGCCAGACTGGTCTTGACCTCCTGACCACATTATCTGCCCACCTCGGCCTCCCAAAGTTCTGGGATTACAGGTGTGAGCCACCACACCCAGCCGATTTTTCTCTTTAAAACAAGGTAGGCTGGGTGCGGTGGCTCATGCCTGTAATCCTGCACTGTGGGAGGCTGAGGTGGGTGGATCACCTAAGGTCAGGAGTTTGAGGCCAGTCTGGCCAATATGGTGAAACCCTGTCTCTACTAAAAAATACAAAAAATTAGCTGGGCATGGTGGCAGGCACCTGTAATCCCACCTACTCAGGAGGTTGAGGCAGGAGAATCACTTGAACCCAGGAGGCAGAGGTTACAGTAAGCTGAGATCGCACCATTGTACTCCATCTGAGTGACAAGAGCAAAACTCCATCTGGAAGAAAAGAAAAAAAGACAAGGTTGTCTCTCTGTTACCCAGGCTGGAGGGCAGTGGTGAGATCACAGTGGTGACATCACTGCATTCGACCTCAGGCAGCGCTCCTGCCTCGGCCTCCCAAGTAGCTGGGACTGCAGGTGCACACCACATGGCCTGCTGATTTTTAAATTTTTTTGTAGAGATGGGGTCTCTCTATGTTGCCCAGGCTGGTCTTGAACTTCTGGGCTCAAGCTCGTTAAAACTGGGCTCTTGGAATATCCATGTCCACTCTGAGTCAAGACCATTCTTGGAATCCCCTTTATCCTGGTGAGGTGTGGCGAGGCCTCTGAGGTCCTGAGTGTTGACACTCAGATACACCATGCACGCCTTCAGCCTGAGCACCTGAACTCAGACCTGCTCACCCACGTGTGCCTGCCACAGCTCTCCCCCGGGACTGGCAGAGAGCCCCGGGGGCTGCACCCAGCGGCTGGGTCACAGCACGTGAGCAGGTCTCAACGCGTGAGCCGAGGCGGCCGGGTGGGTGAGCCTGCGCACACAGCTGTCTGTGTGAGCTCTGTCCTCTGCACTAGCCAGACCCTGGCCGGGGCCCACGCAGGGTGGGCCAATGCTAGCCCAGGCTGTGATGGGGGCGGACTGGCACTTGGAGCGTGACTGTCAAGAATGGGGATCTCATGGCCATTTCTGCAGCCCCCGCTTCCGTTCCGCCCTTGGTATCTCGGCTCCTCTGAGGAACCTCTAGAAGAAGCCCACGGTGGGCAGATGGGCAGGCGCCCACAGCAGCCTCAGCCGGAGGACGTGGCCAGCTGGCCCCAGGCCTGTGTGCAGAGCTGTGTGGACAGTTTCTCCGGGCCCAGGAAGGAATCCTGAATGTGTCCTCCACCCTTCGTACTGAACTCGAGCGGCGTGGGTGGGTAGCGTGATGTTTAGCACTCTGGTCCCCCGGGGACTGCGCCAGCAGTGGTTCTGGGCTGTAGGCAGAAGCAGTGTCCAGGTCATGGTCCACTCTCCTCCCTGCGGCCAGGTCCCCCGCTTCACTGTCCTGCCCCAAGGTGCCCCATGGCACTTTGGGAAGGGATCAGAAACACATTTCCTTCCCAGGCCCCTGTGATGCTCCAACCAGTGTCCTGCATAGGGAGTGGCAGATGTCCTGGGACCAGCAGCATTTACCCAGGACATGCCCCTCTGGCTTTTGGCCAGGTTTGGGACAAATCTTGCCCTTTGTCAGGCTGCTGCAGCAAAGAAGTCCAGCCCCAGAATGGCCTGCAGCAGCTGCCCAGGCATGGACAGGCGCCCAGGAGGGTGGGGCTCACGTGGGAGGGGGCATTCAAGGCCACAGCTGCTTCCTGAGAGGGGCAGCCTTTGCATGGCCCGGCCTTCGGTTGGGAGGTGGTGGGCAGGGAGGGCCTGTTTTCTCGAGACAGGGGTTCTTTGGAGTGGAGTTTCCAGAGGTGAGGGGATACCCTGGAGATGAAAACGAGGTGGTTTCCCGTGCACTTGTGTCAGCCAGGGGCCAGTGGAGAAAGGGTCCCCTGGCTGACACAAGTGCACAGGAAACCACCTTGTTTTCATCTCCATGACACTCATGTCGTGATGGGGGGGACCAAATTCATGTTCTGCAAACACCTAATTGGGTCAGACACCATGGGTGCACTGTAGCCTGGCAGTCAGGAGCACAGGCTTGGAGGGTACAGACGTAGGTGCCAGCTGCAGCCTCATTAGTCTCATTACTTGTGTGACCTTGGGCAAATCTCTCACCCTCCAAGCCTCAGTTTTCTCCTCCGTAAAATGGGGACAATGAAAAGCTGGGTGCGGTGGCTCACACCTCTAATCCCAGCACTTTGAGAAGCCGAGTCGGGCAGATCACGAGGTCAGGAGTTTGAGACCAGTCTGGCCAATATAGTGAAACCCTGTTTGTACCAAAAATACAAAAGTTAGCCGGCCATGGTGGCCCATGCCCGTAGTCCTAGTTACTTGGGAGGCTGAAGCAGGAGAATCGCTTGAACCTGGGAGGTGGAGGTTGCAGTGAGCTGAGATCGCCCCACTGCACTCCAGCTTGGACAACAGAGTGAGACTTCATCTCAAAAAAAAGGGAGGGACAGTGATCATTCCTCTGCCCAGAGTTAGATGGTGAAACGAGACCATCATAGAGTTCCCAGCAGGTATTTGGCAAGTGAGAGCTGTGGTTATTATGTGTGGTTCCTGAAGCCATCTGATGGGGAAGACAGATCGGTGTTGGTTCAAAGGCCCAAGACAGTGGGAATCCAGCAGGGAGACGTTCACCTGGAACTGGGATATGTGGCCGTAGGGAGGCCTTCCTGAAGGCAGCAGCCTTCAACTTGGGCCCTGAAGAATGGGTAGGACGGCAGCAGACAGCGATGGGAGGATCCTGGGAGAGGGCAAAGCAACAGAAGCAAGAAGGGCTGGGCTGGGATCCGAAGTGCAGTGTGTCCAGTGAGTAGCAGAGCGAGGGGGCCTGGGAGGTGGGACAGGGAGTGGCGGGGACTGTGAAGCTGGAAGCATTTGTGCTGCTGATCTGAGGCAGACACAACTCGGGGAGCTGGAGCCGTCCAGAACATGGGTCCGGAGCTGCCAGGCTCCTCTGGTTTGTCAAGAGAAGCCAGAAATATGGATTTTTATGTGAAATCTCCTGACTTTTCAAAGTTGGCAACCAATTTAAATTCTTTCGAAACCCTGTGCTCAGCCAAACAAAACATGTCTGCCGGCTGTTCTGCCCGCGCCCCGAGGGCCGATTCTGGTAGAGATCGTGTTCAGGACGAGGCTAAAGTGGCCTCCTGCGACTGAGACAGGGTGGGGGGGACCGGGCGAAGTGGGCTCCTCTGCCTGGCCAAGGGCCCCGGCTCTCCCGGGGGATGGTGGGAACGGGGGAGCCAGGAGCTGCCGCAGACCAGGAGAGGCAGTGTCTGGCAGGCAGCGGGGCGAGTTCAGGGTTCCAGGTCCGCCTAGGGACAGGGCGAGTTTAGGGTTTCAGGTCTGCCTTGAGTCGGAGTTCACAGTTCCAGGTCTGGCTAGGGATGGGGGAGTTCAGCGTTCCAGGTGTGCCGGAAGCGGGGGGATTAATGGTTTCAGGTCTGCCTAGGGGAAGGGGACTTTAAGATTCCAGGTCTGCCTGGAGCGGGGAGGTTCAGGGTTCCAGGTCTGCTTAGGGGACGGGGGAGTTCAGGGTTTCAGGTCTGCCTTGAGTCAGGAGTTCACAGTTCCAGGTCTGGCTAGGGATGGGGGAGTTCAGCGTTCCAGGTGTGCCTGAAGTGGGGAATTAATGGTTTCAGGTCTGCCTAGGGGAGGGGACTTTAAGATTCCAGGTCTGCCTGGAGGGGGAGGTTCAGGGTTCCAGGTCTGCTTAGGGGACAGGGGAGTTCAGGGTTTCAGGTCTGCCTGGAGGGGGAGGTTTAGGGTTCCAGGTCTGCCTAGGGTCGGGCTGAGGTGGAGGAGCGGACACCGCTCAGGCTGTTCCACATAAGAGGGCAGGGCTCTCAAGGGAAGCCAAGGGCGGGCAGTCTCAGCAGCCCCCTGGAGCTGTCCACTCTCACAAAGCCACCTTCTCCTGACCTCTCTGCTCTGGGGTGATCTCCACTGAGTGGCTGCTCCCCCTGTTGCTGCTCCCCAACAATCTTGGGGCATCGTACCCATTTGGACTGACTCTCAGTGGACTCAAGGCTGCAGGACTCAGTAAAAGTCCTGCCTATGGGCTCCTATCGGGAAGGGAATCAGAACTCTGTTTTCTTCCCAGGCCTGCCTCAATCCATAGTCTCAGGAGAGCAAATCTGATTGGCTGAGCTAGGCTATGTAGATGGCCCAACAACTATAATCTCAGCACTTTAGGAGGCCAAGGCAGGAGGATTCCTTGAGGCCAGGAGTTTGAGACCAGCCTGGGCAACATACTGAGACCCCGCATTGCTATAAAAAAAAATTAAAAAGTTAGCCAGGTATGGTGGCGCACACCTGTGGTCCCAGCTACTCGGTAGGCTGAAATGGGAGGATCACTTGAGCCCAGGAGGTCGAGGCTGCAGTAAGCCATGATCACAACACTGCACTCCAGCTGGGGTGACAGAGCAAGACCCTGTCTCGAAAGATAAATTTTAAATTAAATTAAGTTAAACCCAACGATGTCCAAGGTATGATATCACCTGATTGACTATGTCCTTCTTACCAGCCACCCTTTCTTCAAAGGCTTTAGGTGGGGCTGATGACCTGCAAGAGAGCTCATGACAGGACTATGGTGGGGGACTACTTGTCCTGAACCCCACCCTCAAGCCCCACAGGCCCCTCTCTGGGCCCTGAGAGCCACCAGGGTCCTGATGGATTTTTCTTCGTGTCTGCAGTCTCCAGGAGAGAAGAGCTCACCTGCGCAATGCAGGGAGTTGCAGCTTTAGAGCAGGGCACAGAGGGAGCCACCTCCTGGGGAGCTAGGACCAGCCGGTCCAGAGTGTGGAGTCTAGAAGGCAGGGTGAGCACCTGGAGCCTGCTGAGGCCGGGGGTCAGAGGCCAGAGAGTTCAGGCAGGTAGATCCCAGTGCTAGGAAGTCCCAGGCCAAGGACGAGGATTCCAGAACCCAAGTGGCATAGCGGCCACAGGGTAGTCAGGCCCAATGGTGGCTGTGACCTGAGCGGTCATGGTGGCATCTAGGGAGCTGGTGAGGCAGACCCAGTGGCAGAAGATGTGGCCTGGAGCCTTCAGAATATGGGGCTATAATCCAGAGGCCCTGGGGCAAAGGGTGTGAGAATCTGACCCCAGGCCCAGAGTTTTGAGAACACAGGGGCCTGGAAACTTTCGGGCAGACAGCAGATGTCCTGCTCAGCTGGAGAAGCCCCAGGCTGGGTGCATGGGAAACTCCCCCAAAGCTGGCTGAGGGCTCCAGGTCCCCGTGGAAACGCAGATGGCAGAGGACGGCCTGCTGGAGTCATGGCAGACAAGAGCCCGGGACCCCACTCCACCCTCAAGTCAGCTTCCTCCCAGCAGGCAGGGACCTCGCCAGTCCTTGCAGGGCCATATCCTCCCTCGGCTGCCTCTGCCTCCAGCTAGAGGCAGGACAGGCATCCTGGCCCCTGGATGGCTGAGAGCAGAGACTCCCAGAGGGGAATGAGCATTGTGTGGGGGTGGGGGTGGGCCGGCCTGAGGGTCCTGAGAGTTCCTGTGAGCTGCCTAGTGAGGAGGCCCAGGACCCCTGGCAGCTGCTTCCTGCTCAGCCTGGAAGCCCCGGGACTCCTGTGGCAGCCCCTCCGCAAGAGCGCCCACCCCAGGGCCGTGCAGATGTGCTGCCCCCAAAAGAGCCACCCTGCCCCCCAGCACCCAGCTTAGAGCTTGGCTCATTGGGGCCCTCAGGGGATCCTCAGCGTGTTTACATCCAGAGAGCTCAGGAGACCTGGGACCCATGCTGTTTCCCTGTGCCAGGAGTCCTTGGGGCAGGGACCAGTTTCTGGTCACCTGTGGTCCCAGAGCCCAGCCCATATAAGGAGTCCATGCAGGAGGGCTCCAGCTGAGACGCCTTCTGGTGAAGGGATAAGGGAAGCCCTCCCTTAGCCTTTGGGAGAGTGACCCCGCTCCACTGGAAGCCGCGTCTTTTTATTTTTTTGAGACAGCCAGGCTGGAGTGCATGGCGTGATCTCGGCTCACTGCGACCTCCGCCTCCTGAGTTCAAGCAATTCTCTTGCCTCAGCCTCCGGAGTAGCTGGGACTACACCACCTAATTTTTGTATTTTTAGTAGAGACGGGGTTTCACCATGTTGGTCAGGATGGTCTTGAACTCCTGATGTGATCCGCTGGCCTCGGCCTCCCAAAGTGCTGGGATTACAGGCGTGAGCCACCACGCCTGGCCGGAAGCTGCATGTTCTATACCCGGGTCTTGTGGGCCCGGTGCCTCCTGGCGCCAGTGTGCAGCGTGGGCTGGGGGTCCAGAGACAGGATCAGGAGCACTGAGTCCCCGTGGACTCTTGGCCACCTCTCCTAGGCTGTTTCTGTAGTGCAGAGGGTTTGGTATCGCCTAATTCTATTTACATAAAGTACAGGACCGGGCAAACAAATCGATGTGTTGGAAGTCAGGGCGGCGGTGCCCTTGGGGGGACCGGTTGGCACAAGGGAGGTTGCGGGGCTGGGTGGGGAGCTCTGCAGTCTGGGCGCAGGTTATTTCGTGAAAGTTCCCTGAAAATGTATTGAGCTGTGCTCACAGGACAGGTGCACTTCTCTGTCCGCGTTTGGACTTCAACAAAGTTTAAAACTCTGAACCAACAGAGGAGAGGCAGCAAGAGCAGTGGCAGGCCAGTCCCGCCGGTGACAGCCCCACCCTGCGCGGGGCAGCCTCCGTGTTGCCATGGAAACTGACCTCGGAGACCGCGATTCTGGGCGGGGGTGGGGGCTTTGCGGGGGTCCCGGGCTGCATTCCTGCCGACGGGCAACCTCCGCGTGGATGGCACCCTCCAGGCCAGAGCCGTACTGGCTTCCTGAGCCGCCCTGGTGCCCGCCCCGCGGGAGGTGGAGGCCGCCTCCGGACTGCAGCGCGGAGGGGCCGGGGAGCCGGGACGAGAAGGGTGATGCCTTCGGCGCCGAGGCCCGGCCGCGCTCCCGCCCCCGAGGCGGGGCCGCCGCGGATCCTCCCCGCCCACCTGCCCCGCCCGCCTCCCGCGCGAGGGTCCGGCAGCCGCGGCGCTGCGGCCTCCCAGTCCCCGTCGTCCCCGGCGCCCCGCCCGCCGCCCGCCCCCAGCGCGGCCCGGCGCCTGCTCCATGGGTGAGTGCGGGCGGGCGTCCTGCCGGGCGCGCGGCGGGGGTCTGGGGGTCGGGTCGGCTCCTAACCTCCTCCGGGAGGGCCTGCTCCAGGCAAGGGGGTGGGCGCCGACCGGGCTCCGGGCGGGTACCCAAACTCGGCCCCCAAGTCGGGGCCTGCCTCGGCAGCACCCCGCTTCTCCCCGTCTCCCCCCGCCTCTCGCTGGCTGGGCCGCTCTGCCCCCACCGCGGTGCACTCCAGCCCCCAGGAAGAGGCAGATTGGAGGGGGCCAAATTCAGGGTCAAAGATGAGTCTCGGGGAACGGGGGTCGCCCCAGAACGTTGGGGGCTCCTCTGTCTCTAAAGGGAGCGATGCAGGGCGCAGGGTTAGCAGGAATCTGGGACCCTGGAGTCTCTACCCCCAGCAGCCCTGCCGAGACCCCTTGGGAAGTCTGGGGCCCCAAAAGGTCACTGAGCACTCCCGCACTTATCCCCCAGACTGGAGGGACGAGAAGAGAGCAGCTTATTTCCAAAGATGTTTTCTCCCTGTGGAATCTGGATAATTTCCCTGGGGAACTGCAGGAGAAAAGGGCTCTGCAAACAGATTCCCGTGCAGATAAGTTGGCATTTAAGAGAGAAAGGGACGTTGACCTCCTTTGAAGGGAGGACTGAGGAGATTGCCCCACCCTCCTCTGGTCGGGAGGCCACTGGGGCCCAGGGGGGAGCCTGGGTGCCCCGCTGACTGATGCCCTCTGCTCCTCCCCTGCAGACGACCAGAGCCCAGCGGAAGAGAAGGGACTTCGCTGTCAGAACCCCGCCTGCATGGACAAGGGGCCGGCAGCCAAGGTAGGAAGGCTGGAGAGCCTGGGACACTTGGGGGCAGAGGGGCCAGGGCTCTAACTGCCCTCTCTCTCCCAGCACCAGCTCTCCACAGATCCTGGCATGGGTGCGGCTGGCTGGGCCACAGTGTCCTCTGGGTTCAAGGGTAGGTGGGACCACAGTGTGTTCGGTTTAGGAGGCAGAGGGCCTTGCCCCGGCTCAGGAACAGTGGAGTCAGGGGACTTCTACAAGAACAGGGGTGTGGGGGGTGCCCTAAAGTCCTTTGCTGCACTGTGGTCCTTGCAACCATTCTGAGGTGACAGGAGCTGTAGCCCCATGTCACAGATGAGGAAGCTGAGGCTCAGCCAGGGGGAAGTGGTCTCCCACGGTGCTGGTATAGTGCCCAGCTGGCACCCTTCCTGTGGTACTCGGCCACTCTTCAGGCCTGGGCATGGGTCTGAGGTGCTTTGGCACTTGGTGAGTGTGACCAAGGTCCTGGGGATGACAAAATGAGGAAGGGGCCCTGGAGTGCCAGGGCTCAGGAGCTGGGAGTGGGGCAAAGTATAAATCAGGGAGAAAGGGAGCAGGAAGGATAGCAGTACTGCCTGGGCGCTTCTGCCTGTGATGTGCTGGGCTCGGTGCCACCTGCTTTCTGTGCCATATGCACTGCCTGTGGCAGCTCTGCAGGGAAGGTATCATTACCCTGTTTTCCAGATGAAGATACCAAGGTTCAGAGAGGTCCGGTGATTTGGCCAAGGCTCCACAGCTCATGAGAGGTGGAGCCGGAGTTTGTAGCCAGGCTTGGCCCCTCCCAGCAACCATTTACATGACAGTAGTAATAACTGCGCAATCGGCCCAGGCACTGGGACTCACTGATTCCCCCCTCTGGCTTTCTGAGATGGTCCTGTCCTTATTCCCACCTACAGATGGGGAAACTGAGGCTCAGCGAGGTGAAGTGGCTCGCTCAGGGACAGACTGCTAGGAAGTGGGAGAGCTGGGATTTGAACCCAGTACCCAGGTCTGCGTCATACCAGGGCCCGTTTTCCCTTCCACTGTGTGTCTCAGTGCTGCCAGCTGCAGGAAATGTGAAATGCCACCCCCCATCCCCCTGCTCCCCCTCCCCCCACTCCACCCAGACACACACACACACATTCTGCACAGGAGGACTGCAGTGAGGGAACAAGCAGAACTGCTGTGGGGGCGGGGCGGGGAGGGGCGGCCTCTAGTTGCCGTGGTCACCAGGCAGGGGGCGGTGTGATGTCAGATACAACCTGCTGGCACGGATGGTGCCTGGCATCGGGCTCTGGCGTTGGCTGGTTGCCTCTTTCCCAGATGGGGGCTCCTGGCAACAAATTGGCCTCAGCTCCCCCGCAATATGCATCCTGCCAGAGGCCTGCAGAGGCCTGAGGCTTTTGCCTGACCTGCAGGGGTGGCTGGGGCACCAAGGCACACTGTTCTAGCCCCCTCCTCTGGACAGCTGCTCCCAGGGCAGGCCCCCAAGCTGCTCAGGCAGGGGCAGGGATGGGAGGGTCCAGCCTGCGTAGAGGTGAGGCTTGGGAGAAGAGAGCTGATCTCAGAGTGGGTGTGGTCCCTCTACAGCCTCCAGACCGCACCTCCAGCCCTGGCCTGCCTGGAACTCAGCACAGCTGACATTAGTATCAGCTGATGAGGGTCACCCAGCCTGGACTGGGAGAGTCTGGGCCCTGTCACCACTAGGATGCCCTTTCGGACAAATGGCATAAACTCATTGTAGGGGCAGAAATGCCTGAATGATCAGAGGCAGAGAGGGCCAGTCAGGGAGGGCATCCTGGAGGAGGGGGGCCTTTAATGGATGTGAAAACATGGATAGGCAGAACAGAGGCAAGGGCAGTCCAGGAAGGGAGAAGCAGTGGTGGAGAGGAGGTGAGGGACACTCAGATTTGGTGATAGTGTCCAAAGAATAACATTGTTGCTGATGATAGTAATAACCACTACTTGCTAGGCGTGGGTGCTGGCACCTTCAGTCCCAGTACTTTGGGAGGCTGAGGCAGGAGGATTGCTTGAGCCCAGAAGTTTGAGAGCAGCCTGGGCAACATAGGGAGACCTCTGTCTACTAAAATTAAAAAAAAAAAAAGGGCCAGGTGTGGTGGTGGGACCCTGTAGTTCCAGCTACTGGGGAGGGTGAGGTGAGAGGATTGTTTGAGCCTGGGACATCGAGGCTGCAGTGAGCCATGATTGTGCCACTGCACTCAAGCCTGGGCAGCAGAGAGAGACCCTGTCTCAGAAATAAGAATACCAGGCTGGGCGTGGTGGCTCACGCCTGTAATCCCAGCACTTTGGGAGGCTGAGGCAGGTGGATCACTTGAGGTCAGAAGTCTGAGACCAGTCTGGCCAACATGGTGAAACCCCCTCTCTACCAAAAATATAAAAAATAATGAGCCGAGCGTGGTGGCACACACCTGTAATCCCAGCTACTCGGGAGGCTGAGGCCGGAGAATCCTTGAACCTGGGAGGCAGAGGTTGCAGTGAGCTGAGATGGTGCTATTGCACTCCAGCCTGGGCGACAGAGCAAGATTCTCTCTCAAAAAATAATAACAATTATTGCTGACCAAACATGTTTACATGCCAGGTGGGGTGTTAGGCTCAGTGAAGCCTCGTGAGACACTCAGAAGAAGAGTGTTATTCTTATGACCACGTGACTTGTAAGGAAATGGAGGCCCAGAGAGGTAGAGGAACCTGCCCACATCACACAGCATGATTGTTAGAGCCTGGCCTGAGTGAGGCTCGTCTGATCAAGAGCCCCGTTCTTACTCTCCAGGATGTGACCAGCATTTTGAAGGAGAGGACTTCATGTATTCATTTACCAGACCAGCTGTGAGCATCTGTCGGTGCCAGGCCCAGTTCTAGGCCCAGGAGATCTCCAGGGAACAAAGGGGATGCCCTCCTGGAGGTGACATTCTGGCTGTGCTGGGAGGAGGGAAGGGAAGTGACCCTAGTTGGCCAGACTTCCCCCCAAGCTGTCCTGGCGAAGGAGCGATTTCAGGCAGGGCTGGACCCTAGCTTCTCGGCCCACCCTTGATGTTCTGTTTGAAGCTCTCCTGGGCACTGGAGCTTCTGAGATGAATTTGCCATCTGTCCCCTATCTCCTGCCCCTGGAGTTCCCACTGGGGGGGAGGGCTAACCAGGATGGACTTCCTGGAGGAGGCAGCTGGAGTCCTGAAGATTAAAGAGGTACTGAGATGGAGGAAAGCTGAGTGAGCAGGGGAGGAACATGGGGGCTGTAAGGGGCAAGCGAGGCCAGCAGTCACAGGGAGGAGGGGGAGGCAGGCTGGACTAGGAGCACCTGCATGTCCAGGTGAGGGGTCTGGACTGTGTGTCATGGAGACCCCAGGAGAGAAATGGCCTCTCCCAGGATGAAGCTATGTAGAGCAGTCCACACCTCTGAGCTCCAGGATCAAACCTACTCTTTTCCAGCTGTGCAACCCTGGGGAAGTCACCATACTTCTCTGACCCCTAGGTTCCTTATCTGGAAAATAATCCTGCAGTGAGGATGAAGAGAGGCCCATATACAACGTGCTTAGCATAGAGCCCAGCACATCGTAGGTGTGCCGGGTGTCCTGGGAGTGGGGGGTAACAAAGACACCTCTAGACTTTGGGTGTGGCCTCCATACCTGCCCTGGGATCCGAGACCTCCCCAGGCTCCATCGCAGCCACAGCTTCTTGCACACAGGGGGAGCTGAGAGTGTGGGGAGATGGGGGAAGGCAGGGGAGATCCAGGCAGGGTGATGGTGTTGTGGGTTCCCCCGCCCTCCTTCAAGGTGGCCACGGGACAGTGTGTGAACTCCCCAGCTCCCTACTGGGCTCACTGGACACTCTGCTCCAGGTCTAGTCAGGGCGCCTGAGGTCACAAGGAGGTGTGGAGGAGGACACTTGTGGCCCTGGGCCACAGAGGACACTGGGCCACCACATGTGAGGGTATTTATCATGGAGGAGGTAGTGATTCCAGCAGCCACCACTGATCAGCACGTGCTGTGCGCCAGGCCCTGCCTTAGCACCTGGCACAGGAACCTCATCTGGCCATCTCTCCCTCTGCAGTGGGCGTTGCCCCATCTGTGTTTCCTAGAGAGGACCCTGCAGATTGGCGAGGTTAAATTATTTGGCAAGCAAGGCAAGACCAGGACTCACACCAGGCCTGCCTGTCCTCAGAGCCTCCCATTTCTACCCAGCTCTCAGGAGGAAAGCTGTGAATTTTTCTGCACAGCTCCCAAGCACCTTGACAGGGAGGTGGGGTTCGGCACAGTACAGGAAACTTTCCAGCAGCTGGAGCTATCCCCGAAGTAGAGGTAGTGAGCACTCCACCACTAGACATATGCAAGCAGAGACAGAAAGGGAAGCGTAGAGGGGATTGCAGTGTGGAGTGGAGGTTGGACGGGAGGATCTCAGAGTTCCCTTGTAGCTTAACAATGGCCTGTGAGGTGGCAGAGATGAGTCAGGGTGTGCGTGTGTGGAGGGAGGAGTGGTGAGATGAAGGCCAGGGAGAGGAAGGGGTGGACCTGAGGTCCCCATGGAGAAGGAACAGGCAGGATGTGAATAACGGGAGAGGGAATCACCTATTCTCCTGGGCAATGCTTTGCGGGTGAACAGTGCAGAGCAGGATGTCCTGGGGAATGGCCAGCCAGGTTTGGGCCATCCCTGGAGGTGACTGGTCCCTGGAGAGAGGTGGTGGGGCTGTCTGCGGCCGAAGAAAGGGGCAGAGCTAGGGAAACAATGCAAGGGGACTCCTGGGTTTTGGCTAAGTAATTTTGGGGGGAGCAGGTGAAGACATGGGGCCCCTGGCCCAGCCAGGAGCTGCCCTAGGATAGGCCTGGCCCCAAGGGTGGGGTGGGGCAGTCTGGAAGTTTTGGCCTGGGAAGGGGTGGGGGGAAGGCGGTGTAGAAAGCTTCAAAGTTCGGAACAGGCTGGTGGACCTGAACCCTGCCTTCTCAAGTGGGCCCCCTGTATCCATACCCCTCCCAGTCCTGAGCCCAGAGTTATTCTAAACTCCCGCTGCTGGGAGAGGGGGAACTGGGAACCACTAAACGGCCGAATGGCACCCTTTTCCGCCATGCCACCTGGACCAGAAATAAAGGGGGGGGGCGGAGAAAGAGGGGCTGTTTCTGGGGCACCGCGGAGGCCATAGATCCGAATCCAGCTTTTTGTAATGGAGCGGAAGCGAGCTGGCTCCGGGCGATTTTGGGGCGGGCTCGGCCTGCGGGTCCCTTTGCCTGGTCCCCTTGGGCTATTCTGTCTCCGGGAGGCTTCCTGTCGCGGGCCCTGGTCTCCCCCCCCACCCCTCTTCCGGGATGGGCGAGCCCCGTCTTCAAGCCCAGGTTAATGACCAGGGACTTTGAACTTTTTGGAGATCTGCAAAGGGCTGGCCCTTCGGGGACAGTGACGCTCCCACCCCCTCCCCTGAGCCCGGATCCTGGATTACCCCAAGCAACGGCCCGGCCTCCAGTCACCTCCCTTGGTCCGGCGCAGCGCCCTTCCTGGGACCCCTCCTCTCCCCAGTCCCAGCCGGGCGGCGCCGTTGGTACATCCCGGCCCGTCCAGGTGGTAGCGCCCGCGCGGCTACCGTAATTCCCTTACGTACCGCACCCCAGTCGGCGCGGAGTCGACTGAGCCGGTCCCGCGGCTCCCGTCCCCCTCTCCCAGCGCGCCCCATGAGGCTTTGGCAGTCTTGGCCTGAGCCTCAGACACAGGGAAGGAGACCCTGGTCCTGTTCCTAGGTGAGTCGCGGGGAAGTGGGAGCTGTGCTCCGGACGCGGGGTGGGTCTGGGCACCAGGACCCCCTAAACCGATGGACAGAACCTAGAGTCGAGGGTCCCACGTAGTGCCAGGACAGAGTGGGTACGGGGTCCTCACCAGCTATAGCTCCGTTTACTTGTAGGGGGGAATGGGTTCAAGCGCCCGTCCCCGCCCCTGCCCCAGTGTCTCTAGGGTGGGGCGGCTCAGAGATACGGCACTGAGGAGTCTATGGGACCCCGGTCCCCGTATGAAGGGTGTTGGCGGGCAGGGGGATCCTGGAGGGGCCTGGGCGCGCGGCGTGGCTGGGAGGCTCAGCCGACCCTGCCCCTTTGGTCAGTACCGGAGTCGGTCCCAGGAGGAAAAGCCCTCTCGAGGCCAGCAGGGGGCGCCAGAGGCTGCGCCTCGGGCAGTCTGCGCGGCCCTAGGCACCCGCTTGGGGGTCGGGTATTCGGGGGGCCCTTGAATCCGGGGAGCCTGGGAAATGGAGGCCAAGGGGGCCCCTAGAGATTCCTTAATAACTCCTCAGGTTGAGGGAGCTCAGAGGTATTTTATGATTCCCCTGCCCCTTGGCCAGGATCCCGGCACATACTAGGACCTGGCAGCCATCCCCATATACTGAATTCTAGAGAAGGGCCAGTGCCCTCTCAGCACAGCTGGGGAGATTGAGGCCCAGTGGGGGAAGGACAGGGGTACGTGGGCTCCAGACCAGGTCTTCTGAAGCCCAGGCAGGTGCCCTCTTCCCCGTCTCCCTACCAAGGAGCCTTCTAAGTGGTACCAGGGGAAGGGGTTGCTCCGAAGACACATGCTGGGGTTTGGGGCTGGGAACTGCAGGGGCCCGGCAGGAGGGGATGTTCACAGACTGCAGCCCCGCCCTCTCTCTCTAACTCTGGGTCCCAGCCTTGGGCAGCCCAGCCAGGACTGCTCTCTGGGGAGGAAGGGGCCTTCCTGGCTTCTAGGACCTGTACGGCGGGCCTGGCCTGGGGAGGGGTTTTCTGTGCCCCTGCCATCTGCCCAGCACAGGGCAGGGCCTTAGGTCAGGCGAGCCTCAGAACCCAAGGGGTGATGGGTGAGGCCTGGGCCTAGGGGAAAGGAGGGTGGGTGGGCCGGGTGGAGCGTAGAGAGCCTCCTGGCAGAGCTGCCCCACCCTTGCTGGCCTGCCCACGCATGCAGCCTCCACCCCGGATTTCCAGGGTGTTGCGTGGGGCCTTGCAACTAGCAGGTTCTCAGGGGAGCTTAGCCCTGGAGGGAACCCTGGCAAGGACATCCTCCAGCCAGACAGCCGGGACTCCTTGTTCCAGGCCCATCTGGTGTCGGCAGAGCCTGGAGTTGGCCCCAGACCGGTGTCCTCTCCTGGACAGGGAGGTCCCTCTCCCACCCAGACCAGGCTGGAGCCCCAGCTCATTGTGGGGCAGGGATGTCCGGGGGACCCCTTGGTTTCCCATCTGCTTTTCTGGGACTGGGGGAGGTGGTACTGAGGGAGAACAGCCAGTGGGGGGCTCCTGCCTGGGAGTCTCCATTATTCATCCGCCTCCACATCTGGTTTCTGGGTATCAGTTTCAACAAGCCGGCCCTGACTCACAAGCCTGGAGCTGGGGCTGGGCTGGGGAGGGGCCCTCTCCCCAGGGAGTCTGGGGCCAGGACTTCTTGGGCCTGCCCCTGAGCTGTTCCAGCTCCCTGCTGTGGAGAGGAGGTGGGAACTCAGGAGCCTGCATAGGCCCACCCCCCTGCCCTGCCTGGTACAGGGGTTGGTAGCTCCTTTCTAATCCACCCTCTTGCCCCTAAGGAGCAGTCCCCCACCCTGGCCGAGTACCCAGGCAGCAGCCTCACTCAGGGATGGCCAAGGCCCAGGCACTCAGGTGACCTCTGGTGATCCGGCCTGACCCAGCTGGCGGTCTCCACTTGATGCAATCTGGCTGCCCCACCCCTGTGGGCCCCCCACAAGCTGGCTTTGGAATCTGCCATGTCTTCAGGAAGGCAGTCTCCGAGGCCCTCTTGCCCAAACCAACATTCAGCTGTCTTCAGGTCCCACCCCTGCCTGGGCCTGAGACACTCATTTCCCCACGTAGCAGCTGGTGACTTTGGGGCAAGCTCGGTTGACACAGGCCTTAGTTTCTCTATCTGTTCAATGGGGGTAGTAACAGCATCTCCTCCTGAGAGTCTTTGAGAAGAGTGAATGGGATTCACTGCCCAGAACTCCTGGGACAGGCGAGGCACTTGGGAACGCTCAGTGAAATGCAGTTATCTGCCTCTGGGGCAGCACAGGGTAGAGGTCTGGGGCAAGACCACCCGATTTGAAGTAGGAACTCACCTGTCCAGGGCTGGCAGGCCCAAGGTCATGGATGCTAGGAAGAGGAAGAGACCTTTGGTCTGGCAGTGGGGGAAGGCTCTGTGGACCGTTGGCCACAGGAGGGGGATATCCTGGCCAAGCCCTTTCCTGTCCCCCATGTCCTTCTGTGGCATGAAGGCCCTTCTGCCTTCATCCGTTTGCTGACCTCATCTCCACCAAGCACACCTACTGTGCACCAGGACTGTTGCCCCCTGGCGGTGGTGACCCGGCCTAGAGCGGCAGGGACCTGGGCTGCTGTGCCAGGTGGGTCGCCAGGGTTTCCTAAGTGCGGAGGACACAGTGAGATCCAGATGGCCAAGGCTCTGGCCGCTGGAGAGGATAGTCTAGCAGGGAAGAATGATAATAAAAAAGCGAACAAAGAAATGAATTATAGGTAGTAAGAAACGCTAAGAAGGAAATAATTTAACATAAAGGAATTGAGAGTAAGAGTGGTTTACCTTGAAGGAGGAAAAGCACACCTTGGAGGTAACATTTAAGTTGGGGCTTGGTGCCAGCTGTTTGAAGATGGGGGTATGTGGAATTCCAGACAGAAGATACAGAGGTGAAGGCCCTGAGCTTGGTGAGCTGTAGAGAGAGAAGGCAGACTGACAAGTAGACCACTGTGCGGACCAGCTGGGAATTGAGGCGGGAGCCAGGCCGTGGTGGGATTTTATTCTGAGCAAGATGGGAAGATTTAGTTTTTAAAACTCTGTCTGTTGGCCGGGCATGGTGGCTCATGTCTATAACCTCAGCACTTTGGGAGGCCAAGGTGGGTGGATTGATTGAGGTCAGGAGTTTGTGACCAGCCTGGCTACCACGGCGAAACCCCGTCTCTACTAAAATACAAACATTAGCTGGGCATGGTGGCAGGTGCGTATAATCCCAGCTACTCAGGAGGCTGAGAATGGCTTGAACCTGGGAGGTGAATGTTGCGGCGAGCCAGGATCACTCTACTACATTCCAGCCTGGGCGACAGAGCAAGATTCTGTCTCAAAAAAAAAACAAAAAACAAAAAAAAAAAACTCTGAATCGGGCGTGGTGGCTCATGCCTGTAATCCCAGCACTTTGGGAGGCTGAGGTGGGCAGATCACCTGAGGTCAGGAGTTCAAGACCAGCCTGATCAACATGGAGAAACCCTGTTTCTACTAAAAATACAAAATTAGCTGGGCATGGTGGCACACGCCTGTAATCCCAGCTACTTGGGAGGCTGAGGCAGGAGAATCACTTGAACCCGGGAGGTGGAGGTTGTGGTGAGCTGAGATTGTGACATTGCACTCCAGCCTGGGCAACAATAAAGAAAAAAAAAAAAAAACCTCTGCCCTCTGCCTGTGGTGTAGACAGTGGGTGACGTGGACTTTGGGAGTGGAGAGAGCCCTGGAAGTCTCCCAGCCTCTGATAACTGCTGCTGCCCTCCCAAAGCCATCTCATGGACCCTGTTTCTCCATGGAACCAGGTGGAGGAGGAGCTGTTAGGGGTGGGTGGGCTGATGACAGACAGCACGACCACCCCACCCCCATGAGTGCTGAGGAGTGTCCCGAGGAGGCCATTCCAGAATCCCAGAGCTAGTCTGGGTTTCAGTCTTGCCCATGGACTTACGTCTCTTTTTTTTTTCACCTTGTTGTATCACAGTAAGTCACCACCAGCAGAGGACTTATCTCTCTTTATGTCACTTTATCCCCCATCCCGTGAATGGGGATAATAGTGCCTGCCCTGCCTTCCTGGGAATCAGTGTAAAAGCACTTTGACAGCCACGTAGTGGTGACCCCAGCGCTAAAGCCTAGGGGGTGGGGGTATGGTTTGCATCCTCTCAGGCTGTGCCGAGTGCCCCCTAGCGGTGGGGACCCAGCCTAGAGCCACAGGGCTCTGGGCTGCTGTGCCACGTGGGTTGCCAGGGTTTCCTGATGCCTACACCTCACCCAGCTCCCAGGGACTGCCCAGGACAACGTCTCAGAGCAGCCCGCCTTCTGCCCACGTCCCTTTCCAGAGGCCACTGGCCCTCAGCTCTTGGCCTCTGCCATACCTGGGTAGTGGGCAGTGGAGGGGTGTCCCCTGGGGCTTAGGCTCTCAGGCGAGGGTCTCCAAGATGATGGGAGGGACTGAGATGAGTGCCGGTTGTGAGGTTGGGGTGGGTGTGTGACTCGAGTAGAGAGGGGTATCCCCAGGACAAGATAGAGAGCCAGGGCCTAGGACCTTGAGGGAAATGTGTCCCGTCCTGGCCTCCCCCTTCTTGTGCCTGTATTCTAAGAGCTCCCTTGCTGGGAGGAAGAGGGGTCCCCTGGGCTGAAGCTCTGATGTGGGGGGTGGGGGTCTCCAGGAGAAAGGGAGGAGGGAAGGTGCCCTTCTGGCTGGGAGGAACCCTTGGTGTTGGCGCTGGGGGTGAGGTGGGGACCACAATAGAGTGGGCACCCCCAGGTCTGGGGGGGGTTGGGTGGCCCAGGGCAGGGGCTCTGCAGTCTCCACGTGAGGTGGGGGTGTCACCAGCATCCTCTGCCTCCAGCATTCAAGGAGCTCCCCAGGGGAGGGAGCAAGCTCTGAGGGGCTCTCTGAGCTGGGCATTGGCACTGGTGTTGAGGAGGCAGTCAGAGCAGAGAGGGACCCCGGGCCGTGCAGAGGTGGGGGTCCCCCGGGGCTGGGCGGAGGTGGAGGCGTGGGTCCCGGGGGTTTGGCAGAGGCGGGGGCATAGGGGTCCCCGGGGCCGGACAGAGGCGAGGGTGTGGGGGTTCCCGGGCGGGGAGGTGGGGGACCCCAGGGCTGGGCGGCGGGGGTCTGGGCGGGAGGGAGGTGTCCGCCTTCGTGAGGACTGGGGGCTGTTCCGGGCCCAGCCCTCCCTGGGGTCCCCGAGCTTGGCGGGGGCGGGCGCGGCCGCACAATGGCAGGAAGCGGGGCTCTGCGCTTTGTCCGGCGGGCGGCGCAGACTGCGGCTTCCTCCGGCCGCCATGGGGACGGGACCGGTGTCTCCGGGCGCCTAGCGGCCTCCAGGCCAGGCCCGGGGCTACCCTCCCGGGACTCGGAGCCCTCCTGGGCCGGGGGTCGTGCCCGAGACGGTGAAGGCCAGGTACGGGGCCGGGACGGGGTGGGGACGGGCTGGGTGCCTGGTTCCTGTCCGCAGCCGCCCAGCCCTGCGCGGGAGGCCGGGCAGGGGTGCGCATGACTGTGGGCCCCGTGACCCCCCAGCGAAGGAGGCGGCCCCTGGCAGATAAGCCCCCTACCTGGGTAGCTGCACCCTGGGGAGGGGGACCTGGGACTCCGGGGTGTGTCCCTGCCGGCCAAGATGTCCCCGCCAACCCTTGGCCCTTTGTGTCTGGGGCCAGCTCCGGACGCACCTGTGGGTCCCGGGCCCTGTGTAGGGCCGCCCCTCTCCCTTTCTTCCTCTGCCCTGGCCCTGCCCACAGCCTCCTTCTGCCCCCGAGGCCTCTGTTTCTGCTTCTGCCTCTGGCCCCAGCCTTTGTATGAGGGAGGAAGTCTGGCTCTCCGTCCCTATCCTCACAGGCGTCTGTTCCCCAAAGGGCCCCGCTCTGTTATTTGGGCTGCCTGGCGTTAGAGAGGGTGGGAGCTGGCTCTTCCCGTGAGTGGGCTCTCTCCTCTCTTGGGGTGAGACCTGGACCTTTGTGTCCCTCCCGCAGGACAGAGGCAGGACAGGGTGGGTAGGTAGCCAGGGAGGGCAATTGGGTCTGAGAGAAGGGGCTGGAGTGTGGCTTCAGAGGGGCCCATTTGGCTTTAGTGCTGGGGGAGTCCTGCCCCTGGAGGAGCTGGGGAGACTCTGGGGTTTGGGGGTGGGCGTGAGGGAGGATGGGGAGCAGAAACTTCACGAGGGGGCTCTGCCCATCCCCACCTTCCCAGTCGGGCTCATGGTTCTCCCTGGGGGTTTCCAGAACTTCATCCTCAAGCAGACGTGCTCGATAAAGCCGGGAGCCACCTGGTTCAGATCCTGGGCCTGAGCTTCACTGCGCCCCCAGTGCCCCTGAGTCTGGAGGCTGCTGAGAGGAGGGAAGCAGATGAGGTCAGGCAGGCCTCGCCACCAGCTCCCGCAGCAGCCTGAGGAGGCAAGCAGTCTTGGTGATGGTAGTGGCCACCCAGACCAGCACAGCAGGGAAACTGGTCTCCAGAGTCTTTCAAGGGATCCAGGGTGCGGTGCATCATAGGGCTCAGTCCATGTTTGTTGGATACTGACTCTTCTATATGGAGTGAATCAGGGTATAAAATCTGCTGTCTGTATATTCGATTGATTTAAAAACCAGAATGTGGCGCAGAATCAGACTTGGACCAGAAGGGTCTCAGAGACCCTCCCAGAACTCCTCCAACCTAGCATGGCTCCTGCCATGTCACCTCCTACCTGCGGTGAGGCCAGGGCTTGGGTCATGGGCAGGTCTGTGGCCCCAGCTGGCACCGGGAAATCTAAGAAGGCCCAGAAGGGACTGGAGCCGGGAGCCTCTGCCAGGGTGGCTGGGCACAGAGGCCAGAGGGCTGCAGAGTCCACAGATGGGGGGTGGGGTCCTGGGAATAAGGGACAAGGTGGGGCAGGGCTCTTCCCTAGATCATTCTCGTGAGGAGACACCGGAAGCTTGGGCTCCCTGAAGCTGCAAAGCCTGATGTTTCTCTCAACAGTGCCCTGTGGGTTCAGGGTGAGGGTGTGGGTAGAGCACTGGCTGAAGAGAGCTCAGTGATTTTTGTAGTTTTTGTTTTGTTTTGAGATGGAGTTTTGCTCTTGTTGCCCAGGCTGGAGTACAATGGCACAATCTTGGCTCACCGCAACCTCCACCTCCAGGGTTCAAGCGATTCTTCTGTCTCAGCCTCCCGAGTAGCTGGGATCACAGGCGTGCGCCACCACACCTGGCTAATTTTGTATTTCTAGTAGAGCCAGGGCTTCTCCATGTTGGTCAGGCTGGTCTCCAACTCCCGACCTCAGGTGATCTGCCCGCCTCGGTCCCGCAAAGTGCTGGGATTACAGGCATGAGCCACTGCGCCCCACTGGTTTTTGTAGTTTTTTTCTTTTTCTTTTTTTTTTCTTTTGAGACAGTCTCGCTCTGTTGCCCAGGTTGGAGTGCAGTGGCACAATCTCGGCTCACTGCACTCTCCACCTCCCGGGTTCAAGAAATTCTTCTGCTTCAGCCTTCCAAGTAGCTGGGATTACAGGCACCTGCCACCATGCCTGGCAAATGTTTGTATTTTTAGTAGAGACAAGGTTTTACCATGTTGGCCAGGCTGGTCTCAAACTCCTGACCTCATGATCCGCCCGCCTCAGCCTCCCAAAGTGCTGAGATTACAGGTGTGGTGGCTCTGGTTTTTGTAGTTTTTAAAATCTTTTCGGAGACAGGTCTCACTCTGTCACCCAGGCTGGTGCACAGCAGTGTGATCCTGACTCACGGCAGCCTCACCTTGGGCTCAAGCAGTCCTCCCCACTCTGCCTCCCGAGTAGCTGGGACTGCAACAGAGCGCCACCACACTGGCTAATTTTGTCTGTGTAGAGCCAGGGTCTCACTGTGTTGCCCAGGCTGGAGTTTTGCATTTTCTTTAACAGTAGATTAAGGCAGAAACCAGAAAGAGCTGCAGGGTTAGGGATCAGTCCCATCACCCCCCACTTCCAGCTCCGACAGCACAGCTGAAGATCACTCCTGAAGGGCGTGGAAGCAGGGGCACCTGGCGCTCAAGGCTGCCTTTAGGAATCTGGGTCATCCTGTCCCCAGCCGCTTGCCCGGGGCCAGCTCCATGCAGATCAGCCCCTCCCTGAGCACGCAGGCCTGTTTGGAGTGCCACCTGCCGACCGCCAGTCCTGTGCCCTGTTCCCTTTCCTGTCAGGTGGAGACTCCGAGGGACACGAGAACCAACAGGGCTTGCATCAAACTGAGATTGATTCCCTCCTGTCCCTGTAATCCCAGCCGACCTGAGGCCGGCCTCTCCCCCAGCCTCTCCCCAAGACACCCATGAGAGGGTGTGAATGTGGTTAAAATTTGGGATCCAGGTTGGGTGCCATGGCTCACATCTGTAATCCCAGCACTTTTGGAGGCCGAGGTAGGTGGATCACCTGAGGTCAGGAGTTCAGGACCAGCCTGACCAACATGGTGAAACCCTATCTCTACTAAAAATCCAAAAATTAGCCAGGCGTGGTGGCATATGCTTGTAATCCCAGCTACCTGGAAGGCTGAGACAGGAGAATTGCTTGAACCCAGGAGGTGGAGGTTGCAGTGAGCCAACATCTTGCCACTGCTCCTCTCTAGCCTGGGTGACAGAGCAAGACTCTGTCTCAGAAAAAAAAAAAAAAAAAATCTGCTATCCAGAGCCCCCCACACACTGGCTTCAAGTCCTAGCTCTACTGGCTATGTGACCTTAGACAAGTCATTTCACCTCTCTGAGCCCTACTTTCCTCTTGTGTGAAATAGGGACAATAACAGCCCCTATCTTATAGGATGAGAGTGAGTCGCACATATAACGCCCCCACGGCAGCTCCAGACACATAATGATCACATTAAAAACACTCAGACTCTTCCCAGCCTCCTCCATTCTCCTGCTGTCTGTCACTTTCTCTGCTGTCCTCACCCTATCTCAGAAATCTGTCATTGGGCTTTCACCAGCCAGAAACTCTTCAGCGCCTCTCCCCTGCCTTAATTCATAAATTAAACAAGTATTTTTGGAGCAGCTGGGGCTGGAGGTCAGGTGCTGAATTGGAAAGACTAGCATTTCTGTCCTTGCAGAAATGAGCAGGTGTGGAGGCAGCAGGGTGGAATAATATGTGGCCTGTCAGGTGCTGGAAGGGCTGAGGACAGAAAGGGAGTGTGGAGGGTGAATTAGGAGGACGAGAAGGTGACCTGGGGGGAAGCTGTGCAGGAGGGAGGGAGGCAGGGAGCTGTGCGTTTCAGTATCTGGGGAAAAGCATCTCAGGCCAGGGACTGGCAGATGTCACAGCTCAGAGGTGGGAGCTGCCCTGAAGGAGTATGTGCCGGAACGACCAGGAGGCCAGCGGGTGAGGGGGAGTGAGCCAGGATGGAAGAGCAGGACAGGAGGTCCCTGAACGAGGTGACCCTAACCCTAAAAAAAAAGTCAATGTCATGAAAGACCGAAAACTCTAACCTTAACCCTTTTGGCTTTTATTCAGAGTGAGATGGGAACCCTTGGAGGGCTTTGAGTAGATACAGCGGGGCTTCTCTTTGACAGGGCCCACCCTAGCTGCCCATGGAGAACATATTATGGGGGATGGGGGTAGCAGTGAGGCCAGTGTTGAGGCCATTGTCACCCAGCTGAGAGGTGGCTGGGCAGTGGTACGCTTGTGAGCTGTGGCTGGGTTGAGGCCACAGATAATAAAGGTGGAGCCAGCGGAATTTTGGGGCTGACCAGATGGAGGTATAACAGAGTGTCAAGAGTGACCCCAAGCCAGGCACGGTGGCTCACACCAGTAATCCCAGCACTGAGGTGGGCGGATCAGTTGAGCCCAGGAGTTCGAGACCAGCCTGGGCAACATGGCAAAACCCTGTCTCTACTAAAAATTAGCTGGCTATGGTGACGTGTGTCTGTAGTCCCAGCTACTTGGGAGGTTGAGGCAGGAGAATCACTTGAATCCAGGAGGTGAAGGTTGCAGTGGGCCAAGATGGCACCACTGCATTCCAGACTGGGTGACAGAGACCCCCCCAAAAAAAAGGAAATCCCCACCTTGCAGCCGGCAGAGGAATCAAATCATTGATTTAGGTAAAAATCATCAATGTCTGCTAAGGCCCTTAAGACCACAGGCTCACACCACCAAGCCTGGCTAATTTTTTGTATTTTTAGTAGAGATGGGGTTTTGCCATGTTGGCCAGGCTGGTCTTGAACTCCTGACTTCAAGCGATTGAGTGAGATCACTGGGGAGCAAGACATCTCAAAGTGCCACGCCACAGATTACTTATTAAGTACAGGGGGAAAAGGGACTATACAAGGTGCAGAGGTCCCCCAGAGGGTCCAGCATTATAGGTGAATAGCAAGAACACACAGTCAGCTCTGTGCTGTCCCCATCCGAACGCTCAGTTTGAAATTTTCTGAGGACCACCAGACAGCTCCACATCAAGGAGCTCTCTGCCAGGCTGCTGGCTCGAAGTCTTCAAAAATGTCAGTGTCAGCCAGGCACAGTGGCTCATGCCTGTAATCCCAGCACTTTAGGAGGTCAAGGCGGGCAGATCGCCTGAGCCCAGGAGATCGAGACTAGCCTGGGCAACATAGTGAGACCCTGTCTCCAGTAAAAATAAAAAAATAGCTGGGCGTAGTGGCATGCACTTAGTAGTCACAGCTACTTAGGCGGCTGAGGCAGGAGAATTACTTGTGTCTGGGAGATTGAGGTTGCAGTGAGCCATGATCATGCCACTGTACTCCAGCCTGGGCTACAAAGCGAGACTCTGTCTTGAAGAAAAAAATAAAAGTCAATGTCATAAAAGACCACAAAAAACAAGTAGGGAGGCTGGAGTAAAGGGGCCTGGTCTTGGCTCACTGCAACCTCCGTCTTCTGGGTTCAAGCGATTCTCCTGCTGCAGCCTCCCAAGTAGCTGGGACTACGGGACGAACCACCACACCTGGCTAATTTTTTGTATTTTTAGTAGAGATGGGGTTTTGCCATGTTGGCCAGGCTAGGTCTTGAACTCCTGACCTCAAGCGATCCACCTGCCTTGGCTTCCCAAAGTGCTGGGATTACAGGCATGAGCCACACCTCACCCAGCTGGAATTCATTCTTTTTTTTAATTAAATTAAATTAAATTAAATTTTATGTTTTTCAAGATGGGGTTTCACCATGTTGGTCAGGCTGGTCTTGAACTCCTGACCTCAGGTGATCCGCCCGCCTTGGCCTTCAAAGTGTTTGGATTACAGGCGTGAGCCACCACGCCTGGCCCTTCTTTTTTTTTATTTTCGAGATGGAGTCTCACTGTGTCACCCAGGCTGGAGTGCAGTGGCGCAATCTTGGCTCACTGCAACCTCCTGGGTTCAAGTGATTCTTCTGCTTGGCCTCCTGAGTAGCTCGGACTACAGGTGTGTGCCACCATGCCCAGCTAATTTTCATATTTTTAGTAGAGATGAGGTTTCACTGTATTGGTCAGGCTGGTCTTGAACTCCTGACCTCATGATCCACCTGCCTCGGCCTCCCAAAGTGCTGGGATTACAGGCATGAGCCACTGCACCTGGCTCAGAATTCATTCTTAAAGGATAAAGAGACACAACCAAATGCCATGTGTGAATCTCAATTGTTTCCTGTATGAGGAAATATACCTGTGAGAACATTATGTAGACACTTGGAAAAATGTCACATAGACTATATATGGACTATATATCAAGGTTCACTTTCCTGAGTGCGACAATTCTATGGGGTTTTATAGGAAAATGTCTTTGTTCTTAGGCAGCACCATGATTTCTACCCTGGGGGAGGGGGGTGCTGAGAAGAGAATGGGAGAGAAAGCAGATGTGGCAGATACCAACAACTGGGAGCCCAGGGGGGTGTGGATGTCATGTGCTGTTCTTATAATTTTTGGTAGGTTTGAAATATTTTAAAACAAGGCTGGGCATGGTGGCTCACGCTTGTCATCCCTGCACTTTGGGAGGCCAAGGCAGGCGGATCACCTGAGATCAGGAGATCGATACCAACCTGGCCAACATGGAGAAACCCTGTCTCTACTGAAAATATAAAAGTTAGCCGGGCGTGGTGGCGTGAGCCTATAGTCCCAGCTACTCAGCAGGCTGAGGCAGGAGAATCCCTTGAACCTGGGAGGCGGAGGTTGCAGTGAGTCGAGATGGCACCATTGCACTCCAGCCTGCGCTACAGAGCAAGACTCCTTCCCAAAAATATTTTAAAAACTGAAAAGAAATATTTTAAAACAAAACTTGGGAAAAATAAAGAGTGGAAAGTGAGAACTAGGAAGTTGTGAATACTGATACCTGTTTACAGAGTCTGGCTGTGAAGAGAAAGGAAAGGCAGCGGTAGCTGGAGGGTGAGGTGAGGCCTCTGTAAGATGGAGGCCTAAGGCCAGGCGTGGTGGCTCACACCTGTAATCCCAGCACTTTCGGAGGCCAAGGTGGGTGGATCACTTGAGGCCAGGAGTTTGAGACCAACCTGGGCAAAGTGGTGAAACCCCCTGTCTACAAAAAATACAAAAACTAGCCTGCGGTAGTGTGTGCTTCTAGTCCAAGGTACTCGGGAGGCTGAGGCTAGAGGATCACTTGAATCTGGGAGGTCAAGGCTGCAGTTAGCCATGATTGTGCCACTCTACTCCCTGTCTCAAAGAAAAAAAAAACAAGATGGAGAAATAACCATGTGTTGGTGTGCCCATGGGGGAATGATCCAGCAGACGGGGAAACCTGATGATGTGGGAGTGGGGGACTCCTGGGCGGGGGTGTCCCCTCACCCTGGATCGATGGATGGGTCTATTAGGGAGAGCTGGCCCCGACTGGAGCAGGGCAGTTCATTCTGAGTCCCTGTGGCCCGGGCGGGGGTGGGGGGATGTGGTGGAGCTCAGGGACCTCCTGAAGGCTTGTGTCCCCACCCCAGGTATGCCACCACGCCGACTGCCAGCAGCTGCACCGCCGGGGGCCCCTGAACCTGTGCGAGGCCTGTGACAGCAAGTTCCACAGCACCATGCATTATGATGGGCACGTCCGCTTCGACCTCCCACCTCACGGTGAGTGCAGGAGGGAGCCCGGCTCGGCCCCCAGAGCTCCCGAGGTGTGTTTCCATAGCTGTTGGAACCATGGTAGAGGGCCGTCAGAAGGCCAAGTCCTGTAAATAATGAAACCCGAGTATGCCACGGATCCTTCTGTTCCATGTGTTTTTTTGGCAAGAGAAAAAGTCCATGACTGTGCCCCTTCCTGAGGCAGGCCAGTCTCTGGTGCTGGGTTCTCACTGGTTCTCACCTCCTGCAGCTCCCCCTGCCCCTGGCCTGGGGCCCACACAGAGAAAGCCCCTTTCTTTCTAGCTCTGCCTGTCCTCAGGGCAGGGGACCTCTGGGCAAGTCCTCCAAGCCAGGGTGTAGGCCTAGCAGAGGTCGCGTGGGGTGGAGGTGGCCAGGTCAAGAGGAGCTTGTAGCAGGAAGTAAACTCCTCTTGGGCGGGGCGCGGTGGCTCACATCTGTAATCCCAACACTTTGGGAGGCCGAGGCAGGTGGATCACGAGATCAGGTGTTTGTGACCAGCCTGACCAACATAGTGAAACCTCGTCTCTACTAAAAATACAAAAATTAGATGGGTGTGGTGGCACACGCCTGTAATCCCAGCTGCTCAGGAGGCTGAGGCAGGAGACTTGCTTGAACCTGGGAAGCGGAGGTTGCAGTGAGCTGAGATCGCACCACTGTACTCCAGCCTGGGTGACAGGATAAGACTCCATCTCAAAAAAAAAAAAAAAAGAAGGAAACTGCTCAGCAGGGAACCAGCGCAGGCCCACCACCAACTTGCAGACTCCCAGGCCTGGTGAGAAGTGCCAACCCCTGTGCCCTCTCCCAGCTGACCAGAGGAACAAAAGGGTGAGAAGTGCCAACCCCTGTGTCCTTTCCCAGTTGACCAGAGGAACAAAAGGACTCTTCTGTTTGGGCATGGTGGCTCACGCCTGGAATCCCAACACTCTGGGAGGCCAGGGCAGGAGGATCACTTGAGCCCAGGAGTCCAAAACCAGCTTGGGAAACAGTGAGACCCCTTCTCTACAAAAACTACAAAAATTAGCCAGGTGTAGTGGCACACACTTGTGGTTTCAGCTACTTGGGAGGCTGGGGTGGAAGGATTGCTTGAACCTCGTCAATGGAGGCTCCAGTGAGCCATGATTGTGCCATTGCACTCCAGCCTGAGAGACAGAGTGAGACTCTGTCTCAAAAAACAACAAACAGACAAACAAAAGGACTCTCTCCCTCTGCCAGGGCCCCCTGGGAATTCAGGTGTGGTCACAGCCATAGGGGAAGGGAGGCCTGAAAGAAAGAGCCGTGGACTTTGGTCCCTTCCTGTAACAACCTCAGAGGCAGGGCTTCCTTATCCTTATTTTATAAAAGGGTAAACTGAGGCCACGGGTGGGTTTGTTTTGGGGGTGGAGCTTCACCATGGGTGTCATCCCTGGGCCCTGTGTCTTTTTGGGTCTGTGGGGGATAGATAGCAATGAGTGAGGCTGGGTGAGGTGGCTCACACCTGTAATCCCAGCACTTTAGGAGGCCGAGGCTGGTGGATCACCTGAGGTCAGGAGTTCGAGACCAGCCTGGCCAACATAGTGAAACCCGGTCTCTACTAAAAATCCAAAAAAAAAAAAAAAAAAAAAAAAGAGCCCGGCGTGGTGGTGCACGCATCTGTAGTCCCAGCTACTCGGGAGGCTGAAGCATGGGAATCGCTTGAACCCAGGAGGCGGAGGTTGCAGTGAGCCAAGATGGCGCCGCTGCACTCCAGCCTGGGCGACAGAGTGAGACCCTGTCTCAAAACAAAAACACAACATTATGAGCCCCTCTCCTCACAGAACTGAAGGGCCCTCACTACCTTGAACATGGGGGCTCCAGGGTAACAGACTAGTCCCTCAGGAGGCGGCCAAGCTGCAGGCTAAGGAGGGGCCGGGGGAGGCACAACCCCCTCTGGCTTTCTCCCAAGGCTCTGTCCTGGCCCGGAACATGTCCACCCGGTCATGCCCGCCGCGCACCAGCCCTGCAGTGGACTTGGAGGAGGAGGAGGAGAGCTCTGTGGATGGGAAAGGGTAGGTGAGCGGCGGGTGGGCAGAGAGATACCTGCGGGGGGGCCCAAGGCTGGGTCTCAGATCAGACGTTCGGACCAGATGCTTTGGTGCCCTCCCAAGTAAGGCTGATGCACCAGCCTCTCCCCACCCCCTGTGGCTGTCCTGATTCCGGGAAGAGGCCACCCAGTCCAGGCCAGCCTCCAGGGCGCCTAGAATCCCAGCCCGCACCAGACTAGGTACGGTTGGGTGTGACTCCCATGTTGGCCACCAGAGGGCGCACAGGCCCACGCAGGCCCGACTGGGCCGAATCCATGCGGGTTACCTGTCACCTGGGGTGAGCGAGGGGCGGGAGCCGGCCACAGGCCCACTCACCGTCCATGCTGGTGAGGGCAACCCACACCTCCAGCCTCTGCCCTCCCCCGCTTCCCTGCAGGGACTGGAAGAGCACAGGCCTGAAACTCTCCAAGAAGAAAGCAGCAAGGAGGAGACACACAGATGTGAGGAGCCCCCGGGGCCGGCAGATGGGGGCTCCTGACAGCTTGCACCCTTTCCCGAGGCTGGGCCTTCCTTCCAGAGGGGGGTGGGGAAGTCTGCACCCTCGGCTGCAGAGGCCTGGGAGATCACTGGGGTTCCCATCCCAGACCGGAGGATGGGGAGGGTGGGGAGGAGAAGCTCAAAGCCCCTGTCCTCTCAGGACCCAAGCAAGGAGTGCTTCACACTGAAATTTGACCTGAATGTGGACATCGAGACGGAGATCGTCCCAGCCATGAAGAAGAAGTCGCTGGGGTAGGACTTGGTGGGGCTCATAGTGGAAGTGGGACTGGGGGCAGGTGTGGCCCCTGTGTCACAGGCTCCGGGTCTCTGCGGGTGTGACTGTGTGTGTCTGTGTGGTGGCCTGTGTTTCTGAGCGCGTCCCGGTGTGGGCAGACCCGTGTGGGTGTGGGCAGACCCGTGTGGGTGTGCATGCCAGTGTGAGGGAGTGTGGCGGGGTCTGTGTACTTGTGTGTTTTTGTTGTTGTTTGTGGGGTTTTTTTGTGGGTTTTTTTTTGAGATGGGAGTCTCAGTTTGTCACCCAGGCTGGAGTGCAGTGGCATGATCTTGGCTCATTGCAACCTCCACCTCTGGGTTCAAGCAATTTTCCCTGCCTCAGCCTACTGAGTAGCTGGAATTACAGGTGCCCACCAGCACGCCCAGCCAATTTTTGTATTTTTTAGTAGAGTCGGGCTTTCACCATGTTGGCCAGGCTGGTCTTGAACTCCTGACCTTAGGTGATCCGCCTGCCTTGGCCTCCCAAAGAGACTTGTGCGTTTTAATCATGTATGCAGGAGCCAGGCCTGCATGCGGGCGGGCGTGTGACAGGTCTGCCGTGGTGTGCAGACGCGCTTGTGTGAGAACCTCTGCAGGCAGGTGTCTGTGCACCTGCGAGTGATCCCAGGCGGGCTTCCCTTTTCCGTTAGGAAGGTGGGGGCAGCTGGGGCTGTGGGTGGGGTGGGGGCTGGCGGAGGCGGGGCCTGAGCTGAACAAGCTGCTGAAGCGCCTAGCCGCTTGGTTCTAACACACACCCCTCCTGTGTCCTGGGGGCAGGGAGGTGCTGCTTCCTGTATTTGAAAGGAAGGGCATCTCGCTGGGCAACGTGGACATCTACCTGGACCAGTCCAACACGCCCCTATCCCTCACCTTTGAGGCCTACAGGTTTGGGGGGACACTACCTTCGGGTCAAAGGTGAGCAGCAGATGGGGCCGCTGGGGCTGGTGGGGCCTCCTGGAGATAGGTGCCCTTCCCAGGATCAGGTTCCCATTGGCCGTGGGCCTGAGCAGCCTCATTACCATACAGGTGTCTCTGCTGGGTGCTGCTGGCAGGGCAGGGCTATTGGGGGAGGGCAGGAGGCCTTGGTGTGGATCCTCCAGGGAGAGAGGCCTGGGGCCCTCCTCCAGTACACCTGGGTGCTGAGGATCTCTCGTGGCCCCCACATGCGGCCCCAGCCAAGCCCGGAGACGAGGGCAAGGCAGAGCAGGGACTGAAGGACTCCAAGTCCCTGAGTCTGCCAATCCTGCGGCCAGCCGGGGCCGGCCCCCCTGCACTGGAGCGTGTGGACCCCCAGAGCCGCCGGGAGAGCCTGGACATCTTGGTGAGGAGGAGGGGATGTGTCAGGGAGCGGGCAGGAAGGGGCCCAGGCTGGACCCATGGCCCCTCCTCAGAGGCAGTCACCCTGGGTCTCTCACTGCCCCCTGTTGGGGTTTTAATTGCCCCTTCTGGAAAAGGGGGCTGGCTGTGAGAGTAGGGGACTCTCTCTCTCTGGATCTGGCCATAGTCCAAGGTGAGGGCTTGTATCTAAGACTCTTCTAGTGCCAGGGAGTCAGTGTGTGCATGTGTGCGTGAGAGCACTTGTGCCCAGGGCTGCAGACCATCCAGAGCCACGTTCTCGAGTGCATATGAGCGTGTGTAACTAACTCTGTGCTTCATGCGTGAGGCTGGAGGACTGGGGGATGATAGTCTGGGTGTATCTGTGTCTGGACTTTCCAGCCTCCAGACGTGTCTGCGTTCCAGGAGAGGGGACACCCCAGGGTAGAGATGCAGAGACCCTCCTCCATCCCAGACTGGCCTGAGGCCCTGGGGTGGGGCTGTGGGGGCTGGCAGGGAGTCTTGGCCCTGACCACCCCTCCCTGGCCAGGCCCCTGGCCGCCGCCGCAAGAACATGTCAGAGTTCCTTGGGGAGGCGAGCATCCCCGGGCAGGAGCCCCCCATGCCCTCCAGCTGCTCTCTGCCCAGTGGCAGCAGTAGCAGCACCAGCAGCGGCGACAGCTGGAAGAACCGGGCGGCCAGTCGCTTCAGCGGCTTTTTCAGCTCAGGCCTCAGCGCCAGCACCTTTGGCCGGGTATGTGGCCCCATCAGCCCAAGGTCGGGCAGTTGGCTGGCCGTGACCTCTGACCCTGACCAGGGTGTCCTTCCAGGAGGTGGACAAGATGGAGCAGCTGGAGGGCAAGCTGCATGCCTATGGCCTCTTCGGGCTGCCCAGGCTGCCCCCGGAGGCTGCGCTTTGACCATGACTCCTGGGAGGAAGAGGATGACGAGGATGAGGATGAGGACAGTGCCTGCCTGAGGCTGGAGGACAGCTGGCGGGAGCTCATTGATGGGCATGAGGTAAGAGCGGCCCACCAAGCTTCTTCCTCCTTGTCCCGAAAGGGGGGACAGCCCTTGGGAGGACCCAGTGATAGGATGTGCCATGGGATGCCCCAGAGAGGCCAGTCTTCTCATTAGCCTACTCTGGAGACACTGAGGCTAGATAAAAATCGTGAGCTGCCTGGCTGTTTTAGTGGCAGAGGGCCCAGAACTTGTGTGTTTTGACTGTGATTATTCATGGGATGTCGAGGGTGACCCTGCTCCTCTTGGGACCTCCATGTCACCATCAGGAAAATGAGAAAGTACATGCACGTTGCTCACCCTCTCTGGCCACCCTGAGGTGCTCCTGGCCTCCTGGTTGACCGTCCTGCCCTCCCTCCAGAAGCTGACCCGGCGGCAGTGCCACCAGCAGGAGGCGGTGTGGGAGCTGCTGCATACGGAAGCCTCCTACATCAGGAAGCTTCGGGTGATCACCAACGTGAGTAGGGGCGCGCTGCTGCCCTGTCCCCCCCTTTCTGGTCTCTCTGTGGCAGCCCTCAGCTGAGTCTGAGCCTTTGCAGAAGGAGCAGGTGCCTGGCAATGAGGTGGGGGCAGGAAAGTGGTGGGGGCAGGAAAGTCAGAGAAGGGCCGCCCCAGGGAGGAGGGGGGCTCCTAGAGGAACCTGGGAGGAGACTTCGGGCAGGTGTGTCAGGTTCAGCTGAATTAGGCTCCCAGGTGAGGCCTCATTCTTTCACTTTCATTCAGTAGCTGTTTCCCAGCACCTGCTGTGTGCCGGGTGCCCAGCAGCTGGCACCCTGGATGGGACAGAGCAGGCAGGCAGTGTAGGGATTCTGCTCAGGGAGTGGAGCTCCTGCTTGGAGGTTCGAGGAGGGCTTCCTGGAGGGAGGAAGCACCCTCAGAGGTGAAGCCTGGAGGCTGAGCCAGGGCAGAGGTGGAAAAGGGAATTCCAGGCGTGGCTGCAAGGCCAGTCTCACCAGAGCTTCCCCTCCAGGAGGGGCCAGGGCAGTGTGACCCCAGGAAGGCTGTGAGGTCTTTCCTCAGGGTCTGGACCTCCCAGGTGCGAAGGCCAAAGGGGACAGCCTGCTTATCCCTGGCTGCTGTGGGGCCTCCTGGGAAGGGGAAGCGGGAGGCGTGATGGGGAGCCTGAGGCCGGGTGGGGCCTTAGGGTGGGTACAACCCCCTCCACCCCCCACCCCCGACCCCAGCCGCAGCATCCCCTGATCCCACAGCTGTTCCTGTGCTGCCTCCTGAACCTGCAAGAGTCGGGGCTGCTGTGTGAGGTGCGGTGGGGTTTGGGGGCGGTGGCGGGGGTGGTACCAGGGAGGAGGGAGGTACCTGGACCTGGGGCGGGGCTTACTGGTGGAGGGGCGTGGCCAACCGCACCTCCCGCCGCGCCCAGGTGGAGGCGGAGCGCCTGTTCAGCAACATCCCGGAGATCGCGCAGCTGCACCGCAGGCTGTGGGCCGGGGTGATGGCGCCGGTGCTGGAGAAGGCGCGGCGCACGCGGGCGCTGCTGCAGCCCGGGGACTTCCTCAAAGGCTTCAGGATGGTACGGGCGGGGTCGGGTGCAGGCGCGGGCACTGAGGCAGGGCTGGGGCGCCGAAAAGTCTCCACCGCCCGATCCGGTCTGCCCAGCATCCCCAACCTTCCCCAGGCCCGTGACCACATATGACCATTTGTGGCCAAGGGTGAGAAATTTCGAGGCAGTTGCCCGGGTTTTTGAGCCCTCACCTGGCCATCCACCCCCTGCTCCCTGGCCGCGGGTGGTCACTTTGGCTGAGGCTGTTTCCTCATCTGGAAACAGGGATCATAAGCTTGCCGCCCCCCTTGGGTGGTCGCCCAGGTGCAGTAAGGAAGCGCTTGCGCAGCGCCAGGCGCGGGCCGGCCCGCAGGGAGCGCGCGGTAACCGGCGCCGTGGTTGTTCTGCCCTGGGCCAGTTCGGCTCGCTCTTCAAGCCCTACATCCGCTACTGCATGGAGGAGGAGGGCTGCATGGAGTACATGCGCGGCCTGCTGCGCGACAACGACCTCTTCCGGGCCTACATCACGGTGAGGGCGTGAGTGCCACGGGCGGGGCGCAGGGGCGCAGAAGGATGGGACCCTGGGCGGGGCAGGGTGGGGCGGGGCCTGCCCTGAGCCCCGCCCCCACTCCCCCCACTCCAGTGGGCGGAGAAGCACCCACAGTGCCAGCGGCTGAAGCTGAGCGACATGCTGGCCAAGCCCCACCAGCGGCTCACCAAGTACCCGCTGCTGCTCAAGTCGGTGCTGAGGAAGACCGAGGAGCCGCGCGCCAAGGAGGCCGTTGTCGTCATGGTAACCCTGCTGGCCGGTGGGGGGGGCGGGGCAGTCTAAACCCTGGGCCTGAAGCCCCCTCGCCTGCCCCTAGATCGGCTCCATGGAGCGCTTCATCCACCACGTGAACACATGCATGCGGCAGAGGCAGGAGCGGCAGCGGCTGGCAGCCGTGGTGAGCCGCATCGACGCCTACGAAGTGGTGGAGAGCAGCAGCGACGAGGTGGACAAGGTGGGCGCTTGTGTCTGCGGGGCTTGCTGGCTGGGAGGGAGGAAGGCCAAGCTGGCAGGCCGGGGCTGTGCTGGGCATCCCACTGAGGATGCCTAGCTGAGAAGGGGATCAGGCCCTGGCCTCCCCTACACTCAAGCTCTCCATCCCCAGCTCCTGAAGGAATTTCTGCACCTGGACCTGACAGCGCCCATCCCCCGGCGCCTCCCCAGAGGAGACGCGACAGCTGCTGCTGGAGGGGAGCCTGAGGATGAAGGAGGGGGAAGGACAGTAAGGTGACTCCAGGGCCACCCCCCCCCCATGCCCTGTCCTTCTTGGGGAACTACTGGGCCCCTCTCAGCTCCCCCAGTCACTTGGGTGATGACTCAAGAACCAGTGAGCTTGTCATAGTGAGTGACAGTTCTTTGCCTGCCATTCACAAGTCCAGCAGCAGGGTCCTAGCTCTTGGAAGTGCCGGTTGTGCCCACCTGTTGGTGCCATGTGGGTTCCTCGTGGGGAGGGCGGCCACATTCCACAAGTGGGCCAGGAACCTCAGAGCCCTGCTCCTGTGCTGTGGCCCCTTCAGGCACGGGGCAGCTGAGAGCTTGTACACGGTGACTTCAAAGTCAACACTCTTCTTTTTTTTTTGAGACGGAGTCTTGCTCTATGGCCCAGGCTGGAGTGCAGTGGCACGATCTCAGCTCACTGCCATCTTTGCCTCCTGGGTTCAAGTGATTCTCCTGCCTCAGCCTCCCAGGTATCTGGGACTATAGGCATGTGCCACCACACCCAGCTAATTTTTTATATTTTTAGTAGAGATGGGGTTTCACCATATTGGCCAGGCTGGTCTTGAGTTCCTGACTTCGTGATCTGCCTGCCTCGGCCTCCCAAAGTGCTGGGATTACAGGTGTGAGCCACCATGCCCGGCCTTAAAGTCACTACTCTTCTTTTTAATGTAAACTTGCATTGAGATAAGTCTTCAGCATACATCTCAGTGAAAGAGAATCATCTCCCTCTTCATTTTAATTTTACTTGAAGGTTCATGATGGGAGGAGTGCTTGACCAAAACCGAGTGCTCCCAGGGGAGGCGGGCGCCACAGCCCTGGCCCTGACCCTGCTGGCCTCTCTGGCCCCTCACTGCAGATGGACGTGTACTGCTTCCTCTTCACGGATCTGCTCTTGGTGACCAAGGCAGTGAAGAAGGCCGAGAGGACCAAGGTCATCAGGCCACCACTGCTGGTGGATAAGATCGTGTGCCGGGAGCTACGCGACCCTGGTAAGGAGCCCTGGTCCGCTGGTTCTGGCCGGGGCCGTCGTCCCTGCTGACACTGACTTGGGCCTTCCCTAACCAGGATCCTTCCTCCTTATCTACCTGAATGAGTTTCACAGTGCTGTGGGGGCCTACACGTTCCAGGCCAGCGGCCAGGCTTTGTGCCGTGGCTGGGTGGACACCATTTATAATGCCCAGGTGAGCACAGAGTGGTGAGTGGGTGGCAGGGCCGATGAGGGAGCTGCTGGTCACAACCCATTCTGCCCAGTGCACCCCAACCCTCCTTGCAGAACCAGCTGCAGCAGCTGCGTGCACAGGAGCCCCCAGGCAGCCAGCAGCCCCTGCAGAGCCTGGAAGAGGAGGAGGATGAGCAGGAGGAGGAAGAGGAGGAGGAGGAGGAAGTCGAGGAGAGTAGCACTTCAGCTGCCAGCTCCCCCACCATCTTGCGGAAAGGCAGTGGCAGCCCTGACTCTCAGCACTGGTATGTCTGCTCATGACCACCCAGCAGGACAAGTACTCCAGCCTGGGACTCATGGAGGCCCAGCCAAGTCCCCGTCCCCCCCCAATGGCCTCTGTCATGAACCCGGTGGGAGCGGGTTCATGTCTCCCCCGGAGTCCAGGTGGGGAGGGCAGACACCTTTCCACATGCTGCCAGCTCTGATCCATTTGTGGTAGCTGCCTGGGGTGCTGTGCTGAGGATCCTTAGAGCAGGTCCAGCCTTGACAGGGAAGAGTGCTGGGCCCGCTACTGAGGTCTGTTGTGGGCACTGGAGCTGGAAGATCTGCCACGCCTGCCACATGGTGCCATCCCTGAGTCTCCAGTCCCAGGAGGGCAGAGGCTGTACACCACTCACTGTGCGCTGCCCAGCCAGGGGCTGCCTCAGGCCACCTAGGCTTCATGGCCTGGGCTGACTCTGCTTCTGGCCCCACAGTGCCTCAGATGGCTCCACGGAGACCCTGGCCATGGTTGTGGTGGAGCCCGGGGGAGACACTGTCCTCGCCGGAGTTGGACAGTGGTCCTTTCAGCTCTCAGTCCGATGAGATCTCTCTCAGCACCACTGCCTCATCCACCACGCCCACCTGTGAGCTGCTGCCCCTGGGCCCGGTGGATGGCCGCTCCTGCTCCATGGACTCTGCCTATGGCACCCTCTCCCCAACCTCCTTACAAGACTTTGTGGCCCCAGCCCTCATGGCAGAGCCAGTGCCTCAGCCCCTAGAGATCCCACGAGCTCCTTCCCCTCCACCCTCGCCCCGTCTCCGCCGCCGCACCCCTGTACAGCTGCTGACCTGCCCGCCCCACCTGCTCAAGTCTAAGTCTGAGGCCAGCCTCCTCCAGCTGCTGGCAGGGGCTGGCACCCATGGGGCACCTCCTGTCCCCAGCCGCAGCCTGTCAGAGCTCTGCCTGGCTGTTCCAGCCCCAGGTTTTAGGACTCAGGGATCCCCTCGGGAAGCTGGGCCCAGCTGGGATTGCCGGGGGGCCCCCAGCCCTGACAGTGGTCCTGAGCTGTCAGAGCCCGAGGACAGAAGCAGCTGCCTGGCTGGGGAACCTGCAGGCTCCGACAGGAAGAGGTGTGGAGAGCTGCCCTCGGGGGCCTCTTCCGGGGTCCAGCCTGAGCCCCAACCTGGGGCCTCCGCTCAGCACAGGAAGCTGACCCTGGCCCAGCTCTACCGAATCAGGACCACCCTGCTGCTTAACTCCACGCTCACTGCCTCGTGAGTGGCCTGGCCTGGGGTAGGGTAGGCAGCTCAGGGGTGCTGGCATGGGGCCCAGTCACGCCTGGGAGAGTCTCATTGGGGGAGGGTGATGGCAGAGGGGGCCTGAACCCTGCCCAGTGTCTGGGTGTAGGGAGCTGTGAAGGCACCTGAGGAGTGCTCTGGGGAGGAGAGGGTGGCCAGAGCCACTCTGAATGTCATCAGCCAAAGAAGGACTCTCTCCCGTCCCCACCCTGCAGGGAGGTCTAAGGAGAGGGAGGCCCCCAAGAGTGCCACTGACCAAGAGACAGCAGATAGCCTCCTGGGGTGTGCCAGCACCTGCTTCAGCCACTGCGTCCGTGTGCATGAGCCGGATGCTGGGCAGGACCCCTGCCTACGCCTGGCCCGATTTGTGCTTTGCCAGACTGGATGGAGTGGAGAGTGGAGGCAGCTCAGGCTACAGTACCACCCCCACCTTCGCAGGCAGCCCCTCGTCACCTACTCCCTGAAGTTACCGGCTCGACTCTTCAGGGCTGGGCTCCCAGGCTGCGCATCCCACTTCCACCCTCACTGGCCTCCAGTGGGACTCGCTCCTGCCCTGCCTCCACCTTCCCAGTCCTGCAGGCCACCTCTGGCTTGGGCTGGTTCTGTAAAGTTGCATATTTATTGAGCTTTTGGTTTTTTTATAAAGACTCGTCTAGACTCCACTGGGAAGAGTCCTTTGCTTTGGGGCCCAGTGACTCAGTGCCTTGAGCTCAGGGCGGCCTCGTGTTCCTGTGCCCCTCTACGTGCCACAGGTGGACCACAGATGGAGCTCGTGGGAAGCATCTGGGAAATAATGAGGGGATAGGGTGCCACCGGACCAAAACCCCCAGACTTCCCCATCCTCAGCCACAATCAGAGCCTCTCCCCAGGTGGCCCCTGGGATTCAGTGCCGAATCTGTCCAGTTCCCACACTCAGTCCAGCTCTCTGGGGAAGGTGGGTCCCCTGTGGGGGTCCCTTCAGGTACTTTAAATACAGAGTCTTAATCTGTTGCCCAGGTTGGAGTACAGTGGTGTGATCTCAGCTCACTGCAACCTCCGCCTCCCGGGTTCAAGCAATTCTGCCCCAGCCCCACTGGTAGCTGGAGCTGCAGGTGTGGTGTTCACCCCCATGCCCGGCTAATTTTTGTATTTTAAGTAGAGACGGGGTTTCACCATACTGGTCAGGCTGGTCTTGAACTCCTGACCTCAAGTGGTCCGCCCGCCTCGGCCTCCCAAAGTGCTAGAATTACAGGCGTGAGCCACTGTACCAGGCGCCTTCAGTTACTTTTGACCTAACCCCCTCCACGGCTGGGGGTCCCGAGGTCGAGAGAGAAGTCACTTGCCCTGACTCTACCTTGAAGTGGTTCTCAGGGTTGGGATGAGACTTGGTGTGGGGGACTGGGCTGCATCTCTGTCCTGTGGCCCTGGTCGCGTTCGCCCGTTGTCCCTCGGCCTGTCAGCTGGCGCCAAATGAGCTCAGGTTGGGGGGTGGGGGGGAGGTTCCCGGTCAAACTCCGTCGGGCTCCGCGGCCCCGCCCCTCCCCCAGGCGGGCCCTTTAGATGTCGCGGGGCGGGCCCTGCGGGCGCGGGGCTAAAGGCGGAACCACGACGGGAAGAGCCCACGGAGCCGGGAAGCCCCTGGGCGCCCGTCGGAGGGCCCAGCGCGGCGCGGAGGGCCATGGAGCAGCGGCCACGGGGCTGCGTGACGGTGGCGGTGGCTGCGGTGAGTTGAGACGCAGGAGGCGAGGGGCAGCTTTGAGTCTTGTCCCAAGAGCCTCGACGAAGGAAGGAAGGGGCCTCCCCGGGCGCGACTCCGCTCCAAGCCTCGCTGGGGGCTGGGCTGGCCGCCCCTTCCGACCTAGTTGGAGGCTCCGCCAGGGCGGGGCCCTTCCACTGAGAGGAGACCCCTCCCAGGGGGGTCTGAGGGCCCCAGGCAGAGAATCATCGGTGTTCCTGCCCTAACAGAAAGCATGGGTGGGGGTGGGGGCGCTGCCGGGTCCCTGCCCTGGTGGAGGAAAAGTTGTGCGGGGCTGGCAAGAGCCCCCTCCTCTGCCCCTCCCAAGCCCAGTGTGTGCACGGGGCAAGGAAGTTAGTCTCATCTCCACCCTGGGCACCCCTTCTGCCCGGGGCCTGGGAAGTGGGGTGCTCTGTGGGCAAATGCTGGGGCCTCTGAAATGGAGGAGACGTGGCAGGGAGAGGCCCCACGTGAGCAGCTGCCCTGAGAGTCAGCAGCACCTGTTCCCCAGGCACTCCTCCTGGTGCTGCTGGGACCCCAGGCCCAGGGTGGCAGTGGTAGTCCCAGGTGTGACTGTGCCGGTGACTTCTACAAGAAGATCGGTCTGTTTTGTTGCAGGGGCTGCCCAGCGGGTAAGTGGCCACAGGGGTGGGGAGGGGCATGGGGCAGGCCGGGCTGGAGAGGTGGCGGGCAGGCCAGGGAGGTAAGAGGAGGATGTTGGAGGAGGTAGGGGTGGGCTGACAGAGAAGTAGGGAGCTGGAGAGAAGGAGAAGGGAGGGAGTGCATGGCGGGGGAGCAGGTCAGGGGGTGCTGGGCAGCCCCTCTGCCTGCCTGAGCCCTGCCTGGTTCCACAGGTTACTACCTGAAGGCCCCCTGCACGGAGCCCTGTGGGAACTCTACCTGCCTTCCGTGTCCTCGAGACAGCTTCTTGGCCTGGGAGAACCACCATAATTCTGAATGTGCCCGCTGCCAAGTCTGTGATGAGCAGGGTGAGGGGCTTCTCAGTGCTTGGCAGGGGGTTCCTAAGGACAGGCCTTTCAGAAGGAAGTGGCTGGCTTGGGCCCAGCCTTGGGGTGTGAGGGTTCTGTGTCCACCCTGATCCTCCTTCAGGGTGCCCTTGCCTCTTCTCTCTTCCTGGTGACCTTTGTGTCTCTCCATGTGCGTCGGCCTCTGGTTGGCCTTGATCTTTGAGCTTCTCTTTTAGGGTGGCCCTGTACTTGTCCGCCTCTCACCTATTCCTGTCTCCATTATCTTGGTGGGGGAAGTCTGCCTCTGCCTTTGCCTCTCCATGGGAGCCTCTGGCCCTGACCAACTCTCCATTCCCCATCTCCCTGCACCCCACCAGCCTCCCAGGTGGCCCTGGAGAACTGTTCTGCAGTGGCAGACACCCACTGTGGCTGTAAGCCAGGCTGGTTTGTGGAGTGCCTGGTCCACCAGTGTGTCAGCAGCTCCCCCTTCTACTGCCGACGCTGCCTGGACTGCAGGGCCCTGCACCGCCACACCAGGCTACTCTGTGAGTACCCCCACCCAGGGCTATCTACTCCCAGACTCCCTTCTCTCTGCCTGCCTTACTCCTGTCCCATGCTGACCCACGCCTCTCCTGGACTGCAGGTTCCCGCTATGATACTGACTGTGGGACCTGCCTGCCCGGCTTCTATGAACACCGTGATGGCTGCGTGTCCTGCCCCACGTAATTCCTAGCTGTCTTGGGATGGAGGGAAGGGCTGCTGGGAGCAAGGTGGGGGCCTGGGTTGGGGCAGGGGCTGCCGGTTCAGGAATAGGAAGAGGGGACAGGGAGTAGAGAGCTTGGCTCTGTGGTGGGTGGGGCCCACTTTAGGCAAACTTAGATGGCAAAAGAGAAATCTATATCCAACTTAGCCAGATAAATAAGGGTGTATGCCTTCACTTTCAGCCAGCATCCCCCACCCAACCATCCTTCTGCCAGATATTATGGATGGATTTGTCACTTATACAGAGAGTCACATTGATACAGCTTTAAAACTTGGGCTGAAGGAGGTTGAGGCTGCAGTGAGCTATGATAGTGCCACTGCACTTCAGCTTGGGCAACAGAGCGAGACCTCATCTATTAAAATAAATAAATACAAACAAACTTGGGCTTAGAGTCAGGATTGTGCTGCTAGTTCTCTAGGGAATCTTGGGCAAGTTCAGAGAATTAACCTCTCTGATGTGTGGTGGCCCTTTCTGAACATGGGGATGTTAGTAGGTTCTTCACAGGCCTTTGATCAGAGGTAAGGGACTTTCTGTATCCATTCAAGTCTTTTTTTTTTTTTTTGAGTCAGAGTCTCGCTGTGTTGCCCAGACTGGAGTGCAGTGGTGCGATCTCGGCTCACTGCAACCTCCGCCACCCAGGTTCAAGTGATTCTCCTGCCTCAACCTCCTGAGTAGCTGGGACTATAGGCGCATGCCACCATGCCTGACTAATCTCTGTATTTTTAGTAGAGACGGGGTTTAACCATGTTGACCAGGATGGTCTTGATCTCTTGACCTTGTGATTCACCCACCTCAGCCTCCCAAAGTGCTGGGATTCCAGGTGTGAGCCACCTCGCCCAGCCTCCATTCAAGTCTTTATTGAACATCTGCTATGTTCTGGACACTGTTCTAGGTGCTGGGGATACAATAGGGAACAAAATAGGCAAAAATCCCTGTCCTTTTGGGGTTGACATTCTAGTGACTCTTCATGTAGTCTAGAAGCAGCTCAATGAATAGTATCTGCCGTTATTGTTACTGGGGACACAATGACAGGAACAGTCTTGGGTAGAGTGAGGCTCACAGGAGAGAGGCCTGGGGGAGGGAAGGGTCTCTAGGATGGAGCAGATGCTGGGCAGTCTTGGGGAACCCCTCCTGGTGTGTACCCCCTCATCCCTCAGGCCACCCCCCTCCCTTGCAGGAGCACCCTGGGGAGCTGTCCAGAGCGCTGTGCCACTGTCTGTGGCTGGAGGCAGAGTAGGTGGTGTGCTGGGAATGCGAGTGGGAGAACTGGGATGGGCCAAGCGGAGGCGGGTGGGGGTGGTTACCACCCAACACCCACCAGCTGCTTTCAGTGTTCTGGGTCCAGGTGCTCCTGGCTGGCCTCGTGGTCCCCCTCCTGCTTGGGGCCACCCTGACCTACACTTACCGCCACTGCTGGCCTCACAAGCCCAGGGTTACTGGTAAGTACACACAGGGTCAGGATGGGTAGCCTAGAGTCTACTCAACGCTGATGCAGAAGGGGAAACTGAGGCAGGGAGTGTGGGTGCAGAGGAACCCTAGAGGAGCTGCACCAGCGCCCAGGTCCAGGAGGCCTGCCTGGTTGCTGACTGACTGCACTCTCTGTGTCAGCAGATGAAGCTGGGATGGAGGCTCTGACGCCACCACTGGTAAGAACCTCACTATGTGATTCGGGCCTGCCTTCTGGAGCTGGAAGATCAAGCCTTATTGTGATCCCTAGAGCTTGGCACGTGGCCAGCACAGGGTAGACCTAGTGGACAGAGGTGTTGGGAGCTGAGTCATCAGTGGATGAGCCCAGCACGGTGCCTGCCCTCAAGGGGTGCTCAGTCAGCTGGGGTTCAGACATGTACACGGGCGCTAACAGTTCAATGGAGGGAATGCCTCATGGTGCTGCAGGACAAGAGGAAGGAGACAGGGGGCAGGGGACTCAAGGCAGAGGCAAGAATTCTGCTGGGCCACAGTGAGAGCAGGGCCAACTGGGGGAGGTGTCATTGCGGGGGTGTCTGCTGACTGCACCAGCGACTGGCCCGTCCTGGACAGGTACTGCAGCTAAGGGGCCTTACTTAGCAAGCAGGACTGACTTGGGGCCCCTCTTGGCTTCCAGGCCACCCAGCTGTCACCCTCAGACAGCGCCCACACCCTTCTAGCGCCTTCTGACAGCAGTGAGAAGATCAGCACCGTCCAGTTGGTGGGCAACGGCTGGACCCCTGGCTACCCCCAGTCCCAGGAGGTGCTCTGCCCGCAGGTGACATGGTCCTGGGACCAGTTGCCCAACAGAGCTCTTGGTAAGGGACGTCAGTGGCCCGAGGCCTTGGCCTCATTCTCCTGTCTGGGGCAGGAAGTTGTGGTTTCACAACATGTCCACTTTCCGCCCCCTAACTGACCGGGTCCATCCTCTGTGCCCTGACCGGCGGGATCCAGCGGGCTTCTGGCCTAGGGTACCCGGACGAACGCCCCTGACTCCGCCTACCGACCGCAGCCCGCGTACCCCATTGGCTCTCTCTGGCCCTGCCCCAGGCCCCGCTCCTGTGCCCACGCTCCCGCCAGAGTCTTCAGCCGGCTCGCCGGCAGTAATGCTGGAGCCCGGCCCGCAGCTCTACGACGTGATGGACGCGGTCCCAGCTCGGCGCTGGAAGGAGTTCGTGCGCACGCTGGGGCTGCGCGAGGCGGAGATCGAAGCCGTGGAGGTGGAGATCGGCCGCTTCCGAGACCAGCAGTACGAGATGCTCAAGCGCTGGCGCCAGCAGCAGCCCGCGGGCCTGGGCGCCGTCTACGCGGCCCTGGAGCGCATGGGGCTGGATGGCTGTGCAGAGGACTTGCGCAGCCGCCTGCAGCGCGGCCCGTGACACGGCGCCCACTCGCCACCCAGGCGCTCTGGTGGCCCTTGCAGAAGCCCTAAGTATGGTTACTTATGAGTGTAGACATTTTATGTCACTTATTAAGCCACTGGCACGGCCCTGCGTAGCAGCACCAGCCGGCCCCTCCCCCTGCTCGCCCCCTATTGCTCCAGCTGAGGTGAAGAAGCACGAACCAATGTCGGGAGGGGGTCAAGATATTTCTGTTTCTTGGCCTGAGTTTGGCTGAGATTGTGATATTAAATCTGTGGGGGGGGGGGGGAAAAAAGCGACTTCTTGGCGTTTCTGCGGGGCTGGGGGTGTTAAGTGACCTGGACTTGTTTTCCTGGGGGAGTCGAAGGGGTCGGGAATCTTGTCACCCCTGGGTCTGGCACCCATGGTGGAGTCCATTGTGGCCTTAGCTCCCAAGCCTGCCCCCTCCCCCGAGTCCACTCTGGCCCAATTACCCCGAGAAGAAGAGAGCAAGTCGCGGCCACAGCCAGTGAGTGAGCGGGAGCCCCGGGCGGATGAGAGCGCTTTAATGGGGCTGTGAGGTGGCGGGGACAGGGTCAGGGGTGGGGTGCAGCAGCTGGAGACACAGGGTCGGGGCCCCTCATCCTCTATTCACTCTACCGGGACAGTGACAGGGTCTGGGAAGCGAGGGGACCTGGCTGGGGATGGGCGCAGACTTGAGGGAGGTGGGGCAGAGTGGGGTCCTGGGAGCCGCAACTGCGGCCCAGCAGACAGGCAGTTTTCGTCGTTTCTGGTAAACAAATGACTGAGAGGAAACCCTTGGCGGGGATTAGAAATGACGCCCCGGCTGGGCCGGTGTAAATCTGGGTCAGGGAGTGAGGGAAAACCCCTTCCCCGAGCTCGGGGCCTGCCTCCACCCAGGATGCGCCAGCGACGCCGGTTCCGGGGTGCGGGGGAGGGGGCTGCATCCTGGAGGGGGCTGAGCCCCGCAGGAAAACAGAGTCACCATCCACGGGGCTGGGGAGAGTTCTGCACTCTTTGATATTCAACGAACATGCAAACATATGTAAGTCGCATGCAAATAAGCAGCATTTCTGTTGTTTGCATCAGCAACTTGGGCACTTTTTCTGGGCGACTGGGGCGGTGGGTGCACTCCAGTGTCGCTGAGGGCTGGGGATGCAGGGGCCAGGGTTGGGGGGGGGAGGTCAGGGACGGTTTCCAGCGCGGGAGGGGGAGGGCTGTGTGGCTCCCAGCCCTTCCACCAGGGCCTGGCTGGCTGGGGTTGGGGCAGGGAGGTCCCTCGGAGCTGCCAGGCTTCAGGCAAGAGGCCTGGCTTCTAGTACTTAGCGATGTCCCCCCTTCTTCAGGATGACCTGTCGCTGCCAGGGTGCCAGCTTGCTCTCATCGTAGCCCAGCGTCCTCAGCTTCTCTGACTGCTCCTTCTCCCGCTGCATCTCCTCCTGCTTCTGTCGCTCCTCCTCTTTCCTGAGGGTGGGGGTGGGGGCAGACCCGGTGAAGTCTGGGGCCACATACCGGGGCTGGCAAAAAGGGTGAGCCAGGCCCCAGGCAGAGGCCAGGTCACCCATGTAAGGAGTGGGTTACTGAGGGGTGGGGGCTGGGTTGCTGAAGACAGAGGGGCTAGATCAGGGGCAGAATGGGGTTACTGGAGCACGGGATGGGGGAGTGGGAGGCTGAGGCTGGATTATTGTGGGCTGGATGTTACTGGAAACAAAGCTGCTGGGTCACTGTGTGGCACTGTGTGAGGAGGAGGTGTGGCAGGGTGCAATGGCAAGATGACGGGACCAGGACCTGAGTTGTTGGGGAGCTGTCGATATGAATTACTGAGGACTGGGGTGGGGCTGCTAGGGAACAGAGAGACCATATAATTGAGAGACAAGGACTGAGAATTAGAGACAGGTTATGAGAACATAGAGGGTAGATGTGCCTGTTGACAGAATAGCCACTAAACACACGTGGCTGCTGAGCATTTGAAATGTGGCTGGTCTAAATTGTGATGGATTGCAGGTGTAAATTGTGCATGATATTTCAAAGACTAAGTTTTATTATTATTATTAATTATTTGAGACAGGGTCTCGCTCTGTTGCCAGGGTAGAGTGCAGTGGTGAGATTATGGCTCAAGTGATCCTCCCACCTCAGCATCCCAAGTAGCTGGGCCGCAGGTGTGTGCCACTACACCCAGCTAATTAAAAACTTTTTTTTTTTTTTTTTTTTTTTTTTTTTTGCAGGCCAGGTGCAGAGGCTCATGCCTGTAATCCCAGCACTTTGGAAGGCCAAGGAGGGTGGATCACCTGAGGTCAGGAGTTCAAGACCAGCCTGACCAACATGGTGAAACCCCACCCTTTACTAAAAATGCAAAAATTAGCTGGGCATGGTGGTGGGCACCTGTAATCCCAGCTACTTGGGAGGCTGAAGCAGGAGAATCACTTGAACCCGGGAGGTGGAGGTTGCAGTGAGCCAAGATCCCCACTGCTCTCTAGTCTGGGTGACAAGAGTAAAACCCTGTCTCAAAAAAAAAAAAAAAAATTGTTTGCAGAATGAGGTCTCACTGCATTGCCCAGGCTGGTCTCAAACTTCTGGGCTCAAGTGGTCCTCCAGCCTCAGCCTCTCAAAGTGCTGAGATTACAGGTGTAAGTCACCATGCCTGGCCAAAGATTTATAAGAGGAGTATAAAACATTTCATTAATAATTTTCATATTATTATTTGTTGAAATAATAGTTTTGATATTTTGTGTTAAATAAAACTATGAAAACTAAGCTCACCTATATTCTTCTACTGTGGCTACTGGAAAATTTTAAATTACATATGTGACTCACATTATATTTCTATTGGACAGCACGGGGCTGGGTGAGATTACTAGAGGCAGAACTACATTCTGAGGGGCAATCAAGGTGATTGATACTAGGGTTAGGTTAACTGATGGGTAGAAAAAGCCAGGTTAGTAGGAGGCAGGGACTGGGTAACCAGGAGCAAAGTTATCAGAGCACGAGAGAGATTCTGGGGACAGGGGTCGGGGCATTGCAGGGAGGAAAGAGGCTGTGCTACAAGGGCTAAGGGACAGGAGGATGCACTCAAGTTGGCCTGGATGGAGGGACGACCCTCTGCGACGTGGGTGGGGGTAAGCGTGGCAGGTTGGGGCCAGCCCTACACTCACCGCTTCTGCTCCCTGGAAGGAAAAAGAGACAGTGTCACTTGGTACCTCCACCTCAGGGATACAGTCAAGACCCCCTGCCAGGCCAGCCTCTGCTTGACCCCCAGCTCACCTCTCCTCTTCCAGCTTCTTCCGCAGGAGGTCCCGCCTCCAGGCGGGCATGCTGGCCAGCCGGGCCTCCTCCTCCTCCTCCTGAAACACAACCACAAAGCTTCAGGGCCCGCAGGGGCTGTGAGATAGGGGGCACCCTCAACCTGGGGACCTGAAGGAGTCAGGGTCACAGAAAGAGGCCCTTTTGATGCACTTCTGTGGGACAAGTGGATGGAGGCACCTGGTCACAGCCCCTTCGGAGCCGGCCTCCTCTCCGCTAGTAACCCAGACCCTTGTGTCCAACAGGAGGCACCAGAAAGATCAGCTCCTGATTTCGCACAGGGGCAGGTGGACAGATGGCCCCAGGCCCAGGACCTCTGGGCAGACGCAGATGCGGGCCCCCACCACCCTCTTGGCTTAGGGAGACTCAGGCTGCCCGCGGCTCCACTGCGAAGGACCTTGCTCATGCTTGCCCTCTTCCCAATGGAGTGAACACCTGCTCTACAATCATGGGGCTGCAATGACATCGGGGGGCAGGTGTGGTGTCCAACGTAGGCAGTTTACAGCAAAGAGTTTTATTTCCTGAATGTTACAGGAGCACAGAGGGTCTGTACACTGCACACTTCACAGACAACACTGCACACGTGGACCTCAGCCAAGGAGGTAGCTGTGAACTGCAGTGGAAAACCAGAGAGCAGGCCACACTGTGGCAAGGGGGACCCGCAGCCCTCACTCAGAGGGGCTTCTTTTGCTGCCTGGCTCCACACAGAGCCCAGCAAGGCCAGGGTCCCAGAGGGGGACATCTGGTTTGTTCTGTGCATGACCTGCCTGTCCAGCCAACCCCCCACATCCTGCCACCATGGGATCTCAGAGGCTGAGGCAGCCTGGTCCTGGGCCCTCTGGGCGGTTCAAGGTCACCATCCTGGGTTCTTCCTGCTGCTGCTGGCCTTCGGAGGGCGTCAGACAGGCGTCCAGGCACACGTTAAGATGCTCGAGGGTGAACTGCTAATTCCAAATTCTGCTGCTCAGATGTCAAATAGCTCTGCCTCCTTCTCCTTCCAGAAGGAGAAGCTGCGGTCGATGTAGCGGCAGATGTCCTCATTGCTGAACTCGCCCATCTCAGACACCAGTTCCAAGGGGTCTTCGGCGGGGCCTTCGCATCCAGGAGAGTCTGAGGTCGGGGGAGGCGCGCCGGGCGGGGGCGGCGGCTGCGGGGCAGTGGCCGGGGCCTCGGACTGCCCCTCGGGCGGGTCCCCAGTCTGAACTGGGGCGGCTCTTCCGTCCGCTCCTGTTCTTTCTCCTTCTCCTCTTCCTTTTTCTTCGCCTGTTCTTCGGGGGCCGGCTCAGCCTCCAGGCCGTCTCCGAAGAACTGGTGCCTGAGGTCCTCGAAGCCATCGCTCCAGCTTCGCCGGCCGGCCTCCACTTCCTCCAGCACCACACGGTGGAAGAGGCGGATGCGCTCCCACGGGTGCCTGCCCAGCCGGTCGAACATCTCGTAGCACAGCAGGTGGCGGAACTTGCGCTCCTCGCGGCTCAGGCCCATCTCCAGCAGCTGGAAGTAGCCGAGCATGAAAAGGTCGAGCGTGAGGCTGTCGTAGCGCGGGGGGTGCGCCGCCGTCCAGGGGCGGCAGGAAGTGCTGGGGCCAGTACAGGCCGTGCGCCAGGCCCGGACTTGCCGGCACCCGCCGCAGCAGGCTCCGCCAGTGGCCCAGCAGCTTGCCCACCGCCTGTCGCTGCCTCAGCAGCTGCTGCAGCCGCTCATCGGGGCCGCGGGCCACGCCGTTGCTCGCTGGCGGCCGGGGGTCGTCCGTGGCGTCCGTGGCCTCCAGCCCCAGGCCGGCACCGGCGGCCACCACGCGGGGCAGCAGTCTGCGTAGGCGCGCCTGGGCGCGGCGGCCCCGGCCGCGGAAGGCCCAGCGGCGCCAGTGCTCCAGGAAGAGGTAGACGATGCGCTCCTTGCGAAGGTCGAGGTAGTCCTGGACGCCGCGCAGCTCCGTGCAGAGGGGGCGGCCGGCGCGCCAGCTCCTCCGGCTCAGGCAGCGCCGCCTGGCGATCCTGCGCCTCGGGAGGGCCCAGGGTGCCCAAGGGCTCCCAGTCGGCCAGAGGGCCGTGGGCCGCGGCGGCAGCGACCGCGCTGGGCTGGCTGGAGCCGGCTGCCACGTAGTCCTCCTCCAGGATGGGCTCGCGGCCCGGGGCGCCGGCGGACTGCAGAGGCTTGCGGCGCGGACAGCGCGCGAGCGCCGCGCCCCGCGCGCGCAGCTCGTAGGTGGCGCGGAGATGCTTTACCGACACGCCGCACTCGAGGATCTCGCGCGCCACGGCCTCGCGGCACCAGCTGAGCGAATGCGAGCGGCCCAGACACTGCGGCCCGGGCCGCCAGGGCGCGTCGGGCAGCGGCGCCAGGGGCTGGCCCGTGTCGGCTGTCAGCAGCTCCGCCAGGTGCGCGGGCCGGCCGCCCAGCGTGGCCAGCAGCGTGGCCATGCTCTTGAGCAGCGTGGAAATCTTGCTGCACCAGGCGGGCAGGCTGGCGGCGCGGCCGTGCATGCGGCGCGGGTCGACGGTGAAGCGCGGCGCCGACAGGGCGGCTGAGATGGGCAGCAGCTGCTCCAGCTCCAGCTCCAGCTGCTCCAGGCGCGCCTCCAGCTTCTTCGCCTTGTGCAGCACCTGCAGGTTCTCGATTTGCTGCTCGATGCAGAGGATGTCGGCCTCGGTCATGAGCTCGCCGAAGGGCCCGAGGATGGCGTTGTGCTCGCGGGAGTACCTCCAGCCCTCGCGGGGGTAGCAGCATGAGCTGGCGGCCGTCAGCTGAGGCGGGGAAGACAAGAGAGGGGAGGGAGGCGCGTCTGCCTCTGGCCCAGCTCCCGCCGTTGCGCCGGGAACCTTTTGCATGTCCTAGGTGGTGTAATGGCTCCGCCGGGCTGCGTCTGCAAGGAGGGGCCGCGTCTGGCCGGCGAGGGGGGTGACGCTGGGGCAAGGCTTCAGCCTGGACCGCCGCTCCGGGCTCTGGCAGTGTCCACTTTGGTCGCTGGCGAGGGCCACGGCCGGTCGTTGGTCGCTGCTGTGGCGGCAAGGAGGACAGGCCGGCAGACGGGGTCTCCACGCCTGGGTTGGTCGCTCATTACACCACCCAAGGAACATGCAAAAGGCGTTGAAGCTGAGAGGCGCGGTGGCTCTCCCCCAACCCCATCAGATAGCAACTATTGTGAGGCCTGTCCTCCCAGACCCATGACCCCTTCTCGAGCTCCCCTGTGGCCCAAGCCTTCCTGGTCCCTGTGGGCAATGTTTTAAGTGCAGAATGAGAGGCCACTGTACTCTTAAAGAGGCTACAGCTGCAGCTTCCACTGAGCCACCCACCCTTCGTCCTGGTGGACGGCTGGGCACTGTATATTCTCATTTGCTCACTTTTCTCCACCTCTGAAGTCCAGTTTCCCCCCTGGGCCTGCCGTCATCTCCACAGAGGCCCCAATTCATCTTGACCCTACGGGAGCCACTCCCCCACATACAAATAGGGAGCTGCCTCTTCCCTGCTTAACACTCCCCCCACTCGGCTCCCCCACTCCTCCAGGAGAAAGTCCGTTCTCCTCTGGGCTGCTGGCCAGGCCTTGGTAACCTGGCCCCCACCTTCCTCTCCAGCTCAGCAACCCCCTTCCCCCAGGAATCAGGGTCACATCCACCCTCACTTCCAGACTGCCCTGTCCCGCCTGCTGCTCTTCAGCCCACTCTCCTCCTGGCCACTCCTCGCTTATCTGCCAAGTCTCACCTTAGACATCACCTCCTCTTTCCCTAACACAGCCCCCAGCCCACGTATCAGGTGGCCGGTTAGGGCTGCCCCAGTCCCCTGCGTTCCCCATTATTGCAGCTGGCTGTGTGGCATCAGCCCAGGCACTTCTCTCCACCACCACCCACTCTCCCACACTGCCCCATTTTGGGTTCTTGGTGACTTGCACACATGTCCGCAGCCACCTTAGAGCACGCCTTGATATGTTCACCATGAATCCCCAGGGGCTACAACAGTGTGTGGGACACATAAATGGTACTGGGGGGCCAGGTGCGGTGGCTCACGCCTGTAATCCCAGCACTTTGGGAGGCAAAGGCAGGTGGATCACTTGAGGTCAGGAGTTCGAGACCAGCCTGGCCAACATGGAGAAACCCCGTCTCTACAACAAATACAAAAATTAGCTGGGCATGATGGCATGCACCTGTAGTCCCAGCTACTCAGGAGGCTGAGGTGGGAGAATCGCTTGAACCTGGGAGGCAGAGGTTTCAGTGAGCAGAGATCGCACCACTGTACTCCAGCCTCATTGACAGAGACCCTGTCTCAAAAACAACAACAACAAAAAAAGAAAACAAAACCAAAAATAAAAAGAAATGGCACTGGCGGAACAGTTGTAGAATGAATAAAAGACAACTCATCCTGCCGGCTGGTGCTGATCCGCCCACCTTACAGAGAAGGAAACAGGCTGGATGAAGCTCAGTGTTGGCAGCTGGAAGGCAGCAGCACAGTGATAGAGCCCAGCTCCTTAAGACCAAGACCAAAGCCCTCTTGGCTATTCAGTGTGGTCCCCAGACCAGCATCATCAGCAGTCTTACCCAGGAGCTGGCTAGAAATGCAGAGCCTCAGCTCCGCCCAGACCGTCGGAATCTGAAAAGGCCTTTTATCCAGATCCCAGGGGCTGGGCAGGGGAAGGAGAGTCTGAGAAAGGCTGCCGTCTCACTTCCAAGGACAGGCTGCTGGGGGTGCGTGTGGAGACTGGGACAAGCCCCAAACAGGGGTCCTGTCACCCTGCTTTCCCCACAGTGGCCGGGCGCGGTGGCTCACACCTGTAATCCCAGCATTTTGGGAGGTTGAGGTGGGGGCATCACCTGAGGTCAGGAGTTTAAGACCAGCCTTGCCAACATGGTGAAGCCCCATCTCTACTAAAAATATAAAAAAATTAGCTGGGTGTGGTGGCATGTGTCTGTAATCCCAGCTATCCAGGAGGCTGAGTCAGGAGAATCTCTTGAACCCAGGAGGCAGAGGTTGCAGTGAACCAAGATCATACCACTGCACTCCAGTCTGGGTGATAGAGTGAGACTCCCTTTCAAAAAAATAATAATAAAAATAAAAAAAAAAACGGGAGGTCCCAAGTTGGAGGTGGCATAGGGGACGGGCTGTGCACCCGAATGCAGACCCCAGGGCCCCCTGGGCCCGCCCCACCCACCTTCCGCCTCTGCTCCTCTTCCTCCTGCATCTTCAGCTGCAGCTTCGCACCATCACCTGGCGCTTCCACTCGGGGATGGGCCGGCCCTGCTCATCGTGGGTAGGGATGAGCGCCTCCACGTCCAGCTGCACACCGGGCGCAGGGGTATCAGGTGGCACCGGAACCAAGCTTCCATTGAGCAGTGGCTGAAAACCTGCAGCTGGCGGTGTGGGGCTCCGGGCTGGTGATGGTGTAGGTGACACAGGCGGCAGCGGTGAGTCGGGCTGCAGGGAGAAGCGGTGGGGCTGAGCGCCCAGTGGTCTGGGGCCAGGGGACCCTGGTTGCAGGCTCCTGCTGGGCCTGCCTACCTGGGAGGCTGGCTGCCCGCTGCCTGAGAACACTGTGGTCAGCCCCTTGCTCTGCGGCGTCGGCTTCAGGCTCTTGCCTGCCTTAATCTCAGCCAGTAGCTCCGAGTTGTCGCCCGTCGGGGACATCATGTTGAAAGACTTGGTGCCTATGTGGAGGCAGGAGATGAGGACAGGCCAGGGTGGGGCTGCACCCCCTCCACTCCTCACCCGCCCCTCTGCAGCCCCCTTTCCAAGCCAGGATAGGCTGGGTGCCCCATCCTCAGGCCCAGTGGGCAGCTCTCCAGATCCCAGGTCCCGCAGGCAGCTTTCAGGGCCCGCAGAGCCAGACCCTGGTTCCCCAACTGTGGCAATCCCACGGTCCTCCCCATCTTACTCACGGGGTGGAGGGCCCCCGCCTGGAGGCCCCTGGGAGTTCATGGTGGCTCCTGGGCTGGCCCTGCCGACTCTAGCATATGTCTCCGCCCAGACACTGACTGTCCAGCTCTAAAACACTGCCTGGAGTCAGCCACCCGACCTTTGTCCCAGGTTCCGTGGCTCAGCCCAGCTGGGGTGGAGCCTCCCTCTGACCCTGTCCCTACATCAGCAAAGCCTCAGTGACCCTTGAACTAAATCAAATGGGGCCTCCAAGGACATACAGGGTCTGGACCCTGGAGTACCAGTACCCAGCTGGTCCCCTCTCTCTCTCCCCACACCCACAGACAGACGCACAAGCAGACACACTGGCTGCGAGCCAGGAGCACATTTATGGCAAAGCGCAGCTCAGCTCTAGAGGCCCAGGAAAGCAGAGCCCTTACTAAAGCTATGGGAGGCACCCAGGAAGAAGGGCAGGTGGGTAACATGCAAATCCTCAGGGCAGAGTTTGCATTTTCCGGCTCAGGTGGAAAAGGTGAATAGTGATTTGGAGAGAGAGGTCTCTTGAGCTCCCAGGAAGGGGTCAGGTCTGGGAGGAAGAAAATGGGCTGACAGCTCTTGGATTCCCAGGCTGGGGATCCCAGAGTGCAGTCACCGGGAGGAGAAGAGGAGGAAGGGAAAATCGGTGTGGCTGGCTCATTTATTTAGGCAAAACCATCAGCCAGGCACAGAATGCTTGGGTGCATATGTGGGTATGAGCATACGTAGGAGGTGCAAGGCCCCACCTGTGTCTCCAGGTTCTCTCGCCTGCTAGCCCCTGCCCCTGCCCCTGCCCCTGCCCCTGCCCTTTCCTCGAGTCTGGGCCTCTCCTGCTTGCTTTTCCTGCTCTTCCCCCCATCCCACGCCTCAGCCTCAGCCAGGAGCCTCGCGCAGCTACTCACTCTTCCTGTGCCTCAGGACTCTCACTTCTAGGAACCGAGAGGAGAGAAGTGACAGCGGAGTTAGGAGGGAGAGGGGGCCAGGATGAGACTGGGACAGCAGGGGACAGGGAGCGGGCCAGGGAGAGCAGGAGGGGGGGGAAGCGGAGAAGAGAGGAGGAGTTTTACTGCCCATCTGACCCTGGCTCAGGCTGCTCTGGGGCCCCACGAGGGTGGTCCATCGAGTTCCTGGCTTGGCGGGTGCTGCTGAGGGTGGCAGGGCCACCACTGGCCCTAGCCCTTAGCAAGGGCCTCCACCTTGGCACTGAGTTGGGATAGGGCACCCAGCCCAGGCTGTGCTGGGTGGGGGTGTCTGGGGGAAGCTCAGAGTATATTTTTCTCTGTCCTTAGCTTCAGCCCTGCTGCAGGCTGTGGAGGGAAGGAGGAGGGGGCTGGGGAGGTGCTGGGCACGCCTCCATGCGCTCCAGTCTGCAGGGGCTGGGACTCCATAGGAACCCTGGGGGGCCCAGCTCTGCTCTGCACTCCTAGTCAGGGAGATGAAACTTTGGGGGGTGCCACTAAGCATGATCTCTGCCCCAAGTGGCTGGGTGAGGAAGGCACCCAGCAAGCTGGGATGGGAGCATCACACCCAGGCACCCTGTCCTGGGTCTTCTAGGTGGCCTGGCAAAGGGACGCTGTTCCACCCTACAGAGAAGCAGCCCAGGAATCCTGCACCAGTCTAGCTCTTAAAAAAGGATGCCTGGGGCCAGGTGCAGTGGCTCACACCTGTAATCCCAGCACTTTGGGAGGCCCAGGCGGGCAGATCACCTTGAGGTCGGGAGTTCAAGTAAAAAGGATGCCTAGGGAAGTCACTGGGGAGGGAGGGGAAAACATGGTGGGTCACTAGCTTTGCCCCCATAGCCAGGCCCTTGCTGGCCCAGGGACCCTGGCAGGAACTGGCTAGGATGAGTTCTTGGCATATTTAAGAAGGGCTCAGGTCTGTGCTGCTTGGAAGGACAAGAGAAAGAGGTGGGGAGAGGAAGAGAAGCTCAGCACAGACGGGACAGGAGACGGGCGGCCAGCGCGGGGCCTCTCTGAAGCTGGTTCTACTTCAAGTGTCCCTCCAGCACCAGCTCATCCCAAACGCCAGCCACCAGAGCTGGGAGGCCCTTTCTAGCCGGCGGGAGGCAGGCAAAGAGGCGGCAGGGGACCTGCCCCAGGCCGCACAGCCCGTCCTGCTCTGGCAGGACTTCAAACAACCCAGAGCCCTCTCTTTAGGGTCAAGTACTCAATGGGGTAGGGGCTGGCAGGAAGAGCAAGAAGAGGCAGGATGGGGCAGTGGCAGCTGGGGAGGGGGCGGTGTCTAGATTTCCCTCCCCTTTCAGGGCTAGCGCCGCCCCCCACCCCTCAACCCGCCCCTACTCACTGCCGGTGGACGAGGAGGAGCGGCGCTGCCCGCAGCCAGGGCCAGCGCCCTCGAGGGGCAGAGGTGGGGCCGGCGGCAGTGAACTCGCGGCCTCGGGCAGGGGCGGCGGCGGCGGCGGCGGCGGCGGGGGCGGCGGCGGTAGCTCCCTGGACGCCTTAGGGTCCGCGGGGCAGCCATTAGGCACGTGGTTCCCAGGGAGCAACGCCGCCTGCGGGGGGAGCGGAGGGGCCTTCGAGTGAGCCGCGGGCGGCAGGGCCGGGGCGCCGGCAGCCGGCGGGCGCGGGGTGGCGGGCACGCACCTCCTCGCTGTGCGCCATGCCCGGGCGTGTGGCCAGCGTCTCCCCGGGGCCGCGGCCCAGCTGCCGGTAGTAGTCCCCCGTGCTGGGCTGCTTGCTGAAGGCGCGGGGCTTGCGGCCGGAGTCCTGCCTCCGCAGCCCGTAGTGGCCGTCGCAGGAACGCGGCTGCGGGAAAACAGTGGCCGGTGGGCTTCGGGCACCAGCCCGGTAGGCGCCCCCCACGCCTCCCCCACCCAGCTTTTCACCTCCCGGGGACTCGCGGCCAGCGGCCTTCAAGGGGTGCGGCGGCTGCCTTCCTAGACCCCCTGTTCTCAGGGCGGGCACAGGGTCATGGGGTCCTCGATGGAAGGGCAGGCTCCGCCCGCCTTACAGGGAGAGGTTCTGGGAGCCGGCCAAGGGGCACAGGGGCCCCCACAGAGGCCAGAAGGGGCGGGCCCAGGGGCGGGGTGACTCAGCCCCGACGCCAGGGGGAGCTGGAGAAGGGGCACCTCCCAGCTTAGCCCGAATTAGGGCCTTGCCCACACCCCGCTCTCGGCTGCCAGACGGACTGCGGGTCTGTCGGGGATCCCGGCTCGGCGAGAGCCCCCTAGAGAGCCTGTGCCCTCCGAGACTCCTCTGGCTTGCCCCGGACCCCAGGTGCCCGTCGGGGGCTACTCCTACCTGCCACGGTGCTGGTGGCCCCCGCTGTGCACCTGGCGGTGGGGGGCGGCAGGACCCGACACCTGCGTTACCTGAACCTTCCTCTCAGGTTACAGCCGGCCCGCGCCGCCCGCGCACGGCCCGCCTATGGGCTAGGACGGCCTGACATCACCTGGGGCCCGCCAATCCCAGGCCGAACCCCCCAGCCGTCGCGGATGCTGCGGGGGGTGCCAACTACTCTGCCGCACCTGGCCGCCTCTCCGAGCCCGCCCCCGCCCACATGTGTCCCCGCCCCCCGCGCCTCTCCCTAAACTGGGAGCTGAGTCCCCCACCTTCATCCCCCGCCGAGACAGGAGAGGGCTGACTGTGAACAGAGGGGGATCCGGGTCGCGTCCCCATCCTTCCTCTCCTGCATCTGGAAACCATCTCCATCCACGAAAACGACACCGACACCCGCGCTCAAGCCTCGGGTTTCAGGGGCCGCAAGGCGGGGTCAGGTGACAGCGAGGCTTCCCGCCCTGTCGCAGCTGTCCCCCAACTAGGCCCAGCTCAGCGAGAGTGAGGCGACCCGGCCCAAGACGGAGTGACCTGGTGGGGGCTGTCCCCTGCCCCACCCTCCAGCCCGTGCGTCCCGGCGGTGGCCTCAGACCCTCCACCCCGCCCCGACCTGGCTCACGTTGCAGGAAACGCGACACCGCGGGATTTGTTTTCTGGGCCAGCCCGCCCGCTCCGCGCCCCCTGTAGCCCGGAGGCTCGGACGCCACGACCCTGCTCCCGCCCGCGGTCAGGCACCCGCGCCGGGGGCGCTGCGGTCACACAAAGAGCCTTTTGTGGAGCGTCCCGGCTCGGCCCTGGCGCCTGCGGCCCAGCACGCACACAGCCAGGAGGGACGCACACAGCCAGGAGGGACGCACACAGACCCGGCACTTGGGCTCAGCGGTGGAGAGGGGCTGGGCCACCTGTCCCGTGGCTTTGGGTGGGGCCCACAGGCTGGGCTGGGAGCTCAGCGATTCCAGGGCACTCGCAGCCCTACCTGCCCGGCCCCCTCTGCCTCCCAGAGATGAAAGGGGAAGCCACTGTGGGAGCTTGATCTAAGGTGGCATAAAGAGGGTGGCCACTAGAGCTGCCCTGGAAGTTCAGTGTCCCTCCCATGTCTCCCTTGCCCAGTGGCCTTGAGACCTGGGTCACCTCGTATAAACTGGCCCTGGCGTGGCTTGCCTTGGGCTTAAGAGAGAACTGCAAGGTCCCAAGCTCCAGCAGGACCCCAGGGGGCTGTCACACCACATCTGGCCACCTGCGACCTCAGGCTGTCCCCCTCAAGTCTCAGACCAGCCTTGCCATGTTCCTGTGGCCAGAACGCCAGAGTTTCCCAGGTCTCCCTGCCCAGGACTTCCAAAATTGCTCAGACCAGACCTTTGTCCCCCAGCCCTGCTCCAGAGCCTCAGCCAGGGGCTTGCAGGCCAGATGTCACTAGGCATCTCACATTCCACCTGCCCACCCTGGCCTCATCCCCTCCACACAGGCTCGGTCCCCCTCTGGGGCTCCCACCTCAGGCCTGATCCTCTGCACAGACCCCAAGCCCTAAACGGGAACCAGCTGCAGCTTCACCTCCTTCCCAGCCCCCCACTGCCAGTGGGCGCCCAGCCCTGCTAGTGCCAGCTCACCTTCCCTCCATCCTCCTCCCAGCCCTCCCCTTCACAGCCATGCCACCGGCACCTTCCACCTGGCAACCACCTCCCTTGGGTGCCACTCTCCAACAGAGCCCGGGGCTGTGGGGGATGTGCGTGTTTGGGGGAGGGGGCAGTCTATATGCATTCTCTGTCAACTCCATGACAACCCGGCCACTCTGTGCAAGAGGTGGCACAGGCCCAGTACCTGGTGAGGCACAGCTGTCTGGACCTGCGTCCTTCACTTCCTAGCTCCCATGGAGGGCGGCGACCTGGTCTTACTCTCCTCCCAGTCCAGTGTCCAGCCCTGATCCCCGGTGGGAATCGCCAGGAGCTTTGACTCCTGAACATGCCATGGACACAGGGACCCCCACCCTATGCCCACTATGAGGCCAGGCCTTTGGCCTCAGTGGCCCCCATCAGCCCAGTCCCCTGCTGGGAGGCAGGCAGGGGTGAGGGCTCACTACCTCCTTCTTGAGGGCCTCCGTCTCCACGTGGCGGAGTTTGTTCTTGGTCTGCGTGTAGATGTCAGCTGCTTGTGGTCCCACAGGAGGCTTGGGAGCTGGGTAGCCAGGTGGGGGGTGGGGGGCAGTTGGGTGCCTGGGGGCGGGGGTGGCGGGGGGAAGCTGGGTGGGGGTGGTGGGGGTGTGGGTTTGCCAGTCGTGCCCCGAGGCAGACCCAGCTCCGGGTTCAGCATGTCCATGTAGCTCTGTATGTCTGCAGCTCTGGCGCTGGAAAGCCCTGGGGAGGCAGGAGGAAGGGCCAGATTTGGGAGCATGCAGCCAGGCTGTCCCCCCTAGACGGAGAGTCTGCCACCTGGAAACAGCTTGCCGAGGGACACGGAGGGCTCGGGGGCACCACTTGGTACACCTGCTGTGGCCCCTGGCAGTGCTGGGTTTCCTCTCCCTGGCCCTGGCCCTGCCCTGCCCCAGCCCAGCACTTACTTGGAAAACCAGTTTGGAGGGGAAAGCACTGGGGGCTTTGGGTGTGTCTAGAGGGCAGGGCCACCTGGAAGGGTCGGTGGGCTCCTTGGGAATATGGACTGCCACACCCAATCTTTGCAGGGCACCCCTGCCGGCTCTGCAGGCCACCATCTGGTGGCATGAAGCAGGCACTGCAAGTGGACGGACGCCCATGCTCAGGGCGTGGTCAGGGTGTGTGCACACACTTGCCCGCCTCTGCCTAGGTGATTGCGTGTTTCTGGATGTTTGAATGTGTGCGCATTGCTCTGTGGACACGGTTGTGTGTGTGTGCACACCTGGAGTATGGAAATAGAGCACTGTGTGCTTGTGTGTAAGGTGGGTATGTGCAGATATTTGCACGGCTCTTTGTGTATGTTCATATCTGTATGTTGTATGTACAAGTGTGCACTTTTGTGTGTGAGTAGCTGAGAATAATGAATGGTGGGTGGGACATGTGGATTTTATGGGTGGGGAGAGTACATGTGGATGTACACGTATGTTTGTGATGAGCACACACAAGCATGAGTGACATCTGTCTCTCACCAGAAGGGGTCTCCTCCCCATGTTTAAGAGCAGGCGATGGGGGTAAACTCTGACATTGGCTGTGGCAGGCGGCCCAAGGCCAGCTCTCATAGCCCAGTAGTCTGGCTTCGGTCTCCCCTCCCTCCCCCTCTACCTCCAGGGCACACTCACTGCGAGGAGGGCGCTGGCCTTTGATGCTGGAGTGGCTGGAGGAGCAGGAGTCATAGTTGGAGAGGGTGCTGGCAGGTGAGCTGAGGTCAAAGTTCAGCGGCTGGGACCGACACGGTGGTGTTGGGTGAGGACATGCCTGAGTCCAGCTGCTTCGCCTCCAGCTCAGCGGAGGGATCCCGGGACAGCACACGGTGCTCCACGCTCTGAAGGGGGAGGCAGGGGGGGCCATGAGGGCCAGTGCACCCCAAGACAGGTCGCCTTCCAGGCCAAGGTCACACTCAGCCATGCCTTCGCTGTGGGATCTTGGCCAAGCCACGCCCCTCTCCAGGGCCCCTTCCCCATCACTAGTCCCTTTCCCATCACTAGAGTGTCTCAGCTTCCTCCAGGTTAAGATTTGAGCCCAGCCCCGCCAGGCCAGGCCATAGGACCATGTTCCTGGGAAACTCCCTCCACTGGCTCCTCCCTGATTAGGAGGGTGGAGAGATTGATGAGGAGGGGGCCTTGGGCTGCACCCCAAGGGGGAGAACTGCCAGGAGATTGGCCTTCTGTCTCACGATCTGCCGATCGGCAGAGGGCCTTGGCTCCAGTGGTTCTGTGGGGGAGGGGCACAGCACAGGCCCACCTCCAGTTACCTGCCTAGCAAGCTGGCTCTCCTGGCCCAACTTGGGACCTGGGGCAGACTCCTAACACTAGCCGGCCTGTTTCCTGATGAAGCCCTTGGGGTAAGGGTGGAGCCTGGATGGTAAGCTGAGCGGGGATGGGCAGCCTCCATTACCCCCCCCCCCCCCCCCGCACCCGGTCTGTGCGTCTGACCACAGGCCTGCCCCCTCCCGGTGCAGAGGGGGCTGGGGTGGGGGCCCTGCTTACATTGCCCATGCTGCCGGCAAGCCTGCTTGTTCCGCTGCCTCCTGCCCAGGCCTGCGCCTCCTTGCCCCGTGCCCCCTCCCTGCCTAAGAAGTGTCACAGGCCCCCTGGGAGAGAGAGGCAGGCCTGGCACCAGGTAACAGCTCGGCGGCCGTGCTCATTGGCCCCGTAATTAGGGGCTCTGCGGGAGTGTTTGCCTTTTCTGGGCCAGCATCTTCCGTGGCTTGGATCTGTCACTGCCGCAGCTGGGCCTGCTTGGGTGAGGGGACCAGGGCACCCACACCCCACTCAGTCCAGGGGACCAGGCCCTGCTGCCTACCCCAGGAGTCAGGGGGAGCCACAGGAGGTGGCTTGGGAAGCACCCAAAGGTGCTCTTTACCTGGCCAACAGCAATAGGTGCAGAGGGTACCCAGCCCCGACCTCTGTGGGCAGCAGATAAGAGGCTGGGATCCCAGCTCTGCAGCCTGGGACAGTGGCTTCAAACTTCCCCTCCCCCACTTACTAGCTGTGTCTTCCCGGGTCACCTGTGCTTTTTGTGCCTAAGTTTCTTTATCTGCAAATGGGGATAACGGCACTACCGGTCCTGCTGAACTCCAGGACATGGCACCCAGTACACGCCATATTGTCAACTATTTTTTTTTTTTTTTTTTTTGAGACAGAGTCTCATTCTTGTTGCCCAAACTGGACTGCGGTGGTGCAATCTCGGCTCACTGCAACCTCCGCCTCCTGGGTTCAAGCGATTTTCCTGCCTCAACCTCCCGGAGTAGTTGGGATTAAGACACCAACCACCACACCCAGCTAATTTTTGTATATTTAGTAGAGATGGGGTTTCATCATATTGGCCAGGTTGGTCTCAATCTCCTGACCTCAGGTGATCCACCAGCCTTGGCCTCCCAAAGTGCAGGTATTACAGGCATGAGCCACTGTGCCCGGCCTGTCAACTATTATTCTATTTTTTTTTTGAGACAGAGTTTCGCTCTTGTTGCCCAGGCTGGAGCGCAATGGCATGATCTTGGCTCACCACAACCTCTGCCTCCCAGGTTCAGGCGATTCTCCTGCCTCACCCTCCCAAGTAGCTGGGACTACAGGCGTGCCTCACCATACCCGGCTAATTTCATATTTTTAGTAGAGACGGGGTTTCTCCATGTTGGTCAGGCTAGTCTGTAACTCCTGACCTGAGGTGATCTGCCCGCCTCTCAGCCTCCTGAAGTGCAGGGATTACAGGCATAAGCCACCTTGCCCGGCCTGTCAACTATTTTTTTAATGTACTGTAAAGAGTAACTAAATGACACCTTTAAGGCCAATGGCAGGGTACCTGCCTAAGGCAGAATCCAGTGAATGGTGTTTGCTCTCCTACGACTGCTAGCAGCTGCTCCCAGGGAGGCCCTCATGTGCCCTGGGCTCTGATGCTGCCCCCCACAGTCCCTCAACAGAGTCACAGACTTTCTTAGCTGAAGGGGACTCACCATGGATGCAGAAATGCCCATCCCTGCTTGTATACCCTAGTGACAGAGTGCTCACTACATGCTGGGACACTCATTCTCTTCCGGAGACTCTTGGGGGAAGTTCATCCTCAGGCCCACCTGCAGCCTCTGGCCTCTGGGCCTGGCTGTGTTCTGCAGGCCCCAGAGTCTGGACCGTTCCCCTGTGCTGGCAGGCAGTGCAGATGAATAGATGCTGCTCAGGGCACAAACCTCCGGGCCTCACTCGCAGCCCCTCCGTGGCCAGGAGCTGGTCCACATCCTTGTGTGGTCGCCTGCGAGGCCCACTCTCTTTCCTGCCCATTGCCTCAAAGCAGGCATTGTACCAGATGGTGCAGCGCCCTGCCCTTGGAGACACCCACAGCTGAGATCAAGTCCCAATGGGTCACTTCATTGCTGTTTCACTATAATAAAATAATTTAAAAAGAGTAGCGTGGGTTTCCAGTTATGAAGCAGCCATGGGGTCAGCAAATGTCCAGTGCCACGGCCGAGGGGTGGCTGCTGGCCAGGCCATCGGAGGCAGGTTCTCCACTCTACCATTTATTGGTGATCTTGGCGCCCTGCAGGCTCAGTTTATCCATCTGTGGAATGGGACACTTACACCCTCTTCTGCAGAGGGTGGCTGTGAGTTATAACCAAGCTAATGTCTATGGGCAGATGAATGAGCCTTCCTGTTCCCAATGGGGCATATGTTGTGATTTCTCCAGCCTTACCCCTTGAGGTGACCCTGTTCTTCCCCTGTCCTCTTTCTGTTAACCTTTGTGCCTCTACTCCCTCAGTCTCCAGAAGGCAGTGGTTCTGGGCTGAGAGGTCGTGTGGGGTCCCTGAACCTCAGCTTCCTCCTTGGTAAAAGGGGTGACGACACCCACCACTGGGGTGGGGGACTAGAAGAGAGGATGCGACAGGAGCAGTGCAGTGGTCGTACCAGGTTCTCCACCGTGCGCAGGTAGCGGGTGCAGTGGCTGTGGCCGTTGAAGTCCGACAGGTCGGCGGCCGTGTACCCGTCGCGGTCGCGGACGTCCAGCTCCGCGCCGTTCACTACCAGGATCTGGCAGCACTGTGGGGGGCATGCAGTGAGGACCCGGCCACGGCCGCGAACTGAGAACCCCGCACCCGGGCAGGGTCTTGCAGACAGCGCAGTGTCGGCAGAGGGCGCGCGCCCCCACCCCGGGCCCGCGCTGACCTCCAGCTCCCCGTTCTCAGCGGCGTCGTGCAGCGGGGTCCCGCCCCACAGGTCGGCCGAGATCTCCCCGCCGTGCAGCAGCAGCCAGCTGAGCACCTTGGTGTGGCCGCGGCTCGCTGCGAAGTGCATGGCGGTGGCGCCGTCTTTGTCCTGCTCCGACAGGCTCACGTCGGTGCAGCTCACCTGGGCGGGAGGGGCGGGGAGAGAGGGGCGGGGGCTGGGCGCCAGGCCCCTGCAGGCCCCGCCCCACCCATGCAGGCCCCACCCCGCGCTCTCCATGTCCCGCCCTGCCGGCTCCGCCCCGCCCGGGCCCAGAGCTCACCAGCCACACGATGACGGAGCTGTGGCCCATCTGCGCCGCGGCGTGCAGCGGGGTCATGCCATCGTGGGCGCGCGCGTGCGGGTCCGCGCCGCACTCCTGCACCAGGTACTGCGTCACCTCCAGGTGGCCCTCCTGGCACGCCAGGTACAGGGGCGTGGCACCATTCTTGGTTTGGGCATTCACTCCCCCTGTGGAGACACAGCGCCCACGGTAGGCTCTCAGCGCCTCACCCCCTCAGAGGCTTCCTTACGCTCCACCCCCCCGTCCTCTCCCAGGGAGCCCTGGACCGCAGGGGAGAGTGGGCGGGAGAGGGCCCTGTCACCCGCCTGCTGTGGTCCTGGAGGGTGCCTCAGGGCTGAGCCCTGTGCCACCTTCCCTGAGAGGCCCCTGAGGGCGTCCGACAGAGCACTGCCCTGCCTCAGTCCTACTTTTTAATCGAGGTCTACAAGGATGTGGTGAGCCTGCCTCTCCTCCACCACTCTCATCCACTGTCACCGTGAGTCCCCACACCTGCTGTCTGACCTCTATCCCTTTCATCGTGAGCCCCCTCCATCTGGAATGCCCTTCCATCCTCTTCCCTCTTGAAGACTCAGTACCCGCCCCTCCTCCATGAGGGCCACCCTGATTTATTTCCCCCTTCCTGGCCTCTGCCCCACATTGCCCAGGGCCACTGTGTGCATGGCCTATCATGCTTGGTTGACCATAACTGATTTTGACCTTTGCCTCCCCCAGAAGACTGAGTTCCCCCGAGGGCAGAGTGGTAAGGCTTGCCAGACAAAATACAGTTCACCCAGTTCAATCTGAATTTCGGATAAACAAATAATGCTTTACTATTCTATATCCCAAATATTGCATGGGACTTACTTGTAATAAAATACAGCTCGTTATCTGAGATTCAAAACGAGTCCAACATCCTGGGTTTTGTTGTTGCCGTTTTTATTAATCTGGCAGCCTTCAGGATGTCCACCATGTACTGAACACTTCTACTGTGTTAGCTCTGGGCCATGGCACTAGCAGGCAGGTTCTTCTTTTTTTATTTTTTTTTGAGACAGAGTCTTGCTCTGTTGCCCAGGTTGGAGTGCAATGGAGCGATCTTGGCTCACTGCAACCTCCACCTCTTGGGTTCAAGCCAGTCTTCTGCCTCAGCCTCCCAAGTATCTGGGACTACAGGAATGCGCCACCATGCCCAGCTAACTTTTGTATTTTTAGTAGAAACCCAGTTTTGCCATGTTGGCCAGTCTGGTCTGGAATTCCTGACCTCAAGTGATCCACCTGCTTCGGCCTCCCAAAGTGCTGGGATTACAGGGGTGAGCCAGTGCACCTGGCCCAGGTTCTTCTCAAGTCCTGTTGTCATTCTCATTTTGTGGAGGGGCAACTGGAGCTAGCGTGGTGTCTTCCCATGGTAAAGTACCCAGTGAATGCCATATTGTCAACTATTTTTTTTCCTTTTTTTCTTTTTTTTTTTTTTTTGAGACAGAGTCTTGCTCTGTCATCCAGTCTGGAGTGCAGTGGTGCAATCTTGGCTCACTGCAGCCTCCGCCTTCCAGGTTCAAGCGATTCTCCTGCCTCAGCCTTCTGAATAGCTGGGACTACAGGCATGTGCCACCAGGCCCAGCTGATTTTTGTATTTTTAGTAGAGATGGGGTTTTTCCCAGGCTGGTCTCAAACTCCTGAGCTCAAGTGATCAAGCCTCCCAAAGTGCTGGGATTACAGGCGTGAGCCACCGCACTCAGCCATCAACTAGTTTTATTAATTTACTGTGACCATCAACAGATGACACCTGTAAGGCACCTGGTGGGGCACCTGCCAGAATCAGAATTCAATTAATGCTGCAGCTGCAGCTGGGGGAGGCTCACAGGTGGGACTAGAGGGCCCGGACTCTGTGCCATTCCCCATAGTCCCACAACAGGCACAGACTCAGCTCTCTCCTCAGCCACACAGCTGGTAAGTGGCATTTGAACACACATCTATCTGTGCTATGCAGGGAGTGAAGAGATGGACTGTGTCTCAGGGCCTTCTCCTAGGGCCTAGCTTCCGGCTATCACTGTCCCTTATCCTTGCTCTCCCAGCAAGGGAGCCTAACTGGGGAACAGGAGAGCTGTCCTGGCTGCTGCGCTGCTGGATGTGAACAGCCCAGGGTGCAGTTACCACTAGGGAACACTAGGTGGAGCCACAACATACCCTCGCCAGACCTATATTGGGGGGACGGGGGGCGGTGCCGGGTCCTATCGTGTTCCAATTCACGTTTTGTGCCCAGGAGGTGCAATTCTTCACCGGACTTCACATGTGGGTAACCCCCCCATATAGGTACCGAGGAAGGAGAGCTAAGCAGAATCCTGGCACAATTAAGGCCTGAAGAATATCATCTCAGTTTATAGTGTTCCTACTCAGGTATTTCCCTGTATATAATCCTCTATATATAATCATGTTAGTTCATAGAATGAGTGCCTAAAGAATATCTTACCACTCAGTTATTTCCATATATATATATATATATATATATATATAACTATATCTTAGTTCATAATCGGAGGAATGCCTAGAGTAGACACAGTACAGAACATGAATTAAGGAATAAGCAGCTTATAGTCGGAGGAATGTCTGGAGCAGACACAGTGCAGAGCATGACTTAAGGGAAAACAGTTATACCAGGACAAGAACCCATGGCCCAGGCAGCAGCGTTCAGTATTGCAAAGATACCCGCTGTATGGCAGGCTTGGGGCAAGAGCCACTCAACCCTGTGGGGCCCTCAGCCCTACATTCATATCCTCCCCATCTACCTCCCCCAGTCTATCAGCCCCCAGATCAACCACATGCTCTACCCCGCATCCACCCCTCGCTCACCCATTCAACCTCTCATCCACTGTTCCCTGCCTATCAGTGTTCACCAGGCCACCCCTCCCTTTGCCCATCCACCCTCTTCCCAACACAACTTAGCCCTCTTCTGCTCCCCATCATGTGTGCCCTCTCCCTCCCTCTCACACACATCCTGAGACCCTCCCTGCCAGTGTTTCCCTATCCCCAAAGTCCTGGTTCTTTTTTGTCCACTTCCCTGATTCCTGAGACCCCAAGGCTGTCTGCAGCCCCCACGGACCCCCACTCACTGATTTCTCCTCCCTCCACACTACCTAGACACAGTGCTGCCATTTGCTGGGGCTGATGCTGGGCCTGACACTTCCTGGTGGTGCAGAGAGCAGGCACCATGCCTGGTGGTCCAGAGGGGGTTCCCATCAACACAGATGAGGGAGACAGAAGACTCAGCCACGTACTTATCTTCAGAAACACGCTGGCTTGTGGCCGCTAGCCTCCACACCCCAGTGCCAGCGTCACCCCCATGCACACTCACATGCTGGTGCATCAGGAACAGGCTGTTTAATATTTCATGACCGACACTCAGCGGCCTAAATTATTCACCCTGTAACCAAGGCACAGTGAGCGCCAGGGTCCTGGGGCTTGGGGGCTGGTGGGGCCTACTGAGTTCCTTCTGAAGAGGCCCATGTTGGTGTGCGCAGCTAGGTGGGGCAGACCTGCGGTGAGCTCTGCTCTCCCAGCACCCCCCCACTTGGCAGAGAGCCATGACCCAGAGGTGCCCAGCCAGCCAGAGAAGGTCTGAGAAGCTGGCACCAAGCAGGATCTGAGCAGCAGGGGGCAGTGGTACCCACAGCCTCCTGCAGGGCTGCTGGCTGGCACTCCCAAGTTCCTGGCACAGAATAAGCCCTCAGTAAGTGCTGGGGCTTGTCACCACTCTTTTTTTATTTTTTTTGAGATGGAGTTGCGCTCTTGTTGCCCAGGCTGGAGTGCAATGGCGCGATCTCGACTCACCGCAACCTCCGCCCCCCCAGGTTCAAGTGATTCTCCTGCCTCAGCCTCCCAAGTAGCTGGGATTACAGGCATGCGCCACCATGCCTGGCTAATTTTGTATATTTAGTAGAGAAAGGGTTTCTCCGTGTTGGTCAGGCTGGTCTCGAACTCCCGACCTCAGGTGATCTGCCCACCTCAGTCTCCCAAAGTGCTGAGATTACAGGCATGAGCCACCAAGCCCGGCCTAATTCTTATTAGCATTACATCCTCTGCACTCATGAGCCCCATTCTGGAGTCAGAGACTCCAGCCTGGAAGATCCCAGAACATGGGGCAGATATGCTGATGGGCTGGGTAGGAGGGGGTCCTGGCTTGACGTCCCCTTCCACCTTGGCCTGAGGGCAAGAACAACAGGTTCTCTCAGACACTGGGGAGTTTTACAAAGATATGGATGAGCGGAAGGACCAAAATGAAATTCCCATCACACGCCTGGAATCCAAGCACCTTGGGAGGCCAAAGCAAGAGGACGGCTTAAGCCTAGGAGTTTGAGACCAGACTGGGCAACATAGTGAGACCCCTGTCTCTACAAACAATATAAAAATTAGCCAGGTGTGGTGGTGCACACCTGCAGTTCCAGCCACTCAGGAGGCCAGGAAGTTGAGGTTGCAGTGAACTACGATCACACCACTGCACTCCAGCCTGTGTCAGAGCAAGACCCTGTCTCTAAAATAAACAAATAAATGAGAAAAGAAACAAAATTCCCATCACTGGAGACAGGAATTAATCAAAGTAATAATAGGATATAATAATACTAGTGACGGCAGCCACCATATATGAATGGTTACTCTGTCTCAGGCACGGCGATGAGTATAACACACACAGTCTCTCAGCTGGTCCTCATAACAACCCGACACGACAGGTGTTAGCATTGTTCTCCTGGTACAGATGAGGAAACTGAGGGCACAGAGAGCTAACATCAGTCTATGAGAAAAAGGCAGAGCCCCAATTTGAGCCTGGGTCTGATGCAGAGCCTGCTTCTGACTCCAAATATGTCATGTCTGGCCGGGCGCAGTGGCTCACGCCTGTAATCCCAGGACTTTGGGAGGCCGAGGCAGGTGGATCATGAGGTCAGGAGTTCGAGACCTGCCTGACCAACATGGTGAAACCTCATCTCCACTAAAAATACAAAAATTAGCCGGGCGTGGTGGTACACGCCTATAATCCCAGCTACTAAGGAGGCTGAGGCAGGAGAATCACTTGAACCCGGGAGGCGGAGGTTGCAGTGAGCCGAGATCGTACCATTGCACTCCAGCCTGGGCAACAAAGCAAGACTGTTTCAAAAACAGAACAAAACAAAACAAAAACAAATGTGTCATGCCTGCACCCCCTCCTGCTCTTGGTCGGTCTGTCCCTCTGCCTCCCTCCCTCCTATCGCAGACTACTACCCTTCCCCGCTGGGAACTCAGAAGCCCTCTTTGCCAGCTGCTGGGGCACAGCCCCTAGAAGGCCCTGCAGGATAAGGACGACCTAGTTCAAGTCCTGTGCCTTTGAGCTGTGCCACAGTCTCACTTCTTGTCTCTTTGTGTTCCCAAACCCATCCATGAAATGGGGACAACAGTTGTCATCCTGACCCTGTGCGGAGCGCCTGAGGAGTGCCTGCAGAGCCTGGTGCCTGGCGCACAGCCACCGCTCAACTTCAGGTTTCTTCTTCCCTGTTCCTGGGAGGACCAACCACCAGGAGGGCCCATGGCTGGCCTGGCATGCCCAGGTCCTGCCAAGCATGGGCCAGGCTGGGTATCATTTCTGTTGTGGGGGAACATAACCTAGAGGAGAGAGGATGCGTCTTGGGGAAGACCTTTGACCCCCAGACCCTTACCAGCTCTAGTTCCGACCACAGTGGCACAGTGACCATAGTGACAGCCACAGAAAAGTGCTCCCAGAACAAGCCCTTGCCCTTTGCCCCGACTTTGACCCAAGCCCTCTTTGTAGGTCAGAGGCTCCCTGGCGATGAGCAGATAAATCATGATTTGTTTTCTTTCTCTTGGGAACAAAGATGCTATGGACGAACTGTAACTATTCATCAAGTCACCTCTGATTGCACAAAGAAACATGGGACGCCTGTGTGGGCTGTGGGAATCTCCGGCGGAGGTTTGTGCCAGCTCACTGTCAACACCGCCGCAGGGAGCAGGGAGTGAGTTGCCCAGGGATCCAGACTCGGGCTGAAGAATGATTCCCGAGGCCCTCCCCCGCTGTCAGTAATGCCTCCCCAAAGGGAGGTCAGGAAGAGGCTGTGCCTCCGAGGATCAGTCCAGTTGCAGCCTATGACTGCTTTGAATTGACATTCATGGAGCCTTTGGTGGCTCTTGGCGTCCTCCAGTCACACCTCCTGGCCTGTGTTAAAAGCTTCCCGGGCCAGGCACGGTGGCTCATGCCTGTCATCCTGGCACTTTGGGAGGCTGATGTGGGAGGATCACAAGGTCCGGAGATTGAGATCAGCCTGCCCAACATGGTAAAACCCCGTTTCTACTAAAAATACAAAAAATTTGAGGCCAGGCGCGGTTGCTTATGCCTGTAATCCCAGCACTTTGGGAGGCCAAGGTGGGCAGATCACCTGAGATCAGCCTGGCAAACATGGCGAAACCCTGTCTCTACAAACATAGAAAAATGAGCCAGGCATGATGGTATGTGCCTGTAATCCCAGCTACTCGGGAGGCTAAGGCAGGAGAATTGCCTGAACCCGGGAGGCGGAGGTTGCAGTGAGCCAAGATTGTGCCATTGCTTTCCAGCCTAGGCAACAAAGTGAGACTCTGCCTCAAAAAAAAAAAAAATTAGCCAGCCATAGTGGCGGGTGCCTGTAATCCCAGCTACTCAGGAGGCTGAGGCAGGAGAATCACTGGAACCCGGGAGGCGGAGGTTGCAGTGAGCCAAGATTGCGCCACTGTACTCCAGCCTGGGTGAAACGGAGCCCTGGTTTGAGGAAGGTTCTACACCCCAGCCCATCAGCTAGCAGGGAATCTTTCCAGAAGCCTGCAACTCTCCCAGCCTCCCAGGTCTTCCTCCTGGCCCACAATTAGGCCAAACTTGACCCCCGCTCAGGCCTTTACACCTCCCCCACATCACTGCCAGTTCTGTCATGGCAGGGCCTCGAGGCCAATCCTTTTTATTAGGGTCTCAGCTCTCCCCTCCTCAAAGATGCCTGGCTTTCCTGACCCCTCAACTTAAAGACCATCCCCATCACTCCTACCAAACTGCCCATTTTACTGCATGGCACTTGCCACTCCTGAATTATCTTGTTATTTTCTTCCTCAGATCCACACACATGTGGATAGAAGAATGTGTGGCTGAAGGGGCACACTGTGTGCCTTGTGCTGACGGGCCGGGCAGTTGAGTGTACCCAGTTGCTGTTTGTTGAATGAATAAACGTGAGAAGGGACAGCCAGGCCAGGAGTAGGGGATGTCTCTTCACTCACAGCCTCAGCCTGGTAGGGTAGGTTAGGTCCATTTGCCAGATGGGCTGGGGGATGCCCAGAAGGGGAGCTTTGTCTGGGGTCACAGGCAGCATGGACAAATCCCTGGGGTTCCACAACCCACTCATTCAGCAGACGTTTACTGGAGTCAGGTTCTGGGCATACAGAGCCAGGAAGACAAAGCCCCTGGCCTCATTAGTCAGGGACAGATGGGATGAAAACGCATCTGCCTGTGCGCTGTAGGGCCTGGCCAGAAATATGGGCGTGCAGGGAGTGAAGAGATGGAATGTGTCTCAGGGCCTCTCGCAGGGCCTGGCTTTCGGCTGTCACACAGGATGCAAAGCCAGGTCACCATAAGGGTGGCCGGGAGCCCCGGTGCAGAGGCACACACCTGTAATCCCAGCACTTTGGGAGGCCAAGCAGGTGGATCACCTGAGGTCAGCAGTTCAAGACTAGCCTGGCCAACATGGTGAAACCCCGTCTCTACCAATAATACAGAAATTGGTCAGGCGTGATGGCAGGCACCTGTAATCCCAGCTACTCGGGAGGCTGAGGCAGGAGAATCGCTTGAAGCTGGGAGGTGGAGGTTGTCATGAGTGGAGATCGCACCACTGCACTACAGCCTGGGTGATGGAGCAAGACTCAAGTCTCAAAAAAAAAAAAAAAAAAAGGGCAGCAGGGAACTAGGCCAGCAGGGGAGTGAGCACACATTGTGGGCGCTGGTGACAATTTCAGTGAGGCTCAGGGTTGGCCTTGCTGAGGAAGTGAGGTCTGAGCAAAGACGTGGAGGAGGGCAGGGAGCAGGCAGGGGTCTCTAATCCCTGCAGAAGGATCAGCCTCTGTGAAGGAAGGGGTGCTGGCCTGTTGGAGGGGACCATAGCCTGGAGGAGGGACAGCCTCTGGGACATTGTAAGGAAGTGAGTGGCCTTCCCTGTCAGTGGCCTGGAGCCTGTGACGGGACTTGCTCTTTTTTTTTTTTTTTTTTGAAATGAAGTCTTGCTCTGTTGCCCAGGCTGGAGTGCAGTGGTGCAGTCTCGGCTCACTGCAACCTCTGCCTCCCGGGTTCAAGCAATTCTCTCCTGCCTCAGCCTCCCGAGTAGCTGAGATTACAGACACCTGCCATCATGCCCGGCTAATTTTTGTATTTTTAGTTTAGACGGGGTTTCACCATGTTAGCCAGGCTCGTCTCAAACTCTTGACCTCAGGTGATCCGCCCACCTTGGCCTCCCAAAGTGCTGGGATTACAGGCGTGAGCCCACCAACCGGGACTTTTTGTTTTTTTTTGAGACGGAGTCTCGCTGTCACTCAGGCTGGAGTGCAGTGGCGTGATCTCGGCTCACTGCAATCTCTGCCTCCCAGGTTCCAGTGATTCTCCTGCCTCAACCTCCTGAGTAGCTGGGACTACAGGTGTGAGCTACCACGCCTGGCTAATTTTTTTGTTTTTCAGTAGAGACAGGGTTTCACCATACGGCCAGGCTGGTCTCGAACTCCTGATCTCGTGATCCACCCACCTCGGCCTCCCAAAGTGCTGGGATTACAGGTATGAGCCACTGTGCTTGGTGGGACTTGTATTTTCAAAGGCTGCGGGTGGAGCTGGACGGGAGAAGGCCATGTCCAGGTCCTAATCGCTCAGGGCCTTTCAGGCTCACAGAGTATGGCTGCTCCCATGGCCCATCTGAGCCCAAGGGGTTCAGGTAGCCCCATCATGGGGCAGAAAGGGGGTTTCTTGAAAGCCCTGGGATGCCCTAGCAGCTCGCCGCTTACAGAGTCCCAGGGCTCAAGGCTCAGCTCTCCTCTTTAGAAGGGTAGGGTAGGGGCACCAGCCCCAGTTAGATGACAGCTGGGACCAGGAGCTGCTGGTGGAGACATGAGATGGGGGCCTGTGCCCTCGCCTGCTGTGAAGGGCTTCTCCTGACTCCACCAGGCCCTTCCTTTGTCAGAGCCTCTACCTGGATGGTAACCAGCTCCCCAGTGTGGACACAGGCCCTGCCCCCAGGCTCCGCTGCCAGGTGACCTGACAGACACCAAGGGTCGACAGGGGCTGGTGATGAAAAAGGAGTGAGACCCCATGGCCTGTGACAGAAGCAGGGGCCTAGCAGGAAAGGGACCGGCCTAGGCAGAGCCTCCAGCCTTCTAAGGGGGAGAGGTGAGCCCCGGGCCCTGGGGCTCCCTAAGCTGTGAGTTGCTGGGGCTTCCCAAGAAACCTCCTTTCCGTCCCAGGTGGGGGCTGCCTGAACCCATCGGGCTCAGCTGGGCTGTGGAGCAGCCAGGCTCTGTGAAGCTTTGCACAAAGGAAGGGAAAAGGGGAAGTCTCCAGTGAACTTGAAAGGCCCTGAGCGATTAGGACCTGGACCAGGAGTGGGAGAGAGACCCAGAGAGGAGGTACAGTCTGCCCACAGTCACACAGCAAGCCAGTGGTGACCACAGCTGGTGGATCAGCCTCTCTAAAATACCATTTCTGTACCTGTCAGCTCCACGAGGCAGGGACGCTTGTCTGGTTCACCAGCATATCACTGGCATTTAGAATATCACCTGGTCCATGGAATTTGCTCAATAAACATTAGTTGAATGAGTCCATCTGTAAATGGGTTGATTACAGAGCTACTGCTCGGGGTGGTTGTGTGGCTCAAATGGCACTGGGTGGTGCCAGGCCCCCAGAAGGTACTCAGCAGGCAGGAGCTGTTCTGGGTTTGTCCTGATTCCTGGCCCAGGTTCCCCCCTCCTCCCCTCCCCTCTTCTGCCTCCCCCTCTTTCTTTTTATTTTTTTGTTTATTTTTGAGACGGAGTCTCGCTCCATCACCCAGGCTGGAGTGCAATGGCATGATCTTGGCTCACTGTAACCTCCACCTCCCTGGTTCAAACAATTCTCCTGCCTCAGCCTCCCGAGTAGCTGGGATTACAGGCATGTGCCACCACGCCCAGCTAATTTTTGTACTTTTAGTAGAGACAGGGTTTCACCACGTTGGTCAGGCTGGTCTTGAACTCCTGACCTCAGACGATCCACCTGCCTCAGCCTCCCAAAGTGCTAGGATTACAGGCATGAGCCACTGTGCCCAGCCCCTGGTACCTTCCAATCCCACCCCAGTCTTGTCTGGCTGGGTGTAAGGGAGGCTTCGGGGGAAGGAGGCACCTGCAGGAGGCACCTGGTGAAGTTGATAAAATCTCTGGGCTAACTAGTTTTTCAGCTTGCTGTGACTGGCAGCACTCAGGGCCCAGGAAAGAGCCTGGAGCCTCCCCACTCTCCAGCCTGGAAGCTCAAGCCTCAGGGTCCCAGCTGAGCCCTGGCTCCCCCACTCTGCCTCCCACAGCCCTGCCTGGCTGCTCAGGCCCTGTGGCAGCCAGAAGCAGGCGTGGGGGAAGCAGAGTGGGGTCCTGGGCTCCAGGACCCTCCTGGTAGGGTGGCCACCAGCCTTGACGGCCACCTGCTCTTTGCCCCTTCTCAATCTGGCCTGATTGGGGGTCTGACTCCTTGTTCCCCCTCCATCAGCCACTGGAGCTCCTGCCCAGGAGGGCCAACCCTCCCAACTGGATCTCCCTGAGACCTAGGGCCTCAACATCCCCAGTCCAGCTCCTGCCAGCCCCATGCCTCCCAACTGAGAGATCCCTTTCTATAGGGTCTCAGAGGGAGGGTCACTATGACAACTCCTTTGCTTCTGGGAAGACTTGGCCCCATGAACGGGATAGATGGGGAGGTGGGGGGATGTGCAGGACATTCCTGCAATCTCAAGTCCTTTCTATTTTAAGACCCCTGGGCTTCCCCCAGGGTGTCCAGCCTTCCAGCTCCTCTGCAGCATGTCACTTCCATGGCCCATGGCCACCATAGCCCCCCTGGGCAGGATTGAGTTTCTCACCAGCAGGTCCGGGAGCCCTTCCTCCCTCAACGCTCACCCACGCGCCAGCAAGAGAGCTGAACCTTGTGAATAATTCACAGCGATTCACATCAGGCCCCAGAGGCTCTCGAGAGCAAGAAGCTGGGCCACCTGGATCCCCTGACTGGGGCCTGTGGCCTGGAGCAGCTCAAGCCTCTGCTCTCCCCAGCTCTCAGCCCTAATATTCACAGCCTTAGGGAGTAGGAATCCCTATCCCCAAGGTAGGAGGCTAACTGGGTACACCATCCTCTAACCCCAATTCCCCAGCCGCCCCTCCTGCCCGAGCCCAGCCTGGTAACCACACAAAGACACCTTCTTATCAGCTGAGTCACACATCGCTGTGGGGAACGGAGCCCAAGCCCTCTGTCCACCTTCCTGAGATTCATGGTGACTCCTGGGGGGCTGGTGGCTTATCAGTCCAGGCCATTTGGCCACTGAGTCACCCCCAGTGCCCAATCACACCCAGCACCTGGCATGGCCTGGGAGGGGGCCAGGGTCCCCCGAGGCCCGGAGACTTGGAGAGCGTTCCACAGCACAGCCCACGGGGAGATCGTGGTTCATCCTAGACCCGCCTTCTCAGTGAGGAAGGCCCAGGGTGGTGGACCCCACCAGCACTTGCAGAAGGGGGGGCTCAGCATCTTCCAGTTCACACTTGGGCCATTTTGGTCCCGCCATCAGGGGCACCTTCTCCTCTCAAGACCTGTCCCTATCCTCTGCTTGAAGTGAGGGGGTGGGACAGATGCATCAGAATCACCGCTGTGAGGATGGGGACATGTCCCACGTGTGGCTCCCAGGCCCCAACCTGGAGATTCTAACTCAGGAATCTGGGACAGCCTCCAAGAGGTGCTGCCAGGAGCCAGTTGGGACCCTCTACTCAGGGGTCCCTGGGGTTCTCCTACTCTAAGTCCCACTGACTTTGACATGATCCAAACCCTAGTTTGTTTGGAAGCAGTGAATTCATACCAAAGCATCCACCAAGCAGGCCTGGCAGGGCTGGCTGTGCTGTGAAGAGCCCCCTCCCCAGGGTAGCACCTGCTGGGTCTCCCACTAACCAAACCAGGGAGACCCTTCTTAGGGAGGAGCCAGGCCCAGCTCCCTTGTCCTGGGCGGAGGGGACAACTGGAGCCCGGCCTGGTGGGTCCTAGGGCCACCCTACATCCACGCCAGTGTGCCTGGGCCCAAGAGGCTGCAGCTGTGGCCACCTTACCACATGGCCATATGGCCAGAACTGGCCTCCAGCCTGCTCCCTGGTGGCCAGGGACCCTGCAGGCACACCCAGGAACTGACAGTGGTGGGGACAGGCCAGACCCTCTTACCTCGTAGCTGCTCTCGTCCTGAGGCTGGGTCCACATTCATATTTATATCCCCCGGCTCCCACTTAGACTAACAAGGGTCACTGGTCAGAGCCCCCCACTCCCCACTCAGGCCCCTGTGGCATCTAGCACCCCACCCTCTCAGACAGGGCCTGGGCGGCTTTCCCCGGATCCCCGGTCTCCCCAGGCGCATCTAAGACCTGAGTCCCTCCTTCCCTCCCCAGACTCACACATGCCCCCTGCTCTGTAAGAGCCCCACCCCACCCAGAGGAGCTCCCAGCCCACACCCCAGGAGGTTTGGGAGCCCCATGCTTCCCTTGGTAGTGGGAATGGGCTGAGGGGCCGAAGGAGATGACAGGCCGCTCTCTGGATGGCCTCCAGCCAGGGGCTCTGGGGCCAGGAGGTGGGGTGGGGGTCTGGGAGGGGCAGTTCTCCCTTAACTGCTTGGTAACTGATGGGATTCCTCTTCTGCCTGTTTGACTAGGGTCTAGGAGATGCTCCTGCCCTTGCTGCCCCCCACTCCATTCTGAACAGTCTTGCAAATGAGTACAGCCTGAGCCAGAGAGAGGTCCTGCTACGGAAGCAGCCCGAGGGGACCATGTGATCTTGGCTTGCGTGCCCAGCCTCCCAAGTCCAGCTGCATGCAGCTGGCCGGCTGAGGATGCGGGTGGCACCTGCTTGCAGGGCTCTGGGGGCAGCCCCAGAAGGGGTTTTCCAGGAGGGGGAAATTTCACGTTGAGTGGGAGCCGTCTCTCTGACCTGGCCCTCTGGCCCCAGGATGGCCGCCGGAGGGATCACTGCCCTGGAGTGCCAGAGAGGCATGGCAGATCCCAGGCATCCCCCAAAGGCCTGGCCCAGCCCACCCAGAGGACCCCTTAAGAGGGGTGATCTTACTCAGGGTAGTGTCTGATGAGAATCCTCAGGGAGGGGAAGTCTCCTTTGGCGGCAGCGTAGTGGATAGGCAGGGCGCCCATGTCTGTGGCTGCAGTGGGGTCCCCACCGCCATGATGCAGCAGCCAGTTCACCACCTCGGGGTGGCCAAAGCGGGCAGCCAGATGCAAGACTGTGGCACCAGAATTGTCTTTGTCCTGTGGGAGGAGAGCCAGTTCAAGTCCTAAAGCCTGTTCCAGCCCTGCCCCTGGCTTGGGCCACTCCCAGACTCCCACAGGCCTCCGGGGGATAGCTCTGTGCTCTCTGCCTTCCCTGGAGGGATTGGCCAGGCCTCACTCAGCAATGTTTTTTTGGGTCCAGCGGATCCTGGGTTTGAATCCTGCTGCTGTCTTTGGGCAACTAACTGGCCCTCTCTGAGCCACAGCCGATAGGCGGCATCGCTGTGCCCGGCTTTCAGAGGCCTGCAGGTCCTGACTGTGGGCTGTCCATGCGAGAGGCACCGGGTTGTCACTGCAGGAGACTGGCTCCAGGCCGAGGGCCATAGCCCTGACATCCAGGGGCTCAGGGAATGGCTGAAGGAGTAACAGAGGGTTGTTGGGCTGAGCAGGGCCAGGAAGGGGGCTGTGGGGCTGCACCAAGCGAGCACCAGGACTGGGGGCAACCTCTGCTTCCAACACGTGTCCCCTCTCTCTCCACCTTCCTAGGTGTCATGTGGGAACAGAAGCCTCCACCTTGATTCGCCTCCAGCAACCCAACCTCAGTGCAGAAAACTGCCCCCTCCCCCGGCAGACTTGCCCGCACCCGCGCACAGCAGCCTGTGTTCTTGCCCCTGTGGAGGTGGAAGTTGCTGAGCGCTGGTGGGCGGGTCCAGGGTGGTCAGCCAGGGGTGCTAGCTGCAGGCTAGTGGTGGCCTCCGGGAAGGCTTGGACAAAACTTCCCCCAGGGACCTCAGAGCGGGTGGGGCCAGAGGTCTAGGCCCAGAACTGCTGAATGTGTCATCTGTGCATATCCCATATGTGCGTCTGCTGAGAAAGGGGCTGGAGGGGGAGTGCTTATGGGACCTGGGCCAGGAGGAGAATCCTGGAGGACCCAGACGTCTAGACGCAGAGGCTGGTGCACTTGGCAGAGTGGGCACTGGTTCTGGAACGGAACAACCTCCCAGTGCCAAGCACATGGATGACAGAGGGGTGGGCAGGGTTGCGGCAGAAGGAGGCAGTGGACACACTTCACTAGGATCAGGGAGTCAAGCCTCTCTGCCCTGCCATGCCCAGAGAGAGGGCACTGTGGTCACAGAGTGGCAGAGGCAGCAGGAGCTGGCGAGAGACCCCAGGCCTCAGGAAGCTGAATCACGTGGGAAGAGAACCTCTGAGGCTCCTGTGAGAAATGCAAGCAAAGAGGGCATGGAGGGAGCCGGGGCCCCAGGGCCACTGACAGTCATCAGGCAGCCGGCAGGGGGGGGGGGGCAGTGGCCCGGTGGTCCTGCTCAGGAGGCAGGGAGGAAGATGGGGCAGAGAATGTGATGGCCCACAGGAAGCTGAGGACACTGAGGCCCCTCCTGTGTGCTAGAAAGCCGGTGGTGGGGGGACCAGAGACTGGTTCCAAGCTCTGATCTTGGGCTCTGAGCCCAAAGGTCGGAGCTGGCTAGAGGGGGACCCAGGAAGAACCATGGTGAAATGCGACCTGAGCCCCAGCTCTTGAGAAAGGCACTCCCTTCCTACTGGCCTTGGGCACTGAGGGTCTGAGGCTCCAGGGATCTCACTGGCTCTGGGCCCCTCAGTGGTGGAAACTGTAAGGAGAGGGCCATAGGCCTCTGGGCTCTGGCCTGTCCCTGAGGCACTAACAGCTGTCCAGGCCCCAGGAGCCTCATGTGCAGTGGACCACACCCTAAAGCAGCTTATCTCTCTGGGCTGGGGAAGCCCAAGGATCCAGGTCATCCCCCCCCCCCACACTTCCTCCCTCAGCACCCAAGCATGCCTGGCCCAGAGGACAGGAGACTTGATAAGCTGGGGCCAAGGCCACCTGCTTCACCCAGCTCCTCTGCTCTGGCAAGGGAGGCTTCCGGCCAGGCCTGGACACCGGATAAGGCAGGCATGACACCTCCCAAAAGAGTGGGCATGGGCCACATAGCCAGGAAACCCTGAAAACAGGTCCCACAGAGAGATACGGGGCGGGCCATCTCCCAGGAAGGGTGGGGGGCCTTCTATCTGAGGGCAGAAGGTGGGCTGGCCTGGCCATCGTCGGGCCATAGTAAGCCTGCCTCCTCCCCTTCCATCTCCAGGTAGCCGAGTGGTCTAAGTGGAAAATCAGTTCCGGTTCCTCCCTCCCATGGCTGCCCCCACAAGCAGAATTTAATCCAAATCCCTAACCTCGGCCTAGGAGACCCTCTGGCCTGGCCCTGGCAGCTTCTCCCTTCTTCACCCACTCTGAATACGCGGCCTCCCACTGGCCCTCGGACAGGACAGGAGTGTGCGCACCTCAGGGATCTGCACTTCTTGTTCCCCTGTGATTGGAACTCTCTGACCGTCGCCTGGCTACCTGCTTCTCAGCAGCCAGGATGCCCCTTGGAGGTCCCTGCTCAAAGGGACCAGGTGGAGTCTGGGGGCAGCAAGAATCAGCCTGGGCTGGAGAAGCAGCTGACACCTGGGAGCCTTGACAGCACGGATGTCCTGGGGTCAGGCTGGGTTATGCAGAGACCTCCATTTACCACGGCCCAGCATCATCCCCCCACACGCTGGCTGGGGACACCTGTAGCTCAGCCTGGGCTGTGGGACTTTGCCCAGCCTCCTTTCAGACCCGGCCCTGGAGGACATGGGCTTCTGACTCTGCCGCCCAGGCCTCACGTCTCCACCCACTCCCAGGACTTCAGATCAGTGCCTTCCCTCTCCTGGTAGGCACTAGTAACTACCAGCCCCACGGAGGCGGCGCCCTTCTGGCTCCCATCACCCAGGTGTGCTTCCAGGGAGCCCCCAGGCTTGCCAGGGCATCTGCCCTAGTACTCGCAAGCCAGGGAGCCCACTCACCTGAGGGCCTTTGGAAGGAGCTCCGTGCAGGGCTCAGCTGGGCCAGGAGGTGCCAAACCCCACCCATCCTTGAGCCCCGGCCTGGGGGCTCTGGGTCAGGACTGTCTCCTGAGGAGGAAGCCGCAGGACCCCCGGCGAACGGCGCGGACCCACCTGCACTCTGCAGCCGCCCTGAGACAGCAGCCACTGCAGGCAGGCGAGGTGGCCGGTGGCGGCGGCGTCGTGGGCTGGTGTGGCGCCGTTGCGGGCGCGGGCCGCGGCGGGGAGGGCGGCCTCCTCCACCAGGAAGCGCAGACAGTGCAGCTTCCCGGCGCGGGCCGCGTGGTGCACGGGCAGCGCGTCCAACGGGTCGCGCAGCGAGGGCCCCAGCAGGCCGGCGGCGTGTAGCGACCTCAGCACGTCCAGCTCGCCCTGCCGCGCCGCCTGCAGCGCCTGTTCCAGGGCCATGGTGCCGCCTGCGGCGCCGCGACCCCACACTCAGAGCCTCCCCTGGGACGCCATGCGCGTGTCCTCGGGGGCGGAGGAGCCCGCGGTGCGGCCGTCGGGGCTCTGCGGGCCGGGAGGCGGAGCGGCTGCGGGCCCGGCCTCTGCTCGCGACTGCCTGGCGCTCCGCTCCGCCGCGCTCTGGGGCCGGAGCCCGCCGACGCAAGCTTAAGCCTCGGGCCCGCCTCCGCCCCCGCCCCTGCCCCGCCCCGCCCCGCAGCCTCAGCCAGCCCCCGCCCGCCCCCGCCGCGCCGCGGGGACACTCGGGCGACTGGGGTGGGCGCCCAGGGGCTTCTCTCCTAATTTGTCTCACGTAACAGTTGAGACCCCAGAGGACAGCAGAACTGGGTTCGAAGTGGAGAGCTGTCCAGGCACAGACAAATTCATTCATTTGCCCAGTGTCCGCTCACTGCGGTTCCAGGCGCTGGTGACGCAATTCCAGAGGTGACGGGGGAGTGACTGTCGGGGCCACGTGGGCGGTCAGGGAAAGGTCTCTGTGGAGGTGCGGTGGGGCTGGGTGTGGAGCGCGAGACCCTGAGGCAGGAGCAGGCCTACCGCGTCCCTGAGGGGCTCTGGGTCTAAGTCCCTGGAGAGTACAAAGGGCCTCACAGCTTCCAGCGGGGAGAGCAGGACAGGAACCCGTGGTGCGCTGGGAACTCCGTCTAGACTCCGCGGCCTCAGGCGGCCCACAGCCGCCGTAGGGATGGAGGGACTTCCAGGCACACACAAGGCAGGGATGGGAGGGGCAGGGCTTGTGTGGAGAGGCGGGAGCGCCGGCATCCAGAGAGAGGAGAGGAGAAGAAGACCCCTGCAGGGGCGCAGGAAAGCGCCAGAGGGCGCAGGCTGGAGAGCGAATGTGTGCCAAGCCACCCTGCGGGCACCATCGAACACCAGTCGTGGGAGCGGCTAGTGCCCGAAGGACGGGAGGAAAAGCTTCCAGAAGGTGGAGGCTAAGTGGCTGTGGGAGTGCAGGCTGCCTATCAGCGACCTTGAAGCACCCTTCCTGTGCCCCTCCTGTCCCAACACCCACCCCCTCTGAGTCCCGTGGGGGGCCTGGCCCCACCCGGCCTGAAGGTGTCACTCGGCCCCAACCCGGGTCTGGCACAGTCAGCGCTGAAAATGATGTAGAATGAAGGAAGCCCCTTCCCCGAACAGTGGGAGTCATAGTGCTAAACTCGGAGATGCCTCCGGTCCCTTCCCTGGGACTGCCACCTAGTGGCAACCTGGGTGGTGGCCTCCCACACTCCCAGGTGCCCAGGTAACTGGAGCTGCTGGGCCGTGCCTAACCAGGTGGATTTCCAGTGACTTCCACCCCGCAGATCACCCTCATTCTCTCCATGGGACCTGTGGCCACTGGGGTCTGGGACCCTTGCCCAGCGGTTTGCAGACAAAGGGAGGGAGGAGTCTTTTCCTGGCAGCCTCACTGCTGGAGCTGGTGGTGGCCAGAGCAACAGGCTCACTGTGGCTGGCACTGCCCTCCTCCAGGTGCCCAGAGGCAGGTGTACCATGAGGCCAGCAAGTGGCAGGGGTACTGTCGGAAGGAGGTGCTAAAATGGCTTGTCTTGAGCAAGTCTTCCCTGTGCCTCCTCCATTCTAAAAGTCCCTGCAATTCGTGTCCTCCATGCCTAAGGTGGCCACCTTGGCCATGGACATGCTCATCTGGCACATGGTGTTGTGATTTTGTGGGCCAGGTCCAGGTGATCTCTATTGTCTTCCAGTGGGCTGGGCAGATGCAGCTGAGCCACTGCCACTGTTGCTATTGACATCTCCATTAGTGCCACGTGTGAGCACCCACCCCTGCTGGCCAACCTCTCCGACTCCTTTCTGGACATGGCTCAAACTCAGGCTTTGAGCCAGGCCTTTCCTGCCAGGCTTCTATCCTCTCTGGGCTCTCCCACATCCATCGGGCTATCTGGGTCCTCCCCAGCAGCCCTAGGGAGCTCACACCAGCAGTTGCACTTTTATGAAATCTGTACCACCCACCAAATGCTCACCACGCTTCACCTGGATATCTAATCCAGAGGTGCTATGGGAGAGGTACAACTATTGTTCCCAGTTTACAGCTGGGGAAAATGAGGCATGGGGAGAGGTTTTTTTTTTTTTTTTTGAGATGGAGTTTCCCTCTTGTCGCCCAGGCTGGATTGCAATGGCACAATCTCAGCTCAGGGCAACCTTCGCCTCCCAGGTTCCAGCAATTCTCCTGCCTCAACCTCCCAAGTAGCTGGGATTACAGGTGCCTGCCACCATGTCTGGCTAATTTTTGTGTTTTTTTGTATTTTTAGTAGAGATGGGGTTTCATCATGTTGGCCAGGCTAGACTCGAACTCCTGACCTCATGATCTGCCCACCTCGGCCTCCCAAAGTGCTGAGATTACAGGCATAAGCCACCAAACCCAACCTTGTTTTTTTGAGACGGAGTCTCACTCTGTCGCCAGGCTGAAGTGCAGTGGTGTGATCTTGGCTACAGGTGCATGCTACCACGCCCAGCTGATTTTTGTATTTTTAGTAGAGACGGGTTTTCACCATGTTGACCAGGATGGTCTCGATCTCTTGACCTCATGATCTGCCCGCCTTGGCCTTCCAAAATGTTGGGACTACAGCAGTGAGTCACCACACCTGGCCTTGTTTTGTTTTTAAAGCATTTTGTGGCCGGGCGCGGTGGCGCGTGCCTGTAGTCCCAGCTACTCGGGAGGCTGAGGTGGGAGGATCGCTTGAGCCCAGGAGTTCTGGGCTGTAGTGTGCTATGCCGATCGGGTGTCCGCACTAAGTTCGGCATCAATATGGTGACCTCCCGGGAGCGGGGTACCACCAGGTTGCCTAAGGAGGGGTGAACCGGCCCAGGTCGGAAACAGAGCAGGTCAAAACTCCCGTGCTGATCAGTAGTGGGATCGCGCCTGTGAATAGCCACTGCACTCCAGCCTGGGCAACATAGCGAGACCCCGTCTCTAAAAATAAATAAATAAATAAATAAATAAATAAATAAATAAATAAAAAAGCATTTTGTGGCTGGCTTGTGGGTGCAGAACTGAGTGAGCCAGGCTAGGTGCCTTGGGCTGAGGATGGGAGGGAAAAGATCACAGAGTCTTTTGAGCTCTTAAAGCACAAGTCATTGTCTTGGGGGAGGCCTATGGAGGCAAACTGGCCTCAACCATGGAGGACAAGGTCTCAGGTTCCTCCAGGCCCTGCTGGGCCAAATATGTTGAATGAGTTATTCTCACTTGTTAGAACTTTTATGAGGGTTAATGCAGACACGAGCCTTAAAGTGTTAGGCCCTGAACTTGGCACACAATAAGTGTCCATGCATGGTGGCCTGCTTTCCTTCTCATACCACAGACAGCTATGGGTGACCCGGGTTCCCCCTGGCCCAGGTTTCTCCGGGCCCCTTAGTGTGTACGTTGGTCTTCTTCCGCCCTGCTGGGAGAACCCTGACGGAGGGGGACCTGGGGCTAGCTGCAGAGGTGGAGCTCGGGAGTGGGGTTCGGGGGTTCATCCAGCACCCTGGACAGATCCCATCTTGACTCCGCCCCTTGGGCCTCCTCCGGGCTGGCTCGGTGGATCCGGCCAGTCATCTCTCTGCCCAGCAGTTCGCAGTGTGGTCCGCGGGCGTAGCCGTTGTCCCCGCCAGCCCGTCGGGAGAGGGGGAGCCCAGAGAGCAGATGGGCGGGGGACGCCAGCCAGTTTGCCGCAGCAACGGCCACGCGGCGCGGAGGCGGTCCTGGGCTGGCCGCTGGGCCCCCCACCCCAGGCGGGCAACCGGGGGCCCGCACCCACGACTGCCCCACCCGCGCGTCACATGAGCCCTGACTGTCCTGCGGGCGAGAACCCGGATCCCCAGCCGGTGGGGAATGAAAACGAACTCCGAGGGCTCCCGGGCTGCCTCTGCTTCTCTGGGGATTCCGTTTCCCGACCCAAAGCCTGGAGTGGGGTAATTAAGATGACCCCCTCGGCAAGCCGCTGGAGGATTCTACGGGGTCCTTAGAGCCGGGCGTCCAGCGACTGGTGCCCTTGTCCTGGCTCGGCCAGTTCCCAGCATCGAGGGCTGGAGCAAGTCACGACTTCTCTCCGGACCTCGGATTCCCAGTCCAGCTCAGCCCTTCCGCCGATAGAATATCTGTGGGTGGGAGTCCCTCCTGCTACTGTCCTTCGTGGGAGCTCCCAGAAAGGCGGGCCTTGGCAGTCCTGCAGCCGCTGGGTCCCCTGCCCCGGCCCACGGCGGGGCTCAGAGGAGACGCTGAATCGGAGCCTGGGGAATGAATGACGAGCGGCATTGGAGAGGAGGGACCGCAGCTCGAGCCAGGCAAGGCCTGGCCCCACCTGGCCCTCCTGCCCTCGGGGTCATGCAGCGACGGCCCCCCGATGACGCCCTCGCCACTCCCCCGCAGGTGCTCGGAGACAGCTGGGGGCCGCCACCCCGCGGTAGATGGGACTCGAAGGCCGGGAGCGGGATCCCCGGGGGCGTCGCTGTCTCCCCTCCCGGCTCCACCCCGCGCAGGAACAAAGGCGGGAGGTGGGACTGGCGGGCGGCCGGACTCCGTGGGGCGGGGCGGGGCGGCGGGCGAGCCGCTCCCTTAAAGTTCCGCTGCTGGCGCGGCGCGCACTCTTCTGGCACCAGCTCGGGCCGCGCTCTGGAACTCCTTCCGGACCTCGGTTTCCCTTTGCGTGGGGCTCGCAGCTGCCGCCGCTTTCCCGCGGAGCATGGGGCTGCCTCGCCGGGCAGCGGACGCGGCGGAGCTGCGGAAGGTGGGAACCTGGGACTGGGGCAGGGCGGCGCGGGGCGCGGGGCTCCGGGGACGATCTAATCACCACGCCGCACATCCGCAGAGCCTGAAGCCGCTGCTGGAGAAGCGCCGGCGCGCGCGCATCAACCAGAGCCTGAGCCAGCTCAAGGGGCTCATCCTGCCGCTGCTGGGCCGGGAGGTGAGCGCGCCCGGGCGGAGGGCGGAGGGCTGAGGGCGGAGGGTCCTGGGGCGCGGAGCCCGAGCAGGGGTAGCGGGTGCTTCTGCGGGAGGAACCCGCTAGGGGGTTCCGCGCGGCGCCAGAGGCGAAGTCTGGGTGGGGTGGGCGCGTCGGAGCGGACCCTCGGCAGGCCACCGCGCGCCCCGCACCCAGCTCTCAACGAGAGCGCGGTGCGCACGGCAGCTGGCCAGATGTCTGTCTTGGTGGTTCTCTGTCCCTCTCCCTCGTGGCCGGGCGCACAACTCCAGCTACTCAAAGCTGGAGAAGGCGGACGTCCTGGAAATGACCGTGCGCTTCCTGCAGGAGCTGCCTGCGTCCTCATGGCCCACGGCAGCGCCCGGTGAGTGAGTCCGCCCCGCCCTTTCCCGAGCCCTGCACCCCGCGCCCCGCACCCCACGCCGCGCCTTACGCCACTCTCCGCCCCCAGTGCCTTGCGACAGCTACCGCGAGGGCTACAGCGCCTGTGTGGCGCGCCTGGCCCAAGTACTGCCCGCCTGCCGCGTCCTGGAGCCCGCCGTGAGCGCGCGCCTGCTGGAGCACCTGTGGCGGAGAGCGGCGGGCGCCACTCCCGATGGCGGGCGCGCTGGTGACTCCGGTGGCCCATCTGCGCCCACTCCAGCGTCCGCCTCCGCCCCACAGCCCGCATCCTTGCCCATGCCCTCGCCGCCCTCTCCTCCCTGTGGCCCTGGCCTCTGGCGGCCGTGGTAGCCCCTAGGCCAGTCCACAGACCCTGCTGACTGCTCGGGACCTGGGGCTGCTGTTCCCATCATGAGGGGTCAGCCAAGTACCCACACACAGGCCAGAAGCCGGATGTTTCATGGGGACTTGCTGAGCGTTTGCCAGAAGGGGGAGGATTCTCCCCCCGAGTCCCCAGATCAGCAGCCTGTGTTAGAGACCAGAGCACCTGGGGCTAGAAGGCAGAACCGATGTGGGGGGTGGGGATGGTCACTAATTCCGACTGTGCCACACAAGCTCATGATGACCTTGGCCCTGGTTTAGGTGGCAGGATATGGAGGAAGCTCTGGGCATTACTGAAAAAGTCATTGTTAAGCCAACAGGGTGAGGCTCCTAGCACACCATGCTGTCTTCCTGCCTCCCTGGGCCCAGAGGGTTAGACTGTAAGCTCCTCGAGGCACTGGGTGCACAGTGGGTGCTCCCTGAACATGGTGGACTAGTGAGCAGGGGGATCTGAGAGGACGACCCTGTAATGAGCCTTGGACACTCTGGCATTTGCCTTAACGTCCATGCCCTGGGATCACTTGGATATTTACTCCATGAGGACAAATACTGGGGAGGTGTGGAGAGGAGAGAGGGCAGGTTTCTCTTACTTTCTCCCATTTCTGAGAACGGACACCTGCTGGCACTGCCTTTGTGAGCCTCCGGGAGCAGGTAGCCCGAAGCCCAAGCTCACCTAGGACTCCACATCAGGCAGGCACAGGACTGGCTCCTTGTCCCCATAAAAACTCTCAGTACAGGTTTTTAAAACCTATTCTGTAAGAACTAGCCAACCAGGGGGACCCTTGATTCCTTTCAGCCATGCTTGCCGCTTCTTACTTCTGAGAGTCCATCTCTGTTCGCAGTTCCGTGACTTTCGTTGACCTGGCTCCAATCAAGCTACAGTGCAAGCGGTCGTGGGGAGGGGGAGTTGTAGTTGGGCCAGTGACTCACAGGGTCAGGTGCTCTGGGGAGCCTGAGTCAGGAGGCCAGTGGGCCCTGGAAGGGAGGGGCAAGCCCAGGTGGGTGAGGTTCTGGGCCTGAGGCAAGAAGGCAGAGTTTCTCAGCAGGGGGTGTGCAAGAGCTGCCCAGAAGGTCTCAGTTGGCTCTCCAAGCTGGGCTTGCGAAATAGGAACGCCAACATCCTCCTCCGCAGGCAGTGGCAGGCACCTCCTCCTACCAGCTCCTTAGGTGCCCCCGAGCCCTGTCTGATGGCTGAAGGTGAGCGCAGAGTGGTGGGCTTTTCCTGTGTGGAGGGAGACTGATTCAAAGGGACATTTATGACTCTTCACCACATCCTGCCCAATGGCCAGGTCTTGGGATGCCTGTTCCAAGATGCTTCTGTGACTCCATGTCTGTCTGATGATTGCCCCAGCTGGGGAAAAGGCTCCCATGTCTCTTCCTCATAAAACTACTGGGCAAGGCCAGGTGCAGTGGCTCACTCCTGTAATCCCAGCACTTTGGGAGGCCGAAGTGGGTGGATCACCTGAGGTCAGGAGTTCAAAACCAGCCTGGCCAACATGGTGAAACCCTGTCTCTACAAATATACAAAATTAGCTGGGCATGATGGCTGGTGCCTGTAAACCCAGCTACTTGGGAGGCTGAGGTGGGAGAATCACTTGAACCCCAGAGGTGGAGGTTACAGTAAGCCGAGATCACACCATTGCGCTCCAACCTAGGTAACAGAGTGACACTCCATCTTCAAAAAAAAAAAAAAAAAAAAAAAAAAAGGCCAACCACAGTGGTTCACGCCTGTAATCCCAGCACTTTTGGAGGCCGAAGTGGGTAGATCACGAGGTCAAAAGGTCAAGACCATCTTGGCCAACATGGTGAAACCCCGTCTCTACTAAGAATACAAAAATTAGCTGGGTGTGGTGGCAGTTGCCTGTAGTCCCAGCTACTCGGGAGGCTGAGGCAGGAGAATCACTTGAACCTGGGAGTCGGAGGTAGCACTGAGCCGAGATCAAGCCACTGTACTGCAGCCTGGGAGACAGAGTGAAACTTTGTCTCAAAAATAAAATAAAACAAAATAAAATAAAATAGCCGGTGAAATGATTCAGTGACCCGAGGACAGTCAGAGCACGAAGCTGCCTGGGAACCTGTCTGTGCTAAAATGGAGATTTCCCAGGAAAGTCGGGCTTGGGACAGGCCCCTACCTGTTCCTTGGGCACCAGGTGATTAGGAGAGGTCAAATCTCATTTCCACAAGAGTGAGGATAAACAGTGGGCTACCAAGGAGAATTCCTTTTATAAACATTGACAAATTGCTCTGACCCACCTATGATCCCAGACTCCTGAAGGTGAGTGTCCCGTGGGTTCATCTTGGATGGGAGCTGCATGAACAGCCTGCGGGAATGTCTGGAAGAACCAGCTTCACAACAGATATAATAAGGAAGAAGTTTGAAATTTCAAGAATTGCGAAAGTGTGACACACAGATGCAAAGTGGCCACATGCTCGTGGAAAAATGGTGCCAATGCTTGCTTGACTCTGGGGTTACCACAAACCTTGAATTTGTGAAAAAATGCAATCTGAAGTGCAATAAAGTGGACTGCAATTAAATGGCCTGTGCCTGTACTTGTTTTGAGACAGGGTCTTGCTCTGTCCCCCAGGCTGGAGTGCAGTGGTGCAATCATGACTCACTACAGCTTTGACTTCCTGGGCTCAAGTGATCCTCCTACCTCAGACTCCTGAGTAGATGGGACTACAGGCACACGCTGCCATGCCCGGCTAATTTTTTGAGTTTTTGTTGAGATGAGGTCTTGCTACGTTGCCCATGCTGGTCTTGAACTCCTGGGCTCAAGCGATCCTCCTCCACTTTAGCCTCTTAAAGTGCTGGAATTACAGGTATGAGCCACCTTGTCTAGCCTGCCTGTACTTTAAAAAAACATTCCAGCTTGCTAAAGCCATTGTAGAGAGGAGCTAACCCACCCAATGATGCAGTTTCTGCCGGCTTTACTTGTGTGAGCCCCCTTCAAGTGTGGATGGATCTCCTGGGGGCTGAGTGTGAGTGCCTGTGTGTGTGTATGTGTGCATGTACGTGTGTTTGTGTGTGTGTCCCTGTGCAACTGAGTGGCTGCGGCTGCCCTTCAGAGAGCTGCCCGGGCATGCAGTGTCAGGGAGAAGGCAGCCACCCACTGAGGGTTCCCACTGAGTAACTAGTTTCACTTGGGGCTTTCAAAGGCTCTGATGAAGCCCGGGGCGCTTAAAGCAGCTGTAAGACTCAATAATGGTTTCAGGAGCGTGAGAACGGGTCTAGAGAACACGCCCCACACACGTGATGTCTTGTTACCCAAGGTGCCCCTTGTTACCCGAGGGGCAGCAGGGAGCAGGGGCCAGACAGCTGGTCCAGGACCAGATGCAGGAATGAGAGTTTCCCTGATCTGGGGGTGAGGCCTAAAGGAAGAGGATTCCAAGCTGACTATGTGCCCACCACTGGTTCTGTCGCGGAGGGGGGGATCTCGGCCTCGAATCTTGGTGTTCATTATTTAGGATTTTTCACCAGTCTCAAGCAGCACAGGACAATCTTTTTTTTTTTTTTTTTTTTTTGTGAGATGGGGTTTCACCATGTTGGTCAGTCTGGTATTGAACTCCTGACCTTGTGATCTGCCCACCTCGGGCTCCCCAAGTGCTGGGATTACAGGCATTAGCCACCGCACCCAGCCTAGCACAGGACAATCTTAAAGAAGAATGAACCTTTGCAGATCTCAAAAATCAGAGGCAGGCCAGGCGCGAAGGCTCATGCCTGTAATCACAGAACTTTGGGAGGCCAAGACAGGCAGACCACTTGAGGTCAGGAGTTTGAGACCAGCATGGTCAACATGGTGAAATCCCATCTCCACTAAAAACACAAAAATTAGCTGTGTGTGTGTGTGTGTGTAACTAGTTTCACTTGGGGTTTTCAAAGTGAAAACCCCAGGTGTAAAACCCACCGGGTGGGGCGCGGTGGCTCACACCTGTAATCCCAGCACTTTGAGAGGCCGAGACAGGCGGATCACTTGAGGCCAGGGGTTTGAGGCTAGACTGGTCAACATGGCGGAATCCCAGCTGTACCAAAAATACAAAAATTAGCCAGACATGGTGGTGGCTACGTGGGAGGCTGAGGCAGGAGAATCGCTTGAACCCAGAGGTGGAGGTTACAGTGAGCCAAGATCATGCCACTACACTCCAGCCTGGGCAACAGAGTAATACTCTGTTACACACACACACAATCAGAGGCAGATCTAGGTTTTGTAGGAACTAAATTTTGAGGTCCTCTGTAGGAGAACTAATCTAAAATTATGAATATAGACTTCTAAGTATGAAAATGAGTATTCAGAATGAAAAATAAGTCATATCAACTAGTGGTGCTTGGAGATTCACGTCTCATTCTTTTGGTTTCTCTTTTCATAGGATGCTTCCTGCTGGCAACCTGGCTTCCCCTCTACTCTCAGAACCTTCTGCTACTCTCCATCCAGGCTCCTGAGCAGCCCCCAGCTTAAGCCTCAGCAGCTCCAGGGTAAATCCACCTCTGCCCCAAACTGGCTCCGGATCTGCCCCAGTGACAATAACAAGGTAAATGCTTTCCATTCTCTTCATACTTACAGGATGTAATCCACATATTTCCACAAATGTTTCATCATTTGTGGTAATGTTTGTTTTGTTTCTTGTTCCTTCGTACCTATTTGGGAAGCCTGTGAAATTCAGATTTCCAGGCTCACTTCCAGAGGGTTCTCATTCCCTGTGTTTGAGTCAATGGCCGCAGACCATACATCTGAGGCCAAGTTAATCTGTTCTAACAAAGATACCACATCTGCGAATCTGGTCGGCAGGGGCTGCGGGGGTGGGGAGAATGGGGAGTTGGTGCTTAACGGGTACAGAGATTCGGTTTTGCAAGAGGAAAAGAGTTCTGGAGATGGATAGCGCTGATGGTTTTACAACGATGTGAATGTGCATAATGCTTAAAAATGGTTAAGATGGGCCAGGTACAGCTGCCTGTAATCCCAGCACTTTGGGAGGCCAAGACGGGAGGATTGCTTGAGCCCAGGAGTTTGAGACCAGCCTGGGCAACATAGTGAGACCTCATCTTCACTAAAACTCAAAAAAATTATCCAGGCATGGTGGTGTGTGCCTACAGTCCCAGCTACTCAGGAGGCTGAGGTAGGAGTTTTGCTCAAGCCCAGTAAATTGAGGCTGCAGTGAGCCATGATAACACCCACTGCCCTCCAGCCTGGATAACAGAGCAAGACCATGTCTCAAAAAAATAAAGGTTAAGATGGTTAATTTTTATTATTTATTTATTTATTGAGATGGAGTTTTGCTCTTGTTGCCCAGGCTGGAGTACAATGGCACAATCTCCGCTCACTGCAACCTCTGCCTCCTGGGTTCAAGAGATTCTCCTGCCTCAGCCTCCCGAGTAGCTGGGTTTACAGGCACCCACCACCACGCCCAACTAATTTTTGTAATTTTAGTAGAGACAGGGTGCCAGGCATGGTGGCTCACACCTGTAATCCCAGCACTTTGGGAGGCCGAGGTGGGTGGATCACCTAAGTTCAGGAGTTCAAGACCAGGCTGAGCAACATGGAGAAACCCCCATCTCTACTAAAAATACAAAATTAGCCGGGCGTGGTGGCTGGCACATGCCTATAATCCCAGCTACTCGGGAGGCTGAGGCAGGAGAATTGCTTGAACCTGGGAGGCAGAGGTTGTGGTGAGCCGAGATTGCTCCATTGCACTCCAGCCTGGGCAACAAGAGCAAAACTCTGTCTCAAAAAAAAAAAAAAAAAAAAAAAAGAGAGAGAGAGACAGGTTTTCACCACGTTGGCCAGGACGGTCTTGAACTCCTGACCTCAGGTGATCCACCTGCCTCAGCCTCCCAAAGTGCTGGGATTATAGGCGTGAGCCACTACACCCAGCCAAGATGGTTAATTTTATGTTATGTGTATTTTACTATGAAAATAAACAACAGCAACAACAAAAAACCCAAGAGACACTATATCTGCAGTGGGGGCTACTATTTAGCTGAGTTTGCTCTAGTCCTTTAGGGTCCATCTGGTTTTAGTAGGATCTAAACTAACTAATTCAATGAAGATGTGATGTAACCTTCATGTCTTTAAAAATAGCATCCATTTGCCGGGCACGGTGGCTCATGCCTGTAATCCCAGCACTTTGAGAGGCCAAGGCGGGCAGATCACGAGGTCCAGAGATCGAAACCATCTTGGCCAACATAGTGAAACTCTGTCTCTACTAAAATACAAAAATTAGCTGGGTGTGGTGGCACGTGCCTGTAGTCCCAGCTACTCGGGAGGCTGAGGCAGGAGAATTGCTTGAACCCGGGAGGCGGAGGTTGCAGTGAGCGGAGATCGCGCCACAGCACTCCAGCCTGGTGCCTGGCAACAGAACGAGACTCTGTCTCAAAAAAAAAAAAAAAAAAAAGAGTGTCATCCATTTATGCCATCCTCTGGGATTCCAGATTTTGCTGATTTACTGTCTTGGGGGCAGAGAGCAGTGTCGAGTTTATACTTGACCTTCCCCTCTGTGATAGCTCTCACCACAGGGCAAAGAATTAATGTGGGGGCCGTGCCAAATATCAAGTCTCTATATTCCAGTTACACATTCGAGGACCAGAGAAGTGGCCACAGTGGCTACTCACCCAGCGGACCCATTGCAAGCCAGACAGGGACAGGATTCCTTTCAACCTGGCCGCCACCATGTCACCACTCTGAGAGGGACAGATGATGACCTTGGATCTCAGGGTCAATGTGAGCTTCAACACTATGTCCAGTGGTCCTGGACATGTGTGTGTATTCCACCCTCCCTATGGTACAATTACCCAATAAATGTTGTAGTTTCTCTGGGGAGAGCGAGGGAAATCATTACTGTGTACTTTTGCTGCCAGTTGCAAGGTCCTTCTCTTGGGGGACCCAGCCTTCCTTCCTGGTCTGAAAACTGTTTCAGGTATGGGAGGATTGGGAGGGTCCTTACTTTTTTTTTTTTTTTTTTTTTTTTTTGAGACAGAGTCTCACACTGTTGCCCGGCTGGAGTGCAGTGGCACGATCTCAGCTCACTGCAATCTCTGCCTCCTGGGTTCACACGATTCTCCTGCCTCAGCCTCCCAAGTAGCTGGTACTACAGACACGTGCCACCATGCCTGGCTGATTTTTGTATTTTTAGTACAGATGGGGTTTCACCATGTTAGCCAGGATGATCTTGATCTCTTGACCTCGTGATCCACCCGCCTCGGCTTCCCAAAGTTCTGGGATTACAGACATGAGCCACTGTGCCTGGCTCGGATCCTTACTTTTTATCTGGGCTATTGCTACAGTCTCCTGATCATCCTGTGTTTCCTTTAATTGTGCAGTCCATACAGTGCTCTTGCTGGCCGCTCCAGCCTGGGACTTCAAAGCTGCAGGGGGCCATGTGCGGTGGCTCAGGCCTGTAATCCTAGCATGGGAGGCAGAGGCAGGTGGATCATTTCAGGTCAGGAGTTCGAGACCAGCCTGGCCAACATGGTGAAACTCTGTCTCTGCTAAAAATGCAAGAAAAAAAAATTAGCTGGGTCCCAGCTACTTGGGAGGCTGAGGCAGGAGAACTGCTTGTACCCCTGAGGCAGTGGTTGCAGTGAGCCGAGATTGTGCCACTGCATTCCAGCCTGGGTGACAGAGCAAGACTGTCTCAAAAACAAAACAAACAAACAAACATAATGATAAAAGAGTTATTTCATCAAGAAGATAAAGATATTTCTATTTTGAAATACATTTTTATTGATATTTTGATACCTGCCATTTCTTTGTGTTGGAAACATTACAATTCTTCTCTTCCAGCTATTTGGAAGAGTGTGTGTGTGTGTGTGTGTGTGTGTGTGTGTGTGTGTGTGTATGTGTGTATGCACCTCTGTGTGTGTGTCTATGTGTTTATGTATTTACTTATTTTAGAGACAGGGTGTCGCTGTGTCGGCCAGGCTGGAGTGCAGGTGCAATTACAACTCACTGCAATCTCCAGCTCCTGAGCTCAAGGGACTCTCCTGCCTCTGCCTCCCAAGAAGCTAGGGCTACAGGCACATGCCACCATGCTGGGATAACTTTTTAAAAAAAATTTGTGGAGACAGGGTCTCACTCTGTTGCCCAGGTTGGCCTTGAACATCGGGCCTCAAACAATCCTCAGCCTCCCAAAGTGATGGGATTATAGGAATAAACTTATTTTTTATTGATATGTTGACACCTGTCCTTTCTTTGTGTTGGAAACATTACAATTTTTAAAATTCCAAATGTGGGCCAGGCAGGTGGCACTGGCCTGTAATCCCAGCACTTTGAGAGGCTGAAGCAGGAAGATCACTTGAGCCCAAGAGTTTGAGGCCGGCATGGGCAACATAGTGAAACCCTATTTCTATAAAAAATAAAAAATTAACTGGGTATGGTGGCGCACAGTTACTCAGAAGGCTAAGGTGACAGGATCGCTTGAGCCCAGGAAGTTGAGCCTGCAGTGAGCCACGATCAAGCCACTGGACTTCAGCCTGGACAATAGAGTGAGATCCTATCTCCACCCCCCACCAAAAAAAAAAAAATTCAAATGTGTATCCATTTAGTAACAGGGCTTCAAAATTTAAGAAGTAAAAACTGGTAACTGAAAGAACTACTGACATTCACAATTATAGTTGGGGATTTCAACACTCCTCTTAGAGTAACTGATAAAACAAGTAGAGAGAAAACCAGTAAAGGCACAGAAGACTTGAACAAACTTATCAATAAACTCAGTTTAACTGACCCTTCTTGCATCTTACACCCCACGTCAGGTATTCTGGTCATATTTTGAAGGGCTTGCTAGAACAGTCATGAAAGGTAGGCCATCTGCTGGGCCATAAAACAGGTCTCAATACCTTTCAAGGAACTGAAATCATACAGTGTATGTTCTTTGACCACACAGAATTAAATTAAAAATCAACAACAGAAAGATAGCCAGAAACTGGCCAGGCATGGTGGTTCATGGGAGGCTGAGGCAGGTGGGTCACTCGAGGTCAGGAGTTTGAGACCAGCCTGGCCAACATGGCGAAACTGGGTTTCTACTAAAAATATAAAAAATAGCCGGGCGTGGTGGTGGCACCTAGAATCCCAGATACTCATGAGGCTGAGGCAGGAGAATTGCTTGAACCCAGGAAGCAGAGGTTGCAGTGAGCTGAGATCATGCCATTGCACTCCAGCCTGGGTGACAAGAGCAAAACTCTGTCTCAAAAATAAATAGACAAGTAAACAAATAAACAAAATTAGCCAGGCATGGTGGTGCACACCTGTAATCCCGGTTACCCTGGAGGCTGAGGCAGGAGGCTTTAACCTGGAAGGTGGAGGTTGCAGTGAGCTGAGATTGCGCCATTGCACTCTAGCCTGGGCAACAAAAGTGAAATTCCATCTAAAAAAAGAAAGAAAGAAAGAAAGAAAGATAGCCAGAAACTCCTCAGATTCTTGGAAATTAAACAATTTTTTTTTTTTTGAGATGGAGTCTCACTCTGTCGCCAGGATGGAGTGCAGTGGCTCGATCTCAGCTCATTGCAATCTCTGACTCCCCTGGTTCAAGTGATTCTGCCTTAGCCTTCAGAGTATCTGGGATTACAGGTACGTGCCGCCATGTCCAGCTAATTTTGTATTTTAAGTAGTGATAGGGTTTCATTATGTTGGCCAGGATGGTCTTGATCTCCTGACCTCGTGATCCGCCCACCTCGGCCTCCCAAAGTGTTGGGTTACAGGCGTGAGCCACTGCACCCGGCCTTTTTTTTTTTTTTTTTTTTTTTTTTTGAGACAGAGTCTCACTCTGTTGTCCAGGCTGGAGTGCAATGGTGCAATCTCAGCTCACTGCAACCTCCGTCTCCGGGGTTCAAGGGATTCTCTTGCCTCAGCCTCCAGAGTAGCTGGGATTGCAGGCACGCACCACCACGCCTGGCTAATTTTTGTATTTTTAGTAGAGACAGGGTTTTGCCATGTTGGTCTGGCTGGTCTCAAACTCCTAACCTCTGGTGATCTGCCTGCCTCGGCCTCCCAAAGTGCTGGGACCGCACCTGGCCTGAAATTAAACAAATTAAACAATGACTTAAAACTCATGAGTCAAAGATGAAATCTCAAGGAAAACTCAAAAATGTTATGAGCTAAATGGAAATGAAAATGCAACATATCAGGATTTGTGGAATGCGACTAAAGCAACACGTTAGAGATTTAAAGGGTTATGTTAGAGAAGCAACATCTACAAGCAATCGCTGGCTGGCGCGGTGGCTCACACCTGTAATCCCAGCACTGTGGGAGGCTGAGGTGGGTGGACCACCTGAGACTGGGCGTTTGAAACCAGCCTGGCCAACATGGTGAAACCCTGTCTGTACTAAAAATGCAAAAATTAGCTGGGTGTGGTGGTGCACACCTGTAATCCCAGCTACTCAGGAGTCTGAGGCAGGAGAATCGCTTGAACCAGGGAGGCGGAGGTTGCAGTGAGCCAAGATTTTATCAACGTACTCAAGCTGGGTGACAGAGCAAGACTCTGTCTCAAATAAATAAGTAAAACTATTTTATTTATTAAATAAAAGCAATTATCTGGCTAGGCATGGTGGCTCATGCCTGTAATCCAAGTACTTTGGGAGGCCAAGGTAGGTGGATCACTTGAGGTCAGGAGTTTGAGACCAGCCTGGACAACATGGCGAAACTCCTGTAATCCCAATTACTCAGGAGGCTGAGGCAGGAGAATCGCTTGAACCCAGGAAGCGGAGGTTGTGGTGAGCTGAGATCACCCCACTGCATTCCAGCCTGGGCAACAGAGTATGATTCTGTTTCAAAAAAATAAAAATAAAAATAAAAATAAAAATAAAGCAATTATCTAACCTTCCAACTTAAGAAGCTAGAAAAGATGAGCCAGTTAAATCCAAAATATATCAAGGGAGGGAAATAAAAAGAACAGAAATCTAGAAAACAGAAAATAAATAGAAGAAATACTTGAAACCAAAAGCTGATTTGTTTAAATCATCAATAAAATTGATCAACTAAGCTTCACTACTAAAGAAAAAAGAAACGTTGCCAGTCATTAGTATCGGGGATGAAAGAAGGGAATCACTATTGATGCTACAGACATTAAATGAGTCACAATTTGGCAGGTTATGGTTGCTCACACCTGTAATCCCAAAACTGTGGGAGAGTAAGGCGAGCAGATCACTTGAGGTCAGGGGTTCAAGACCAGCCTGGCCCATGTGGTGAAACTCCGTCTCTACAAAAATTAGCCAGGCATGATGGCAGATGCCTGTAATCCCAGCTACTTGAGAGGCTGAGGCAGGAGAATCCTTTTAACCTGGGAGGTGGAGGTTGCAGTGAGCCAAGATTGTGCCACTGCACTCTAGCCTGGGCCACTGAGGGAGACTCTGTCTCAAAAAAAAAAAAAAAAAAAAAAGAAAAGAAAAGAAAGAAATGCAAAGATCCTTGTATTCATATTCACGCAATGCAACATTATACAGCAACGAGCACGAACAAATTCCTGTTACACGCCACAACACTGATGTAGATGGTTATTGGGGAGAAGAGGTCCCCATATTTGGGAGAAGCAACGGGAGCTCTTTTGGGGTACTGGTGATGTTGTCTTCCTTTATCTGGGCACGGGTTAATGGGTGCATTCATTGTATGATCATTCATTAAGCCATATAATGACAATTTGTGCATTTTTTCTGCATGTGACCTTTATGAATACTGAGATGGCTTCTGTGCTGTGTGGTATCGTAGGTAAGATACTAGTGCCCAGCACAGGGCCTGGTATATGTAAGATGCTCAATAAATGCCTGTTTGGCCCTTGAGAATGCTAATCATGAATTAGGTGTAATGGTGCTACCATCTACCCAGCTCTCCCTGTGCACCAGGCCCTGCTCTCAGTGTGTACGTGGCAACTCATCTAATCCTTATACAAACCTTACAAGGTAAATACTATGCCCCTTTTTCAGATAAGAAAACTGAAGTGCAGAGGGGGACAAGGAACTCACCTGAGGCCACACAGCCAGGAGGTGCCTGGAGGTGGGTTCCTCTTGGTTTATAACATTTCTACTTAACCAGTTAGCCACCTCATGACCAGTTAGGAACCCTCTCCAGGTCATTCCTGCTGATACTGAATCTAACTTGAGTTATCGTCCTCCTGGGAAAAAAAAGGTAGTTCTGCCTCTGAGTGATCCTCATGGTCAAGATGAACGTGTGGCCGTTTCACCCAAATCTCCCTTGCCTAGTGGGCGTTTGGTTGGAAAGCAGTTCTTTCTCTGGGAGCCTGTGAGGAAGCGACTCGGGCACCATCCTGGGGTCTGGCCTCTGCAGGGTGGGGCTGGGGGCTGGCGTGTTGGCCACACTCACACACTGGTGCAGAATATCTCCAGCACATCAGGGTCCTTTGGCTCTTCAAACAGCAATTACTTGATACATAAAACCAACATCATTTTTCTTCAAGGCCCTTGAGAAACATATAATTATACCTCAGCTTTTTATTATCATAAGGAAAAACAGAATTACTCTTGACTGTGTGGTTTTTGTCATAATCACAGAGTTGTTAAAAATTGGAGTGAAGGAACGTTTATTGTGATTTGTAGTAAGACCTCCCTGCGAGATGGACCCAGGTAGGACCTGGGTGGGGCACGGAACCCGGTGCTTGGGAATTTGCTTGGCCCCTAGGTGGAGCCAGAGGGCCACAGACCAAGAGACCAAGCACCCTGTGGCTGACGGGAAGTAACGCAGAGAATTTCACAGGTCTTGTCACCTTGAAGATCTCCTCCCACTAACCCCATTAATTTGCAGGCATCGGGCATGGCTATAATTCTAGATGCAAAGTCTGACCTACTTAAAGTCAAGGAGATGATTTCTAAATGCTGCTTTTGGGAAATGAATCTATGTCTACTCTAAACATAGAGCTGTTTTTCTTCTCCGGGAAATTACCCATTTATTTTTGACTTTCCCTCTTGGATTATGGGTCCTGCTTTCAAATGGATCGTATATGAGTTTTAGGTTTCTTTGGAGTGGTTCATTCTGGGGTCAGAGCACTTGACTTCAAAGGCTAAGTTAGGCCAGGCATGGTGACTCACGCCTGTAATCCCAGCACTTTGGGAGGCCAAGGCAGGAGGATCACTTGAGTCCAGGAGTTTGAGGCCAGCTTGGGTAACATACTGAGACCCCGACTCTACTAAAAATCAAAAGAATTAGCTGGGAGTGGTGGTGCATACCTGTAGTTTCAGCTATGTAGGAGGCTCAGGTGGGAGAACCTCTTTGTCCAGGAGGATGAGGCTGCAGTGATCTGTGATCATGCCACTGTACTCCAGCCTGGGTGACGGAGCAAGACACTGTCAAAAAAAAAAAAAAAAAAAAAAGGTTAAGTTAGGAGCAGGGGGCTGTTCCTTTTTTTTTTTTTTAAGATAGTCTTACTCTGATGCCCAGGCTGCAGTGAGGCTGCTCACTGCAGTTTCAACCTCCCCAGGCTCAGGAGATCCTCCTGCTTCAGCCTCCCATGCAGCTGGGACCACAGGTGCAAACAACCATGCCCGGCTAATTTTTGTGTGTGTATATATACATATATATATATATATATATTTTTTTTTTTTAGAGATAGGGTTTTGCCATGTTGTCCAGGCTGGTCTGGAACTCTTAAGCTTAAGTGATCTGCCCACCTCAGCCTCCCAAAGTGCTGGGAGAGCCATTGTGCCTCTCTAGCCTCTTCTGTTTGTCTTTGAGATGTATCGGCCCTTTGGCAATGGAAGGCTATGCTTCAGCATTCACGTTTCCTGCTGGTAAGAGACTCAGGGTCTTGTCTATTCAATTCCATGGACAAGAGGCATAATCATGAAGTGTCCATCATCTCTGCAGAGGATAAACACAAGAGCTAAATACGTTAACATGAAAGAAACAGAGCAGCTGTGTGAACAGAGCAGCTGGGTCCCTTCTCTCTGGCTGTATCCTATATGACTCCTGGGAGGACATGATGGCAGGCCCTACAGAATCCTACAGCGTCCTCCCCTTGCGTGAATACCAGCTTGAACCCGTTAGCGGTTCTCCTTGGGCCAAGGTGATCTCAATCCCATCTGGTCAAACCCATCCATCCCTGCAGCCCCCAGGCCCCCAGGGCTGCTTGGCTTCTCAAGCTGGTTCACAAAGTTGTCCACAGCCCTTCCTCTATGCCAGGCTATGCCAGGCCCTGTTCCATGCACCGTTTTTTTGTTTGTTTGTTTTTGAGACAGAGTCTCGTTCTGTTCCCCAGGGTTGAGTGCAATGGCATGATCTTGACTCATTGCAACCTCCACCTCCTGGGTTCAACTGATCCTCCCACCTCAGCGTCCTGAGTAGCTGGGACTGCAGGCGTGTGCCACCACACCTGGCTAATTTTTAAATTTTTTGTGGAGATGGGGGTCTCCATATGTTGTCCAGGCTGGTCTTGAACCTCTGGCCTCAAGTGATCCTCTTGCCTTAGCCTCCCAAAGTGCTGGGATTCCAGGAGTCAGCTGCTGAGCCTGGTCCTCTTCTGTTTTAGAGCTCTGAGTTACAGACTCAAGCTTAGACAAGAACCAAGTCTTCAGTTCAAAAACGGACCTTTATTATGTTTAATGGAGTTAAGTATACTGATGGTCAATATTTTAGAATGCTTAACTGCACGTCTCCCCTTTTCTGTTCAGTCCTCACAGCACTATGATCACATTACTGAGGGAGCAACCTGCCCATTGAGTAGGTAGGCGATCTGCCCGGGTTGGGAGTAAAGCTATGACAAAGGATTTTGACTGGATGGTCCACACCCTTAGCCACCAGGCAGGCTCACTACTTCCTTAAAAATGTAAAGAAAGAGGCCAGGCATGGTGGCTCATGCCTGTAATCCCAATACTTTGGCAGGCTGAGGCAGGTGGATCACTTGGTCAGGAGATCCAGGCCATCCTAACACAGTGAAACCTCATCTCTACTAAAAATACAAGAAACTAGCTGGGCGTGGTGGCACATGCCTGTAGACCCAGCTACTTGGGAGTCTGAGGCAGCAGAATCACTTGAACCCAGGCCGGAGATTGCAGTGAGCCAAGATTGGGCCACTGCACTCCAGCCTGGGCAACAAAGTGAGACTCCGTCTCAAAAAAAAAAAAAAAAAATTAAAGAAAGATTAATTAATTAATTAATTTTTAAAAATTGGGACATAAGGCCAGGCGTTGTGGCTCACGCTTGCAATCCCAGCACTTTGAGAGGCCAAGGTGGGTGGATCACGAGGTCAGGAAATCAAGATCAGCCTGGCCAAGATGGTGAAACCCCTGTCTCTACTAAAAATACAAAAATTAGCCGGGCGCAGTGGCAGGAGCTTGTACTCCAGTGCACGGGAGGCTGAGGCAGGAGAATCGCTTGAACCTGGGGGAGGGAAATTGCAGTGAGCTGAGATCGCGCCACTGCACTCCAGTCTGGGTAACAGAGTGAGACTCTGTCTCAAAAAAAAAAAATTGGGACATAAACATAAAAATGCATAAAACATATGTACAGTGTAAAAAAATATTATAAGCATGTCAAGAAAACATTACCACTGCCCACTCCCAGGTGATCCCCCAGCAAAATCCTCTCACTCCAATTGAGAGGTACCCGCTGTCCTGACTTTTGTGATAATCATTTCCTTTTCTTATAGCTTTACCACCTTATGTTCACCTAACAGAGTTTTAGACCATTGCGTGCATGGCTTGATACTAGAAGTATTCCTTTTTTTTTTTTTTTTGAGATGGAGTCTCACACTGTGGCCACGATGGAGTGCAATGGCATGATCTCGGCTCACTGCAACCTCTGCCTCCCGGGTTCACGCGATTCTCATGCTTCAGCCTCCTGAGTAGCTGGGATTACAGGTGTACACCATCACACCTGACTATTTTTTTGTATTTCTAGTAGAGATGGGGTTTCACTATGTTGGCCAGACTGGTCTCAAACTCCTGACCTCAGGTAATCATCCCGCCTCAGCTTCCCAAAGTGCTGGGATTACAGGTGTGAGCCACTGCACCTGGCCAGGTATTCTTTTATACCTTCTTTCCTTTCCTTAATATTATGATTCATGGCCAGGCACAGTGGCTCACGCCTGAAATCCCAGCATTTTGGGAGGCCAAGGTGAGAAGATTGTTTGAGCCCAGGAGTTCAAGACTAGCCTGGGCAATATGGTGAGACCCCCATTTCGACAAAAAACAGAAAAACAGCCAGTGGCGTGTACCTGTGGTTTCAGCTACTTGAGAGACTGAAGTGGGAGGACCGCTTGAGCCAGGGAGGCAGAGGCTGCGGTGAGTCTTTTTTTTGAGATGGAGTCTCGCTCTGTCGCCCAGGCTGGAGTGCAATGGCTCCATCTCAGCTCATTGCAACTTCTGCCTCCCAGGTTCAAAGATTCTCCTGTCAGCCTCCCGAGTAGCTGGGACTATAGGCATGTGCCACCATGCCCAGCTAATTTTTGTATTTTTAGTAGAGACGGGGTTTCACTATGTTGACAAGGCTGGTCCTGAACTCCTGACCTCGTGATCTGCCCGCCTCTGCCTCCCAAAGTGCTGGGATTAGAGGCGTGAGCCACCGCACCCGGCCTGAGTCTCTCTCTCTCTCTGTTTTTCTCGTTTCAAGTTTTAATCAAAGCTTGTCTATAAGATCACTTTATTTCTGCATCTTCTCAATTGTTTCTTCCATGTATTTGCCCTTTTCCTTTCCTACTTGGCGAGATTTGGCTTTCCATGCAAGGATCTTTGTCCAGTTTCAGCCTAGTGATAAGCACCTTGCTGGGGTGAGTGCCTACGTGGACAGTTGTGCCATTAGCCTTTTCCCGCTGCACCTGTTCAATGTAGGTAACATATGTCTTCCTGTAAACCTGGACTACTTTGCCAATTTGCTGACCTTTATAGTGTCATTGTACAGCCTGAACTTCGTCATCCTTTTGGATGGGCGTGGGTCACAGGTTGTACTTCTGTCTCAGCTCTTTGGAAAGAGGGGGAGGACATAATCTTCCTGCGAATGTGGGAAGGTGCATTGAAATACCTTTTGCAATTCCTGCTTTGGTTGGAAGTCACAAAGGGACTGAACTTCATTTTGGCTGCTCCCACTTCGATGATGGCCACAAAAGGGAAGAGCCTGAGTCTTTTTTTTTTTTGAGACAGGGTCTCCCTCTGTTGCCCAGGCTGGAGTGCAGTGGCATGATCTCGGCTCACTGCAGCCTCTGCCTCCCAGGTTCAAGCGATTCTTCTGCCTTGGCCTTCCAAGTAGCTGGGATTACAGAGGCATGCAACTACACCTGGCTAATTTTTGCATTTTTAGTAGAGACAGGGTTTCACCATATTGGCCAGGCTGGTCTTGAACTCCTCAGGTGATCCACCTGCCTCAGCCTCCCATAATGCTGTGATTACTGCTGTGAGCCACCACGCCCGGCCTGCAGTGAATCTTGGTCATGTCACTGCACCCTAGACTGTGCTCAAGGAATCCTCTGGCCTCGGCCTCCCAAGTAAGCTATCCAGTCTACTGTTGATAGTAATTGGGTTCTTTCCAGTTTGGGGTGAATATAGTGCTGTTCTGAACCCTCTTTTAAGCATGTCTGGTGTACCCAGTCACAATGTACAGGACACATACCTAGCAGTGGGGTTGCTGATGGAAAGATATGGCAATTATTAACTTTAGTAATTATTATTATTTTTTTGATATGGAATTTCACTCTGTCACCCAGGCGGGAGTGCAATAGTGCAATCTCTGCTCACTGCAACCTCCGCCTCCTGGGTTCAAGTGATTCTCCTGCCTCAGCCTCCCAAGTAGCTGGGACTGCAGGTGCATGCTACCACACCTGGCTAATTTTTTTGTATTTTTGGTAGAGATGGGGTTTCATCATGTTGGTCAGGATGGTCTCAATCTCCCGATCTGCCTGCCTCAGGCTCCCAAAGTGCCGGATTTACAGGTGTTAGCCAACATGCCCCGCCCTAGTCATTATTTTCAACTGTTTTCCCAAGAGGCTGTACCAACTTATATTCCCATCATCAGGGTATAAAGACTTCCTGTTGTTTCATACCCTATATTTCATATTGACATGAAAAAATAATGAAATAGCTTAAGCGGTCAGATGGTAACAGTATAAAAATATATAAAATGAAAAGTAATGACCTCTCCCCCAAAAATGACCACAATTAATTTCATAAGTATCCTTCTTAAATATTAGACTGGGCCTGGTGGCTCATGCCTGTGATTCCAGCACTTTGGGAGGCCATAATGGACAGATCACCGAGGTCAGGAGTTCGAGACCAGCCTGGCCAACATGGTAAAAACCCCGTCTCTATTAAAAAATGCAAAATTAGCCAGGCATGGTGGTGAGTGCCTGTAATCCCAGATACTCGGTAGGTTGCAGGAGAATTGCTTGAACCTGGGAGGCGGAGGTTACAGTGAGCTGAGATCATGCCACTGCACTGCAGCTTAGGTGACACAGACGCCATCTCACATACACACAAAAAGGATACAGGTGGGGCTCAGGGGCTCACGCCTGTAATCCCAGCACTTTGGGAGGCTGAGGTGGGTGGATTACAAGGTCAGGAGTTCAAGACCAGCCTGGCCAAGAAGGTGAAACTCCATCTTTACCAAAAACACAAAAATGAGCCAGGCGTGGTGGCAGGCTTCTATAATCCCAGCTACTTGGGAGGCTGAGGCAGGAGAATCGCTTAAACCTGGGGGGTGGAGGTTGCAGGGAGCTGGAGGTTGCAGGGAGCTGAGATTGCACCACTACACTCCAGCCTGGCCAACATGGTGAAACCCTGTCTCTAAAAAAAAAAAAAAAGGGATTATTTATTTATTTATTTATTTATTTTTTACAGATAGGGTTTCGCCATGTTGGCCAGGCTGGTCTCGAACTCCTGACCTTAGGTGATCCGCCTGCTTCAGCCTCCCAAAGTGCTGGGATTATAGGGGTGAGCCACCGCACCTGGCCTATTTAAAGATTTTTTAAAATGACAAAATGGGCCGGGTGCAGTGGCTCACGCCTGTAATTTCAGCACTTTGGGAGGCTAAGGCGGGCAGCTCATGAGGTCAGGAGCTCAAGACCAGCCTGGCCAACATGGTGAAACCCCAACTCTACTAAAAATACAAAAATTAGCTGGGCGTGATGGCAGGTGCCTATAATCCCAGCTACTCAGGAGCCTGAGGCAGGAGACTCGCTTGAACCCAGAAGGCAGAGGTTAGGTTGCTGTAAGCCGAGACTGTGCCACTGCACTCCAGCCTGGGCAACAAGAGCAAAACTCCATCTCAAAAAAAAAAAAAAGACAAAATGACAGTTTGTGAATATATATATATATATATTTTTTGAGGTGGAGTCTCGCTCATTGTTGCCCAGGTTGGAGTGCAGTGGCAAGATCTCGGCTCACTGCAACCTCCGGCTCCAAGTTTTAAGGGATTCTCCTGTCTCTGCCTTCTGAGTAGCTGGGACTACAGGTGCATGCCACCACGCCCGGCTAATATTTTTTTGTTTTTAGTAGAGATGGGGTTTCACCGTGTTAGCCAGGATGGTCTCGATCTCCTGACCTTGTGATCCACCCACCTCGGCCTCCCAAAGTGCTGGGATTACAGGCGTGAGCCCCATGCCCGGCCCAGGTTGTGAATATTTTTAAAGAGTATAAGTAAATAATTAAATATCTGCTGTTGGTACAATAATTATCTCTATTAAGTCATTCATAAAATATTTATTGAGTACCTATTATGTACTAGGCACTCCTCTTGGAGCTTGGATACAGCAGTGAATAAAGCAGTAAAAAAAATTCTGCCCTATACCTTCTAGCTGGGGGAGAGAAGATAAACAGATGGGTGCAATGTGTATTAAATAGTGTTAGATGCTAAGGAGAAAAATAAACCAGGGAGGGAAACAGGGAGTACTGGGGAAGAGTGGGGGAGACTGCCATGTGTCTAACAGAGAACAGCCAGGGAAGGCCTTATTTAGAAGGTGGTGTTTGCCTGAGTAAAGGGTGGTCCAGGCAGAGGAAGGAGCAAGTGTGAAGCCCCTGAGGTAAGTCTGGCAAAATCGAGGACTGTCCGGGAGCTCAGGGTGGCTACAGCTATGAGCGCCAGGGGAGAGGGCTGACTGGGTCAGAAGTGTGGACTTGGCTGTGGGCAGATCCCTGAATGCCACAGTGAGGAGGGGTCGGATCCTAGATTCATTTTGAAGGCAGAGCTTACAGGATGTGCTGACAGTTTGGATGAGGGGTGTGAGGGAGAGAGGGGTCACCGATGACTCCTGAAGTCTTAGCTTGAGCAACTGGAGAGAAGGGACTGCAATTTCCTGGGACGGCCAGTTCTGAGAGGTATCAGGACAAGGCAAGTGTCAGGAGCCTGCCACACAGCCAAACTGGGATTGGGTGCAGATGAGGGGACACATGCATCTGGAATTCAGGGGAGAGCTCTGGGCTGGCCAGAGATATGTGTTATACAGACGGGACCTAAAGTGATGAGACAGGCTGGGTGTGGTGGCTCATGCCTGTAATCCCAGCACTTTGGGAGGCTGAGGTGGGCAGATCATCTGAGGTTGCGAGTTCGAGACCAGGCTGACCAACATGGTGAAACCCTGTCCGTGCTAAAAATACAAAAATTAGCTGGGCGTGGTGACAGGTGCCTATAATCCCAGCTACTCAGGAGGCTGGGGCACGAGAATCTCTTGAGCCCGGGTGATGGAGGTTGCAGTAAGCCAAGATTGTGACTCTGTACTCCAGCCTGGGAGACAGCTCGAGACTCTGTCTCAAAAAAAAAAAAAAATAAAAATAATATGACAAGATGCCAGGTGTGGTGGCTCACGCCTGTAATCCCAGCACTTTGGTTTGGGAGACCGAGATGGGTGGACTGCTTGAGCCCAGAAGTTCCAGACCAGCCTGCCGTCTCTAAATAGCCAGGCATGGTAGTATGTGTCTGTGTTCCCAGCTATTCAAGAGGCTGACATGGGAGGATCACCTGAGCCTGGGAGGCCGAGGCTGCAATGAGCTGTGATCGCACCACTGCATTCCAGCCTTGACAGAATTAAACCCTGTCTGAATTAAAAAAAAAAAAAAAAAGGTAAAGCGATGAGACAGAATGAGACCTCAAGAGTTCAAGCACTGCTGGGGGCTTATCTAAACTTCTGAGAGGAGGTGGGAGGCAGTGCCAGCAGAGCAGGCTAAGCAGTGGCCAGCAAGGGAGGAAAATGGATGCGAGGGAGGAGTGCTTCCGAGAGAGGGGTCACATCTGCTCAACGTTGTTGAGAGGTCAAGGAAAATGACTTCTGACAACAGATTATTGGATTTAGCAACTTGGAGGGAATTAGTGACCTTGACAGATTGACTGGTAGAATAAAAAACCAAACTGGAACGGGTTCAAAGGAGAATAGGAGGAGAGGTGAGCGGAGAGAGTGTGTGTGTAAGCAGCTCTTTTGAGATGTTTTGCTGAAAGCAGGGATAGAAATGGCCCAGTAGCTTGAGAGGCAAGTAGAGAAGAGCCTAACATGAGAAGGTGAGACCCCGTGGAAAGTGAAAAATCGGTGTAAATCCATTAGCACTATGGCCAAAATAATTCACAAGGTTTTTGTTAAGGAATGGGGCCCCCCAATGCCATCCTTAAAAACAGGGGGACATCGTAACTAATCTGGAGCACTATTTTCTCCTTGCAGTACAGAATCAGTACACAATAACATCTGGGCTGAGCTGTTATCCTTTCTGGGTCCCTCTACCACCTGCGGGGCCATGATGCGAGCAGCACTACTGATGCTGCCTCAGGCCGAAGGGTAGCGACACCCTTTCCCAGAAGCACAGGAGCCATTCCAGATCACTTTTTGGCCTCACTCTGGAGGGCACAGGCTATTTCATCCTAAACCACTCGGCCATCCTCCAGTCTAGGAGTCCATCTGGTTCACTGTGTGGCTGGAATCTGGCTTTTTTTGTCCCTAATTTGTCTCCCAGTCAGAATTTGAACTTTTTTTTTTTTTTTTTGAGACAGAGTCTCACTCAGTCACCAGGCGCCAGGCTGGAGTGCAGTGGCGCGACCTTGGCTCACTGCAACCTCTGCCGCCCAGGTTCAAGCATTCTCCTGCCTCAGCCTCCCGAGTAGCTGGGACTACAGGCGCGGACCACCACGCCCAGCTAATTTTTTTGTATTTTTAGTAGAGACGGGGTTTCACCATGTTGACCAGGACGGTCTCGATCTCTTGACCTCGTGATCCGCCCGCCTCGGCCTCCCAAAGTGCTGGGATTACAGGCGTGAGCCACGGCGCCCGGCCCAGAATTTGAACTTTTTTTTTCTTTAAGATACAGAATCTCACTATGTTGCTCAGGCTGGAATACCGTGGCTGTTTACAGGTGCCATCAGAGGGCACTGTGGCCTCAAACTCCTAGGTTCAGGGGATCCTCCTGCCTCAGCCTCCCAGGACTAGGGGTGCAGACCCCCGTGCCAGGCAGCTTTTGAACAGTGGAATGTTTGTAATGCTCACAGGAGCAAGCACATCTATACAGGGAGCGTGGGGTCTCAGTAAATTCTTGCTGCACTCACAGTTGGGGAAGAGCGGAATAGAAACTGAAGGTTTGACGAGGGAAGAGGAAGAAAGGCCCTAACTCAGCCTTCCAGGTAGTCCTCACAATGGACAGGAAGAGATTTATTACCCCCATATCACAGGTAAGGAAACTGCCAGGCCAGGAACTGACGCACACCCATAATCATAGCACTTTGAGAGGCCGAGGCAGGTGAATCACTTGAGCCCAGGAGTTCAAGATGAGCCTGGGCAATGTGGTGAGGCTCCTTCTATACAAAAAATACAAAAATTAGCTGAGCATGGTGGCACGTGCCTGTGGTTCCAGTTACTCAGGGGGCTGAGGTGGGAGGGCTGCTTGAACTCTGGAGATTGCGCCACTGTACTCCAGCCTGAGCGACAGAGCCAAGACCCTGTCTCAAAAGGTTTAAAAAAAAAGGAAACTATCTTGCCTGTGGCTCCAAATCTAGTTACTGCTTCCAACGATTTCAGGATTCAATTGGGAAGAGGTGGTGTTTAACTGGGCTTGCAGGCCGTTGATCAACTTGCTTGCATCAACTTGATTCTCACGAGAAAACAAAATTCTGTGGCCAGCGCAGTGGCTCACACCTGTAATCCCAGCACTTTGGGAGGCTGGGACGGGAGGATCACCTGAGATCAGGAGTTTGAGACTAGCCTAGCCAACACGGTGAAAACCCATCTCTATTAAAGATACAAAAATTAGCCAAGCATGGTGGTGAATGCCTGTGGTCCCAGCTACTAGTAGGGGGGGAATGAGGCAGGGGAATCGCTTGAACTTGGAAAGCAGAGGTTGCAGTGAGCTATCACACCACTGCATTCCAGCCTGGGCGACACAGCGAGACTCTGTCTCAAAAAACAAAACAGAAAAACGAAATTCGTAGTGTAAAAGCCCTGAAATCACGGAGTTCTGACCTGGGCTGCCCCTGCTCCTGGGAGTTATAGACCATGCTGTGGGCTGCCTTCGCGGTCCGGTAGCTCAAGGGTGACCAGGATGAGGCACATTTCCTTTAGAGCTACCTAGCTGAGTGTAAATGGCTGGTTCAAATTGCACTGGGGAGCTGGAGTTGCGTGGGTTTTCATTTAAAGAAGTGAGTACAAATCTATGTGTACTGTAGAAATTCGGAAAAGGTCAAACTGGCCAGGAAGTAAAAAGCTGACATTCCAGCACGTGGGTGCGACCGCTTCTCCCCCTCTTGGATGTTTTTTTGGTGGATTTTTTTTTTTTTGTGACCCCGAGTAGCCTGGACTCCATTCCGGGGCACATCGTGTGCTGTAAAACACGGCATGTTTCAGGGTGCCTCACCGCAACACGTGCACCTCCAAGCCGGCGCTCAGCGCTCGCGGGAAAGGCCGCATCCGGCGGTGTAAACAGGCGCGGGCCCTTCCTCCTCCCCCACCTCGTGACGCTTTGTGCCGCTGCAGCAAAAGCCCGTTCCGTTCCCCGTGTGGGCGCCCGTGTGCTTCCCAGCAGCCGCCACCAATGCTCCTTTCCAGGAAACAGTCTTCCATTCTCTCTTAGGGCGGATCGCAGAGAGCCGCGGATGCGCGCGACTGGAACCCGGGGTGGGGTGGGGGCGGGGTGGGATTCACGCCAGACACCCAGGCGCCCCGGCCGGGCCTTCCGCCGTGACCTCATCCGGCCGCCCGCGGCAGCGAATCGCCAGCGCGGGCGGCCGGGAACGCCCCGCACAAATATTTACCGCCGCGCGGAGAGCGAGACCCACGTCCGCCCCGCCTACGCCGCTCGGGCCGCTTCCCTCCGGACTGTCACCGGGTCGGACGCGGCCGCCGCCGCGGCTCGCAGACTTTTTCCGCGCCGGCGCGGCGCAACCGCCGCCGAACCTTCTGGAAGCGGCGCCCGCCGCGGCCCTCACGCCGTCAGAACCGGACGCCCGCGCTAGCCCGCGACGGCCTTGGCCGCCCGGAGGACGGGGGAGCGGGGCGGGGCCTGCACGGGGGCGGGGCCTGCGCGGGGAGGCCGCGTTAGATTCGCCCCCGACGCGCAGGCCCCGCCTCGCCGGCGCCGTGGCTCCGCCTCCGCCCTCCCCCTCCATGGCGCCGCCCCGGCTCATTCATTCAGCGTCGGGCCTGCCAGACACCTGCGCCCTCCTGCAGCCACCAGCCGCCGCCGCCGCCGCCGCCAGCATGTCAGGCCCTGACGTCGAGACGCCGTCCGCCATCCAGATCTGCCGGTAAGAGAGGACCCGCGCGGCGCCGGCACAGGCCAGGAGCATCGGTCACCGCCCCCGGCCTACCCCGCTCGGCCCTGCGGTCCCCACCCTCCGAGGCCGTCCCCCAATTCCCGGCACGGCCTCCCGCGCCGCCGCCCCGGACCCCGCCCGCCAGCGGCCGGGATGCGTCTCGCGATGCAGCACAAGCAGGGCGGTCCCCGCCCGCCTCCCGCCGGCTCCTCCCGGCCGCATCTCGAGGGCGGCGGCTGCGCCACCGGCCGTTTGGGTGAGAAGCCGGGCAGGGACGCGGCGGGCGGAGGTCCGTGCACAGCTCCAGAGCCCGGCGCCCGGCGCCCACGGGTTGCCCCGCCCCGGGCCTCGCCCGAGCATCTCGGAGCCTCAGCCCCGTGGTCCTGCTTAGCCTCCTCGAGCATTCGGGATCGTTACCTCGGCGGTTGTGCTGCGCTAACCAAAGCCCCCAGAGGTGAAGGGGAGGTGCCCAGAGCCGGGCGAGCCCCTCGGTGGGTGCCTCCGTGGGAGGAGGCTGCAGAGCTACCGTCTTCAGGCCACTGCTTCGGTTTAGGGGAGGGCAGGTGTTGAAACGAAGAACAGAGAATACTGTGTGCCACTAACAGTTTACTGTCAAGAAAAGGGAATCAGTGGTCTATTGGGCCTGAAAGCATCTTACACAATAGGCGCAAAGGGTTGTCCTTCTAGGGCACCCTCCGCTTCCTCCACCAAGTACGGAGTAGATAGATGTAAGCCCCCAGCGGAAGCTGGAGGCTGGAGATCATGAACAAGCTCATTTCCCATAGGAGGTGGGGAGGGCAGCCTCAAGGTTACTCTGCAGTTCCCTTCGGCAGAATCGGAAGCAGATGCAGGCTGGCATTTGTGCATGAGCTAAGTTAGGACAAGGAGTCTAGGTTTTCAGCCACTGCACAGGCATTATGGCCTTCGACCGGTCCTACCCTGCTGGATGGACTACCAGGAGTGAGAGCTGCTGTTTTGGTGGTGGGTGCCTCACATTTGGGAGTTGGGCATCACAGATTGACCTTGGGCTCAAGCCAAGTCCAAGAGAAGCAAGTTACTTTCCCGTAGACATTGACATCTCCCCGGAAGGCTGGGCATATAGCAAGTCCTGGGTCAATGGAGCTCCTTGACCCTCAGTCTCATCTTCTGGCCTGGTCGAGGGCCTTTCCTGACCTCAAGGTCGGTTTTGACTTTTCCAGAGAGGCAACGTCTTTGCGGGGGAGGCCTGCCTCTTTGACTTTGGCTGTGTGGCTGTCCTAGCCCCATCGACTCTGGAGGTGGGGAAAGCGGGGCAAACAATGGAAGTAACTGGAGACAGACGGCCTGCATCAGGTCTCTGAATCAGCTCTGCTGAGTATTGGCTGGGGACCCTGGGCTCCCTGGTTTGCAAAGAGCTTATCCCTGTCTCATGCCACTTGGTTCTCCCAGCTTCCCTGGGAGGTTGATGGTCAGGAAGGCCACCTCTACCTGTATGGAGGAGGAAATGGCAGTTTCAAGAGTTGACAACTGTGTAAAGTCATCCTGCTCCAGGAGCTCCAGGGACAGCCCCGCCCAGGTCTTCTGACTCCAGATCCAGTGTTCTTCCCACACCTCTCCTGAATAAAGAAAGTATTGGTTTAAATCTACCTGTGGAAGGCTGGGCTTTTATTTACTTCTTCAGGATGATGAATAGCCAGTTTATACATGTTGTCTTTTTTTACCCAGGATCTAACAGTTACTAGATTTTTTTTTTTTTTGAGACAGAGTCTTGCTTTGTCACCCAGGTTGGAGTGCAGTGGCACACTCTCAGCTCAGTACAACCTCTGCTTCCTTAGTTCAAGCGATTCTGCCTCAGCCTCCCGAGTAGCTGGGACGACAGGTGTGCACCACCACACCCAGCTAATTTTTGTATTTGTAGTAGAGATGGTATTTCACCATGTTGGCCAGGCTGGTCTCGAACTCCTGACCTCAGCTTCACAAAGTGTTGAGATTACAGGCATGAGCCACTGGGCCTGGCCAATTGCATATTGTTTCTAAGTGGCTGCCTTGGCCAGATGACTGGTGAGCAGGATGCCTGGCTGCCCCCCTCATGAGTGAGCAGGTGAGCCTCAGGTGCAGGGCGTGACTGCCAAAGGAGTGGGTGGGAGTGGTGGTAGGGGTAGGCCTGTGAAGAGAAGGCTGTGGTCACACAGGCTTGACCCAGAGAAACTACAGGACACTGGAGAGTGACTGTACTAGGATGGGGAGCCCTTTAAGGACATCCGAGCCAACACCCCAAGTTGAAAGAGGAGCCTCCTGGCCCATTGAATTTAACAGGGCTTCACCGGACACCACCAAGAAGCATAGCCCTAGCACCAGGAGGGCAACTCATGCGTGGAAATTCAGCCCCTGCCTTAACGGGTCACAGTCTAGCAGGGGTGAGGACGCCTAAATCCCCACCATCTTAGATAGTTAGAATGGTCACATGTTCTCAGTTCAGACACTGTTGAAGGGATAGGGGCTTTTAAGGCTGGTGACAGCAGTGGTATGGGCAACTCTGCAGTCCTAGGCCTGGGGGTGGATTTGGCCTTTGCCCCTTGGTAGCTGTGTGACCTGAAGCACACTGCTTAACGTTTCTCTTTCCCCTTTTCTCATGGGTTGTTCTGAGGCTAAATGGGGCTAAATCAAGTGTAGCTGGTGGAATGACTGGCACATGGTAAGTCCAAGGAAGCTCATGGCATGGGTTTGAATCCCAGCTCTACCTCTTGCAGGTGGTATATGGCTTTAGGCACGTTCCTTAACCTTGTTCAACCTCTGTTTTCTTTTTTCGAGACAGGGTCTTGCTCTGTCTCCCAGGCTGGAGTGCAGGGGTTCGATCATGGCTCACTGTAGCCTCTATCTCCCAGGCTAAAGCAATTCTCTTGCCTCACACCTAAGTAGCTGGGACTCCAGGCTCACCACCATTATGGGCTAATTAAAAATTTTTTTTTGTAGAGACAAGATCCCACTGTGTTGCTCAGGCAGGTGTCTCTAACTCCTGAGCTCAAGTGATCTTCCCACGTTGGCCTCCTAAAGTGTTAGGATTACAGGGAGCTACTGCCCCCTGGCGGCCTCATTTTCTTATTTGTAAAATGGAGATAGTAGTAGTGCCTGTGTTAGGGTTATTGTGGGGGATTATGCTACACCTTTAGCCCAGTTCTGGCCACATCAAAATGTGGACTCACAAAGGGAGGGACTCACAAAGGCAAGCCCCTTAGACAGCCCCGCCACTGTGGGACCTTGTCTTCTTCTTTTGATCCAGCCCAGAGATTTGATTCAAGTTCTCGGATAGCCTTTAAAATCTCAGAAGAGCATTTTTCTTTTGGTTTGCGTTCCATTAAGTAAATGTAACATTTAGATAGTGAATTATCTTTTTTCTTTTTTGAGACAGAGTTTCGCTCTTGTTACCCAGGCTGGAGTGCAATGGCGTGATCTCGGCTCATCGCAACCTCCGCCTCCTGGGTTCAAGCAATTCTCCTGCCTCAGCCTCCTGAGTAGCTGGGACTACAGGTGTGCACCACCATGCCCAGCTAATTTTTGTATTGTTAGTAGAGATGAGGTTTCACCATGTTGACCAGGATGGTCTCGATCTCTTGACCTCATGATCCACCCACCTTGGCCTCCCAAAGTGCATGAATTACCTTTTTCTTTGTTGGACTCCGAGTTCTAGAATCTCAGTTCCGGAAGGACCCGTAGATAAAGTCTGTGAGCCCAGCTCTGTCATTGTAGGCATGGAGAAAACGAGGTTCCCAGAGCTGAGAGCAGTGGACCAAGGTCAGCCCTGGACCTTGACAGGCTGAGGCAGCAGAGGGCAGCTGGAGGGGCTGTTCCCTTCTGGGGGTCCCGTGGCTGCAGTGTTTTTCACTGCCCACCCAAGCTTGGCTTTATATTCTGTCCTGAGGCCTCATGAGGGCATCAGCCTGGACTCCCCCGTAGAAGAGCAGAAGCCCCTGAGTGTTCACTGAGGTAAAGCTGATGGATGTGGCATGTGACAGATGGTCAGAGAGTGTGACTTGTAGAGCTGTGCTGTCCGCTAGAACTTTTCTCAATGATGGAAGCGTGCCAGGTCTGCATTGTCCAAGATCGTAGCTGCTAGCACAGGTAGCTGCTGAGGGCTTGACATGACACTAGGCCATGGAGAAACAGAACTGACTTTTTTTTTTTAGACAGAGTTTCACTCTGTTGCCCAGGCTGGAGTGCAGTGGTGTGATCTCGGCTCACTGCAAATTCCGATTCCTGGGTTCAATACAGACGTGTGCCACCATGCCCAGGGTGTTTTTAGTAGAGATGGGGTTTACCGTGTTGGCCAGCCTGGTCTCGAATTCCTGACCTCACGTGATCTGCCTGCCTCAGCCTCCCAATATGCTGGGATTACGGGCGTGAGCTGCTGTGCCCAGCTGGAACATATTTTTTAATTGCATCAATTTAAATTCAGGTGGATTTAAATTGATGCAATTAAAATCCTGTGGCTGGTGTCTACCTTTCAGGAGTGTAATATGTAGGGAAATTTAAACATCAGATTTCACTGGTAGGTCTGTGTGGGGGGCAGGGTGTTCCTAAAGGAAGCTCCGAGGCTTTCTGGGGACTAGCCAGCTCTGGAACAACCATGCTGATGGAGGGGGACCGTGGCGTGGACACCAGCCAGCAGGCAGATAACTTGGCATGCTTCATTTGTAGGTAGATGTGTGAAACCTACAAGGATTCTTTTTGTGTTTTCGTTGCTTGCCATGTTCCTAGATGCACTACCAGGAAGCTTCCTGAGATCAGGAGTTGTGTTGTACTATGTGGTACCATGAATGCCTAGAATAGTGGCTGAGGTCTAGTTGACAGGTCAATAGACAGTAGCTGAATGGCTGTGAATTTTAGTATGTTACGTAGTTAGAATTATTTCCCCCGAGGGAAAAGACAGAGTGGGGCTCTGCCTTTGTTTTTGTTTTTAGATGGATTCTCACTCTGTTACCCAGGCTGGAGTGCAGTGACGGTGCAGTTGTCGGCATCTCGGCTCACTGCAACCTCTGCCTCCGCATTTCAAGCAATTCTCCTCTCCTCAGCTTCCTGAGTAGCTGTGACTGCAGGCGCCCACCACCACACTTGGCTAATTTTTGTGTTTTTAGTACAGACAGGGTTTCACTGTGTTGGCCAGGCTGGTCTCGAACTCCTGACCTCAAGTGATCTGCCTGCCTTGGCCTCCCAAAGTGTGCGGGATTACAGGTATGAGCCACTGCACCAGGCCAAGCTGTCTTTGGTTTTATAATGGAATTAATGAAAAGAAAGAATCTGAGAATTTTTAAACAAAAAAATTTTTTAAACATTAGCCAGGCGTTATTGTGGGGATTATACTATACCTTTAGCCCGGTTCTGGGCGTGCACCTGTAGTCCCAGCTATTTGAGAGGCTGAGGTGGGAGAATTCCTTGAGCACAGGAGGTTAGGGCTGCAGAGAACCATGATTGCACCACTGCACTCCAGCCTGGGCAACTAAGCGAGACCCTGTCTCAAAATAAAAAAAAAAAAACATAACCACAAAACAAAGATCCACTCAAAATATCATCCAAATTCCTAATAGCATTAAATAGCAAGTGACTTCATGTTTCTGTCCTAAATGAATTAACACTCAGAGCTTGTATTCTGGAGCATTCCATAAACGGATTTACAGTGCTGGCTCTCTTGCTGCTAGGATGTGGGGGACCCTGGGTGAAGATCCAGTCTTTGTAGCCCAGAGAGCCTGTGGGTGGGGGAGGACTTTGTCTACCCACTGTCCAGCCTCACCCTGTAAGTAGGCCAGGCAGCCTGGCATTGCCCTGGAATTGGCACCTGCAGCTGGCTGGCTCCCTGGTTCCAATGAGACCAGAAGTGGCTTTCTCCTGTGTGACCCACCTGGCCTGCAGGGCTTGCACCAGGGGGTGACCCCATCCTAGGCTGTCTTGCCATCCCACCCCTTGGCCTCTCACTCTCAGAGCCCTCCTCGGGAGGGGGATCAATGATGTGTACCCACCTTGGACCCCAATGTGAATAACTGGGGAAATCAGTTACAAATGCAGGTTTTCTGCATGTGAATAGTACCTCAGCACGGTCAACAAGATGCAGATCTCAGGAGATAATGGGGAAACTTGAGTCATCCCTTGATAATGAATGATTATAAGGAATCACTACTTTTTTTTTTAAAGGTAGGATAATTGTTTTGTAGTTTGCTTTTTAAACCAGCTTTATTGAGGTATGTTTATAATGCATATACAAGAATATTTGAAACGTGCAGTTCGCTGAGTTTTGATGAAAGGGCACGCTGTGTAATGACCGGCCCAGTTGTGATGTCAGATATTTCCAAACCCCGCAAAAGTCCCTACTGTTGGCCCCTGGCAAAAAGATCGGCTTTCTCTCACTGTCTGTGCCTCTTCTAGAATTTTGTGTGGATGGAACCGCATCGAGCTGGGTGCTGTGCCTCACTCCTGCGTCCCCGTGGCCCTGTAGCCCCCTGTTCCCTGCACACTGCAGTTTCTCTTCACCAGTCAACAAAGATTTGGGTTCTTGTGAATGAAGTTCACAAATGCAGATTTCAATTCATTTAGGACAGAAACATGAAGGCACTTGCTATTTAATGATATTAGGAATTTGGATATATTAGGTGGGATCTTTATTTTGTGGTTATGTTTTTATTTTTATTCTGAGACAGGGTCTCGCTTAGTTGCCCAGGCTGGAGTACAGTGGTGCAGTCATGGTTCCCTGCAGCCCCAACCTCCTGGGCTCAAGGGATTCTCCCACTCAGCCTCCCTCTTGAGTAGCAGGGACTACAGGTACATGCTGCCACGCCTGGCTAATGTTTAAACATTTTTTTGTAGAGACATGGTCTCACTTTGTTGCCCAGGTGGGTCTCGAACTCCTGGGCTCAAGTGATCTTCCCACCTCGGCCTCCCGAAGTGCTGCAATTATTGGTATGAGTCACCATGCCCCTTCTTAATGTTTTTTTTTTACAAGGAGCCTTTGTCTTTTAGAGGAAGTGCTGACATATTTTACGGATGCTGTCCTGGGAAGTCCGGGATTTGCCGCAGAATAACCTGGCGTGGGGGAGCAGGCGGGCGTAGAGACCAGAGGTGCCCTGAGCTGACTGTTTCGGGGCTGCTTGATGGGGACATGGGGGTTCACTGCCACCTCCCTCTACTGTAAGCATTTGATGTCTACCACAATAAAGAATAAAAGAAAACCAGGCTCCTGGGCCCCCACCCCAGAGCTACTGCCTGTAACTCCAGGGCTGGGGAAGGTCAGGGAGGAGGTAGGCCCAGGAATCTGCATTTTCCTCAGCCTTCCTGGAGCTTGAGGGCCACTGTCAGAGGAGGGCCAGGCACCTGCCATGCTGTTGCGGGTGCGTTGGCCTTCCGTGGCTTCCCCCGCAGCCTTCCAGCTCTCCTGGTGCCTGTGTGCCAAGCCCTCTTGGCCCAGGTGGAGCCCATTCTTCCACCTGCCTGAGGGGCAGCCTGAGTGGTGTGAGGCTTAAGGTCCTGGAGATGGGAACTCTTCTGAGTGTGGCTTGCGGCTCCCCCCCAGTTCATCCTCTCCCGCAGAGGGGCGGCCTTGTCCTGTCACCCTGTCTGAGTTCATGCTGAGTCATGAATTCCTTTCATCACTGGTGTTCTGCAGAGAACATCATGTGATCCAATTCCAGATCCAATTCCACCTTGCTGGGGGCTGGTGTGGGAGGGGCAGTCCTAGGAGGAGGGGCAGCCTGGTGCTTTCCATCAGGGAGGATCAGGCCGGCTCACTGCTAAGCCAGCCAGGCTGGCATAGGCATGGGCTCTCCGGGGTTTCATGCTTGGTGCTGGGTAAACAGTTTGCCCACTTACCGCGGGATGAAGCTGCTTGCCAGGGCTCTCCATCTCTGTGAATTTGTAAAGCAGGAATCCTCCAGGAGGCTGGTGACTGGCCAGGGATGTGTGGGGCCCCAGAGAGGGTGTTTCGCTCCCATCCAGGTGGTTGGACCCAGGGCTGATCTCCCACCCTCTGGAGCCTGCACTACTGTCAGGTAGGATGACTGGGAATTTTTGTGCCCATCGTGTCCTGCTTGCGAGGCTGACTTGGCAGCCTGCCCCAGGGCCTTGGGCCACATAACTTGGAGGAGTTTTTGGGAGGGATAGTAGGGCTGGGTGTTGGATGAGCTGTGTGTTTTGCTGGATTGAAGGTGCCCACTTAAGTGTCCATCCTCAGTGGGGACCTGGTACGTTCTTCGCCTAGCAACCAGCGGAACCCTCCCCTAGGGACCAGCAGAACCCCCTGGGCTTTGTTGGATGAGGTGAGCCTGGCAGCCCTGGGCCTTGGGAATCTGGGCGTCTGCAGATCAAGGCCCCTGCAAGCCAGCAGCTGTGCTGGCCCACACCTGGCAGCCGGCATCCATGCCTTGCTTTGTCCCTAGGCAGGAGGTTGACCTGTGATTTTAGACCAGAAGGTTGGAGTGGGGGCCAGAGGGAGCTGTTCTGCACGATTGGCTGATCCTAACAGTGCAGTGTTGAGCTGCTTACAGAGATGGCTTTTACCTGCTGTATTTCTCCTAAATTTTGCAGAAACTCTGTTGAGTGGCTGTACACACCTCCTCTTTTGTGCCAGCTTCACTGGATTATAGTTCACATGCCATGCAATTCATCCACTACAGTGTACAAGCTAGTATATTTCAGTATGTTTACAGAGCCATGGGTCCATGACCTCTGTCAATTTTGAAAGGGGTGATAGGAGGGTTTTTGTTCTCCTGACATGGAGCTTCCAAAACCCTTGGGTTCTCTGGAGTCATAAGAGTGTCTGGTATGCTAATGAGAGGACTGGTGGCTGGGGGTCCTAGATAGCTTCAGAATGGAAGCTGGTCTCCAGAAAGACCAAGGCAGGATTAGAGAGAGGGTTAGTGCTTTCAGCCTTACCTTTCTACACCCCAGAAGGTAGTGGCAGACTTTAATTAAATTGTAGGACACCCACCTAGTGTTGGAGAGTTGGAGAATCGGGGTTGAAAGAGACACCCATGTTTGTTATTAAAAGCCTGAGTAAAAACAGCTCGCCTAGGAATCAAATTGCTGGGTCATATGGTAATTTTGTGGTTATCCGCTTGAGGCACTTCCAGACTTGTTTTCCAAAGTGGCTGTGCCATTTCACATTCCCACCAGCAGTGTAAAAAGGATCAATTTCCCCATATCCTTGTCGGCACTGGTTATTACCCATCTTTTGAATTCTAGTAGATGTGCAGTGGTATCTCACTGTGGCTTTGATGTGCTTTTCCTTAGTGAGAGAAGATGATACCGAGCATGTTTTCATGTGTATTTTTAGAGAATTGTCTAGTCAGGTCTTTTCCCTGTTTTCCAATTGGCTTAATTGTCTTTTTGTTATTGAGTGATGAGAACTCCTTATATATTCTAGATACAAGTCCCTTCTCAGATATAATTTTTTAATGAAATATCTTTTCCAGTTCAAAAAAGTTGTCAGCCTGGGCAACATAGCAAGACCTGATCTCTACTAAAAATTAAAAAAATTAGCCAGGTACGTGGTGGGTGGGGTGTGCCTGTAGTCTCAGCCACTCAGGATATTGAGGCAGGAAGATTGCTTGAAGCCAGGAAGTTGAGGCAGCAGTGAGCTGATTGCACCACTGCGATCCAGCCTTGGCGACGGATCAAGACCCTGTCTCTCAAAAAAAAAAAATGGTGTTTAAAGTACACATAATATGTAACTTACCTTTAAAAAAATCTCCCATCTTGGCTGGGCGCAGTGGCTCACACCTGTATTCCCAGCACTTTGGGAGGTAGAGGTGGGTGGATCACCTGAGGTCAGGAGTTGGAGACCAGCCTGGCCAACATAGTGAAACCCTGTCTCTACTAAAACTACAAAAATTAGCTGGGCATGGTGGCGCACGCCTGTAATCCCAGCTACTCGGGAGGCTGAGGCAGGAGAATCGCTTGAACCCGGGAGGCGGAGGTTGTGGTGAGCTGAGATTGTGCCTTTGCACACCAGCCCAAGCAACAAGAGCGAAACTCTGTTTTTAAAAAAAAACAACAACTGCCATCGTAACTATATGTATATGTATATGACTAAGATGGCAATTACGTATTTATTTATTTGAATTGAGACAGATGTTACTCTGTCTCCCGGGGCTGCATGTGGTGGCGCAATCTCGGTCAGTGAGCCTCTACCTCTCTGATGCAAGGGGTCCTCCTGCGTCAGCCACCTGAGTAGCTGAGACTACAGGCATGTGCTGCCATACCTGGCTAATTTTTGTAGTTTTTGTAGAGACAGGATTTCACCCTGTTGGCCAGGCTGGTCTCAAACTCCTGAGCTCAAGGGATCTGTCCATCTCAGTCTCCCAAAGTACTGGGATTACAGATGTGAGTCCCAGCACCTGGCTACTCTCTCTCTATATATATGTATGAATATAGATATATAATAGATATTTAATATCTATTATATATAATGACAAAATATATAACATATTAAATATGTATTGTACATATATATATATATTTTTTTTTTTTTTTTTTTTTTTTGAGACAGAGTCTTGCTCTGTCGCCAGGCGCCAGGCTGGAGTGCAGTGGCGCAATCTTGGCTCACTGCAACTTCTGCCTCCCAGGTTCAAGCAATTCTCTTGCCTCAGCCTCCCGAGTAGCTGGGACTACAGGTACGCGCCACTGTGCCCAGCTAATTAAAAAAAAAATTTTAGTAGAGACAGGGTTTCACTGTGTTGGCCAGGATGGTCTCGATCTCTTAACCTCGAGATCCGTCCGCCTTGGCCTCCCAAAGTGCTGAGATTACAGGTATGAACCACTGTGCCCGGCCATATATATATATATTTTTTTGAGACAGAATCTTGCTCTATCACCCAGGCTAGAGTTCAGTGGTGAGATCTTGGCTCACTGCAACCTCTGCCTCCTGGGTTCAAGTGATTCTCCTGCCTCAGTCTCCCGAGTAGCTGGGATTATAATTATAGGCACCTACCACCATACCCGGCTAATTTTTGTATTTTTAGTAGAGACAGGGTTTCACTATCTTGGCCAGGCTTGTCTCAAACTCCTGACCTCGTGATCCACCCACCTTGGCCTCCCAAAGTGCTGGGATTACAGGCGTGAGCCACCACACCTGGCCATATTTTTTTTTTGGAGATAATCTTGTGCTGTTTTGCAGGCTGGAGTGCAGTGGTGCAATCTCGGCTCACTGCAACCTCCACCTCCCTGGTTGAAGTGATTCTCCAGCCTCAGCCTCCCGATTTCCCTCTTGCCTCAGTCCCCAGCAACCATCATTTTACTGTTTATTGCTATGATTTTTGATTACTCTAGGTTGTTCCTGTAGGTAGAATCATAATGTATTTGTCCTTTTTTGGTGACTGTGTGCATTAAAAATAATTTTAAAAAATAGAATGGACACAGAGACTTTCTCAAGCACCAAAACCTCTAGCCATCATTCCACTGAGTGTCATGTTCTGAAGATTTATCCGTAGCGTGTGTCCATTCCCTTCCGTTTGAAGGCTGAATCATGTTCCATTGCATGGATGGACCACATTCTGCTTCTCCCCCAATCTGTAGATGGACACTTGGGTTAACCCCATGTTTTAGGTTGTGAATAATGCTGCATGAACACAGCTGTGCACATATCCCTTCGAGACCCCATTTCCAGTTCTTTAGGATATATACCCAGAAGTGGAATTGCTGGATCATTTGGTAATTCTGTTTTAAATTTTTCAAGAAATGACCATACTGTTTTCTGCAGCGGCTATGCCATTTGCATTCCCACCAACAGTGCACATGGGTTCCGGTTTCTGGATGTCTTTGTCGGTACTTGTGACTTTCTGTCGTTTTTGATGGTAGCCATCCTAACGGATGTGAAGTGGTGTTCATTGTGGTTTGTGCTTTTCCCTAATGTTTAGTGATGTTGAGCGTCTTTTCATGTGTTTGTCAACTGTATTTTTTCTTTTTTTTTTTTTTTTTTTTTTTTGAGACAGAGTCTCACTCAGTCACCAGGCGCCAGGCTGGAGTGCAGTGGCACGACCTTGGCTCACTGCAACCTCCGCTGCCCGGGTTCAAGCATTCTCCTGCCTCAGCCTCCCGAGTAGCTGGGACTACAGGCGCGCACCACCACGCCCAGCTAATTTTTTTGTATTTTTAGTAGAGACGAGGTTTCACCATGTTGACCAGGACGGTCTCGATCTCTTGACCTCGTGATCCGCCCGCCTCGGCCTCCCAAAGTGCTGGGATTACAGGCGTGAGCCACCACGCCCGGCTGTATTTTTTCTTTGTAGAAATGTCTACTCAAGTTCTTTGCTCATTTGTGAATCAGGTTTTTTTTAATTGAAAATTATATGTATTGCTAAACTCTTTGTATATTTATTCATAGTTGAACAGAGACTTGTATTTAGCTGTAGAGTGTGTGTGTGTATGCATACATACATACTGTGTATACACACACACACACACACACACACACACACAATATATATATATATATATATTTTTTTTTTTTTTTTTTGAGATGGAGTTTTGCTCTTGTTGCCCAGGCTGGAGTGCAATGGCACGAACTCAGTCACTGCAACCTCCACCTACCAGGTTCAAGCGATTCTCCTCTCTTAGCCTCCCAAGTAGCTGGGATTACAGGTGCATGCCACAACACATGGCTGATTTTTTAATATATTTTTTTTGAGACGGAGTTTTGCTCTTGTTGTCCAAGCTGGAGAGCAATGGCGTGACCTCAGCTCACCACAACCTCCACCTCCCAGGTTGAAAAGATTCTCCTGCCTCAGCCTCCCGAGTAGCTGGGATCACAGGCATGCACCACCATACCTAGCTAATATTTTGCATTTTTAGTAGAGACGGGGTTTCACCATGTTGGTCAGGCTGATCTCGAACTCCCGACCTCAGGTGATCTGCCTGCCTTGGCCTCCCAAAGTGAAGGGATTATAGACGTGAGCCACCATGCCTGGCTGAGGTGTAGTGTATATTATGTGCATGTTATATACTTGTGTATCTTTATAAGTATCCATGTATATATTTTTCAAATTTTCATCAGTGTTCTGAAACTGATAACTATAGCTTTTGGTGCTTGAAAAAGTCCCTCTGTCCATTTTTTTTGCTTTTATTATTTTTGACATATAATAATTGTACATATTTATGGTATAGTGTGGTATTTTGATACATGTATGCAATGTGTATGCTTGGTTTTTTATTATTGAGTTTTAGGAGTTCTCTATATATTCTGGATATTAATCCCTTATTGGATTTATGATTTGCAAATAGTTTCTCCCATTCTGTGGAATGTGTTTATACTCTGTTGATATTGTCTGTCGATGCACAAATTTTAAAGTTTTTATGGAATACAATTTGTCTACCTTTTTTCTTTTGTTCCTTGTGCCTTTGGTTTCATAGCCAAGAAATCGTCACCAAATCCAATGTTGTAAAGCTTTAGTCTTATGCTTTCTTCTAAGTGTTTTACAGTTTTATGTTTTACTTTTAGGCTTATGACCCATTTTGAGGGTTTCTTTTTGTTGTTGTTGTTTTTGGTATATGGTGTTAGGTAAAGGTGCAACTCATCTCTTTTGCTGGGAATATTCAGTTTCCCAGCACCATTTGTTGAAAAGACTATCTTTCCCCCATTGAAAGGTCTTTATACCCTTATCACATAGATCATTTGATCATACATATCATTTGAGTTTATTTCTGGGCTCTCCGTTCTACTGATTCTGATTCTTATTTCTGTCTTTATGCCAGTGCCACACTGTTTTGATTATTGTAGCTTTGTAGTAAGTTTTGAAATCAGAAAGTGTGAATCTTCCAGCTTTGTTCTTTTTCATGAGTGGCTATTTCAGATGTGATTTGCAAATATTTTTTTTCCACTCACTGGGTTGTCTTTTTACTTTTTCTTCACTGTGTCACCCAGTTAGAGTGCAGTGGCATGGCATGATATCAGCTTACTGCAACCTCTGCCTCCTGGGTTCAGGTGATTCCCCTGCCTCAGTTTCCCGAGGAGCTAGGACTACAGGTGTGCGCCACCACACCCTGCTAATTTTTGTATTTTTTTTTCCAGTGGAGACAGGGTTTCACCATGTTGGCCAGGCTAGTCTTGAACTCCTGACCTCAAGTGATCCACCCGCCTTGGCCTCTCAAAGTGCTGGGATTACAGGGGTTAGCCAGTGTGCCTGGCTGGCTGTCTTTTTATTTTTGATGGTTTCTTTAGAAGAATGAAAGTATTTAATTTCTCTTTCTGTTTGGTTGCTTGTGCCTTTGTTGTCATGTCTAAGAAGCCATTGCCAAATGCAAGTGACAAAGATATACTCTATATTTTCTTTTTTGAAACGGAGTCTTGCTGTGTTGCCCAGGCTGGAATGTAGTGGTGTGATCTCGGCTCACTGCAACCTCCACCTCCTGGATTCAAGTGATTCTCTCCAGCTTCTCCAGTAGGTGGGACTATATAGGTGTGCACCACACGCCTTGCTAATTTTTGTATTTTCAGTAGAGACAGGGTTTCACCATGTTGGCCAGGCTGGTCTCAAACTCCTGAACTCAAGTGATCCGCCCACCTCAGCCTCCCAAAGTGCTGGGATTATAGGCGTGAGCCACTGCGCCCGTTGTATTTTCTTTAAAGAGTTTTATAGGATAGGTGTGGTGGCTCACGCCTGTAATCCCAGCACTTTGGGAGGTCAAGGTGGGAAGACCACTTGAGCTCAGGAGTTCAAGACCAGCCTGGGCAACAACAGGAGACTGCATCTCTACATAAAATTTTAAAAAATTAGCCGGGCGTGGTGGTACATGCCTGTAGTACCAGCTGCTTGGGAGGCTGAGGTGAGAGGATTGCTTGAACCTGGGAGATCAAAGCTGCAGTGAAGTGAGTTAGAGGCCAGAGCACTGCACTCTAGCCTGGGTGACAGAGTGAGACCCTGTCTCAAAAAAAAAAAAAAAAGTTTTGTAGCTTACAGGTTTTATAGTTTACATTTAGGTATGTGACCTATCTTTTTTTTTTTTTCAATTGAGAGCAGGTACTGTTTATTAACTGACCAGCTTAGAAAAATAATCATGGGAGACACCTTAGTTCATTCTTCTAATAAGCCTGTTGATCTGATCCGCCCTGTTGCCAGCATCTCCACCTTCTACAAAATGGGTGGTCTTTTTCTTCATTCCACCTCGTGGAGAAGACAATTTAAAGGGCCACAGGAAGTTATTTGCTTCTTTGAAGCGTTTTCCAACAGTAGATCTCATGAATCAGATCCTCCATGCAGATGATGCCATATTTTCCAAGAGATCGAGCAATCAGAGCGTTATCTGTCAAAGCAATTCGCTTCTTTTTGATTTTGCCATAACCACGTTTGTAGATTAGTTCATTTACTGACTTCAGATTTGGGTTCCCCCATGCGTTATATGGCTCTACAATCCTCAGCATGTTAAGTGAAGCCTTGTTGAGCTTCACAAAGATTCCATTGAAGATTTGTCGAAGGTGAAGAAGCTGCAACACCTTTCGGACCTTTGGGCTCACACCACTGATACCTCTGATCCTGATGACAAATGCCAGTTTGGGTTCTGCAGGTACATAGAATTTGCCAGCTTTCCTTGCCATCCTTGCCATTCGAATTTCAGTTCTGTACATCTGCCTGTATTCCTTGTGATAATGCTTCGCTTTTTCATAGATAAGCTTCCTCCTTGCCTTTCGAAGCATCTTTTGGGCAAACTTCTTTCTCAGGTGCTTGATCTTCAGCTCTGCGAAATTCCTTCGCTTTTTCTCAAGGGTTTCCGGCACAGCAGGCACCTTCTTCTTCTTCTTCTCTTCTGCACCCTGCATGGTTCCAGCCGGAAAAGAGCTCTTTTCTTTTTTGAGACGGAGTCTTGCTCTGTCACCCAGGCTGGAGTGCAGTGGTGCGATCTCAGCTCACTGCAACCTCTGCCTCCTGGTTTAAGCAATTCTCCTGCCTCAGCCTCTCAGCCTCCCAAGTAGTTGGGATTACCGGTGCCCACCACCACACCCAGCTAATTTTTTTATTTTTAGTAGAGACAGGGTTTCACCATGTTGGTCAGGCTGATCTCAAACTCCTGACCTCAAGTAATCCACCTGCCTTGGCCTCCCAAAGTGCTGGGATTATAGGCATGAGCCACCGAGTCTGGCTGACCTATCTTGAGTTAATTGTTACGTGTGATGGGATCCAGCTCTGTTTGCACGTGGACACACCTCTTTATAGGCTGGGAAGCAGGTGTTAGAGGTGGAGTTGCTTATGGTCACAGCTGGCAGGTGGAGGCTAAAGATAGCCACTGACCCTTTCTTTGAACTCTCTTTCCTGAGGGTCATTTGTCTCTGACCTCGAAGACAGAAACAGAAAGCCCTTGAGCAATAATAAAACTAGGGCTCTAGGGACATCACTTCTCAGGGGCGGGCCGTGCTGTGCACATGTCCACTCTTTCCCCTCCCCCTGCCGAACACCAGCCCCTGCCCTCTGCCAGCTTTTCTGTCCCCTTCCCTCCTTCTCCCCCAAAATATTCTTCTGTGGCTTTAGCCTGTCCTGTGGCACGTGACAGGCTCTTGGCTGTCCAGGCCTCCCTTGGAGTAGGTCCCCCACAGGAGACCTTGCCAGGGCCATTCTAGACAGCCCAGATGTCTCTGTGCCCTGCCTTGAATTCTTTGGCCTCAAGGCTGGAGGCTCAGCTGTGGCAGGTGTGAGCCTTGGGTAAGTGAAGGGGAAAGCAAGTCCCTGGTTCAGGAGGGCCAGAGCATTGCTGTTGCTGAGCATGTGCCTGTGAACCCAGGACTGGGAGAAGGCCCCATAGTACCTGCCCCCCCTTGAGACTTGTTGGCTGGGAGCCGGGAAGGCCTGTGGTGTGTGTGCTTTGCTGTAAAATGTATCATTGTGGGACTGGACCCTCTCCCAGAGTCCCGCGCTGTCCTGGAGCATCTCGGCCACCAGCAGGGGGCATGTTGGTTACAGACGCTGCCCCTCCCTCCTCTGCCGACAGCCCCCAGGCCACCAGTTCCAGTTTCTCCTTGAGCCATCACCTCTCGGGCACCCAGTGCTGCCCTGGTGGAAACAATCTGGACAGCGGTGGCATCGTAGCGGGTGGACGCTTTGGCCTTGTCACTGGTGCCATTGTTTTCAGTAAGTGCCAAACTTTGATGTTTGTGTGTTTCTCTGCTGTTTTGTTGCTGTGCTCACTCAGGTGTCCCATGTATTTGGAGCTCAGCTTTCACAATGGAGTTGCTTTTGATAATCTTTGGTGTCTCAGGAAACTACATCCTGTATGATTGACACTCTGTGCTTCCTTTAATGACAGGCAGACCTCGCCTTGTCTCATGCCTTATAAAAACCAGGCTCTTAGAAGTGGTGACACTCATAAACCAATCTGAAGTGGCTCAATTGACCCGTGTTATCTGACACGTATTAGGAAGATTCTTAATTCACCCATATCCACTTGAATTCTTTTTTACTTGATTTTGCCTTTAATTGCTTCCATGTACCTAACTAGGTTTTTACCCATGTATCTTTTTTTTTATTATTATTTAAATAGAGAGGGAGTCTCCCTGTGTTGCCCAGGCTGGTCTCAAACTGTCGGACTCAAGTGATCCTCCCACCTCAGCCTCCCAAAGTGCTAGGATTAGAAACGTGAGCTACCACACCTGGCCTTTACATGTATTTTTTTGTTTTTGTTTTTTGAATAGCAAATAGTTTATTGGTAAGTACATGGTTTCAACTGGAGTAGTAAATTCACATGAACAGGAGACACAATAATCAAGTCAAAAGAATAAACACTTACTAATCATCATCAGATCTGTGGCCATTAGGGCTGGCATGTAAAAATCTAAAATCACTCAGAGGCCAAATCTTTTTTTTTTTTTTTTTTTTTTTAAATGCTGGGATTATAGGCGTGAGCCACTGTGCCTGCCCGGACTAATTTATTTTTCTTTTTTTGCTTTATTTTATTTTATTTTTATTTTTTTTAAAGATGGGGTTTCACCATGATGGCCAGGCTGGTCTTGAACTCCTGACCTCAGGTGATCCACCCACCTTGGCCTCCCAAAGTGTTAGGATTACAGGCGTGAGCCACCGCGCCCGGCCAGAGGCCAAATCTTAAAGAAGATTCGTCCTCTTACTAATCCATGTGGAATAGGTCCATAGTACCTGGAATCTGTAGAATTCTGATATTTTTTATTTTATTTTTATTTATTTATTTTTTAAAGATGGGGTTTCACCATGTTGGTCAGGCTGGTCTTGAACTCCCAACCTCAGGTGATCCACCCGCCTTGGCCTCCAAGTGCTTGGATTACAGGCGTGAGCCACCACACCCGGCCAGAATTCTGATATTTTAAAATATATTTAATGAAATATAGGATTGATTTAATTGAAGAGCATGTTTAGCTTTGTAGAAAACTGCCAAACTGTCTTCGGAAGGGGCTGTGGCATTTGGCATTCCCGCCGGCAGTGAATAAGGGCACCTGTGCCGCACATTCTCACCAGCATTTGATCTTGTCCGTACCTTGGGTTTGGGCCATTGTGACAGGTATGTAGGGTGTCTCAGTGTTGTTTTAATTTGCAATTTCCAAATGGCATACGGTGTTGAACAACTTTTCGTGTGTGTATTTGCCATCTGTATATCCTGTTACATCAGGTGTCTGTTCAGGTCTTTGGCTCCCTGCCCCCGCCCCCTCCACCTTATTTTTAGAGTCTTGCTCTGTCACCCAGCCTGGAAAGCAGTGGCGCAATCACGGCTCACTGTAGCCTCGACCTCCTGGGTTCCAGTGATCTTCCTACCTCAGCCTTCCAAGCAGCCATGACTCCAGGTGCACGCCACTGTGCCTGGCTAGTTTTTTTTGAGACTCAGTCTTACTCTATCGCCCAGGCTGGAGTGCCTGGCACAGTCGGCTCACTGCAACCTCTGACTCCCAGGTTCAGGTGATTCTCCTGCCTCAGCCTCCTGAGTAGCTGGGATTACAGGCACCTGCTACCACGCCCAGCTAATTTTTTTTTTTTTTTTTTTGTCGGAGTCTCGTTCTCTTGCCCAAGCTGGTGTGTACTGGTGTGAGCTCGGCTCACTGCTACCTCTATTTTTAGTAGAGATGGGGTTTCAACATTTTGGCGAGGCTGGTCTCGAACACCTGACCTCAGGTGATCCACCCACCTTGGCCTCCCAAAGTGCTGTGATTACAGGCATTAGCCACTGCACCCAGCCAATTTTTGTATTTTTAAGAGAGACAGGGTTTCACGATGTTGGGCAGGCTGGTCTCGAACTCCTGACCTCAAGTGAATTACATGTGTGAGCCACCTCACCTGGCTCATATTTTAATATTTAATTGGGTTGTTTGTTTTCTTATTGAGTTGTTTTTTTTTTTTTTTTCAGAGATCAGAGAGTCTCACTGTCACCCAGGCTGGAGTGCAGTGGTGCAGTCTTGGCTCACTGCAGCCTCTACCTCCCTGGCTCAAGGGATTCTCATGCCTTAATCTCCAAGCAGGGATTCCAGGCATTTGCCACCACATCCAGATAATTTTAGGGGTTTCTTCGCGTTGGTCAGGCTGGTCTCAAGCTACCTCCCAAAGTGCTCGGATTACAGGTGTGAGCCACCACACCTGGCCTCTTATTGTTGAGTTTTGAGAGTTCTTTGTGTATTTTAGATACAAGCTGTTTATTGGATATACGTTTTGTAAACATTTCCCTCAGTCTGTAGCTTGATTCCATTATCTTAAGAGTGTCTTTCTCAGAGCTGAAGTTTTATCAGTAAAGTGGGAACTTCAGCCATGTAACTGATTAGGAGGAAGAAGGGAAGCCATCATTTTCAGCAGATGCCGAACTTGGGGTCCTCTGACTCTTGACGTGGTTGTTCCTTTCAGCTAGCCGAGACCCAGGGGCTCACTGATGCTGGGGCTTGTCCTAGGTTAGGGGGAGTCTGTGGAATAATGTAGGATGTCCCAGCCACGGAGAACTCTCAGCTTGGCAGTTCTCCCACCATTTACAGGTAAAGACACTGGGGCCTTCCAGGCACGCACAGTGACCTAGGGGTGTGTGGCAGGTGGGGCAGGGACCCCTGTAGAGTGCAGACCTCATCTCCTCGGCCATTTCGACCTGCCCCTCCTCCACCACGTGGCCTCCAGGATGTTGGGCAGGGCAGAGTCCTAGGCACCCCCCGCACAGTGAAGCTCAGCTTCTCCCCCACAGGCCCCATGCCCAGTGTGATCAGAGACATACTCAGAGAATGAGACTCTGGGTGGCTGTGCTGACCCACTAGCCCCATACTCTGAAGTGCTCAGGGCCTGCTGGTCTGCCCACCAAGGGACATACCTCCAGTCCCCATGGGCATGTGGGAGGGCTGCAACCAGTGCCTGGTTGGGCAGGGCTCTTAGTGACTCCGAAACTGGAGCTCCCAGGGCCATTGGGCCACCTGTCTCCCACCTCTGGTTGGGCTGAGGGATGTGTGGGCAAAGCTGCCAGCATGGGAACCAGGCCTCTGTCCTCAGGTGACTTCACTGTGTTTGCTGTCACCTTCCCTTGCAGAAATTGGCTGAATTCCAGGAAACTTGCCCAGAGTATGTGCCTCAAGTAGAAGCAAACCCAATGCGTTTGCCATGAATATTTGATTCTCTAAAAGGCAGTAGTGGGAGGTGGGAGAGATACTTATTTAAACAGAGTTATACAGGAATAATTTATATAACTGCACATATTGAGAGTATTCAGTTTGAGCAGTTTTTACCTAGGCACAGGCAGACCTCCTTTCATTGCACTTTGCAGGTCCTGCTTTTTTTTTTTTTTTTAGACGGAGTTTCGCTCTTGTCACCCAGGCTGGAGTGCAGTGGTGTAATCTTGGCTCACCACAACCTCTGCCTCCCAGGTTCAAGCGATTCTCCTGCCCCCCAGCCTCCTGAGTAGCTGGGATTGTAGGTGCCTGCCACCATGCCCAGCTAATTTTTGTATTTTCAGTAGAGACAGGGTTTCACCATATTGGCCAGGCTCATCTTGAACTCCTGACCTCAGGTGATTCACCTGCCTTGGCATCCCAAAGTGCTGGGATTACTGGCGTGAGCCACCGTGCCTGGCCAGGTCCTGCATTTTTTACAAATTAAAAGTTTGGGTCGGGTGCGGTGGCGTGTGCCTGTAATCTCAGCACTTTGGGAGGCTAAGGTGGACAAATCACCTGAGGTCGGGAGTTCGAGACCAGCCTGACCAACATGGCAAAAACCCATCTCTACTAAAAATATAAAAAATTAGCTACTCGGGAGGCTGAGGCAAGAGAATTGCTTGAACCCGGGAGGCGGAGGTTACAGTGAGCCAAAATCACACCCCTACACTCCAGCCTGGGCGACAGAGTGAGACTCTGTCTCAAAAAAAGTTGTGGCAATCCTGCATTGAGCAAGTCTATTGGTAGCATTTTTCAGACAGCCTGTGCTCACGTAGTGTGTCTATGTCATATTTTGGTAATTCTTGCAATATTTCAAACTTTTTCATTATTGTTATCTTTGTTATGGTGATCTATAACGAGTAATTTTTGGTGTTACTAATGTAATTGTTTTGGGACACTTAAACCACATCCGTGTTAAGACAGCAAATTTGATTGAGAAACTTGCCCAGAGTTTGATTGCCCAAATTTGATTGAGAAACTTGCCCATGTGTGTGTTCTGACTGCCCCCACTGACCTGCTGTTTTCCCATCTCTCCCCTTTCTTGGGCTTCCTTATTCCCTGAGACACACAATTTTGAAATTAGGCCAATGAATATCCTGCAGTGACCTCTAAGTGTTCTAGTGAAGGAGAGAGTCACACATCTCTCACTTTAAGCCAGAAGCTGGAGGCCAGGGGTGGTGGCTCATGCCTATAATTCCAGCACTTTGGGAGGCCTAAGCAGTCAGATCACTTGAGGCCAGGAATTTGAGACCAGCCTGGCCAACATAGTGAAACCCTGTCTCTGCTAAAAATACAAAAAATTAGCCAGGCGTGGTGGCACATGCCTGTAGTCCCAGCTACTTGGAAGCTGAGGCAGGAGAACCGCTTGAACCCAGAGGCAGAGGTTTCAGTGAACCAAGATTGTGCCGCTGCACTTCAGTGTGGGTGACAGAGCAAGACTGTCTCAAAAAAAAAAAAAAAGCCAAAAGGTGGACATGATTAAGCTTTGTGAGGAAGGCGTGTTGAAAGCTGAGCTAGGCTGAAAGCTAGGCTTCTTGTGCCCGTTAGCCAAATTATGAATGCAAAGGAAAGGTTCTTCGAAGGAAATTACAAGTGCTGCTCCAGTGAACACATGAATGATAAGAAAGCAGAACAGCCTTCTTATTGATATGGAGAAGAAGGGTTTTAGTGGTCTCGATAGAAGATCAAATCAGCCACAACATTCCCTTAAGTCAAAGCCTAATCCAGAGCAAGGCCCTAACTCTCTTCAATTCTATGAAGGTTGAGAGAGGTGAGGAAGCTGCAGAGGAAAAGTGTGAAGCTAATAGAGGTTAGTTCATGAGGTTGAAGGAAAGAAGCCTCCTTCGTAACATAAAAGTACAGGGTGGAGCAGCACGTGCTGGTGGAGAAGCTGCAGCGGCTTATCCAGATCTGGCTGAGATCACTGATGAGGGTGGCTACGCAATAGGTTTTCTTTTCTTTCTTTCTTTCTTTTTTTTTTTTTTTGGAGACAGAGTCTTGCTCTGTCGTCCAGGCTGGAGTGCAGTAGCACAGTCTTGGAGCACTGCAGCCTCCACCTCCCAGGTTCAAGTGTTCTCCTGCTGCAGCATCCCGAGTAGTTGGGTCTACAGGCACATATTACCATGCCCGGCTAATTTATTTATTTTTAGTAGAGATGGGGTTTTACTACCTCGGCCAGGCTGGTCTCAAACTCCTGACCTCAAGTGATCCACCTGCCTCAGCCTCCCAAAATGCTGGGATTACAGGTGTGAGCTATTGCGCCCAGCCTAGGTTTCTTTTCTTTCTTTTGTTTTTTTTTTCTGAGACGGAGTCTTGCTGTTGCCAGAGTGGAGTGCAGTGGTACAGTCTCACCTCACTGCAACCTCTGCCTCCCGGGTTCAAGCAATTCTCTTGCCTCAGCCTCCTGAGTAGCTGGGACTACAGGTGCATGTTGCCATGCCCGGCTAATTTTTCACATTTTAGTAGAGACGGGGTTTCACTGTGTTGCCCAGGCTGGTCACAGACTCCTGAGCTCGGGCAATCTGCCCGCCTTGGCCCCCTGAAGTGCTGGAATTACTGGCGTGAGCGACAGGCACGGCCCTGGCCTAGGTTTTCAATGTGGGTGAAACAGCCTTCTGTTGGAAGAAGATAACATCTAGGACTTTCATTACTAGGGAGGAAAAGTCAATGCCTGCCTTCAAAGGTGTCCCTTTCTTCAAAGGTCAGGTGTGGTGACTTATGTCTGTAATCACAGCACTTTGGGAGGCTGATGCAGGCACATCACCTGAGGTCAGGAGTTTGAGACCAACCTGGCCAATATGGCAAAAACCTGTCACCACTAAAAATAAAAAAATTAGCTGGGTGTGGTGGCTGCGTGCCTGTAGTCCCAGCTATTCAGGAGGCTGAGACAGGAGAATCGCTTGAGCCTGGGAAGCAGAGGTTGCAGTGAGCCGAGATCATGCTACAGCACTCCAGCCTGGGTGACAGAGTGAGTGAGAATTTGTCTTAAACAAAAAATAAAAAAAGGACGGCTGACTCTCTTGGTAGCAGCTTATACAGCTGGTGACTTTAAGTTGAAGCCAATGCTCATTTACTATTCTGAAAATCCTAGGGCCCTTATGAATTATGCTAAATTTACTCTGCCTGTGTTCTGTAAATGGAACAACAAATCCTGGATGCCAGCACATCTGTTCATAGCATAGTTTTCTGAATATTTTAGGCTTGCTTTTGAGACCTACTGCTCAGAAAAAAATATTTCTTTCAAAATAATACTGATCAAATAAATGAAAAACTTAAAAAAAAGAAATAAAAAAATCCCAAAAAACAATAAAAAGAAAAAAATGAATTAAAAAAAATAAATAATACTGATCATTGGCTGTGTGCATTGGCTCAAACCTGTAATCCCAGCACTGTGGGAGACCAAGGTGGGAGGATTACCTGAGGTCAGGAGCTCAAGACCAGCCTCGCCAACCTGGTGTAACCCCATCTCTACTAAAAAAGTACAAAAATTAGTGGGGTGTGGTGGTGCATGCCTGTAATCCCAGCTACTTGGGAGGCTGAGGCAGGAGAATCACTTGAACTGGGGAGGCAGAGGTTGCAGTGAGCTGAGATCGCACCACTGCACTCCAGGCCGGGCAATAGAAGGAGACTCCATCTCAAAAAAAAAAAAAAAATAATAATAATCAATACTGCTCGTTAACAATATACCTGGTCACCCAAGAGCTCTGGTGGAGATGCACAAGAAGATTAATTTTGTTTCATGCCTGCTGTCTTTAGTCCACTTGTATTGCTGTAAAGGAATACCTGAAGCTGGGTAATTTATGAAGGAAAGAGGTTTATTTGGCTCCTGGTCCTGCATGCTGTACAGGAAGCATGGTGCCAGCATCTGCTTCTAGTGAGGGCTTCAGGCTCCTTCTACTTATAGCAGAAGGGGAAAGGAAGCTGGTATGTGCAGATCACATGGCCAGAGACATGAGAGAGAAGGGAGGTGCCAGGCTCCTTTTAACTATTAGTTTTCCCAGAGGCCAATAAGGTGAGAACTCACTTATTACCATGAGGATGGCACCAGGCCCTTCCAGAAGGATCCATCCTGTGACCCAAACACTTCCCATTAGGTCCTACCTCTAACATTGGGATCAAATTTCAACATGAGTTTGGGGGAACAAATATCTAAACCATAGCACCTGTTAACTCAACATCTGTTCTCAACCCATGGATCAAGGAGTGATCGTGACTTTCAAGTCTTATTGTTTTAGAAATGCATTTTGTAGGGCTCTAGCTGCCATAGATGATGAGTCTTCTGATCTGGGCAATGTAAATTGAAAACTTCCTGGAAAGCATTTACTATTCTAGATGTCATTACGAATATTTGTAGGCTGGGCGTGGTGGCTCACACCTATAATCCCAGCACTTTGGGAGGCCAAGGTAGGCAGATCACCTGAGGTCAGGAGTTCGAGACCAACCTGACCAACATGGCGAAACTCTATCTTTACTAAAAATATGAAAATTAGCCAGGTGTGGTGGCACGTGTGTGTAATCCCGGCTACTCAGGAGGCTGAGTCATGAGAATCGCTTGAACCCAGGAGGTGGAGGTTGCAGTGAGTCAAGATCGCGCCACTGCACTCCAGCCTGGGCAACAGAGTGGGACTCTGTTCTCTTTTGTCCAGCTTCCCGCACTCAGCACGATTACTTGGAGATTCATCCACACTGTTGCATGTACCAGTCCTTCATTCCTTTTTTTTTTTTTTTTTTAAGATGGAGTTTCACTCTTTTCCAGGCTGGAGGGCGGTGTGGTGATCTCAGCTCACTGTAACCTTCGCCTCCCGCGTTCAGGTGATTCTCCTGCCTCAGTCTCCCAAGTAGCTGGGATTACAGGTGCCCACCACCATACCTGGCTAATTTTTATATTTTTAGTAGAGACAAGGTTTCCTCATGTTGGCCAGGGTGGTCTCGAGCTCCTGACCTCAGGCGATCCACCCGCCTGGGCCTCCCAAAGTGCTGGAATTACAGGCATGAGCCACCACCTCCTGTTCATTTCTTTCTATGGCTGAGTTGTTCTGCATTGTATGGATGGACCACAGTGTGTTCATCTGGTGATGGATGTTTGTATTGTTTCCAGTTTTAGGCTGTTACACAGAAAACCGTTATGAATATTCATCTACAAGCCTTTGTAGGGACATTTGCTTTTATTGGTAAATATGAGTATAAATAAATACTAGGAGTACAGTGGCTACATTTATGGTAGGTGTATGTTTATTTAAGAAACTGCCAAACTTTCCCAAAGTAGTTGTGCTGTTTTCCGTTTCCAGCTGCTGTAGACGAGAGTTTCAGTCCTCCATATCCTTGCCAACACTTGGTGCCCAGCCCATCTTCTTGACTTTTTTTGGCCAGGCTGGTGACGGTGTTTGAGATCTGCCCGCCTTGACGTGCCAAAGTGCTGGGATTACAGGTGTGAGCCTCTGCGCCCAGCCTTTTTTTTTTTTTTTTTTTTGAGACGGAGTCTTGCTGTGTCGCCAGGTGTGCAGTGGTGCGATCTTGGCTCACTGTAACCTCCGCCTCCCAGGTTCAAGCAATTCTCCTGTCTTAGCCTCCCAAGTAGCTGGGCTACAGGCGCCTGCCACCATGCCCGGCTAATTTTTTGTATGTTTAGTAGAGGCGGAGTTTCACCATGTTAGCCAGGATGGTCTCAATCTCCTGAACTCTTGAGCCACCTCGCCCAGCCACTGTGTTTTTCTTTAGACTAGGTTTTGGGAGTGCCTTTCTGGGTCAAAGGTTAGAGTGTTTCCCCGGCTTCCTGCCATGCGTCACCCACTCGGCCAACACTGGTGTAGGGAAGGGCCACAGCTTCTGGCACAGCTTCAGGGGAGTTATTTGTAGTTTTTTTTTTTTTGACAGAGTCCAGCTCTGTCACCCAGGCTGGAGTGTAGTAATGCAGTGACATGATCTCGGCTTACTGCAACCTCTGCCTCCCAGGTTCAAGTGATTCTCCCGCCTCACCCTCCCTAGTAGCTGGGATTAATGGAGCACACCACCACGCTCAGCTGATTTTTTTTTTTTTTTTTTGAGACAGAATCTCGCTCTGTCACCCAGGCTAGAGTGCAGTGGCTCGATCTCTGCTCACTGCAACCTCAGCCTCCCAGGTTCAAGCGATTCTCCTGCCTCAGCTTCCTGAGTAGCTGGGATTACAGGCGCATGCGCTACCACACCCAGCTATTTTTTGTATTTTCAGTAGAGATGGGGTTTCACCATGTTGGCTGAGCTGGTCTCGAACTCCTGACCTCGTGATCTGCCTGCCTCAGCCTCCCAAAGTACTGGGATTACAGGCATGAGCCACTACGCCATACCTTGTTTGTAGTTTATAACAGCTTTCCTCAGGTATAACTCAATAAAGTTTACCCTTTTTGATTGTACAATTCTGCTTGAACCTTAATGGATGCACACGGTTATGCAGCCATCAGCATGATTTAATTCTAGAACATTTTCATCACCCCCAGAATCAACCTGCAGCCATTAGCAGTCACTCTCCTTGCCCCTCCTGCAGCCCTGGACCGCACCAGCCGACTGCCTTTCTGTGGATCTGCCACAGAATGCATTTCTTATACATGGAATCAGACAGCGTGTGACCTTTTGCGATTGGCTTCTTTCACTCAGCATGGTTTCAAGGCTGGTCCGTGCATTCCTATGGATCTGTAGGTCCTTCATTTTTTTATGGTCAGATAATATCTCATTGTATGGATTATCACATTTTGTTTGATGGGGACATCAGTGGTGGACGCGGGGTTGTTTCCATCTTTGGGTGGTTGTGAATGGTGCTGCTATGAACATTTCTAGACATCTCATTTTATCAACTAAAATGATTTTTTATTTAGTAGATGGGAAACAGCATCTCGTGGTTGTTTATTTACTTGTAAGGCTAAGCTATCTGACAAGTGCTTCCTCTTTGCGGGACTGTCCGGCTTGAACTTGTGTTGCTGTGGAAGCCTGGTAGGTTCTCACTGATTTGGGGTGGTTGGTGCACCTGGCACACCTGGGCTGGGACCAGTTGGAGGGGTTGCTTAGGGAGGCAGTAATGCCTGCTTGGAGGGATGACGCCAAGTCCAAAGGGCACAGAATCGGGGCCCAGGCTCGCTCCTTGAGTTCCATTTGGCTGCAGCTTCTGGAGGGAGCCAGCGGGAGACCTGGGGGAGACCATGCTCCTGCTTCGGAGAGGGCTGTCACTAAAAGTCCTCAGAAAGGAAATCGACAGGGCCTGTTTTGGGGGAGAAGGCCAAGCAGTGAGTTGGGAGCTGAGAGGAAGTATGGGCTATTTGGGGTCAGGGGAGGGAAGTGTGTCTGGGAGGCCCTGCCCTGTGTGCCAGAGTGGGAGGCCCTGCCCTGTGTGCCAGAGTGGGAGGCCCTGCCCTGTGTGCCACAGTGGGAGGCCCTGCCCTGTGTGCCACAGTGGGAGGCCCTGCCCTGTGTGCCAGAGTGGGAGGCGCCGTCGCTTCAAGGTACCTGCCCTGGGATGCCAGCTACTCAGGATGATGGGCCTGGGCCCTGGCAGGCTGTATGGGTATGGAGGGCTCAGGGAACATTTTCTGCCCAAGGGTTATTGCCAGGCTTGGGCCCAGACTCAGCCCCCTGACTTCCCCTCCAGGGAGACATGGTGGATCGGTGGGTTCCCTTTAGAATCCCTTCCTCTGCCAGCTTCTAGACATGAAGCATCCCTGGGTGGGGGCAGCGCACGTGGGGTTTGTGAGCTGAGCATTTCTTTCTCTTTCTTTTTGCACATAGGTCAGAGGACTTGTGGGTAGTGGCTTTTGTCCTTTTAGTAATAATTTAATGATTTAACATTTATAAGAGTGACTTCCCAGGCTCGGAAGCCCTCCAGAACTGCCGGCCGGCTGGTGAGATAAAATCAGCCCGGGCTCTGGGAGTTTGATAAGGGCCTTGATAAGGGAGTGGCTGTCTGTCTAAGCCTAATCAGCATTCTCTGCCCTAACTTTCTCTTTCACAGCTAAGAGTGTGAAGCTTGCCCAGAGACTGGGAGCCAGGCCAGGTCCACTCGCCCTGAGAGGGCCGCAGGTCCAGCCTGGTTGAGTCTGCTGTGCGGACTGCACTCTGGCGGGGGCCTTTGCATTCTCCTTGCTGGTCACAGGATTCCTGGGAAAGCAGCCCTGGTGGGGGCGGCATTGGGGAGGTCTCGGTGATGACACATCCTGCCTCCTGCACTGGGCCTCCTGGAGCCTGCACCCCGGCCCTGTGATTGTTTGACCTCTTTTTCCTGACACTTAGTGGAAGGAGGCGCAGAGTGAACAGAGTACAGGCTGAGGGACACAGGCCCCACAGGTGGCAGCGGGCAGTCCTGAGCGCCTGCAGGACTGGGGGGAAGGGTCATAGGCTTGCTAAGCCCCAAGACAGGCATGGCATCCTCTGAGGTGGAGGTTGAGGGGAAGGGGGAGGGGAGGGACGGGGTGTGGCCTGAGGAGGAGGGACGCTGGGCCGCCTGTCCACTTTGCTTCAGTCAGGGAGCTGGCCCTTGGGACAGGCTCTAGATGCCAGCTCCATCAGCGGGATGCAGGCTTGGACCTGCTGGAGTCCCTGCTGGCCTGTGACCCTCCTCCCCTGTCTACATTTCAGGGCGCTCTAGAAGGCAGCAGCGGGGCCAAGCCTGGCTTTGGCTGAGACCCCGCAAAAAGACTAGACTAGGGAGCCGTGTGCTCTGTCAGGGAAGGTAGGTCCTCGAAGCCCCTCCCCTAAGGTGGCTCAGTGGTGGCCCTGGTGCCTTCCTGATCTCCTGGCACGGCAGCCGGAAGGGCTCACAGAATTACTCCTCCTGTAATTATTTATAAAGCGAGGTTTCTATGACGACTGGTTTTTGGTAGATGTTCTGGATTGGAGAGGCAGCCTCTTCCTGCCCAGATTGGGCAGCTCAGGAAGCCGGTTGTGGGGGGTGGGGATGCTCCCCACCATGCCGGGCGTGACGGGAGCTGGGACAGTCCTGGGTCAGGCGGGGGACTCTGTGATGCTTTCCTGCTCCCTTGCCTTTCTCTGGATCTAATCCTGGGATGTCCTAGCCACCATGGCTTTCCAACTGAGCAGGTACATGTCCAGGCCATGCAGGGTCCACTGTGGGTGGATTGTTTAGGGACATTTGGAGGGGAGGAGTGGGTAGAGGGGGACTCGGCCCCTGTGTCCAGCAGGCCGGCTGGCGTCATGCAGTCAGGAAGGGCAGTGGGGCACCTGCCTGGCCTGGCTCTTACTGACCCCTGACATTAGGTGGTTGGCTGAAGCTGGGACAGGAAGTGCAGGCCTGGGTGAGCTGGGGGCCCGTAACAGGGCCCAGGGCACTCCCCCGCCTGCCAGAGTCCCTGGGCAGGCAGGCACCTTCTTTTCTTTCCTGCTGTGCTCCCGAGACTTCCCTCTGCTCCTGCCAGCCAGGCTGGGTTCCCTGTGGTTTCCCAGTGCTGCTGAGCCTCCTACCTGCCTCAACCCTGGGGGTGGGGGTGTGCAGGGGGGCTGTGGGCTACACAAGGAAGGAGCCTCCTGGGTCAGTCCCCTGCCTCTGGCCAGAGTGGAGGCTGGGAGCTCAGGGCCATTGTCAGCCTCTTCCCTGTCCTGCTTGGGGCCTGGAAGTGCTGCAGGAACTTTCCTCAGCCCAGCCCTTCCTCCCGTGCATTCTTCTCGGGATGCAGTGACGTGTCTGCAGGTTAAAGGGACTTGGCTGGAACCGCCTTAGGTAGCAAGTCAGGAGAAGCAGAGACCGGCGTGGTGGCTCACACCTGTGATCTCAACACTTTGGGAGGCCGAGGAGGTGGATCACCTGAGGTCAGGAGTTTGAGACCAGCCTGGCCAACATGGTGAAACCCCTGTCTCTACTAAAAAGTACAAAAATTAGCTGGGCTCGGTGGCTCACATGTGTAATCCCAGAACTTTGGGAGGCCGAGGCGGGCAGATCACCTGAGGTCAGGAGTTCAAGACCAGCCTTTGAACCAACATGGTGAAACCCCTTTCTACTAAAAATACAAAAAAAAAATTAGCTGGGCATGGTGGCCAGCGCCTGTAATCACAGTTACTTGGGAGGCTGAGGCAGGAGAATCACTTGAACCAAGGAAGTGGAGGTTTCAGTGAGACAAGATCACGCCATCGCATTTCAGCCTGGGCAACAGGAGTGAAAACTCCATCTAAAAAAAAAGAAAGCCAGGTATACCCAGCTACTTAGGAGGCTGAGGCAGGAGGATTGCTTGAACCTGGGAGGTGGCGGTTACAGTGAGCTGAGATCGAGCCACTGCATTCCAGCCTGGGTGACAGAGCGAGACTTCCTCTCAAAAAGAAAATAAAAAAGAGGAGAAGCAGGGCCGCTTGAGCTTCTGTTGGCAGAGTCCCCCATGGAAAGAGTAGGCGTTCACGTGTGCCTGTGCCTGGCCTTTGAGGCCCCAGGCTCGTCCACACGTCTCTTTGGTTCCTGGAGGCTGCCTGGTATGAGGCTCCTGCCCCCCATGCCGTAAGGAGACCCCCTTCTCCTTTCCTTCCAGAATGGCAACCCCTGCCCCTCGTCTACTCTGGGCCAAGGCAGCCTCTGCTGAGCTCCTAAAGGAGCCCCAGGTGGTGGCCCCCAGCCATGAATGGCAGCTGCAGCCTCATGATCGGGACAGTCTGACCAGACACCTCCATCCCACCCCAGCTTTCTGGCCGAAGTGAGGTTGGAGCACCTGATCCCTCCACCCACCGCCTCGGCCTCCCAAAGTGCTGGCATTACAGGCGTGAGCCACCTTGCCCGGCCAGCACTGACATTTTTGTGTCTGAGATACTGGGGGCATTCCCAGCCGGCGGTGCCCTGGGCTGTGGAAGGGGCAGGCAGTGTTCAGTGCCCTGAGGGCTGCTGCCAAGGTCACCACACAGGAGCCTGTCCAGGTCTGGCCAGGTGTGGGTGGCGGGTGCTGAGCAGGGCTAAGGATGCTGGATGGGGCCGAGGGTGCTGAGCAGGGCTGAGGGTGCTGGACAGGGCTGAGGGAGCTGGGCTGGCCTGAGGGTGGTGGGCGGGGCTGAGGGTGGTGGGCAGGGCCAAGGGTGCTGAGCAGGCCAAGGGTGCTGAGGGTGCCCAGCCAGGCTGAGGGTGCTGAGATGGGCTCGGCTGAGGGTGCTGGGTGGGGCTGAGGGTGCTATTGCTGCCACTGCCACCTCAGGGCTCCCCTGTACCACTCTGTGATGCCTTCTGTGGGAGTAGCAGAGGCCTCTGGGCATGGCCACAAACCAGGCAGTGGGTGACCACTGGAAGCAATTTCCTCAGGCTGGAGACCCAGCAGTGGGCAGAGCCATGCTCCCGAAGGTTTTGTGGGAGGCTGCTCCTGTCCCTGCCTTCATCTTCATTTGGACTTCCTGTGTCTCATGTCACGATTTCTCTGCTCCTCTAAGGACACCACTCGTTGGGGGAGGGCTCTCCCTAAGGCTCGGCAACCTCATTTTGAGAGCATCTGCAAAGACCTCTTTCCAAGTAAGGTGACATTCATAGTTTCTGTTAGGACTCAAACATTTCTGTTGGGGGACACAAATTCAGCCCAGTACGCAGGCTCCGTGGGGCTTAGGTGGGACTCCACCTTGAGGGGACCCTGGGGCACAGGAGGCCTGGACAGCCCTCGGTGTCTGCTAAGGGGCCCGGGACAGGAGCGCCTCCTGTCACTGCCAGGCTCCCCTGGATTCTTCCAGGCACCCGCCCTTTCCACTCCTGGAACACATCCCCTGCCTCACTCCCACCTTGGGACCGGCCCGCGCCACCCTGCAGGGAGGTGGGTGGGACCCCAAGGGCCGCTGCTGCAGGTGGTCTTGGGATGAGTGCTGGCCAGTCCTCTGGTGTGATGAGATCTGAGTTTTGAGCTGTGCCTTGAAGCATTTTTAAAGAGCACTGATTAATGTGAACGACTTGAGATGGTTTAAAGGCATCCAAAAGGCGCAGAGGAATCTCACCGAGGTCCCGCTCAGTAGCTAGTTTCCTCCTCCAGGGGCCACGGAAGCCTCCGGTTTCCCACACTCCTTCCTGGGGTGGTTGTCCCTGCACGCCAGGTGGTCACTTGTCCCCAGATGTGTCCCTGCGCATCTGGGGTTTTGGTGGGTGGCGCCGGGTACTCTCTGTGAGGGGGTGTTGGCTTATGCTCCCCTATCGTAAATGGTTCCCTGTCCTTCACAGAGGGTGGGTCAGACGTTGCTGGGACAGGTGCAGCAGTGGGAAGGGCAGGTGTGCCCGGTGAGAAGTTCCAGATCCCAGAGAGCTCCAGATGCCTTACTGGGAGGTCTTTCTTGTGTAGGTAGGAGGGGCCCTGGCAGGTGTGAATGAGGGACTGACTTGGCTAGATTCCTGCTTGGGAGGAGTCACTCCTGGGCTGTGCAGTGAGGGCCAGTTAGGATCTGAGCAAGGCCAGAGGCGAGTACAGAGGCCATGGGGGTGAGAGGCCATGCAGAGGCCCTGGGAGGTGTCCCCCCAAACACTGTCCGATTGGTGATTCCTGGGCTTCAGCCTCCCCAGCCTCCTTTCAGGATGGAGCCAGACTTTGTCCCAGCCCTGTGGCCCTACGTGACAGCAGCGTCCCTGTCTCAGGCCTTCTCTTCTTCACCGCCTTTTGGGCCATGCTTTGTGGGGTTGCTTTCTGTTTCTGGAGCTCACTGGACACTCCTGGCCCGGGCCCCACAACGCTCCCTCTCCTTGTAGCCTTCTCTGACCTCTGCTCCTGGCTCACCCTCCAGGACTTGGCCAAGGTGCCACTTCCTCTGGGCAGCTTTCCTGGAGGCCTGGTGGGGCCGCACCCTTCTGGGAGTGGCTGCTTGATTCATGTGTGCTCAGCTTCCTCAGAGCCCTGGCCATCAGCCAGATGCCCCCTCCAGAGGGGACACTGGCCGAGAGTGGGGTGGCAGCATCAGCTTCCATTCGCCTCGGGCCCCAGCACTGGCCACTCATGCTGCAAGGGATAGACAGACATGGTTCTGATCTGGGACAGGAATAGCTGGAACAGAACAAGGGCAGGGCTGTGGGTGCGGGTGACATTCCAGACCTGTAGTCAGCCGGGGCTACTGCCTGCCAGGACCCTCCAGTGGAGGATAGTGCGGGCAGCGCTCGGGGCCTGCCCTGGAGAGAGACGGCAGCCACGAAGAAAAGGCCCCACGCTGGGCAGCTTTCTGTCTTTCCCTCAAGTTTCTGGGGTCAGAGGAGGGGGAAGAACTGCAGGCTTGGTGTGGTGGGGGCTGGGGGAGGGATGGTATGTGAGACTCAGCAGCAGACAGTCCCCCGGGACCTGCCCAGGCCTGTCCCCGCTGCCTGAGCTGCCTGTGTGTGGTGGTCATGTGTCTTTCTTTCTTTAGTTTTAAATAATTTTTAACCCCAGGAATACTAGTGACAGACAAATGTATTTCTTTTTCTTTAGAGACAGAGTCTCGCTCTGTCACCCAGGCTAGAGTGCAGTGGCACCACCTCGGCTCACTTCAACCTCTGCCTTCCAGGTTCAAGTTATTCTCCTACCTCAGCCTCCTGAGTAGCTGGGACTACAGGCGCCCGCCACCATGCCCAGCTCACTTTTTTGTATTTTAATAGAGACCAAGTTTTATCGTATTGGCCATGCTGGCCTCGAACTCCTGACCTCAAGTGATCCGCCCACCTCGGCCTCCCAAAGTGCTGGGATTACAGGCATGAGCTACTGCGCCCAGCCAGACAAAATGTATTTCTTTTCTTTTTTCTGTTTAGTGACAGTCTTGCTTTGTCGCCCAGGCTGGAGTGCAGTGGTGTGGTTCGCTGCAACTTCCACCTCCCCGGTTCAAGCAATTCCCCTGCCTCAGCCTCCCAACTAGCGTGTGGTACTACAGGCGAGTACCACCACGCCCAGCTAATTTTTGTAGTTTTAGTAGAGACGGGGTTTTGCCATCTTAGCCAGGCTGGTCTTGAACTCCTGACCTCAAGTGATCCACCCGCCTCGGCCTCTGTAAGTGCTGGGATTACAGGTGTTCACCACCGTGCCCAGCAGACAAATATATTTCAATTTTTTTTTTTCTTTTGAGACAGCATCTCATTCTGTCACCCAGGCTTGAGTGCGGTGATGCAGTCAGGGCTCACTGCAATGTCCTCTTCCTGGGCTCAAGCTTATCCTTCCACCTCAGCCTCCCTAGCAGCCACCATGCCCAGCCTGTATTTCAATTTTTTAATAGTAAGGAGGGGCCGGGTACTGTGACTCACGCCTGTAATCCCGGCACTTTAGGAGGCCGAGAATGGGGATCACCTGAGGTCAGGAGTTCGAGCCCAGCCTGGCCAACATGGCAAACCCTGTCTCTACTAAAAATATAAAAGTTAGCCAGGTGTGGTGGTGTGTGCCCGTAATCCCAGCTAGTCAGGAGGCCGAGGCAGAGGAATCACTTGAACCCAGGAGACGGAGGTTGCAGTGAGCCAAGATCATGCTACTACACTTCAGCCTGAGTGACAGAGTGAGACCCTGTCTCAAAAAACAAAACAAAAAAAATAGTACAGAGGAGCGTGAAGTGCTTTCGGTCCCGGTGTCTTTATTAGAAATGGGAAAACAAAGTCTCCGGTGAGAGGCTGCAGCTTCCCCGGCTTCCCTGGGTCTCGCCCCTGCCTGCATGGAGACGGAGGCAGTCATGACCCTGTCTTGGACACGCTTGGCCTTGGCCAGGCCACGGGGTGGTGGCCTGAGAGAGTGACAGGGCTGTTTATGGGTCCTGGAGGCTGCTGGGGCCCAGCTGTTCCTGAGCTGTTTGGAAGGAATGAGGGAGGTGGGGGAGGGGAAGAGGGAGGGGCCAGGTGTGGAGCAGCTGGTGGTGGATGGGAAGGAATCCCAGCTGAGGCCCGGACTCACTGGCTGCCCCGGCTTGGAGCAAAGGTGTCTGATGTGGGGGCAAGAGGGGAGGGGCAAGTGAGTTGGGCTTTGGGCCTCATGCGTTGGAGGTGACAGCACAGTCCCCAGGCAGGAATAAGGTCCTGTGGGGGGAGAGGTTTGTGTCTGACCGAGACGGCAGAGGCTGGCTTCCTGGGTGGCCAGCTGGGGAGTTAGGATGGTCGTTGTTGCAGGACCCGGCGTGCCGAAGGAAGGCGGCCAGGCTCGTGGGAACCGGCTGGTGTGCAGTCTCCAGTTCCTGGTGTGTGCTCCTGATGGCCCAGAGCCAAGTGCCGGGCCCTCACTTGTTGCCAGGTGGTTCCAGGCTCTACCCCGGCCTCAGGCACTGTTCCTGGCCTTGTGTCTCAAAGGCCACCTGCCAATCTGTCTTGTCTTCAGCGTCTACCGCATGAAAGCACTTCCTCCGCTGCTGTGGCCCTCGGCCCGTGCTTCCTCTCCCTGGCCCTGGGGGACCAGCCCGATGTGTGTGGCTGCACTTCCCAGACAGGCAAAGTCATTCTGGCTTATCCGGAGGCCGGCTCTGGTGCTCCTGGGAAACACTGGGCTGATGTTTCCTCACTGCTCTAAAACCAGGGGCTGGACGCTGCTCTCCGCACCCACCCACAGCCTCGGCTGGTGTCCCCAGGACAGGCCTGCATGGAGAGGGACCCTCTGGCCCCTGCAGCTGGTGCGGGGGAAGGCCCTTTCTACTAAATGGAAGACAGATTTAAAGGGAAGAGGTGGATAGAGTCATTTTGTGATTTATAATTGGCCACCTTGTAACTCAGACAAAAGACCCAAAAGCCTTTCATAGAGTAAGTTCAACTTTTAAAAATAAAGGTATTTTAAAACAAACACTTGCGAAGCCACACCACCTAGGAAGAACCCAAACACGTGGAAGGTTCTTTCTCTTTCCTCTGGGAACTATCAAGCCCTTTGGGGACCTTCTCCCATCCTAGGGGATCCCCCAGCCACCATGTGTCATGCCATGCTGGCTGCTCCCCCAGGCCACTGTCCCTGAGCTGCTGTAGAACTCCAGGTCCTGCCTGACCTCAGGGTCAGAGCCAGTTGGCCTAAGTGGGCCCCAGTTTGTATAACAGACTCTCACCCAGGGTGGAGGGATGGTACTGGGGGATGGGCAGCTGTCAGTTGCTAGAGGACACCAGTGGTCATTTGCTCTAGAAGTGGCATCCTGTGCCCAGATGTTGGGTTTCTTGGAGCTTCTGACTGGGTTGGCTAAGTACTTACCAAAGAGTGAAATGTTCTCCCGGCTAACATGCGGACTGTCTACCATGTGCCATGTGCCAGTGCTGTTGTGGAGTGAGAGTTCGATCTGCATGACCTCCCACAGTCACATGAGGCAGTGCTGTCGTTCTGCCCGTGGTACAGATGAGCACGTGGAGGAGTGAGGGGTTTGACAGCTTGCCCAGGTCACCCAGCGAGTAAGAGCCAGAGCCAGGAGTGTTCTTGGAGCGTTACTTGCCCAACCTCAGAGCTGCTGGAGGAGCAGGGAGGAGATGCAGACCCGGGAGCTGCTGCCCCCGGGGACCCCACACTGGCCGCAAGGCCGGCCAGGCTGCTTGAGCCACAGGTGGAAGCTGCACCCTGGATCTGTGCCTGCTGCCCATTACTCGTCTCCCGGCCTTGGCCTGCGATGGCGGGTTTCATCAGCCGGGTGCTGTCTGGGAAGATGCCGGGCAACTTGCCCTGGCAGGACCGCCAAGCTGGCTTGTTGGGAATCCAGAGATTTCGTGGAGCTCCCACACTGCCGGCTGCTCATGGCAAGGATGAAATTGTTCCTGCTTGGGGAAGTGAGGTGGCGTTTCTGTTCTCTTTGACCTGGGAGAGCTCCCTGCCCTCATCCAAGGCCTGACTTGGCACTGCCCCCGTGCAGGAGCTCAGCGTGCAGTGGGCAGGCGCTCACCTGCTGACAGGGCCCAGAGTCTTGAAGCTGCGCCTCATGTCTAGTTCTCAGAACAGCCGTGGGTCCCTCCTCTGGGACTCCTGATGCGGGGGGGTGGGTCCTGGGAGTTTGCTTCTAGGGTGACAGTCTGTGTGTTGGTCACCAGGAACCCCAAGGGCTGAGTTGCCACCTCCTCGCCCTGTGGCTTTGCTGAAGGTCTTCACCATCAGCCCTTCCCTGCCAGGGCAGGCTGGGGATGTGCGGCTTCAAAGGGAGAAAGTGCCCCTCTGTCCTCTGTCTCTCTCATGGAAACAGCATCTCAGCGCCCCTTCCGTGGCCTGGCAGATGGCACCCAACCCCGACACGCACACCAGCTAGGAAGAGCCCAAACACTTGGAAGGTTCTTTCTCTTTCCTCTGGGAGCCATCGAGCCCTTTGGGGACCTTCTCCCGTCCTTGGGTTGTCACCATTGCACGAATGGCGTCCTCTCTAGCGGCCTCACCCTGCTTCTCCTCTGCCCTAGGATCATGCGGCCAGATGACGCCAACGTGGCTGGCAATGTCCACGGGGGGGACCATCCTGAAGATGATCGAGGAGGCTGGTGCCATCATCAGCACCCGGCATTGCAACAGCCAGAACGGGGTAAGAGTCTGGGCCTTGCACCTCTGGGCCCTGGAGGCCGTACCAGTGTGGGTTCAAGACAGGAGTTCCTGGGGGAGCCAGGCCTGCAACCTTCCTTCCCCTTGTGCACCGGGCCTGGGGGACAATGGGGGAAATGGCCCAAGCAGTTCTGCACTGGACTCTTGGAGCTATGCTTGGTTTTGGCCTCAGCCAGGAGATGTGGGGAACCCACCAGAGATGAACTGTCAAGCAAGTGGACAGGCCCTCCTTCCAGCACTCCCAGCCATGCTGAGTCCCCCCGCCAACCTGACCCTGATCAGAAGCACGCCCTACCTGCGTCAGGTGGAATTCATTGTCATGGCCAGGAGCTGAGACATAGGGGCCAAACAGCAGACTTAGGGGAGATGCCACCTTTGCCCTGACCAACCCCAGTGGCCGTGGCAAGTGGCGTGGCTCTCTGTGCCTTGGCCACTTCCTGGCTGTGAAGCTCACAGGCCTGGTACCACTGTGCCCATGAGGGGCCAGCTCTCCACCTGCCCCCAAATTGTTGGGGAGGGCCCTGTGACCCCGCAGCTGGGACGACGGGCATGATCTCTAGTGTCAACCTCAGGGCTGCTCTAGGACATTCATCCATCCCCAGCCCTGGGGAAGGGGACATTTTCTCTACAGGTCAGCTGTGGGGGAGAAGCCAGCCCTTGGGTGCTGAGGACAGGGCGTCTGCCTTGCTGCCGAAGCTGTGGCCTCCACACTATGGGGCTTGGTCAGCACACCTGCTGTGGCCTCCAGGGAGGCAGAGAGGAGGAAGACTCAGCCCTAGCTTGGAGAGTGGGAGTGTGAGGTGCAGGTCCCCCACCGAAGGCACGGGCACGATGCCACTCTATCAAGAGGCCAAGTGGAAGCCACGTCAGAGAGCAGGGGCCAGCGGAGGCTGTTAGCTCTGAGCACGCTGGCAAGATGCAGGAAGTGGCCTGCTGGCTCTGTGAGCCTGGGCTACCGTGACAAAGACCACAGCCTGGTGGCTTGTGAACAACAGAAACGCATTTCTCACAGTCCTGCAGGCTGAAAGGCCAGGATCAGGGTGCCAGCAGATTCCGTGTCTGTTGAGGGCCCATTTCCTGGTTCACAGACGTCACATCACTTCCTGTGTGTCCTCACTTGGCAGGAGGGGCTCTCTCAGGCCTTTTTATAGGACACTAATCCCATTTGTGAGGCCTCTGTCCTCATCCCCTCACCTCCCAAAGGCCCTGCCTCTCTCTTACTACCATCCCCTTGGGGGTTAGGATTTTAACACAGGAATTTTGGGGGGGACACAGACATGCAGACCATGGCACATATGTTTCGCCTGGAACAGTGGGCAGCGTATGTTCTAGTGGAGTGGAAGCTCTGTGTGTGTGTGTGTGTGTGTGTGTGTGTGTGTGCACGCGCGCGTGCACATGTAGAATGAACCAAGCCACAGTGAGTGCTGATGGTTGGACGTGGACATGGGGGACGTCACATGATAGAGCCTCTGGAGTGGGTTTGCTGGCAGCGCCTGATTTAGGAGGGGCTCGCTGGCCCAACTGAGGGTGGATTCTGTGGCCCAGAGGCTCTGGTACAGCTTGGCCACGTTCAGATAGCGCCCTCTGGTGGCTGTGGGGAGGACGGGCCTGAACCTGAGAGCCTTGGGCAGTGGTGAGGGCCAAGTCCCAAGTTCCTGCTGCACCGTTCAAGAGAGAGACTGTGAGGGTCCCTGGCAGGCCTGGCAGGAGGGGGATGGGCACTGGAAGCAGGTGCTAGGTCTGGGCTGTGACTCTGCCTCAAACCTGTGCTTTGAACAGTTGGCCCTCCTTGCTCCTTCTCCAGGTCTGGGGCTGCTGGAGGGACAGTTTTGACACATTGACTTGGAGAAGCCTCTGGGCTACTGGTCACCAGGATGGTGACCCTGAAATTCTAGGCTCAGGAGGGGATCTGTGAGCTCCAGGCAACCCCAGGGCATGGGGGTGAGAATAGTCCCAGGTGCCTGGATGCTGACCTGAAGGGCTTTGCTGGGGCCCTGGGTGGGGCAGGGAACCCCTCCACCTACCCCATCCACACTCTCCTAGTGGCACCATCCAGTCTGTGGCTTTAATACCACAATCCAGTCCTAGGGTTCTGTCTCTGGCTGGGGCCTCTTGGTCGGCCCCATCTGGATGCTTGCTTCTCCCAGCCTCCCTCACCTCCGTAAATGGTCTCGGCCACCCCAGGTGCTCAGGCTCAAAGCCTGGAGCCTCCGTCAACCTCTCTGCCTCCCACACTCATGAGACTCTGGGAGCAGATCCTGCTGTTCTACCTTTCGGGAAGTCCAGATCTGAGCACAGCCCCCCCGGCCCACCCTCACGTAGGTCCAGTGGTGCTGCTCTCCTGATCACCTGATCGCTGCAGCAGCCTCCTGATGTGTCACCCTGCTGGTCCCTGCCGCCTCATTTGTTCTCCAGCAGTAGCCAGGGGGATGTGAAGTCAGAGCACGGCGCTGCCCGCGCCGAGTCCTCCAGAGTCAAAGGTGCGTCCGCACGAGTCCCTGTCCCTGCCTAGCACGGCTTGGGGAACCTCACCTCCTACATGTCTTTGTCAGCTCTCCCTCTGGCCACACTGGCTTTTCTCCAGATATCCGCAGGGCCCTGCCCTTACTTCTTCCATGTTCTGAATAAAAACAGTGTCATCCCAGCACTTTGGGAGGCTGAGATGGGCAGATCACTGAAGCTCAGGAGTTTGAGACCAGCGTGGACAACATGGCGAAACTTCGTCTCTACAAAAACTACGAAAATTAGCCAGGTGTGGTGGCATGTGCCTTTAGGCCCAACTTCTGGGAAGGCTGAGGCAGGAGGATCACCTGAGCCCAGGAAGGTCGAGGCTGCAGTGAGCTGAGATCACATCACTGCACTCTAGCCTGGGTGACAGAGTGAGACCCTGTTTCTACAAAAACAAAACACAACATCCAGCCATGCCCCCGATGGCCTGGCTCCCCACCTTCCTTCCAGTTGCTGCTCTGCTTCTGACCTGCTATACTTACACAGAGCGGAAGCCCCACGAGGGCAGGGCTTCTGCCCTTGGTTTCCCCCAGACTGAGGCATAGAGCATGCTCAGGCATCTGCTGCATGCTGGGGACTCCCACCTGACACCGTCACCGTCACTGTTGCGGAAAGCTTCCACTGAGTGAGCACTTGCGATGGCCCGTGGCCACGCTGGGCTCTCCCTGTGTAGTCTTCCCAGCCACCTGTGGAAACAGACACTGTTCTTTTTTTTTTTTTTTTTTTTGAGATAAAGTTTTGCTCTTGTTGCCCAGGCTGGAGTGCAGTGGCGTGATCTCGGCTCACTGCAACCTCCACCTCCCGGGTTCAAGAGATTCTCCCGCCTTAGCCTCTCGTGTAGTTGGGATTACAGGCATGCGCCACCATGCCCAGCTAATTTTTGTATTTTTAGTAGAGATGAGGTTTCACCATGTTGGCTATGCTGGTCTTGAACTCCTGACCTCGTGATCCACCTGCCTTGGCCTCCCAAAGTGCTGGGATTACAGGTGTGAGCCACCATGCCCGGCCCTAATTTTCTTCTTTGGTATTTTAAGCTGGGAGAGAACCAAGCTCTAGGGTCATCAGCGGCCTTCTGCCCTGGCAAGGGCAGGCTTAAAGCCATCCCCAGGTGTCCCCCATGCCAGGCCTGGGTGTCAGCACCATGGGGAAGGCTCCCGGGATGGTTCTACGTGAGAGGCATCCCGAGGGAATGTGTGGGGGAGGAGCCTTTGCCTTCCTCCAGCTTAAGGCCCTCTCTCTGAGTGAACCTGCTTTTGCGCCTCCTCTGAGGCCCTCACCCGCCCTTCACCCTGGCCCACAAGGCTAGGCAGCCTGGCTCTGCTGACCTTGCCCGTTCTCCCACTACGTCCCTGTGTTCTGGCGGCTCCCTTTCACCTCCCTCCTGCTCTGCTGTTCTTTCCTCTCCCTGCGGTACCAATGCCCCCCCCCACCTTCCCCTGTCCTCAGCTCAAATGTCTCTCATCTGAAGTTGTGCCCCCCTTCACATCAAGGGGCTGTCTTGAGAGCACCTTGAGAGTCCCTCGGGACGCCTCTCATGCAGAACCATAAATGGCGTGGCCTCATTGACTTCTCATTGATCCCCCAGCCAGAACCCAGGCTCCTCTGACCTCCCCTCTGCACACCCAGCACTGAGAGGCCACACAGATGTTGCCAGAAACCAGCTGCAGAGCAGGGACGTGGAAGGCCACTGCCACGGAAAGCCACGAGCGCGTAGGTGTTTGGTCTGTGTCGGCATAGCACACGGTGATGTATTTAGCCACACTTGAACACCACACACGTGGCTTAATTCCACTCTCAGGTCTTGCAAACAGTTTTCATTCCAAGATGGGCACTGCCCTGCCCAGAGGCTGTGCCTAATTCTTTTTTTTGGCTTAGGTCAAATAGGATTAATTCTTTTTTTTTTTTTTTTTTTTTTGAGTCAGAGTTTCGCTTTTGTTGCCCAGGCTAGAGTGCAATGGCACTATCCCGGCTCACTACAACCTCCTCCTCCTGGGTTAAAGTGATTCTCTTGCCTCAGACTCCAGAGTAGCTGGGATTACAGGCATGCACCACCAAGCCCGGCTAATTTTGTATTTTTGGTAGAGGTGGGGTTTCACCATGTTAGTCAGGCTGGTTTTGAACTCCTGACCTCAGGTGATCCACCTGCCTCAGCCTCCCAAAGTGCTGGAATTAATTAGCCATTGTGCCTGGCCAGCGATGCCTAGTTCTAACCGGGCTCAGTGCAGCCCTGCCCTAGCAGCCTTCGGCCAGCGGGTGGTGCCATAGCCACATGCATTGACTTGGGGGTGAAAGACACAGTTGCAGACATCACTTTACTGTGACCTGTTGAGAGGAGGGCAGGGTTTGCAGGGCACAAGCCTGTGCAAACCAGAATGGGCAAGCCTCGGGCCACCCTGGCCAGCTCTAGAACTTTTCCTGCCCAGCCCCAGATGCACCCACAGAGTCCCTGCGCCTGGATGCAGGAGAGTCACCGGGGGAGAGGGTTCAGACAGAGGCTCCCGGCCGCACCTCCAAAGAAGCAGGTGCTGGATTTGTGGTGGACCCCGGAACTTACATGTTTGCCCCGCCCCGGTGAGTCCTCGTGCAGATGAGCGAGGTGCAGGTGGGTGGGCTGCACGTTGGTGCTTTGGGGGCAGCAGGCGGTAGGTGGGAGAGCACAGACGTGCACACCAGGCTCAAAGTGACCGCCATGTACTCTGCGTTGCCCTGGGACGCTTGCCCAATGTGTCACCCCTTGTTGGGTTGCTGTGAAGATCACCTGGGCCAGCGATGCCAGGGCTGGCAGGCAAGGCCCTCCCTCAAGTGCCCCCTGCCCGTCCCAGTGAGCCCGAGAGCGCCTCAGTGTCCTGCTGTCAATGTCCTAAGGAAGCGGTTGTCGCAGTAGAAAGTCATGACAGTCCTCTGGAAACTGGAGGCTCACATTCCCCACGGCTCAAACACAAGGTCATCTTTTGTGTCATTTATTCACCGAAGATGAGAAATAAGTCGGTTCTGAGTGTTGGTCAGGGTGCCGAGAGGTGACGAACGCCAAGCCAGTTACTGCTGTCCCGAGAAACACCTGGGATCATATATAAAAGTCTTTATCCTTGCGCCCAGAAAATAATCCCAAATGCAGACAATGGTTTTAAGTGCAAGGGTGCCCATCACAGCATTGTTTATAATGAGGGTCAACTGGGGATGGCCCACATCTCTAGCAGCAGAAGAAGAATGTTCAGTTCCACCTGGCTGGCCAGAATGGAGTGCAGAGGTGGGATCTCGGCTCAGCCTCCCAGGCTCAAGCGATTCTCCTGCCTCAGCCTCCCAAGTACTTAGGACTACAGGCGTGTGCCACCATGCCCAGCTAATTTTTGTATTTTTAGTAGAGATGCGGTTTCACCATGTTGCCCAGGCTGGTCTCGATCTCTTTACCTCGTGATCCACCTGCCTTGGTCTCCCAAAGTGTTGGGATTACAGGTGTGAGCCACTGTACCCGGCCTGAAAGTAATTTTCTAAAAAAAAGTTAGGTGTGGTGGCATGCTCCTGTAGTCCCAGCTACTCAGGAGGCTGAGGCTGGAGGATCACTTGAGCTCAGGAGGAGTTGGAGGCTGCAGTGAGCATGATTGTACCTGTGAATAGCCATTGCATTCCTGCCTGGGCAGCATAGCAAGGTCCTGTCTCTAAAAAAAATAATAATTTTGCATTGGAGTGCCATGAAAAGGAAGTCACGAAAGGATAAGGAAGTCTTTCGCAGACAGCCACCGTCTGGGTGTTTGCGTCTCTGTCTGCAGTGTTGAAATCCTCACCCCCAGGGTGATGGTATTAGGAGGTGGGGCCTTTGGGAGGTGATGAGGGCATGGGGGTAGAGCTTCATGAACGGGATCATTGTCCTCAGGAAAGACGCCTGAGTTAGCTCATTTGCCCCAACCACCACGTGAGGACACACGCCGTCTATGAACTTCCCAGGAAGCTGGCCCTCACGAGACATGGAATCTGCCTGTCCCTGGTCTTGGACTTCCAGCCTCCAGGACTGTGAGAAATAAATTTCTGTTGTGTCTAAGCGCCCAGGCTAAGGCATTTTGCTATGGCAGCCCAATGAACTAAGACCCAACCAACCTTGATCCCTAGGGTAGATGAAGAGAGAAAAGTATGGTGCAGTGCCACCTTTCCACATCCACCATCTGGGAGCCCCACCATGGGGGCGTAGATGCAGTGTCTGATCTGACACATGGGACCCTGGCAACCCCAGCTGCCAAGGGGTCCTTTGTGGCAGGGGACAAGGTGGCCAGAGGCAAACCCAGCACCATAGGCTCTTTTGTTCCTTTTAAATTTTGAATCACGACAATGGGTCGCCTATTTGAAGGATAAATAACATTTAAATTTTAAAAAAGAATAGTTGGGGCAGGCATGGTGGCTCACGCTTGTAATCCCAGCACTTTGGGAGGCTGAGGCAGGAGAATTGCCTCAGTCCTGGGAGGTGGAAGTTGCAGTGAGCCGAGATTGCACCACTGCCTTTCAGCATGGGGAAAGAGCGAGACTCCAATGCAAAAAAAAAAAAAAAAGGGGGGGCGGGGACCAGGCTTGGTGGCTCATGCCTGTCATCCCAGCACTTTGGGAGGCCAAGGCGGGTGGATTGCTTGAGGTCAGGAGTTTGAGATCAGCCTGACCAGCATGGTGAAAGTCTGCCTCTACTAAAAATACAAAAACTAGCTAGGCGTGGTGGCACACGCCTGTAATCCTAGCTACTCAGGAGGCTGAGGCAGGAGAATTGCTTGAACCTGGGAGGTGGAGGTTGCAGTGAGCTGAGATCTTGCCACTGCACTCCAGCCTAGGGGACAGAGCGAGACTCCATCTCAGAAAAAAAACAAAAACAAAAAAAATAGTGATAGCAAAGAGCCATGTCACAACATGGGGAGATTATTTTTCCCATATTGAATGAAAAGAATCAGAAGGTGAGAGTGTACATGTAGTGGGGTTTTTGTTTGTTTGTTTGTTTATGAGACGGAGTCTCGCTCTGTCACCGAGGCTGGGGTGCAGTGGTGCGATATTGGCTCTCTGCAACCTCCACCTCCCACGTTCAACCGATTCTCATACCTCAGCCTCCCGAGTAGCTGGGATTACAGACGTGCACTGCCACACCTGGCTAATTTTTGTATTTTTAGTAGAGACAGAGTTTCACCATATCGGCCAGGCTGGTCTCGAACTCCTGGCCTCACGTGATCAGCCTGCCCCGGCCTCCCAAAGTTCTGAGGTTAGAGTCATGAGCCACCACACCCAGCCTAAAAAGAGTTGTGATTGCAAAGAATGTGTCACAACACGGGCAGATCATTCTTCCCATGTTGAATGAAAAGAATCAGAAGGTGAGGGTGTATATTTAGTTTTTGCACAGCTGTATTAGACTAAAACTGCGAAATGAGCCAGGCAGACAAACAAGTGAGGCAACAAAACCCTCATTCTTGGGAAAAAAGCCTGGAAAGAAAGATCCCAAAATAGTGACCGTGGTTATCTTTGAATGGGAGGAGTGATGTTCCCCTTTGTTTCTACTTTCCTATATTTCCCAAATTTTCCATGAGTCTGTATGCATTTTTTTACTTTTTATTATGCAGATGATGCATGCTTATTGTGAGAAAATCAGAAAACAGGAAGAAGCAGCTTGGCGATCCCACCGCCTGGGGAATCGCCTGTAGCAGTTGCTCTGGGCTGGGCTCTCCAGGGCTCCTCTGCATCCCTGTGCTTCTGCGTTAGGAATGCATGGTGCCAATAAATTGCAGGAACACAGTGGGGAACAAAAGCAAAGGCAGTTTCCAGGGGGCGTTTCCAGGGCAGGGCTCTCAGGGCTGGGCTGGCCGGCCCAGGCTGACCGCTGCCTCTGTCTCCACAGGAACGCTGTGTGGCCGCGCTGGCTCGGGTTGAGCGCACCGACTTCCTGTCGCCTATGTGCATCGGGGAGGTGGCCCACGTCAGCGCGGAGATCACCTATACCTCTAAGCACTCGGTGGAGGTGCAGGTCAACGTGTTGTCTGAAAACATCCTCACAGGTACTTTTGGGAATGACAGTGGTGATTGCAGCACTCAGGGCTGTGGCCACACAGCTGCTCCCCCTCCCGAGGGCAGAGGACGCCCCAGGGCCTGGCCCCTTTCCTACCACCGAGACCTCCCTCACCTCCCACCTTGGCCCAGGGAGCAGCTCTGTCCATTGCCCTGATTTTGCAGACAGGAAACGGGCGCAGAGGGGTTAAGAAACGAGCCCAAGTCAGCCGGGCAAGGTGGCTCACGTTGTAATCCCAGCACTTTGGGAGGCCAAGGTGGGTGGAGGTCAGGAGTTCGAGACCAGCCTGACCACCATGGTGAAACCCCGTCTCTACTAAAAATATAAAAAATCAGCCAAAGCATGGTGGCATGCACCTGTAATTCCAGCAACTTGGGAGGCTGAGGCAGAAGAATCACTTGAACTTGGGAGGTGGAGGTTGCAGTGAGCCCAAATCACATCATTCCACTCTGGTCCTGGCAACAGAGTGAGACTCCGTCCTCCTCCCAAAAAAGAACCCAATTTCAGCAAGTTCAGGCACCCAGACCAGGACTCAACCCTGCCATCTGCATTTGGCCTGAGTACATCACTGCTGCCTGTCCTGTTGCCTGTGGCCAGCTCATCCATGGCAGGGGCCGGGCGTGGGCTGTGAGTCCGGTGCATACCGTCCGTCAGCCCCTCTGTGGGTCTCTCTGACCTGCCTTCCCTTCTCAAGCACAGGCAGGTGTTGGCTCCGGAGAGGACACTCCCTGCTCCAGGGGACTTGGCCTGGGACCCAGAAACCGGGCTTAGATAGACGCTCACTGAGCAAACCTTTGCCTCTACTTTCATCTGAAAATTCCTCTCCTTGGCCGTGGTAACCATGGAAACCCCCTTCCCTTTCCCACTGGGCGCTGCAGGAGAGGGCGACTCCAGTGCTCACCAGCTCAGTGCTTCTTTTTAAACCCCGGCTGGGGACAGGAGGTAAGGGGGTGGGTAAGACGAGCCTCTTCCTCTGCCCCTGGCCCTCTCCCCTGCTACCTCCCAGGTCGCCAGTCCTCCCGTGCAGAAGAGAGGCTCGGCTGCTTTCCTCCTCTTCCCCACCCTGTTCCTCAGCAGTGCTGCCCTGTGGAGTGCCAGCTCACAGCCATTTAAGGGGCTTGAGTCCTCTTCCCCATGACGGGCGGGTAGCAAGCATAGTTACGCATCTAGAACGTTCTGAGGACCTCAGCAGGGTTGGTGATTAAATGGGTGTGTGAGCTCAGCTTCGACAGGTGGACAGATTTAGCTGAGCAAGGGCCTGGGGTGGAAGGTAGTCAGCGGGCCTTCCCTGCACTCCCAGGGCCTGCCACTCCCTCAGCAGGCACCGCTGACATCAGAGGGACCCTTGGAGTGAGATGCATTACCGTTGTGCCATGAGGTCTTTCAGAGGGACCCTTGGATGCTGTCTCAGGCCGCGGCACAGAAAGGAGCATAAGGGCACCTCCCACCTCAGGAGTGGCACCCGCAACTCAGGAGAGGCTCAGGGCAGGGTGGGTTCTCCGCGTTAGGGGCCTTGGGGTTCCCTGCCATCTCTCATGAGGTCGCAGCTCTTCTGACCATTCGGGGGGTGGAGCCTTGGCCCCTTCCTGGAGAGGAGGGATGGCCCTCTGTGCTCTGCTGCTTCCCAGGACCTTCCTGCTTGTGAGAGCCATGTCAGCAGCGTCCTTTGTCACTGCAGCAGTTGGTGGCTTCAGAAATGCCGGGAAGGGATCTTTGTTGCAGATTTTCTGCCATGGAAGTCCCCTCTGTGGTCCATCAGAGGCCACAGCCTCAGAGGAAGCCCTGAAGAGCAGTTTGTTCTGTTTTTTGAGATGGAATCTCGCTCTGTCACCCAGGCTGGGGCGCAGTGGCACAATCTCGGCTCATCGCAATCTCTGCCTCCCAGGTTCAAGCTATTCTCCTGCCTCAGCCTGCTGAGTAGCTGGGATTACAGGTGCCCATCACCACACCTGGCTAATTTTTGTATTTTTAGTAGAGATGGGGTTTCACCATGATGGCCAGTCTGGTCTGGAACTCCTGACCTCAGGTGATCCACCCGCCTTGGCCTCCCAAAGTGCTGGGATTATAGGCGTGAGCCATCGAGCCCGGCTGAGCAGTTTGGGATGATGAGGAGAGAGGCAGAGAGACAGAAAGGTGTTCTCAGACTTTCAGCATGGCTGAGACCTCCTGTCCCCCCAGCAGGGAGCAATGCAGCCCGAAGGTCAGGGGCGCTGAGCTTGAGGAACTCCCCAGATCGTGGACTTCCCTTTCCTGCCGCTTCTGCTGGCCCATCACAGACGTGGAACCAATAGTGAATGAGCAAATGGATGAATCAATAAGTGAATGAATGAATTAATGAATTAGTGACTGAGTGGAATGACCAGGAAGAACTGGGCGTCAGTGCTGAGAGACATGCTAGCTGATGGGGTTCTGATGAGGACAGTGCTATCTGACATAGTCCTGGGAGTTCCTTGCTCTTTAGGGGCTGAGAGGGGAGAGGGGCATAGGCTCCTGTGCTGAGCCAGGGCAGGCGCGACCTTGAGAGAGCAGCCCACACTCACCCGGAAGGTGCTCGGTGCTTCTCTGCCTCCCCCGCTGTGTCCCGGCCTCTGCAGCCCTCGGCCTTCTCCTCCTCAGAGAGGGACGGAGATGCCCACCCTTCCTCCCTGGGGACATCAGTGCTGGCATTGCCCTGTCGTGCACCTGAGGAAACGGAGGCTTGGAGAAGGCAGGAGACACAGGCCAGCACATGATGACTTTTCCCAGTGGGGCTGGGCGGTGCCCCAGGTTCTTCTACCTGGCTTCAGCCTTTTCCCTGTAAGGGGCTGGGGCAAGGATGCCCTGGAGCCCGCTGTCATCTCACTCTGTGACTGTGGGTCTCATGTCCCCTCTGTCTCTCTCATCTCCTCGTCTACGCTTCCGCTTCTCTGCCGTCTCTCTCTGCAGTCTGTTATTCTCTTGAGGCCCTTCTCTGTCTCTGCCCATGTGTCCCCTGGAGATTGAGCTCATGAAGTCCCCAACACTAAGAACAGAGCCTGGCACTCGGTGGGCATGCAGGGAGCACTGGCTGAATGTGCCTCTGAAAGACAGGGGCACTGTAGGTGGGGGCAGAGGAAGCACTCAGGGGCCCTGGCCCAGAGCAGGCTGAGTCATAGGCTGTGTGCGTGACATCCGTGTACTCTCTCCACCCCAGGAGGCAGGGGTCCCCTGTTCTGTGCGTCCCCTCTACCTGGGCTGTACCACCTGTCACAAGGCTACTGAGTGAGCCCAGGCCCAGGCAGATGACCCACAAACCTTGCCTTTGAGGTGGCTCATTTATCTCCAGCAGCTGTGAAAGTATTAAACTAGCTAGGATGTGATTGCTGTGAATTGCTCCAGAAAATAGCTGGGGGTGCTTAAGATTTTAAGGGAGATTTTTTTTTTTTTTTTTGAGATGTCGCTCTGTGGCCCAGGCTGGAGTGCAGTGGCGCGATCTCAGCTCACTGCAGCCTCTGCCTCCCGGGTTCAAGTGATTCTCCTGCCTCAGCCTCCCGAGTAGCTGGGACTGAAGGCACGTGCCCCCACGCCCGGCTTTTAGTAGAGACAGGGTTTCACCGTGTTAGCCAGAATGGTCTTGATCTCCTGACCTTGTGATCCACCCACCTCGGTCTCCCAAAGTGCTGGGATTACAGGCGTGAGCCACTGCGCCGCCCGCCAAGAAATAAGGTATTTTTAAATGCTGTCATTGTCTTTTGATGGTTTCATTAAATGACGGAGACTGTACAGTTAGCATGTTTGCCTCGCTTGCTGTATGGTGTTCATTTAGGTCCAGAGGGCCACTGGAGTTGCCATGGAAACTGGCTTGTCAGGCTGGCTCTGGCTGAGTCCAGCAGGAAATCTTTATTCCCGAAAGTAGGTTGTCAGATTCACTCTCAGTCAAAGTGCGGTGGAAATATTTTCCCATATTATTTGTCTGCGGTTCCCAAGCACAGGGAGCCCCTTGTCCTCACCGTGTGCTCCGTTGGGGGAGGAGCGGCAGGCAGGGGCCCTTTCCTAATGGGCCCCCTGGGGTGTGACTTGGAGCCTGGGGCTGTGTTTACTGAGGAAGAAAAGCACTTTGCTGGGGGAAGGCAGGTTCGGGTAACTGGTGGGAAGTGAGCGCCTCCAGGGGTTTAGGCAGGGCCTGAGGCTGCTCCTGTCTCCTGTTCCTCTGTGATTTCCTGCAGTTCACTCTTCCGCGGAGACTACAGTGAGCATCTTCCAAATTGAAGAAGCCGCTTTTATTTACTTCTTTTATTTTGAGACAGGGTCTTGCTTTGTGGCCCAGGCTGGAGTGCAGTGGCGAAATCTAGGCTCACTGTAATCTCCGCCTTCTACACTCAAGGAATCCTCAGTGTGTGGTCCTCAGTCTTTAGGACCACAGGTGCACACCGCCATGCCCAGCTATTTGTTTTTTTTGAGATGGAGGTTCACTGTTGTTTCCCAGGCTGGAGTGCAGTGGCACGATCTCGGCTCACCACAATCTCTGCCTCCCGGGTTCAAGCAATTCTCCTGCCTCAGCTTCAGGAGTAGCTTGGATTACAGGCTTGCGCCACCATACCCAGCTAATTTTGTATTTTTAGTAGAGACAGGATTTCTCCATGTTTGTCAGGCTGGTCTCGAACTGCTGACCTCAGGTGATCCGACTACCTTGGCCTCCCAAAGTGCTGGGATTACAGGCGTGAGCCACCATGCCCAGCCCTAATTTTTTGTATTTTTGGTAGAGAGAGCTCTCCCTATATTGCCCAGGCTGGTCTGGAACTCCTGAGCGCAAGGGATCCACATGCCTTGGTCTCCCAAAGTCCTGGGATTACAGGTGTGAGCCACTGAGCCTGAGGAAGGCACTTTTAAAAGGCATCCTTGCAGAGACTTCTCTGAAATGACTGGGACATGGGAGTATGGCACCAAGTTGCTGTGTGACCCTAGGTAAACTCCTTGACATCTCTGGGCTTCAGGCTCCTTCTGTACAAGTGAGGGATGTACACCAGGAATCTCTAGGCTCCTTTAGTCCTGACAGGCCACGAGCCTGTGTTTCTCAGCCCGGACAGTCCTCCCTGTCCTGCACTTTGCTCTGTGGCTGGGCCCAGTGCCCCAAGGAGTTGGCAGCCTACAGCCTATCTCTTGGCACCCGGAAGCTTCCGTTGGCGCTTTGGATGGGCTAGCAGCACCCCCAGTGTCTGGTGTGAAGGAAAGGAAGTTCCTGGGGTGGCAAAAATGGGGCTTTGATGAGCTGGCTCCACTGCTCTGTGCTTTGGGCTGTGGGGGCCCTGGCCGTCTCCCCACCCCTCCCCAGGGCTGCTCTGCCTGGGCACAGCCTCCACATCCCCCTGAGCCTCTGCAGCGTGCACATCTGTGTGGGCCAAGTGTCTTTCCTGGCTTCCCGTCTGGGGGGCGTCTTGGCAGTGCCTAGGCAGGTAGATGGGGTCTGCAGAAGACGCTGCATGTTTGAGCGTCAGGACATCATGTTCCCCAGCGAGGAGCTTTTGATTTTGACGTTCGATGTCAGCAGCGATCAGTTGGTGGAGGCTTGAGCCAGTGGGTGAAGCAGGCTCAGCCTCGTCTCCCCGGACACAGTAAAGGTGTCTGCCTGCAGCCAGTCAGTCCTTCCCCTCTGTGTGGGGGGGCTCATCGGGAGCTTCTGATGTGTTTTCATAATCAAGCTTCCTTTCTATCAAAACACCAGGGAGAGGAGGTTGCCTGGAGTTGGTGCCCCCTGGGTGATCCTTATTGGATGGGGCTGACCAGCTCCGGACCATCCAGGCTTAAACCACATGGTCTGAAGTTTTTTCAGTAGCCCCTGGAAAGGGAGAACTGCCCAAAGTAGGTGCATGGGGAGGGGTTGGGGTCCTGAGCTCAAGCCAGTTTTGGGGGTCACACCTTGTGATGGGGTTGGGCCCCACGCAGCCTCTCTCCATGGGCTCTGGGGTCTCTGGTTCTGTTTGTCTGTGCTCACATGATGGCAGCAACCCCCCGCTCCGGGCCAGGATGCTGAAAAGGCCTTGGGGGTTGGGGGCCAGAAGAGGTGGTACACAGTGAGGTGTGTTTCAGGTGCTGGGACCGGGCACTGGAGCAGCACCCCGTCTCCTGGGCATCACTGATGTGATTTTCTTCTCTTAAGGTGCCAAAAAGCTGACCAATAAGGCCACCCTCTGGTATGTGCCCCTGTCGCTGAAGAATGTGGACAAGGTCCTCGAGGTGCCTCCTGTTGTGGTAAGGTGCCCTTCCGCTTCTCTCTTGGAGGCAGATGGCAGAGACCACGTCACCTCGCCCGATGGTGGGAGACTCGTTCAGCTGAGGGTCCCAAGGGAGCAACTGGCCAGAGCTGGGGCCCAGGGGCCAGGTCCGTCACCAAGCAGTGTGTCCTCTGGGCTGGGCAGGGCATCCCGGGCTCCACAGGAGTTTCTGTCCTGCCTCCGAGGAAACACGGGTAGGGAGGAGACATGTCTGTGTCGGAGCTTCCAGTGTGTGTTGAATTCATGCTTGGAGTGTGTGTGCAAGCTGGCCCAGAACCCGCGGACGTAGACATCCCTCCAACCTAGGGACCTTCTTGTCACACTCCCTAAGCAGAGAAAAGGCGGCGATGAGATCGTGATAGTGATGTGTCCTTCTTTCGGGAGCCAGGACCACCAGGCTCCCGGCCTGAGCCGGCAGCTCCCGCCATGGCCCTGTGAGCTGGTTCTGATCTCTGCTTCTGACACAGTGGTTGTGGAGACAGTTCTTGCACGAGTTTCTCTTTGTTCCTCCTTGTCCCCTGCTGGCGTCTGCCTCCTTCTCTGGGTTTCTCTCATTTCTGGCCCTGCTGTGGACGGAAGCACCTTTCATCATACCCGTTCATGGTGGTGTTGGAGAGGTCCCGCCCTGGGCCGGTGTGTGGGTGAAGCCTGTGGAAGCTGTGCGTGCAGACTCTTGGAGGGCAGACATTGGGAATAAAGAAATTGCATTCATATCCTAAAAGTACTCCTTCACCTCCTTCTCCTGTGCCCCCAAGTTCATTGGCGAGTCCAGGGGCAGGTGTGACCAGCTCGTCCCCTAGCCTGACCCTGCAGTCCTCAGGCCTCAGCTCCCAGGAGGAGCTCTTCTTGGAGGGGGACCAGGATTCTGAGTCTCTGCAGTGTGGGCCCCGGCAGGGAGCTTTTCCTCTGGCTGAGATAATATATATAGAATACATTTTTAGAAATAATAAAACTGAGAACCAGATTGTCAGGAATTGATGCCTGCTCTTTTTGCTTCCAGACCCTGGGCTCCCCTGACGCCACCAGACGCCCTGGTCCCCTCCCCAGTGTTGCAGGGCACGGGGCACTTCCCCGCCTGTAGGAGGCCTGGCTCTCCGTCTTCCCGCTGCCCTGGGTCACCAGGGATGATGGTGTCTCACTCCCTGCTGCTGCTGCCCCTGTGAGATGGGGAAAGTGCTCCCTGAGACCTGTTTCCTGCCACCTGCTTCCTGCCATCTCTGCTGTCCCCAGCTCCATGTCTGACTGGACACCCTGCTGGGGTCTCCTCAAATGGCAGTCAAGGTCTAGGAGGGGGTGTTTCCCCAGGTAGGGGTGGCTGGCTACCGGGTCCAGCTGCTGTTTGCCCTAGATTTTTTTTTTAAATCTTGGTGACAGGGGGAGCCCTGTCCATTTTTAATGGGAAGGGCAGGCTGGTGACTGCAGCTCTAGTTTTATGAGACCAGGATGGCAGCACGCTAGAATCTGGCCAGCGGGCCGGGGCTCAGGGTCAGGGTGTAGAGTCCGAGGTCTCATGCTCCCGCCTGAGTCAGTGTCCCACGGCTGCTGTGACCAAGTGCCGCCGACTGGGTAGCTCTCAACAATATAAGCTGATTCTCTCACAGTTCTGGAGGCCAGACGTCCAAAGGTGTGGGCAGGGCCCCGCACCCTCCCCCCGGCTCCAGGCAAGGATCCCTCTTGGCTTCTCCAGTGCCGGGTGGCTCCAGGTGTCCCTTGGCCAAGGCTGCGTCACTCCAGCTTCTGCCTCCGCCTGCACATGGCCTGCTTACAAGAACATGGGTCGCTGGGCTTAGGGCCGGTGCCATTCCGCTGTGACCTCATTCTAACTATTTACAGCTACAAAGACCCGGGTTTGGAAGTGTTTGCATTTTGAGGTTTCAGATGGATATACGTTTTGAGGGACACTGTTCAACCTCGTGCACCAGCCCTCAGTTCAACACCCTCCCCACTTTCTCTCTCGTCTTTGTGGGGCTGTTCTCTCCCTGCTTCTTGGCTGAGATGGAAACTGGTCATTTTTAAGCAGTGCTAACTGAGGGGTGGCTGAAGACCTAAGGAACAGGGGTCAGCTGGAGGCTCCTGACTGTTCTCTGCAGAATCACAAGTGCACCCACCCTACCTTCATTCTTTTCTCTAAGCCCTTGGCGTTCAGTGAGCCACATCACATGTAAATATTGAGACACAGCATTTAACGGATTTAATTTTCAGATGCTACCCAGTTCTGAAATCTCTCTCAGGCCCCATGCCTGGCTTTGGCATCTCATGGTGCATCTCAGGCGGGTGATACCAAGGGGGGGGTTCCCGACCTGAACACGGTCGCTTTTGCTGCCTGTCACTGTTAGGATCTATGTGTCAAGGGCTATTGGGTCTTTCTTTGGCTGGTGGAAGGGACGGATAGCTTCAGACTCCCCTGCCTCCTGTCCCCTTGCCGCAGGGACAGGGCATTTTCAGCATGGCCCCTCTTAGCCTCCCCTCTCCTTGCCCGGTAATTAGCTCCCTCCCTCCCACATCCTGGAGGAACCCCCGGTTGCTTTTTCATTTCCTTTGTGTAGTGGGGTTTGATAAGACATAAATATCAATTTGGCCTTGTGGAGGGGTTGTTGAAACCATTCCACAGAGCCGGGGCAGCCAGAGCTGCCGATGGGAGAGGCTGCACAGCTCAGCGGCGGCTGTTGCTAAGAACTATTTGCACCATCTTCCCCCAACACATGCTAGGCCCATGTAGTATAACCTTTCCATTGATTTGGGATCTAGGTCTCCTGTTTTTCACTGGCAGGCCCAGCCACAGACCTGCTTCGGAATCCTGGAAAGTACAGCTTCCTTCCCTGGCTCCGATAGGTGTTTATGCTCATCTGCTGGTGGCCTGGCCACCAGGCTGTCTTACATTCCATGAGCATCTCCCCACCGACCTTTCTACAGGCAGCCATCACTGATTTGGGAAAACATACATCCCTGTATCTATAGATATGCAGATATATGTAATATATACTCACATACGTATAGAGATATCACATATGTGTGCTTGTAGATATCTTGAACACACATGTGCATGCACACACACGCACATGCGCGCAAATGCACACACACACACACACTCACTCTCTCTCTCTCTCTGGTTTCCTGGATGTGTGCATCTCCCTGGAGGAACCCAGCTGCTGGCTGTGTGCACAGGCGTCAGTGTAGGGTGTCTTTTCTTTGTTCTGCCTTCCTCCCCAGCTTGGCAGAGGCTACAGCTTTCCCAGTGAGCAGGGAATCTCGGTGGCCCTGTGATGGGCCAGAGGAGCCCCAGGATGACCGGAGGGACAGCCGCAACCCTGGACAGGCTGTGTAGCCACTGGGGGTGGATGCTTTGTTTTTTTCAAATGTCTGAATGTGTGCTCAAGTGAAGAGTTCACAGCCTGTCTCAGACATTTGGGCTGTGCTGTCTGCTGCTTCAGATCAGTTGGGTTTGATGAGCCCTTGGGGGTGAGAGTTAGGTGCCAGCCATCATTAAAATGTTCCAGCGGTTTTGTTCCCAGATTGAAAGGCAGCGTTGGGGGAGGAGGCTGGGCTTCTCCTCATGGCTTGTGTCCAGGGCGGGGCGCCATCATTTCCCTGTGCGCCTGCCAAGCCCAGACAAATGTGCTGCATGCCCCAAGGATTTATTAGACTGGGGGCTGGCTCCTTTAAAAAAAAATCCCTTTAAAAGGGCATTTCTTGAGGATGTTGAATTCACCCATCAATGTTCCTAGGTAGGTACAGCACAAACTCTCCTCTCTGTCATTACTTGGCCGATGGAACATTAGGACGTGGTTTATTTAGGGAGGAAAAGGTTGAATTACCCACTGCAACTTAAAACACTCCCCCACGGTTTGCTTCTTTTGAAGAAACCCTTCAGTTCCCCTTCTCAACCTCTTTTGAAGATGGGTTCTCAACTGAAGATGATGGGTAATTAAGCCGAGGAATGGTGTTCAGGCCCTGTGCAGTTTTGGAGCTGAGCCATGAGCAGGAATTATTGAGATGTTTACAACTGGCTTTTGAAAGAAAGCCTAACACAGCCATCTGAAGTGAACTTGTTTAGGTCAGAGGGGCTTCAACAGGCGGCCGAGAGGGGCCCCGAGGGCCCTGAGTTCCATGGCTTCCCCACAGGCTCAGCTGGAATTGTTAGATGAGTGAATGTGAGAGCTGAAGTCGAGGCTAATCAGAATGGCCAGGAGGAGGTCGGCCAGGAGGGCCTGGCAGAGGAGGAGGGAGAGGATCCTGGGGGATGGAGGACGCAGAGGGTCTGCAGACAGGCTCTGAGGGCCCCTCTGAGGGTCCCATGGGGAGGGAGTATGGTGTGTCCCCTCCACTGCGCACAGGAGGGCAGTGATGAACTGTTACAACCAAGAAATGCAGTCCCCCTGGTGTCCCAGGACTCAGGAGCTTTGGTTTTTGTGCTGAGTTTTTTTTTTGTTTTTTTGAGATGCAGTCTTGCTCTGTCGCCCAGGCTGGGGTGCAGTGGCGTGATCTCAGAGCACTGTAACCTCCGCCTCCCGGGTTCAAGTGATTCCCTTGCCTCAACCTCCCGAGTAGCTGAGACTACATGCACCCACCACCACACCTGGCTAATTTTGGAATTTTTAGTAAAGATCATGGTTTCACCTTGTTGGCCAGGCTGGTCTCAAACTCCTGATCTCAAGTCTCAGCTTCCCAAAGTGCTGGGATTACAGGCACGAGCCACCATGCCTGGGCTGTGCTGAGTTTTATATTCACATTTATTTTTAACTTCTGGGATCAAATCCCTGTGATCCATTAAGAGAGTCTCGGGGGGGGATGGTTCCATCTTTGACTGCCTGTTCTCTATAAATATACAGCCTGTTCAATTGACCAAGGGTCAGCAGCGACACGCAGAGCTTCTGCTCTCTCATGGCCCTGGGAGAGTGGGTGGGGCCTTTTTGAGGGTCCGTTCATTCTGGAATGAATCCTAGGAAGGAATGGGATAGTGCAAAATGATTCGAAGTAACCTAGGATCGGTATGGTTTTAATAGTGAAAAACTGGGGGCCAGGCATGGTGGCTCACACCTGTAATCCCAGCACTTTGGTAGGCCAAGGCAGGCAGATCACGAGGTCAAGAGATAGAGAGCATCCTGGCCAACGTGGTAAAACCATGATCTCTACTAAAAATACCAAAGTTAGCTGGATCTCTACTAAAAATACAAAAATTAGCTGGGCATGGTGGCCCACTCCTGTAGTCCCAGCTGCTCGGGAGGCTGAGGCAGAATAATCACTTGAACCCGGAGGGCAGAGGTTGCAGTGAGCCGAGATCGCACCACTGCTCTCTAGCCTGGGACAGAGTGAGACTCTGTCTCAAAAATCAATAAAATAAAATAAATTTTAAAAATAAAGAAAAATTGGGAATAAGTGCCCACATAGTTACAACAATCATGTTAAATGATCCAGTGAAATAGCAAAACATGGTTGCTTTTAAACTCCACATACATCACCATAGAGCTTTTTATTCATTTGTGGGCACAAAAGCAAGTCCAGGAAGGATCTAAACTGAACATTTGACCCAGGTTGTCTCTGGAGAGTGGAGCTGCCTTGGATTTCTCTCTTTCTGTATTCTTATTACTTATATTAAACACACATGAGCCGAAGAAAAAATAGTAGCAGTTACACAAGGCTACGTTACATAAGGGGCCTGGGGTCATGGCCATTGGGCAAGGGGAGGAGGCCGTGTCGCGCCTGGGCCTGACCTGTCTCTGGTTTCCCGCAGTATTCCCGACAGGAGCAGGAGGAGGAGGGCCGGAAGCGATATGAAGCCCAGAAGCTGGAGCGCATGGAGACCAAGTGGAGGAACGGGGACATTGTCCAGCCAGTCCTCAACCCAGGTGAGAGCCGTGGACACCAGCAGCAGGTGCCTCTCCTCGCTGGGGGACGCATAGGAGGCAGGAGCTGACCAGGCTTACATGAGCCTCCTGTTCGAGGGTCCCCAGGTGCTGAGCACACTCTCCCTGGAACTGGTCTCTCTGGGGTCCCCAGGGCGGGCTGTCCCCCAGCCCTGCCCTGAGCCATGTAGACCCCTCCAGTCACACAGCTGGAAAGTGACCTGAGCAACTTAGCGATTCCCAAGAGGGCACTGCACGTGGGGCCTCCACTGCCAGGCAGGCGGCTGCACCTGTTCACAGGGAATTGGTTTTTCTTGTATCTTTTCCCCCGTGTTCGCTCAGTGGCTTGTTCTTTCTTTTTTGAGACAGAGTCTCACTCTGCCACCCAGGCTGGAGTACAGTGGCACAGTCTTGGCTCATTGCAGCCTTTGCCTCCTGGGTTCAAGTCATTGAACCCTGCCTCAGCCTTCTAAATAGCTGGCATTAAGGCATGTGCCACCATGCCAGGCTAATTTTTGTATTTTTAATAGAGATGGGGTTTCACTGTGTTAGCTAGGCTTGGTGTCGAACTGCTGACCTTAAGTGATGAGCCTGCCTTGGCCTCCCAAAGTGCTGGGACTATAAGCATGAACCACCATACCCGGCCAGGTCCCTTGTTCTTGATGGGATTTCCAGCTCATCCAAAAAGAAAAAACGGCAGCAGTTACTCAAGCGGCGCTTATTCTGGCTCCGCTGTTCAGATACTGACTGGGGGGAGTGGCTCTGCCAGGCGGGCACTGGGCTCTGTAGTGTGCCCAGCTTCCCTGCAGTGTTGGTCCCTTCTGTCCATCCATCCTCTTGCCCTCATGTCACCATGCTCTCTGGCTTTCACAAAATGTTCATCCAAAATCCAAACAAATGCATGACGAGATGTTTCTACCCAGGGAATTCCAGAGTTCCTAGAAACAGTTCAGGGCAGGGGTCCCTGGGGAGCGTCAGTCCCCCTAGGAACAGGGTGAGCCTTTGGGGGGCAGGCAATGAGTGTTACCCCTCTCCCCCACTGCACATGCGGAAGTCACGTTGTAATAGTGGCGAGAAAACTCCCTCTGAAATGCACTGTGTCTTCTCTGCCTCCCTGTGACGGCCTGGGCTTGTGGCGCATTCATGCTCTGTGCTGGGTTCCATAGGGCACCGTCCTCACGCAGGACTGCAGCCTGCGGAGCGTTTGCTGCCCCCCCCACCGCCCCTTGAGGGACCCTGGCCATGGCAGATGTTTGAGTTTTGGACTCGACTTTCTCTGTTTTGCCACCACCCTCAGCAGCGGTCAGGACCTGCCTCAAGTAATCCCTTTTCCCCTGGGATGTGCCTGTGACGTGGGCTCCACTCTGGGGTCCGCCTGCTCCCAGCCCTGCCAGAGAGGCGCCCTGGCCCTGCTAACCCGGACTCGGGGCATTGTTCCCCGCTGCCCACCTCCCTGGCCTCGTCCACATCAGCATCAAGGGGACTGGCGGGGGACTGGGGAGGACTGGAGAAGGTGCAGATTACTGCCCGTCTTTCCGGGCTAGGCTGCTGGTGCACAGCAGGCATGTGCTTGACTTCCAGTCGGGTCAGCTTGAGGCTTGGACAGGGGTTTGCGTGTCTTTGTCTCACATTTGTGTCTCTGACCCAGTCTGTGCTCCTGCCTCAACTTGCCAAAAGCGGACTGGTTGTCACCCTAGGCCAGTGGGACTGGGTAGGTTGGTTTCTTTACTGTTGGGGAATCTACTGTAGGTGTCTTCTCTTTCACATGGAAGGAAGGAAGGGAGGGAGGGAGAGAGGGAAGGAAGGAAGGAAGGAAGGAAGGAAAGAGAGAGAGAAGAAAGAAAATTAATCTATCAGTATTAATAGAAAGAATGGTGCTGCTTTGATGAAACCCCAGTGAAGAGATACCTTTTTTTTTTTTTTTTTTTTCTTAGGAATGTAAGAAGAGATACCTTTTCTTTTTTTCCGAGACGAAGTATTGCTCTGTCGCCCAGGCTGGAATGCAGTGGCATACTCTCAAGCTCACTGCAACCTCCGCCTCCTGGTTTCAAGCAATTCTTCTGCCTCAGCCTCCCAAGTAGCTGAGATTACAGGCACATGCCACCATATTCGGCTAATTTTTGTATTTTTAGTAGAGACAAGGTTTCCCCATCTTGGCCAGGCTGGTCTCGAACTCCTGACCTCGTGATCCACCCACCTCGGTCTCCCAAAGTGTTGGGATTACAGGTATGAGCCACGGCGCCCAGCCTGAGATACCTTTTAAAAATAAAATTTAAATAGACAGCGAGTTTCTCAACACAGCAACACACCAGACAGGCCTGGAGGCACGTGCTGGGACAGACAGTGCCCAGGCTCTGCTTTCGGGAGGGCAGCCCAGCGGGCAGGTCAGACACAGGCCCCAAGGACCATGATGGGATGCAAGGGAGGGAAGGTGTCTTAGCAAAGGCACCAACACGGCGCTAGGGTCAGAAGATATGTCCATATTCAAATCCCTAGAGCCGTGAATTGGACCTTACATGGAAAATGGGTCTTTGCAGATAGGGTTACACTAAGGATGTTGAGATGAGGTCATCTGGATTACCCAGGTGGGCCCCAAATCCAGTGACAGGTGCCCTTGTAAGAGATGAGCAGAGGCCACGTCTAGCCTAACACAAAGGGGGCGTGGAGGAGAGGGTCTGGGTGGAACGTGGGGGCTGCCTGGACCTACCTTTTCATGAGCGGTTTCTGGAAAGGGCTTGGGGTGGGTGCCAGACCGTGAGGGGCTGAGGAAGTGGGCAGTGCTGCCGGGCTGACTCTGGCTTTGAGAGGCATGGATTAGATCCTAGCTTCTGCCTTTGACTGACCCTCAGGGACACTAAAATTACTCAAGATTTTCAATCAGTTTAAATTCCTTTACTCGTGGGATCTGTTGTTTGCCAGCCTCTGACTGGCTGTAAATCTGCACATGCTATTTTTCAGAATGGTGGTATTCAATATCATTCAGAGTTGGCCTTCTAAATCTCAAGATTTCCTGATTTTTATGTGCTTTTATTTTTCCTTTTTTGTTTTATAAAAATGCATCTTCCTCAGATGATTGGATTAGAACTTGGCTTTTAAACGTTTCTGAGGAAGTCTCATGGCCATTCTTTCTTGAGTATATCTGATCATCTGCATCTCTGACTCCCATTTCTGGGTGGAGCTGGCATCTCAGTGGCAGGGCTAGACTGGTCCTCCCTTGTCAGGGCTGCCCAGTGCCCTCGGGAGCAAGGGGTATGCTCCTGAGACCAGCCTGGTCTCTTGTATGGTGGCTCAGTGTGGGTGAGTTTGGGTTTGGGAGGGGTGTCCTGGTCAATGGGGGAACAGCAGCTCAGGGAGAAGAGTGTGTGTGTCCTTGGCGTTAGGGTATTTCTTTTCTTTTCTTTTCTTTTTTTTTTTTTTGAGACAGAGTCTTGCTCTGTCACCAGGCGCCAGGCTGGAGTGCAGTGGCGCAATCTCGGCTCACTGCAATCTCCGCCTCCTGGGTTCAAGCAATTCTCCTGCCTCAGCCTCCCGAGTAGCTGGGACTACAGGCATGCGCCACCACGCCCAGCTAATTTTTGTATTTTTTTTAGTAGAGACGGGGTTTCACCATGTTGGCCAGGATGGTCTCGATCTCTTGACCTCGTGATCCGCCCGCCTCGGCCTCCCAAAGTGCTGGGATTACAGGCGTGAGCCACCGTGCCTGGCTGGCACTGGGGTCTTTCTAACGGGTGTGAGACATGCTGTCCCTTCCTGTGGGAGGACCCTCCCTGTCTGCCCTGGAGAGGGCGTCTTGGCCTTTGACTTGCATCCTCCCAGCCCCCGCAGCTCCCACATCCCGAATCTCATCTTAGAGCCAGAGTTCAGACTGTTGCCCAGCAACCTCCACAGGGGTAGCCTGTCTTTCAGGTAGCTCAGAGTCTGTGAGTTCCTTAAAAGCCGTTGTCCAATATATACAGCTGTAATTAGTCGGTAATTTTTTTTTTTTTTGGGACAGAGTTTTACTCTGTTGCCCAGGCTGGAGTGCAGTGGCGCCATCTCGGCTGACTGCAACCTCTGCCTCCCAGGTTCAAGCAATTCTCCTGCCTCAGCCTCCTGAGTAGCTGGAATTACAAGCACGCCACCATGCCTAGCTAATTTTTGTATTTTTAGTGTAATTATTTTGTAATTTTAGTGTAATTTTTGTATTTTTAGAGACAGGGTTTCGCCATGTTGGCCAGGTTAGCATCCAGTTCCTGACCTCAGGTGATCTACCCACCTTGGCCTCCCAAAGTGCTGGGATTACAGGCGTGAGCCACCACGCCTGGCTTTTTTTTTTTTTTTTTTTTTTTTTTTTTTTTTTGAGGCAGAGTCTCACTCTTGTCCAGGCTGGAGGTACGATCTCGGCTCACTGCAACCTCTGTCTCCCGGGTTCAAGTGATTCTGGTACCTCAGCCTCCCGAGTACCTGGGATTACAGGCACACGCCACTGTGCCCAGGGGATTTTTGTATTTTTAGTAGAGACAGGGTTTCGCCATGTTGGCCAGACTGGTCTCAGACTCCTGACTCAAGTGATCTGTCCGCCTCAGCCTCCCAAAGTGCTGAGATTACAGGCGTGAGCCACTGCACCTGGCCCAATATATAATTTTTTAAAGGCCAGTTATCCTTATTGTTTTCTCCATCTGACAAGAGGAAATGAAATTACCATGAGCTCCTCGGATTCATAGCTGTCGGCTGTCCAGCTTCAACCATGTAGGGACTGTGCAGCCATATGGCTGTCCATTTTTAGGGCTTATGACAAAATTAGCCCTGCCTCACACAAGTTCAGGGGCCTGCCTCATCCCTGGCTCTTGGGTTGAAAATAGTGTTCACGTCCAGGCCTGGTCCAGCCCTTCCAGTGCAGATGGGGTCTTGGTAGGTCACCTAGCCCCTGGCTCCCGGGTTGGGATCTGCTTCCTGGGGTCAGGCAGTGCTCTGGCCAAGTCCCAGGAAGATCCGCCCTGAGCCATCCATGAGGGTGTGAGCGTGTTGAGCATGGCCAGGCCTGGGGCTCGGCCCAGGGTCTGAAGCGCCTTCCACCTGATGCCTCTGGCCCTCTGGCCAGGCCCAGTAGTCCTGCTCCCATAAGCAGTGGTTTGGTGGCTGGGGACCTGGCGGAAAGCAAGAGAGGATGGGGGAGGAAGGGAGGTGCTGGAGTTGGACCGCCTGGGTTTGAACCCAGCTCTGCTGCCTTCATGGGAACTTAACCTCCCCATGCCTCAGTTTCCTCAGCTGGAACTGGAGATGGTGAAACTGAAACCATAGGGTTGTGAAGATGACATAAACACCTAACACCCACGAAGCCCTGGAAATCGCTTGTCATGTGGGATGGGATCCGAAAAGGAGAGTTTTGTGTTGGCTGTGGAAACCTCGGCCACTGCTACCCTGAGGGCCTGGTTCAGGCTCCCTCACATCATTTTGAAACTGCAGGTTCAAATATTGGGCACGGCATTAGTCAAGGTCTTCCTCACTGCTGCAGCAGACAAACCCAAAAACCCTGTGGGTCCTGCAGCCGAGGTTTATTTCTTGCTTAGGTAAAGTCCAAATCAGGCTTTCCTAATGGGCTGGATTGCCTCCAAATGGTAGAGATGTGGGGATTCAGGCCCCTTCAGTCCTGTACCTCCACTATCTTTAATGGGTAGCTTTGACGGTTACCTTGGAAGGGGACAGAGTGGGGAGGCTCACACATCTGAAGTTTCCGAGGGTCAGGCCTAGAAGCAGCATTTAACTCTGCCCACACCCTGGACATGAGTGGTATTTCCACACCCACTGCGGAGGAGGCAGGGCAGCACAGCCCTGCTGTGTGTGGAGACAGGCTTGGTCGTCTCTGCTGGTCCTGCCCCTCCAGTCACCAGGTCCCTGTTGTATTCTTTGCACACCTGAAGCACCTCACCCTCAAGGATGACCTCCTGAATTTCTGGCTGGCCTCTGTGCTGACCTCAGAGCGCAGCAGCTGGCTATATGCACACATCTTCTCCATCGTGTTCAGATGCAATTCTTCATGTTCCTGCAGCCGATGAACTAAGATGATGAGTTACCCACACTTGCACCCTTTATACGGCAGCAGAAGAGGGAACAGGAGAGCACACTCATTTAGGAAAGGAAAGAGCGGGAGCTACCCAGGAGCCCCTGGCCCAAGCAGAGATGACTCTTGCCAGGGTCTGAGCTGTGGCCATGGGGAAGGGTCTTTGGTGAGACCCTGATTCTGTTCTTGCGGAGAACTACATGATCCCTGGCTCAGCCTCCTGGAAGGTTCCTCCCCTGTTTATTATCCTCCATGGCCTCATCCAAGTGGGCACCGGGAAATGGGGCCCTCAGCCCGCCTCCTGCCTGTCTAGGTTTAGGGAGGTTACTTTAGGGTGTTCGTAGTCAAAAGCTTTTTTCAGTCCAGGCAAATTCAGATTCCTCGTAAACTTGGTAGGCATCTGATCTGTCTGCCTCCAGTCAGTTCCACGTGATGGGAACCACACCCAGCATTCTTTCCAAGTGTAATGCCCCAGCCTGGTGTATGTTGCTTTTCCTTCCCACTCCACTCCACTGTCTTTCTCACTCTAAAGACATATGTGGTTGGGTAAACCACACCTTAATCTGATTTTCGACACAAGGCTGAGTCTTTTTTTTTTTTTTTTTTTTTGAGATGGAGTTTCACTCTTGTTACCCAGGCTGGAGTGCAATGGTGCGATCTTGGCTCCCCCGCAACCTCCGCCTCCTGGGTTCAAGCAATTCTCCTGCCTCAGCCTCCCGAGTAGCTGGGACTACAGGCGTGCGCCACCATGCCCAGTTAATTTTTGTATTTTTAGTAGAGATGGGGTTTCACTGTGTTGACCAGGATGGTCTTGATCTCTCAACCTCGTGACCCACCCGCCTCGGTCTCCCAAAGTGGTGCTGGGATTATAGGCGTGAGCCACCGCGCCCGGCAAGGCTGAGTCTTAATGGGCTTTGGATTTCAGTCTCCTTCAGTTCCCAGGTCAATCAACAATAGGCGTTTCCAGTCTTTTAATGCCCCACATTTCTGGCCTCTTCTCAGAGCCCTCCCCTCATGCTATTGTAGGTTTCAGGGTATGCTCAATTCTTCTGAGGCCCAAGGTGCCCTCGGCAATTGCAGGCTGATTTTGGACACCCTTAGATCCTGGCAGGCCCACACTGAAGTGGCAGGTAAGAGAACGGGCATCCCCTCCCTTGGGCCAAGCCACAGGTTGTGTGAACCGACTGCAACACAGGGACATTGGGGCCCCCAGGGGATCCTTCTCAGAAGCCTCGGTGCTCGGAGGGGTCTGTTGGTTGGCTTTGAGCCAGCTCCCAGAGGGTCCCAGATGCAAGGGCCTCTTGATGCACATTCAGGAATGTGTGCTGGGTGGGGCGGTCCCTAGGATGTGGCTGTCCCTAAGATGTGGCTTCTTGGAAGGGGCTCCTCCACTCTGCTTCTGACTCAATGACAGGCTACTTTTCCCACACACCTTGGCATGAGGGCAAGCGCAGGGCAGGAATGAAGAACCTCACATAGCAGCTAGCAGTGACCAGGAGAGAAGGCAGGGGAGCCGGTTTGAAATTGTGTGTGTGGAGTGTACCTGTGTGCTGGTGCTGCTGTAACAAGAGTGCTCACCAAAACAGCAGAAATTCGTCTCGCAGTCCTGGAGGCTGGAAGGCCAAGGACAAGGTGTTGGCAGGCTGGAGCCTCCCGAGGCCTCTCTGCTGGGCTTATAGATGCCATCTTGCCCTGTATGTGTCTGTCCTCACCTCCTCCTCTTGTGAAGACACCAGCCCCTCTCATGACCTCATTTTAACTTAGTTACTTCTTTAAAGATCCTTGCTTTACATTCAGTCGCATTCTGAGGCACTCAAGGTCAGGACCTCAACATATGATTTGTGGGGGACACAATTTAGTCCATGACCTAGAGGCACATCGGAGCCTCAGAAATGACACTTGGGCCGGGAGTGGTGGCTCACACCTGTAATCCAACACTTTGGGAGGCGAGGCAGGTGGATCACCTGAAGTCAGGGTTTAAGACCAGCGTGGCCAACATGGCGAAACCCCGTCTTTACTAAGAATACAAAAATCAGCCGGGTGTGGTGGCATACGCCTGTAGTTCCAGCTACTCGGGAGGCTGAGGCAGGAGGATCGCTTGAACCAGGGAGGTGAATGTTGCAGTGAGCTGAAATCGTGCCATTGAACTCCAACCTGGGCAATAAGAGTGAAACTCCATCTCAAAAAAAAAAAAAAAAAAAACAAAAAAGAGAGAGAGAAAGAAAGAAATGACATTGGACACTTAGGAGACCCCAGGTATCAAATTCTGGATCAGGACCACCCTTCATCCCACCAGCTTTTTGGCTGCTGAGAAACATTACTTGCCTAAGGCCAGACCTAGAAAGGACCTGCATTAATCTGAAATGAGTCCCAGTCATTTCGTGGCCCAGTGGGCTGGTGTGTTCAACAGCTCAGGGCTGGCCGGGCAGGAATGAGCTACCCTTTCTGAGTGCCAGCTGTCCTGGGCAGGGAACAGATGAAGTCTCGTCACTGACCAGAAGGCCTTGGGGGTGGAGGGTGGGTGTGCACGCCAGGCTGGTTTACACAGGTGTCTGCCCATGGGATCTTGCGTGGGTTTTATCTCCATCCTGTGAGAAAAAGCAGTGTTGAGAAAGGTCTGCCTTCTGGCTGGGTGCGGTGGCTCACACCTATAATCCCAGAACTTTGGGAGGCTGAGGCAGGCGGATCGCCTGAGGTTAGGAGTTCAAGACCAGCCTGGCCAACATGGTGAAACCGCATCTTTACAAAAAATACAAAAATTAGCTGGGTGTGGATACACATGCCTGTAATCTGAACTACTCAGGTGGCTGAGGCAGGAGAATCGCTTGGACCCGTGAGGGGGATGCTGCAGTGAGCTGAGATTGCACCACTGTACTTCAGCCTGGGCAACAGAGCGAGACTCCGTCTCAAAAAAAAAAAAAAAAAAAAGAAAGCTCTGCCTTCTAGAGACTGGAAGCTATATTTCATCTTCTTTTTTTCTTAAGTGCAGCCTCTTACACATAGTTCAGGAGCACTGCTGTGTCGGGTGACTGAAGCTCCCCCAAGGAATTCACAAGAGTGAGACGATAGAGGAGTGAATGGGGTAGGGGCTGGCCGGAGGGGAGAGCTTGCACCCTGCAGAGCTGTACATTCTCAGGCCGCTGGAGTAACTTACAGAAACACTGTGGCACTTCTGATAAAATTGGAAATGCAAGTCCGATGTTAACTACAGCCCAGTGGAGGGTCACGCGCAACCTCACAGCTTTGAGAGGCTTAGTGGCTACCCCTGGGCAGGGCCTTGCAGGGCCCTTATGGCCCCAGAGAGTCTCCTCATAACCCACTAACAGAATGGCTCATGAATTCTTGAAAGCCTCTCCTTCACCCACTGTAGCCTGTTTGGAGACCATGGTTTTCCTTAGAGAAATCATAGCTCACCGCCTTCGGACGTATTCGTTGACTGTGCAGACCTCAGGGTGGTTTCGGCATTGCCAGACCTTTCAGCTGTGGCAGTCAGTCCACCCCACGATTCATCTCTCTCCTTTGTCATTCCAGAGCCGAACACTGTCAGCTACAGCCAGTCCAGCCTGATTCACCTGGTGGGGCCTTCAGACTGTACGCTCCACGGCTTTGTGCATGGAGGTAAGAAGAAAGTGGCCTGGTCACTCCACTCCTGTCCCTTGGGTCACTGTTGTTCCTCTGGGAGCCGTGCTGCCATCTGACACAGCTGAGGCTCTTGTGTTTGGTGAAGCATAAATTTAAACTTTTAAGAAGTTGCAAAATAGGCCAGGCGCAATGGCTGTGCCTGTAATCGCTGCACTTTGGGAAATGGAGGCAGGAGGATCTCCTGAGTTTAGGAGTTCGAGACCAGCCTGGGCAACATAGGGAGACTCCATCTCTACAAAAAAATAATAATAATAAAGCCAGGTGTGGTGGCCTACGCCTGTGATCCCAGCTACTGGGAGGCTGAGGTGGGAGGTTGTCGCCCGAGCCCAGGAGGTTGAAGTTGTAGTGAGCCGTGATCAAGCCACTGCACTTCAGCCTGGGCGACAGAGCGAGGCCTTATCTCAAAAAAAAGATTGAACAATAAATCACAGAAGTACACTGACAGGCCGGGTGCGGTGGCTCATGCCTGTAGTCCTAGCACTTTGGGAGGCCGAGGTGGGTTGATCACCTGAGGTCAGGAGTTCAAGATTGGCCTGGACAACATGGCAAAACCCCATCTCTACTGAAAATACAAAAATTTGCCAGGCTTGGTGGCAGCTACTTGGGAGGCTGAGACAGGAGAATCACTTGAATCTGGGAGGTGGAGGTGGCAGTGAGCTGAGATTGCGCCACTGCACTCCAGCCTGGGCGACAGTGAGACTCTGTCTCAAAAACACAAAACAAAACAAACCAGAAAATACGCTGGTGCCCGTTTTTCAAGTCGGTGATGAAAGTTAAACGGATGACTGTGTCCCAGGGGAGGGTCACATGCAGCCTCGGGATCTTACAGTCGTGAGATGTTTAATGCCTGCCCTGGGTCGGGGCAGGGCCTTGCCAGGGCACTGATGTCTCCGGAGGCTAGCACTGTGACTTGCTGACAGTGGCTCGTTGATAATGTTTTTCCTCTAATGTTTGCATTTATCTTTTCCCAGTAAGCACAGATTCCTTCTCAAACAACACAGGCCTTAAAGTTCCGAGCTCGGCTACCCAGTTTGAGAAACATAGCTGGAACCCAAAAGAATTTAGCTGTAGGTTCACAGACGGACACTTTTTACTTTCATAATGTGTAAATTTTTTTTTTGGCGATGGAGTCTCATTCTGTCATCCAGGCTGGAGCTGGAGTGCAGTGGCATGATCTTGGCTCACTGCAACCTCCACCTCCAGGGTTCAAGCGATTCTCCTGCCTCAGCCTCCCGAGTAGCTGGGACTACAGGTGTGTGCCACCACACCCAGCTAATTTTTTGTATTTTTAGTAGAGATGGGGTTTCACTGTTAGCCAGGATGGTCTCGATCTCCTGACCTCGTGATCCGCCTGTCTCGGCCTCCCAAAGTGCTGGGATTACAGGAGTGAGCCACCGTGCCCGGCCCATAATGTGTAATTGTTTTGTGTGATTTAGGGAAAACATAGATAGCGTATCAAATCCATAATTTCATGGCTACTGTAATTTTGAATGAGACTGAATTAAACTTTTAAGAACAAGTTGATTTGAAGAAAAGCATCAGGGAGGTAAGATCGTAGTGAAGTGGTATCGGTGATAACAGAAGTTGTGAAGATGGCGTGTGGTTAGCGAAGTTTGGGCACAGCTGTTCTGGGTGTACTGAGCTATTCATCTGTCCCAAGGCATAGCAAGCACTTTTGCACAATGCTGTTATTTCTCATTGCTTTTAACACCAAGTTCTCCTTTCTTCTCTACTCAGAAAACTCCTATTTATCCTTCAAAACCCAACTCAAATGGCCCCACTCTCTGTTGGCTTACATTGGTATTTCTACCAGGGACACCTCAAGAGCAGGGACTGGATCATAGTCTTTGTGTTGGCTCCTGCACCCACAGAGAGTCAAAGTGGCACCTTGCAGATACTCATTCCATGAATGAGAGACACCAATCACTTTCAGGTTTGGACAGTGGGCTCTAGGCCTATGAGATGGAGTCTTGCTTTGTTGCCCAGGCTGGAGTGCAGTGGCATCATCTCACTGCATCCTCCGCCTCCCAGGTTCAAACGATTCTCCCACCTCCGAGCAATTCTCCCGCCTCAGCTTCCCAAGTAGCTGGGATTAGAGGCGCATGCCACTATACTCAGATAATCTTTGCATTTTAAGTAGAGACGGGGTTTCTGCATGTTGGCCAGGCTGGTCTCAAACATTTGACCTCAAGTGATCGGCCCACCTTGGCCTCCCAAAGTGCTGGGATCGCAGACGTGAGCCACCACGCCTGGTCCTGATGTGAGATATGTTTCTTTCTTTTTTTTTTTTTTTTTTCTGAGATGGAGTCTCACTCTGTCACCCAGGCTGCACTTTGGGACGCCAAGGCAGCGGATCACAAGGTCAGGAGTTTGAGACCAGCCTGACCAACATGGTGAAACCCCGTCTCTACTAAAACTACAAAATTTAGGGCTGGGCACGGTGGCTCATGCCTATAATTCCAGCACTTTGGGAGGCCGAGGCGGGCGGATCATGAGGTTAGGAGTTCTAGACCAGTCTGGCCAACATGGAGAAACCCCGTCTCTACTAAAAATACAAAAAATTAGCTGGGTGTGGTGGCGCGCCTCTTTAATCCCCCCTACTCAGTAGGCTGAGGCAGGAAAATCACTTGAATCTGGGAGGCGGAGGTTGCAGTGAGCCGAGATCGTGCCATTGCACTCCAGCCTGGGTGACAGAGTGAGACTTCATCTCAAAAAGAAAAATACAAAAGTTAGCCGGGAATGGTGGCACGTGCTTGTAATCCCAGCTACTCAGGAGACTGAAGCAGGTGAATCCATTGAACCCTGGAGATATGTTTCTAAAATTTGTTTCTTTTTTCTATTTCATGATTGTTTTCCTCTTTCCACTCAGTGCTGGATGCACTGCTCTTAAATCTGATTAACCAAGGTCTCACCAAGGGAAGCCCTGCTGTATAACTTGCCAGGCCCACGAGCATTGTGGCAATCAGTATCTCACTGCCCTGAGAACAGCTGTCACCTCAGAAGCATTTCCTGTTTCCCCTTCCTTAGTGTCCCCATCTCTCCCCTCCCTCAAATTCCAGGGTGGGCAGCAGCTCCGTCTTCAGAGCCTGGCCAGCCCAAGCCCAGGCTTCTGCCACTTCTGAGTATCGCCTTTGGGCCTCTTAGAGCTCTATTCTACCTGTAGTTTGTGAAACTCTGTGCTACGACTTTTGCTCATTTTGTCAACATGTTAGATGTTTTTCACTAAATGTGGCATTTTCGTCATAGCTGTCTGCTTGGCACACCCTTAAGCCCAATCTTTCTTTATGTGCTGAAAGGCATCAGTGAGATGCCAGGAGTGGAAGAATCATTGGAAAAGCCCCTCGGAAGTCTATAGCATGTCGTGCTCATTTACAGTGTCTGAGCTGCTCCACTGATACAGGCACATGCTGAGATGTGTGTTAAGGTGTTTACAATGGCTTTACAATACTTAATGCCTGTTTTAGCAGGGATTTTGTGCCTACAATTTGTAAAAATCTGTCTAATAATTTTTCCAAGCTTAACCTTCTCTTATAGGGCCTGGTAACTCACCAGGAATGAATGAATAAAAATATTTTATTGAATTTTTCTGTAGAGTACTGTTGGCAAGAATGGCTTCTACAAGTACAGTTCTAAAATCATTTGAATCAAAATCTTCCCTAAACTGTAATTCACTAGATGCCAGAGCAGAAGAAAATGGTGAAATGGATGCCAATTTAGCCTTGATTCTGTAATTCTAGACTGCGGATGTGTCTGAACAGCTGCACTCGAGTCCCGTTTTCTATTTCCACACATTGGCTAGCCTTGGTCTTGAGGACTTTACACACAGGTCTGGGTGGCGATAAACTCGTGAAGGGTGTCTTGGAACAGGAGGAGCTGTTCTGGCTGGAATCGCACGTAGAATGTAGTACTCCCACCACACAGGAGCTCACTGCTGCTTTTCTGGGTACACAGAACCTCGTGTCTTTAGTTGGGGGAATAGAAAAGATCTGGGGGAGTGAGGCCGAGGGTATGGAGGACAGTTACCGTCCCGTGCAGGAGGAGGGTTGGCAGGGTCTGTGCGGTTCTGGGTTGAAGGCCACATGGAGGGTGTGGAGGACAGTTGTCCCGTGCGGGAGAAGGGTTGGCGGGGTCTGTGCTGTTCTGGGTTGAAGGGCATGTGGACAGGGCCAGCCTGGCTTTTGGTTTCTGTGTTTCCTGAGTCCTGAGTGAGTCACTCCATGGTCCCTCTCCCTCCTCCATAGAGTGCTAGGGTTCAGCCCAGAAAAGACCAGTTTCTTCCCTGTTCTCCCCTTCACTACCCCCCACGTTTGTTGTACACACTGAAGGGGTGACCTAGCAGATGCCTGTGGGGGTCTAGACCTTGGGAGATGGAAATTCTGGGGGTCGGCCAGTAGCCCTGTTCAAGGCAGACCCAGAGGAGTCTTCAACATGCATTCTTCGCTTCTCACCTTTTGGAGGCCTTGGCTTTTTCCTTGGTACTTTATTTTTTATTTTTAAGTTAATTATTTTAAACTTAAGTATTGTGGAAAGGATCCAGAGAGCTTGTGGGTCTCCCTTCCTCCCATCACTCCTGCAGGGGTAGCTGCTGTTTCTGGTTCAGGACTCGGCTTTCTAAGCATGAGGCTCCGTTGCTGTCCCTTGATGCGTAAGTTTCGGGTGCGTGAGCCCATCCCTGCTCGTTGGGTGGGGTCCTATGATTACTTTCCCTGACACTGTTACTACCATGGCCCTCCAGCAGCTCTGTAGGATGCTCAGTACAGTCTGGCTGCCACAGAATTGTTCCCTGCCGTCTTCCCTGGAGGGCTCCGCCTTCGGTCCTCCTCCTCCACGTTGCTCATGCTGTGCCTGTTCTCAGCTGCCCTCCTGGGACGGCCCTTGCCACTCACCTGGGTTGGATGCCTGGATTCACGGATCTTCAGTTTTCCTGTTTGCTGGTTTTGGCGAACGTGTCCTCCAGTGGCTCCCCCAAGAAAAGCAATATGTTAACTGGAATAAAGGCTCAGCTGCCCCCCCCAGATAGCATGGCTTCAACAAGAGAGAGGACTTTTCCTTTCTTTTAACAACGCAGCTGTGAGCGATCCAGGGCCAATAGGCAGCCCATGGTGCTGGGGACCCAGGCTTCTGCTGCCCTGTGGCTCCGCCAGCCCTGGGGTGCCCTTTGGTGACATGTTGCCTGTCTCTTCATCAACATCCAGCCCCAAAGGGGTGGCAGGCACATTGGAAACTGCACCCTCCGCTTTGGCCACAGTGTCCTGATGTGGCCACTTCTGTGGGTGAGTGAGTGCCATTGATCAGATGCGTCACTAGACATTGGAATTACTAATGAAGGAAGGGATAGTCTCTGTCCTGGGGCCTGCAGGGTCCTCTTCCTGAGCTTTGCAGTCTCAGATGACTTCTGGCTGAGTAGGGCATTCTAGGGGGAAGTGTTCCTTACAGGGCCTGGAAGGCTTTGTCTGTCTTCTGGCTCCTGAGGTTTCTGCTGGGAAATGCAGGGACTGTAGATTTTCCCTCCATTTTCTGGCCGCAACCTCTGCCTGTCTGTGGGCCTGACCTTCCCTCCCCATTCCAGCCTCTAGCCCTTGGCCTGTGGTTGATCTTCCTGGGACTTTTTATTACTAACCTATTTATCTGAATAACAGATCACGTGGTTTGTAGTTTCTGGGTGTTTTTTCCTAGTGAAGTGGCTTTCTCCACCCCATCCCCCAGACACCACCGGTTCACCAGCTGCAGGCGGCCATGCTATGCACTCACCTGAGAGACTTGACTCTGGCTCCCTGGGCTCACCCCAAGTGTTCAGGAGGTTGCGAGGGGCCCCAAGAACTCAAACTGCCCCCCCCCATTCCGTGCGATGCTGAGGCTATTAGTCTGGAGGCCCCACCAGGCCATGTCACGTCTTCCTCAATCTCTGTGCTCTAGGCTGCCCTTCCCAGGCAGTTTTGGCAGGTGGGCTCACCTCTTATGTAATTAAAAAGTTTGAATTCCATTGGTGGACAGTTTCTTAAAAAATTTTTATGGGTGTGTATATTTATGGGGTACATGAGATGGTTTGATTGATATAGGCACACAGTATGAAATAAGCACATTGGCCAGCCGTGGTGGCTCATGCCTGTAATCCCAGCACTTTGGGAGGCCAGGGTGGGTGGATCACTTGAGGTCAGGAGTTCGAGACCAGCCTGGCTAACATGGTAAACCCCCATCTCTACTAAAAATAGAAAAATAAGCCAGGCAAGGTGGCGGGTGCCTGTAATCCCAGCTACTCAGGAGGCGGAGGCAGGAGAATCACTTGAGCCCGGGAAACGGAGGTTACAATGAGCTGAGACCGCGCCCTGCACTCCAGCCTGGATGATAGAGCAAGACTCCGTCTTAAAAAAAAGAAAAGAAAAGAAAGAAAGAAGCGCATCGTGGAGAATGGGGTATCCATTTCCTCAAGCCTTTATCCTTTATGTTACGAACAATCCACTTACATTCTTTTAGTTATTTTAAAATGTACAATTAAGTTATTGACTGTGGTCACTCTGTAGTGCTGTCAAATAGTAGGCCTTATTCATTCTTTCTATTTTTTTATACCCCTTAACCATCTCCCCTGTCCCCTGTCAGCCACCCATTCTGTGGTCAGCTTTGGAGCCTTCCCCTTCGTCTCAGGCTCCTTCCTGGGCCACCAGCTCTACTGAGGGGGGACGCAGCCTCCTTTGGCTTAGAGCCAGCCCTTCCTCCCCGTCCTGCCTGCTTCTCTCGCCTCCATCAGATCCGGTCTGTATCTCTCCTCTGCTTGAGGTGGTGGTGTGGGCCCCTCCCCTGAAAGGTTGGATCTGTGGCCTCGACTCTGCTGCCTGTTAAGGTCACTTAGGGAACTCTTATAACCACAGACACCCAGACCCCACCCGACAGGTGACCCGGACCCCAGGGGTGTGGGCGGGGGGGGGGGGCAAGCACAGGAGCTGTAGTTTCCCATGCTCCCCAGGGGATTCTCGGGCACTGGCTGGGGCAGGATGCCGTGGCGAATATTCCACTCTGGGAAGGACAGACGGCTGGAGGAAAGGAGCTCTCCTGGAATCGCGTGTCCATGAGTGTATTTCCCTTCTTAGCAAGCTTCCCGGTTCTGAAATCTGTCTTGTCATCTTGCTGGGTACCCTTCAGTGAGCAGCCCAGTAGCCGTTTTCAGGCGATTTTGAGAAGCCGCAAGAAGAGCCCCATTTCTACATTTAGTTATTGTGATCCTCCTTGAATTACACCACAAGAGACCCTAACAGCTGGGCACGGAGGGAGTTGAGATACTTCGAGGGGCAGATTGAACCTTGGGGACAGCAGCAGCTCCAGCCCTGCCCTGAGACCAGCTTTGTTGGGGAACTGGCCTGACTGGCACCCTCCCAACACTGCACATTTGGGGCACATCAGCCATGTCTCTCTCATTTCAGCCTAGCTGTGGCCCTCATGGGGCCCTCATCCCAGGGCACGATCCTGGTTCTTCCGGTTGCTTCTTCGGGTCCTGTATCAGGGTCTTAGAGCATGAGGGGGAATGGAAGGAGGCGACGGGTCATTCTCTGGCTTAGAAGAGAACCTCAGTGTTATTGATAACATCGGTTCTGAGTAAAAACTAACTCTTCTCTGAGACAGAAGTCAAGGCGGCATCCTCATTGGGAGGGGCTTGCTCGGCTCCCCTGTTACTGGGAAGCACAGGATGGGGCATGTGGCAGGGAAGCAGGGCCACAACAGTTTCCTAAACTCATCTGAGCCTCAAAAACCATCTTAATGCTCTTTAAAAACACAGATTGTGGCCGGTAGTGGTGGCTCACACCTGTTATCACAGCAGTATGGGAGGCTAAGGCAGGTGGATAACTTGAGGTCAAGAGTTCGAGACCAGCCTGGCCATCATGGTGAAATGCTGTCTCTGCTAAAAATACAAAAATTAGCTGAGTGTGGTGGCAGGTGCCTGTAATCGCAGTTACTTGGGAGGCTGAGGCAGGAGAATTGCTTGAACCTGGGAGGTGGAGGTTACAGTGAGTTGAGATCATGCCACCGCACTCCATCTAGCCTGGGCAACAGAGCAAGACTCTTTCAAAACAACAACAACACAGATTCCTCGGCCCTTCTGCTGGAGGATTTGCTGCAGGAGGGCTGGGTTGGAGCCTAGGAACCTGTATTTTTAGTAACAAGTGCCCTGGGTGGCTCTGATGATTCAGAGGCTTCAGAGACAGCTAGCGTGTGGGTTTGTCTCAATGAATCCAGCAACTGTGCCCTCCCACCCATGTCCCTGGACCTCTCCAGAGCATTGCACACCACTGACCTGGCCACCCTGGTGTCCCCCTCATGGGGTTTCAGGCCACCACGCTTTCCAAGTCCTTGATCCTCCCACACTGATGGGCACCAGGGCGGCTGGGGGAGTGGGCATGGGCATCTGCATGTTGATTGCATCCTGACTGGTTCTGCCTGCACCAGGGTGAGAATCCTGGAGCTCTCTGGAGGCTCTGCCTCCTCCTCTTCACCTGCCCCTAAGTGTGGGTGCTCCCCTGAGGTCTGCCCTCACCCTCTTCCCACCTTTCCTCCCGTAAGCTCACCTGACCTCATGGCCTCTGCTCCCGCCTCCAAGTGGCAACTGACAAATTTTCTAATATCCAGCTCAGTCATTCCTCCCAAGCTCCCGCAGCCTGTGGCAGCTTCACCTTGGATCTGCTCTTCCTCTGGATTCCCCCACCTGCCCATCCTCCTTCTAACTTCTGAAGCCATGTGAATAGTGCCCGAGGCTGTGGCCTGCGCAGCCCTCACCTAACCTGACCTCTCTGGACCTCTGTCTCCTCCTCACCAGTGAGATAATGCAGGGATTAGAAATAAACGAAATAGCACAGGGAAGGCAGCAGGCACGTGGGAAGCATTTAAGAAAGATCAGTTACGTCCATAACTTTTATTACATTTACTTTATTGGCTTTATTATTACAGACATAGAGAATGTTCTGCTCCATGGAGAACTCAAGCTTTTTTCTCATATCCAGGGGGAGCATTTATAAAATAGGATCATGCACTTGACCGAAAAGAGCATTTTAATTACAAGTTCCCTAAAGTGAGACCCATTAAGCCTAAGCCTCCTTAACGAGAACATAGTCCCTGGAAAGTAAACACACCTGCAAATAACTGCCGGTCCAGGAAAAAGTAAAATCTGGATTTATGATTATGTAGAAGATAATGAAAACGGAATACTTCCTATCAAAACCAGGGGAGACAGCTAAAGATGTGCTCAGAGTAAAAGTGACAAACTAGCTGGGCGTGGTGCCTCACGCCTGTATGAGGCTAAGGCAGGCGGATCACCTGAGGTCGGGAGTTCAAGACCAGTCTGACCAACATGGAGAAACCCCGTCTCTACTAAAAATACAAAATTAGCCAGGCCTGGTGGCACATGCCTGTAATCCCAGCTACTCGGGAAACTGAGGCAGGAGAATCACTTGAATCCAGGAGATGGAGGTTGCGGTGAGCCGAAATCACACCATTGCACTCCAGCCTGGGCAACAAGAGCGAAACTCTGTATACATATTTTTTTTAAAAGTGACAAACTTTAAGCTTATTACTTAAAGAGGAAAATTTTAAATACCTAAGTGTTGGAACTGGGAAAAGAAAGTTAACAAAATCCATCCACAGGAAGGAGGCAGAAGGACTCGGGGCAGGAGCAGGCTGGCTTTATGTCTCCGTTTGGGACTCTGGGTCCCTCCTCTCCCCATATCTTGGAGCTGTCCCCCAGCCCCCTACTCGAGTCCCCCAAATCCAAGTCTTACCACCATAGAACCTTTAACATTTGGGGCATCAGAGCTTGTTCTGCTGTCCTGTCCAAGTCTAAGCATCCTCTGGTTGCAGCCTACTGGGCACTGCCATGGCACTCGGTGTGCAGAATGGGGGTGTGTGGTCATCACAGAGCCTCTTAGCTGGAATGACTCTGCCTCTGCTGCCCAGGCTGGACACCTGGTCTGTTTTGCCTGCTCTGCCAGCCCCAAGTCACAGTGTGCACACTGGGTCAGGGGGAGTAAATGAAAGCTGACAGGGTGAACGTGACTGTTGATCGGCCTTGGTAGGGAGTGCTGTCATGGCAGAAAATAGTGGCCAGGATGTTGTGGTATTTGTCAGTCTACAAATAAGTTTATCAGTAAAGAGCCAGGGACCCCACCAGCTATGGCAGTCTGGGAGGGTCTGGGGAGATGTGCTGGCTGTGCTGGGAGCCCTCTGCTGGTCGAGGTTCCCCTCTGCCTGGTTGCGGTTCCCTCTGCCTGGTCGAGGTTCCCTCTGCGGGGCTGCGGTTCCCTCTGCCTGGTTTCTGTTACTCCGGCTGGTTGCTGTTCCCTCTGCCTGGTTGCTGTTCCTCCACCTGGTCACTGTTCCCTCTGCCTGGTTGTGGTTCTCTCTGCCTGGTTGCTGTCCCCCTCTGCCAGGGTTCTTTCCCCTCTACCTGGGTTCTTTCCCTTTACCTGGGTTCCCCAGACAACTGCAAGGCTGCCTGTGCTTTTCTTCAGGTCCCTGCAGAAAAGGAAAGAGACCTCGTGAGCGTTCTGTATAAATTAGACTGGCCCCACTTACTTTTTGCTCCAAAGCACCATCACTCCTGACACACTTCCTATGGCCTGTGCGCCCCAGAATGAAAGTAGACACAGTGGGGACCTGTCTGCTCACTGCGGCGTCCCCACTTAGCGCAGGGCCTGGCGTGGAGTCAGCATTCAGGAGCTGAATGACTGGACTGGGAATAATGAAGTTCCTGCCTGGGGAAAGAAGGATGCAGACACTGCAGGCCCCGTGCAGTCAGCCCGACCCAGAAGAGCGTGCCAGGCTGCGTGTGGGCTGGACCTGAGGAACTCGTGATGACCGTTCTCTACCTCGAGAACCAGTGACCAGGCACCTTCTCTGTGCTGAGCCCCTCCGTGCTCCACCACGGGCGCTGTGGACGAGACACAGCCCTGCTGGTCACGTGGGAGTCAGGCCTCCCGTGACAAACATCCATGCGAGCGTCTAGCCGCTGGGGAACCAAACACGCGCCCCGGGTCTTGAGGCCAGGGGACAGCACAGCTTAGCTCCAGACTGCAGGAGGAGCAGAGGAAGAGGGGGCCAAGAAAACACGGGAAGGGGTGCAAGTGAGGCCTCCGCCACGACGCTCTTGTTCACTTGGTCTTCTTGGGGCAGTTGTGAAGAAACGATCTTCGCACCTGCTGGAGGGGTTTTTTTGTTTGTTTGTTTTGAGACAGAATCTTGCTCTATTGCCAGGCACCAGGCTGGAGTGCAGTGGCGCGATCTCGGTTCACTGCAACCTCCGTCTCCTGGGTTCAAGCAATTCTCCTGCCTCAGCCTCCCAAGTAGCTGGGACCACAGGCGCACGCCACCACGCCCAGCTCATTTTTGTATTTTTTAGTAGAGACGGGGTTTCACCATGGTCTCGATCTCTTGACCTCATGATCCGCCCACCTCAGCCTCCCAAAGTGCTGGAATTACAGGCGTGAGCCACCGAGCCCGGCCTGGAGGAGTTGACTTTCACTGAAAAATACAAAAGAGGGCACAGTTGTTCTTTTCCAATTCCGTGACCTTGTTTGGCCAGAGCCCCCACTGCTGCATGGGACACAATGTGCCAGACAAGGGGAGAAGGAAGTAAAGAGGTGGACAAGAGGGCACGTTCCCTACTCTTGAGGAACTTCTGGTCTAGGGGGTCAAGAAGTGAACAAGCAAACGCTTTGGGACATCGCTTCCTTCCTCATGAAGCTGAGTGGCACTGGCTGCCGTTACATTCCTTCCAGTACTCCCCTTCTAGGATCTTGGTGTTTGAAGACGTCATTCTCCACAGCTGGAGCTCCAAAGAACAGCTTCATGTCCATCCTGATGCTACCGGGGGGAGGCGTGGGGACTGGTGAACTTGAATCTTGATCCCCAAGATGGGGTCAGCCCTGGAAACCTGGGCTCCTCTTCCCTTGACTGGCCGTGGGGTTCGTGCTGCCCCAGTCCAAGCATCCTACAGGCACCTGTCCCAGGAACTCACTTTTTCCTGCCCACACGGGGTCCTCCTCTCAGCCAGGTCCCTGCTGGTCAGGACCTCATCCTTCTCAAATCATGGGGCACAGACTCCTTTCCAGAAATACAGAGCGTTTGGTTCAGGTCATGCCATGAAGCGTAAGAACATCCTTCTCTGCCTTGATACGGGTCGGTTGGGGGCTTTTTTATTTTCTTTTTTTTGGTGGTACCTTGTCCAGCCTGTGGTCGCCAGGGGCATTGTGGCAGATACTCACTGACAGCATTTCCCTGTCCAAGTGATGAACACAAACTCATGAACAGGAGCATCGCCTGGACTCTTGGAAGGAAACTGACACCCCACCAAAATGTCTGGGCCTTCCAGGAAGCGACCTGACTTTGGCAGACTCCAGGCTGAGGCTGCAGCTTCTCACTGGCCTGTCCTTCCTAGGGGTGGGCCGGGAGGCTCATGTGTAGCTGCGGCCTCCTCTTGCCTGAAACTCCGTGGCATTTGGGATGCAAAATCCATCCACCCTCTCCTTATTTTGAAAGTGAAGCACTCAAGACCTCCTCCCTTCCCTGCTTCAGACTCTATAGAGTGTGAAGAATAAATGGGCGTGGGCAGCTCTTGGCCCTTCTCCCTGGGTCTGTGATGCTCCCAGGCATCCGGGGAACCACTTAGTGAATATTCCTCTGTCCATGGTCCCAGCCACAGAGAGGCAGGTTACCGGACCTGGTAGGGAGAGGCCAGGGTCGTCGTCTCATGGGCTCTCACTCCACTGGATCCTCTCAGAACTCTCTTGTAATTACTAAAGGGTGGGGTATTTAAAACAAGATGAAGTTACTATCGTTTTCTTAATATAGGATACTGACGCCCACGCTCTGTCAGTTGGGTTTAAATATAGAAATAGGGGCATCTCAGATTGCCGCCCACAGAGCAGACAGCAGCACACGGGCTCTGAGCTGTGAACTGCCGCCTCGGGTTTGCAGGCAAGCCTGACCCAGTCGCCTGCCAGGCCTTCAGAAAAGAAAATGAAGCCTCTATTTTTAAGCCAGTGGACAGATCAATACTTTAAAAAAACACAAAACAAAAACCTATAAGCAGTTAAATGTTACAATTTGAAATATCCTTGGTATCTAGCGTGTATGCATTAGTGGCCAAGAAAGGCTTGTTTTCCCCCCCCATCATTCTTGAAACAAATGCAGCTCCAAGGACAGCAAGTCCTACAATTTTGTTGTCATCTTTTAAATTACAGATCTTAGGAGATGAGGACGGCCTGCGGTGGACTGTAATGTGCCAAAGTTATTTTCCAACATTGGCAGCACCCGTTGTGCCTGCGGTGGGGGGAAATTGATGAGGCTTTTCAGTAGGAACCTGGAAAGAAGCATCTTAGAGAAAACTCCCCGGCACTTGGTATTTTTAATACGGTGGAAGAAAGTGAAAGGGAGACGGTGACTTCCAGCACCAGAAGGCGGGTGGCTCCCTCTGGCAAGGCAGGGGGCTCAGGTGTGCAGTGGTGGTGGGAAAGACAGTTGTGAAGCAGGCCCTGTGGTTTTCTGGGATTTTTTCTTAAAATTTAGTTTTCTCAACGAACACATTGATTGTAGTGTCTTGTGTGTGCTGTCTTAGATACAGGCCTTGTATGGTAACAGTCTTTACACGCAGGCCACGATGGGATGAAAACACGTGGCTTTCTAATGATCTCACTTCTGCAGGGACCATCTGACCTCATCGCTGTCTCTGGGTGGCAGGTAGCCAGCAGGCTCAGCCCCAGGCCCTCACAGCAAGATGCCCAGGGTTGTGCCTCGCCAGTAGGAGGGAATGGAGGGCTTGACAGCGGTTGAGTATAATCTTGGTTTTTATGAGATCACTTTTCTCCCCTCTAAGTAGCCACCAGAGTTCAGCTGACACACAACCCTGGTTTTTACTGTTTTTCTCAAGTCCACTAGATCGACACTAAAAAATGCATCTGAGAAAACACAGACTGGGGTGCCTGGAGGCTGAGGCACTGGTTTCTCACCAGCTCCTTCTCTAGTGGGTTTCTGCTCCCGCCATCTCTGCCTCAACACCTGCAGGTGCCAAGAGGGAGCCTTCGCTGTCGCAAGGCCAAACGCTTGGTTTATGGACCGTTCTAATTGTTTCCCCCAAGAAAGGTTCTCATGCGTCCTAAAGTTGGCCTTGAGTTGGCCCAGGATCGTACTATGACTTCTCTGGAAGGTGCAGATGGCCTGAAGTGGACGAAGATCCTTCCAGGTGGATCAGAGCCCTCCTGCCCGCTCCCCTGGCCATGTCCGTGAGGCCGGCCCAGGCCTTAGGAGACCTCCTTGTCTGCCAGAGTCAGGATGCCCCACTGTCCTAATTTCCACTGCTTGTGAGTCACTGTTCCTGGTGCTTAGAATAAAACTCCAGGTGTGGGGGTGCAGTCTGATCATAGACACACATGGTGGGATTACGACAGCCCCCCTGGCCTGGGCCCTAGAATAGCATTGACTCCCCTCCACCAAGCTCAGCCCTTCCCCGTCATTGGTACAACATTGTTGTTTCAACCATTTCCTGAGTACCAGATGCCAGCTCCATGTTGGGTCAGGGACACAGGGACAGTGAGGCAGGTCCCCCACCCAGTGCAGGCATCCAAGTCACACCACACCGTGCAGCGTGGTCTGGGGCTGCTGTGTGGAGCCTGCAGGAGCATGGGGGTGGCGCAGGGGACATTCGCGCACCAGGCACTCAACAGCTGCTCACATCTTCCCCTTGAGGTCGATTGTCATATGCTTTGGATCCTGCGAGGTTTCCAATAACGTGGGGTCCCCTATGGAGTCTCATACCAACAAGCTAGCCTTTTGGATAAACGGGGCAAACCCCAGTTTGAAGGAGTTGGTTACAATTCCTTCTAGTTATTCTCCTATTCTGCTTCCCAGGATGCACAAGCAAGGGATTAATTGTAGGCACTTTCTAAGTTCTGAGGTTTAATTCCAACACAAACCCTTCCTTTCCCCTCCTCCCCCCTGCAACTAAACCACCCTGAGTTGATGACACCAGCTGGTGGCCAGCACTGTGCACTCTGGGTCTGTGGCTCTGAACTCTCCTTCCTGCAATTATCTTGGGAAGAATTCCACTCCGGACGCGATGTCACAGGACAGGATGGTGAGGCAGCGTGGCATTGCCTTTGGTGCTCCAAGGTCAGGTCCGGTCCCATCCTACCCCTAGCAGTGTGACTTTGAAAGCACAACTCTGTGTGTCTGGTTCCTGATTTGTAGAATGGAAACAGCGAGGCACCTGCCTCATCGGGTGCTGTTCAGTGAGGACCGGTGCTGGTCATCATGTTTTTGTGGAGAGGGCCTGGCCGTGTTTTAGGATCAGGTGCTGTCTGATGAGATTCCGTGTTTGTGGACAGGGTCTGGTCAAATGTCAGAATCAGGTGCTGTCCAGTGAGATTTCGTGTTTGTGGAGAGGGGCTGGCTGAGCGTCAGGATCGGGTGCTGTCCAGTGACCCCGTGTTGGTCATCCCGCGTTTGTGGAGAGGGTCTGGCTGAGCGTCAGGATCGGGTGCTGTCCAGTGACCCCGTGTTGGTCATCCCGCGTTTGTGGAGAGGGTCTGGCTGAGCGTCAGGATCGGGTGCTGTCCAGTGACCCCGTGTTGGTCATCCCGCGTTTGTGGAGAGGGGCTGGCTGAGCGTCAGGATCGGGTGCTGTCCAGTGACCCCGTGTTGGTCATCCCGCGTTTGTGGAGAGGGTCTGGCTGAGCGTCAGGATCGGGTGCTGTCCAGTGACCCCGTGTTGGTCATCCCGCGTTTGTGGAGAGGGTCTGGCTGAGCGTCAGGATCGGGTGCTGTCCAGTGACCCTGTGTTGGTCATCCCGCGTTTGTGGAGAGGGTCTGGCTGAGCGTCAGGATCGGGTGCTGTCCAGTGACCCCGTGTTGGTCATCCCGCGTTTGTGGAGAGGGGCCGGCGGCGCATGAGGTTCGGGTGCTGTCCAGTGAGAGTCCATGTTTGTGGAGGGGGGCAGGCTGTGCATCAGGCCCTCGGGCTGCCCCAGTGAACAAAGTTCATGGCTCATGGCACTGACCTTGCAGCCGAGTTCCTCCATGTGACATGCTTGGCCATGCCTGGCACTGGCTTCCCCAATAGTGCCAGCCACTGCCCTCGGCATCCAGCCCACAGCCCCAGCAGCATTGGGCCCTGTGTCCACGTGTTCTCCGGGCTCCTGATGCTGGGCTTTGGTGGTCCTTCCTTCCTTTGTTTCTCTCTCAAAAACTCCTGCTTGTCCCTGCGTTTGTTCCCAGGAGGACCCTGACTAGCTGCTGGCTGGCGACCTGTCTCCGCCTTAGGAAGGCCATGCCTCATGCACATTTGGCATAAATTTCTCACATACTCCAGTTAACAATGGGTCCCCCAGCACACACGGTCCTGCTAGAATCCTGTCTCATTGACATTCTTGTGCTCAGCTGTTGTCAATCACCAGGTTGGCATATTGGCATTTTCTGAATATAAGTGGTCAGCGTTTCATGGCAAATGCGGCTGGTCCTGGCCCCCATTGGAGGCTGACAGTGCTTCTGCTGGCTGCCCAGGGCAGTATTTAGAGTTAGTCTGCGGGAAATGCTGTGGAATTCTGTGGCACACCTGTGCTGGCTGTGTGTGTGAGCGGGGCCACTGGTCCCCCCTGTTGTGGTCACAAGTCAGCTTCTTTATGAGGCAGATCAACCTGGAAGAACTCTGTCTGTGGGCTCCAGCTCTGCCTCTACTAAGCCCCTTCAACACATGCACACACATGCCACAAACACACACACACTCTCTCTGAAGCCATGACCTAGTACCTAGTCAGGAGATGGCCACGTGGGTCTCTGTGCCTCTGTGTTTGGCGCCTGGTAAGGGGAGGCCGGCTGTGCTCTGGACCCCTCCTTTGCCCAACTGAGCCAGGTGAGTGGGGTTCTCAGCCAGCACTTACCTGGCGTTCTGAGCTATTTCATTTTTCTTTCCTTTTCTGTTCAGCCTCCAAATCTCAGATCTGTCCCCCAAAGTCCTAAATTAAATTAGCGTTCAGTTCAACAGATGTCTACCGAGTCCCCACGTCCCATGGTAGCAGCTGCCATTGCTGAGCGGCCACATGGCCCATCCTGTTTGCTCCTTAGTCACCTTGCCTGTGGGCGCTGTCACCTACTCTGCCTGGCAGACCCAGAGCCCATGGCCCAGGGAGGACAACCTGCCTGCCCAAATTCACCCAGCCAGAGTGGCAGAGGTGATGGGACTCACTCCCCGCCAGGCTGTGGCAGTGACTCACAGCCTCTGAGGGGGACTCACATGCTCTCGACAGGGACAGGGGCTCAAGCTCCTTCAGGCGTGGGTGATGGGGCAGGGAGGGATTCACACTAGGCCTCATTCCAGACTCTATCCTGAGCCACACTGTGGTGGGGGCACACTCACGGCTGGGTGTGGTTAATTCAGAAGCTGAGGCTGCCCCCCTCCACGGAGGCCCTCAATATTGACACACGAGTGCTCCTATTCTGTTTTGTGTTTCACCTCCTTACCATCCTGGGCTAGGGACCTGGCCCGACCGTCCTCCACCCTGCCAAGCCTGGGCATGCTGGGCCTTTATGGAGGCCCCTTGCCATGGGGGAGAGACCAGGAGAGCCTGGTGGTGGCTTAGCCAGGCTGCACCTGTTTCTAATAATAACGTAAAATCACCTTGCAGAACTGTGAGAGCCAAGCCGCCTGAAGCCCGGAGGTGCCCTCCCCTGCCTGGCACCCAGAGCAGCGTCTTATTTGCCTGGGGGGAGAAAATCTGGTGCCTAGGATTCTTTTCTCTGCCAAATAGCTACTTTCCCAGCGTTTCACCTACACTCTTTATTTAGAATCAGACCTCTGTGTGACTTAAGGCCTCCGTTGTTCATTTGAAAATGGGGATGCTGACTGAAAAACGGGGGATGCAGCTGGGCACGGTGGCTCACACCTGTAATCTCAGCACTTTGGGAGGCTGAGGTGGTTGGATCACTTGGGATCAGGAGTTTGAGACCAGCCTGGCCAACATGGTGAAAACCCATCTCCACTAAAAATACAAAAATTAGCTGGGCGTGGTGACAGGCACCTATACTCCCAGCTACTCAGGAGGGTGAGGCCGGAGAATCACTTAAACTTGGGAGGCGGAGGTTGCAGTGAGCCAAGATCACACCACTGCACTCCAGCATGGGTGACAGAGAGAGACTTCATCTCAAAAAAAAAAATGAAATGAAAGACGGGAATGCTGATGCCCCCAGCACAGGTTAAGCCGAACAGATGCACCAGGTCTTTGAAAGGACAGGCGGAAGTGCAGTGAATATGAACCTGGCCCCTCCTCCCCTCACCTGTCCTACCTCATTTAGCAGGATCGTCTTTCAGCTCCCGTGAGAAAAGTCATGGTAATAAAAATATAATGTTTTAATCAATAACACCCATGTCTGGGTTTTAGCTTTTTATTTTGGGGATGCGCAGATATACAAAAAGCAGAGCGCAGAGCATCCCAAGCCTCGGCGTGTTCATCTCCCCAGCACCAGCAATGGGCAACACCTGCCCCGTTCCTGCCTCACCTCTTCCCGCTGCGGTATTTTGAAACAGAGCCCAGATGGTGTATCTAAAGTATAACTTCCTACCTTGAACCCCCCACAATAGTGCTATCACATCCTCCCAAATACACTTATCAGTCCTTAATATCATCAAATACCCAATCAGTGTTCACATCTCCCCCAGTTGCTGATCTTTCGTCCAGTTGGTAGAGTCCAGATGCACACAAGATGCGTGCTTCTCATTAGGTGGATGTGTTTCTTGAAGAACGGGGTCCCCATGGGGGGCACGAGGCAGGAGCCAAGCAGCAGGGGGCCCTGTCTGGCCTCTGACTGGGGCCCCCACTAATTCTGCTCTTTCCAGCTTCACCTGCTGCATGCTGTGGGCATTTGATTCCCACCTTAAACGTGATTCTGTACAAGCCTGGTTTTCACTTGTGGGATGGAGTCTGGTTTCCTGCCTCTTTCTGGATTTATTAGAACATTCTGTGTCCTTGGCCGGGTGCAGTGGCTCACACCTGTAATCCCAGCACTTTGGGAGGCTGAGGTAGGCAGATCACCTGAGATCAGGAGTTCAAACCAGCCTGGACAACATGGCAAAACCCCATCTGTACCAAAACCACAAAAACTAGCTGGGTGTGGTGGCATGCATCTGTAATCCCAGTTACTAGGGAGGCAGAGGCAGGAGAATTGGTTGAACCTGGGAGGTGGGGTTGCAGTGAGCTGAGATCACGCCGCTGTACTCCAGCCTTGGTGACAGAGCGAGACTTTGTCTCAAAAAGAAATCATTCTGTGTCCTAGGGTGAATTCACATAACTTTCTAAAATTTCTAGTAGCTATTAAGTTGGTTATTATCACTTTGCTGCTTTTATAAGTCAAACGTGGTTGACTATTGGCAATTTTATGTAGTTCAGCCTAAGAAAAGGTATGATTTAAGTTGTTAAGTGAAATAAGAGCCAGGAGCAGTGGCTTACTTTACCCTTGTAATCCCAGCACTTTGGGAGGCTGCAGCAGAAGGATCACTTGAGCTCAGGAGTTTGAGATCAGCTTGGGCAATATGGTGAGACCCTTTCTCTACAAAAAAAATAAAAAATAAATTTAAAAGTTAAAAAATGAAATAATTGTAATATATGTGTTGTACGGGGGGTGGAGGGCCAGCATGTGCTCAGTGGTAGTCTGTCACATAAAAGAGATTAAGCAAAAGCAGACATCTGTAGCCTGAGGCTTACCTTGGCCCTATAGGATTCTTTCAGTGAGTCTCTGTTTGTTTTATATAACAGCTGTAGTAAGGATGATTCACATACTACACAATTCACCTATTTAAAGTGTACTGGCCTGGCTCGGTGGCATGCCTGTAGTCACAGCACTTTGGGAGGTGAGGTGGGCAGATCGCTTCAGCCCAGGAGTTCAAGGCCAGCCTGGGCAACATAGCAAGACCCCATCTACAAAAAATACAAAAATTAGCCGGGTGTGGTAGTATGTGCCTGTCATCTCAGCTACTTGGGAGGCTGAAGTAGGAGGATCACCTGATCCTGGGGAGGTTGAGGCTGCAGTGAGCTGAGATTGTACCACTGCTCTCCAACCTGGGTGACAAAGTGAGCCCGTCTCAAAAAGTGTTCAAGTTGTTGATTTTTTAATATATTCAGAGTTGTGCAACTGTTATTGCCGTCAGTTTTAGAACATCATTTCTCCTAAAGAGACCCTGTACCCATTCGCACTCCCTCCCATTTCCCCCTAATCCCTTAGCCCCAGGGGACCACTAAACTACCCTCTGTCTCCAGGAATTTGCCTATTCTGGGCTTTTCCTATAAATGGCAGCATACAGAGTGTGGTCTCTAGTGTCCGGCTTCTTTTGCTTTGCATAGCGTTCTCAAGGTTCATGCCTAGTGCAGCGTGTATCGTTCCGTTGTACGGAAGGGCCACATTTTGTTTCTCCATTCGTCATTGATGGACCACTGAGTTGCTTCCACTTTTTGGCTGTGATGTGTACATGCTGCCGTGAAATCTCTGTACAAGTTTCTGCTGAACATGTGTTTCTTTGGGGCATATTCCTGGGATTGGAGTTGCTAGGTCATACGGTCCCTCTGTGTTAGCCTCTTATGAACCTTCAAACTGTTTCCACAGCACCTGCACCATCTGTCAGTCCCGCTGGCAGTGGAGGAGGGTTCCGGTTTCCCCACATCCTCGCCAGCACTTGTTCTGTGACTTTAGGATCACAGCCGTCCCAGCTGATATTGTAACAGAACCTTCCAGCAATATGGGATATCTACAGAGGACAGGGAAAGGGCTGTTTTGTTAGTGGCTTGGCATATCAGCCGTGGTCGTTTTTTTCAAAAGCTCCTGAGGAAACCCCACGTGGCGTGTAAGCACAGCGCGTGTGGTCCAGCGCCCTGCACCCCTGCCAGCCACGGCCCTTGCTGGAGGCTAGTGGAAGGGGGAGGGCTTGACTTGTGACGTGTTTCCAGGATATGAAATGGTCTCCCCTGCCTCCATATCTCATTTGCCGAATGCCCCTTTCTCCGCAGGTGTGACCATGAAGCTCATGGACGAGGTCGCCGGGATTGTGGCTGCACGCCACTGCAAGACCAACATCGTCACAGCTTCTGTGGACGCCATTAATTTTCACGACAAGATCAGAAAAGGTAACCACTCTTCTGGCAAAGAGGAGGGAGGCAGCATCCTTCGGCCGCTCGGGTCCCTGCGCCAGTTAGTCTTCTGTTCACACCCAGGGTCACGTGGGCCTCGGCGTGAGCCCATCCGCCACGGGGAACAGGAACCTGAGGTTTCTTGCCTTGTCCTTGCTGTTTATTGACATGATGTTTCAATCTGGTAAAATCCATAACTCAGGTATGATGGGGGCCGTTATCCTCCTAAAGACTTGCCTTAACTCACCTCTGAAAACGCTCCACAGACGGAGCTCCAGGAAGGTCCTGTGCCTGCCTACAGCTGCCATGACCCTGGACACCAAACCTCACAGCAGCGCATTTCATTTTGGGAGAGGCATTAATGATTCATGATGTAGGCAGTGGCAGGATCAGTACAGAAAAGCCCGCAGGAGCCCCTCCTGGGCCAGCCCTGCTCACACCACCCAGGGCAGTGCTGGCATTGGGTGGTTTTCCCCCATGACAAAAATCCAATCCCAGCCACCTGGCCCCGCCTAGAAATGGTGCCTGCTGTCCCTGGGGTGCGTGTGCCAGCTCAGGAGGCCAGGCCTCTGCAGTTTATATGAGCAGGGGTCACCACGCTTGTCTCACATTACTACTCTCTGCAGATGTAAAGTGAAGTGCTCCCGACACATGGTGATTTCTGTCAGTGTCATGGCTCATGAGATGAGGCCGCGCACCGTGCAGTCCCTGCCGCAGCCCTGCGTTGAAGGCCGAGGGTGGTGTCAGCATCATCAGGGCCTGGTGCTGACTCTGAGGACACCTCCTCATTAAAGCAGCTCGTGGGAGGAGCTGTCAGCTGAGACTAGCCCCTTGTCCTGAGAGGCGATGGAGTGGAAGAGTGCAAGTTTGCCTCTCCTCACCATGGCTCCTGCCCACCAGAGCCCAAGCAGGGGGCAGCCCAGGCCCCAGGCAGCCCAGCCCAGTCCCCGGGCAGCCCAGCCCTGGTGCTCCCTCCGGCAGCTGCTACCGCAGAACACGCCTGGCAATGGGCGGCCCAGGACTGGGCAGAAGCACCCTAGATTGGAACGGTGGAGGGTTGGCTCCCTCCCTGGAATGACGGAGAGCAGGTGTGCTGGCACATATTGGATTTTGGGTGCTCTGGGGTGAGAAGAAGGATGGTCTGTGCCATTGCACCCCTCTACTTTGCAGAAGCCCTCTTTTTTTTTTTCCGCGACATGGTCTCACCCTGCCCCCCAGGCTGGAGTGCAGTGGTGTAGTCTCTGCTTGCTGCAGCCTTGAACTCTCATGCTCAAGCAATCCTCCTACCTCAGCCTCCCAGGTAGCTGAGACTATAGGCATGCACCACCACAACCAGCTAATTTTTGTATTTTGCATTTTTTGTAGAGACAGTGGCTCATTCAGAATCTTTTTTTTTTTTTGAAACCGTTTCACTCTTGTTGCCCAGGCTGGAGTGCAATGGCGCGATCTCAGCTCACTACAACCTCCGCCTCCCAGGTTCAAGCGATTTTCCTGCCTCAGCCTCCCGAGTAGCTGGGACTACAGGCATGTGCCACTGCACCCAGCTAATTTTTCGTATTTTTAATAGAGACAGGGTATCACCATGTTGACTAGGCTGGTCTTGAACTCCCAGCCTCGTGTGATCCACCCGCCTTGGCCTCCCAAAGTGCTGGGATTACAGGTGTAAGCCACAATACCCGGTCTCAGTATCTTTTCTTGACTGATAGATGTTTGCCTCAAACGTAGACCACAATGTCATTTTAGAATCTGCCCAAAACAAGCAGGTGCAAACAAGTGTTTCAGCGTGTCCCCCACAGCCCTGCGTGCGGTGCGCGGTGGTGTGCGACCCTGCAGGAGAATCTGTGGCATCGTGTTCCATGCCATTGTTTCTAGGACTCCTGCCTGGGTAAGTCACTATTAGGGCTACCTTGTGAAATACAGCTGCAAAGTACATAGTGGAAAACGTGCGTGCATTCCACAGGACTCACCATGCTCAGTTGTCCCTGAGTGTCCCTGGAAAACCATCAGGAAAGAAATAGACTTTCCAAGATGGTCACTCTGTTTCCTAAATGTCAGCCCAGTCATCAGATGTTCTCTGCACAAAGCTCAGCAAAGCACCCAAAGAATGTTAGGCAAGCTTTGTTAAAACGAGGAAGCCATTCAAGGGGGAACCCCTCCCCAAAGTCCCCCACCTTGCCAGGCGCAGTGGCTCACACCTGTAATCCCAGCACTTTGGGAGGCCGAAGTGGGTGGATCACTTGAGTCAGAAGTTCGAGACCAGCCTGGCCAACATGGTGAAACCTCGTCTCTACTAAAAACACAAAAATTAGTCAGACGTGGTGGCAGGCGCCTGTAAACCCAGCTACTTGGGAGGATGAGGCACGAGAATCGCTGGAACCCGGGAGGTGGAGGCTGCAATGAGCCAAGATCGCACCCCTGCACTCCAGCCTGGGCGACAGAGCGAGGCTGTGTCTCAAAAACAAAACAAAACAAAGTCCCTACCCTCAACTCCTTATATAACCAGAAATAACTTTTAAGGGAGAGTGTTAGGAAGTGCGTCGTGGTTCTTTGTCAATAAGAATGATTAATTTTGAGGGAAAATCAGGAACCACAGTCTGAAGCAAATGCTTTTTCCAGGAATTAGCTTAGCAGCCTAGAAGGCTTCTGGGGCGACTCACACGAGGAGCTGCTTTGACAGGCTTTCCGAAAGGCTACATTTCTTCTAAAACAGGAGGGGACCTTCATTTTCAGAGCCAGAATTTCTGGCAGGACATTCGCTTGGATTGGCTTCCTTCACGTGGTGAGGGTGCGGGATGGGCTGGGTGGGGTCGCCTCATTCCCACTGTCCTGAGCCACACCCAGGGCCTGGCAGTGGGCCCCCCTGGCCCCCACCTAGTCTCGGCTTTGGCCAGGGCCTCCTGGGTGAAACCTTGGGCTCCTTACCAGGAACAGAGAGACTCTTGTTGTTTTCTTAGATGACATCTTGTTTTGTGTATAGAAGAATTTGGGCCAAACTGAAATAGCAGCCATGGAGTCTGGCCTGTTTCTGCGCCAGCGTCCTCCAGGGCCTATTGGACGCTGTCGCATCCAGGGGCTATTGGATGCTGTCACACTCGTGTTTGTTTTCCAGAGGATTGTCGCACCTGCCAGGTGGTTTCCAGGGAGGCGAGGGCTGTGCTGGCCGAGCGGGGCCAGGGTTATCAGAGCAGGGTTGTCACGCTTGCCCCCTCAGACACTGCGCCTTAGATCAGCTCACTGCCTCCCACGCTTGTCCCTCAGTAGGGAAACAGAGCAAGGCTATTGGGGGAGGCGCGGCCCTGCTAGCTCTGGGTTCTGGGTGACACTGGGCAGGTGTGTGGGAAACCGCAGGGGCTGGCCTCATGGTTCTCAAGTGACTTTCTCACGGACTCTGCTGGGTCCACTGTACACCCTTGAGACCAATGCCTGCCTCTCACTCCGGCCATACCACGAAGGAGGCCTCGAGGGTCAGACCCTGCTGCCGGGGCAGGAGCACACATTATTGTGGATTGTCTGAGTCAGTGTCAGGAGCCCAGGGAGCCACTGGCAGGCACGGAAACCTCACCTTGGGTTGCATGTGGCTACCTGGTGGAGCTTTGTGCTATAGAGAACGGGTGTTGCTTTCTGGTGGGCTCTGAACAACCAACATCTGCTTGCCCCCAGTTCTAGAGGCCACGATTCTGAAACCAAGGTGTCAGGAGGGCCAAGGTCCCTCCGAAGTTGGGAGGATTCGTCCCCGCCTCTCCCAGCTTCTGGGAGCAGCAGCTGTTCCGTGACGCTGCTTGGCTTGTGGCTGCGTCGGGGTCTGTCTCTGTGGTCACAAGGCCTCCTCCTCTGTGTGTCTTTCCTCTTCTGCCTCTTACAAGGACACTTGTCATAGGATTCACGACATACCTGGAGAATCCAGGGCGATCTCATCTCAGGACCTTTTGCTTAATTATATCTACTAAGACCTTTATTCCAAGAAGGCCCCATCCTGAGGTTGTGAGTAGATGTATCATTTGGGGGACCCACTACAAATGCTTTGTCTCTGTAACTCATGAAGATACTAGCTCACTTCCTTTTTTTTTTTTTTTTTTTGAGACAGAGTCTTGCTCTGTTGCCAGGCTGGAGTGCAGTGGCGCGATCTCGGCTCACAGCAGCTTCCGCCTCCCAGGTTCAAGCAATTCCCCTGCCTCAGCCTCCCAAGTAGCTGGGACTACAGCCGCACGCCACCACCGCCCATCTAATTTTTTGTATTTTAGTAGAGACGAGGTTTTACTGTGTTGGCTAGGATGGTCTCAATCTTCTGAACTCATGATCCGCCCACCTCAGCATCCCAAAGTGCTGGGATTACAGGCATGAGCCGCCCGCGCCCGGCCATCACTTCCACTTTTATAAAATCATGAACTTGGTCAAATCCCCCTCGGGGATTCACCAGCCCCAGGCTGCCTCTATCTCTGTGGATGTGGGACCTGGCCTTGTGAGACCCAGTGTGAAACTGACATCAGCCTGGAGAGGGGCCAGTCTGAGGAATGCAGGGGGAGTGACCCCAGCAGGCCCCCAAGGACCCCTACTTTTGAGAAGAGCAGCATACAACTGGGCAGGGGACCGGCCCTGGCCCCTGACTCCAGAGAGCAGCCCCTCTAGAGCCAAATGAGAGGCTGTACGACAGCAGGCCTCGGGGCTATGATGAAGGGCTGGGGCCTTTCCTCCGAGTGGCAGGGAGCTGGGGTCAGTGTCAGAAGTGGGAATGGATGTGACGTCTCCTCCACAAGCACCAGGAAGCAGTGGTTTTTTAATGACAAGGAGTTGCAGTTCTTTGTGTTGGGGCATTGTGTTAGTATGAATTCAACCTTAAGTATAAATTCAATCAGCATAAGGATTACTTTCAAAATTGTATGTTTATGGAAAAGGTGCTGGTGCCAGGTGGACTGGGCACATCCGGGGTGGGTGGAGCCTGAGGGCACAGCAGGGCCGTGGCAGCCGTTCAGAGCCTGTGCCCCTCACATGAAAAGCCCTGAGAGCCTGCTGGTCCCCCTGGGAGGGGACCCCTAACTCCCACAGGCTGATCTGCCACAGTGGGGAAAAGCCCAGGACTTAAGACCCATTGCCAGTCATGTGGCCTCTGTGAGTTTCCTGGGGCTGCTGTAACATTTCCATACACAGTAGCTTAAAGTAGCCCGAACTCACTCTCCCGTAATTTTGGAGGTCAGAAGTCTAAGGCAGGTCCGCAGGCTGCATCCCACCAGGGAGGCTCGAGGGAGGAATCTGAGTCTCGCCTTTCCCAGCTTCTGAGGCCGCCTACATTCCTCAGCTCATGGCCCCGGCCATCCTCTAGCCTCCTGCCTCCTCTCATGGGACCCCTGTGATTATATCAGGCCCACCCGGGTACCCCAGAATAATCTTTCCATCTCAAGGGCAGTCACTTAGTCGATGTCTGCAGAGTCTGCTTTGCCACATGAGGTCAAAAGTGCCATGGATTCGGGTGTGGGCATCTTTTGGGAGCACATTATTCTGTCTTAGCAGATGGAAGGCAGCTTTCTGATTTGCCCCTTTCAGCATATTTTGTTAGAAAAGAAGCTGGGGCTGGGCACAGTGGCTCATGCCTATAGTTTTGGCTACTTAGGATGCTATGGTAGGAGGATTGCTTAAGTCTGGGAGTTTGAGACTAGCCTAGGCAACACTGTGAGACCCCTGTCTCTTTAAAACCAAAACAAAAAAACAGGCTGGTCACAGGTGCTCACGCTTGTAATTCCAACACTTTGGGACACTGAGGCGGGAAGATCACTTGAGCCCTCGAGTTTGAGACCAGACCGGGCAACATGGTCAGACACCATGTCTACAAAAGATTTAAAAGTTATCTGGGCTACTCAGGAGACTGAGGAGGGAGGATCACATGAGCCCAGGAGGTGAAGGCTGCAGTGAGCTGTGATTGTGCCACTGCACTCAGCGTGGGTGACAGAGTGAGACCTTGTCTCAACTTAAAAAACAAAAACAGGCTGGGCATGGTTGTCCATGCCTGTAATTTCAACACTTTGGGAGGCTGAGGCAGTTGGATCACCTGAGGTCAGGGGTTTGAGACCAGCCTGGTTAACATGGTGAGATCCTGTCCCTACTAAAAATACAAAAATTAGCCAGGCGTGGTGGCACACATCTGTAATCCCAGCTACTTGGGAGGCTGAGGTAGGAGAATCGCTTGAACCTAGGAGGCAGGTGTTGCAGTGAGCCGAGATTGTGCCACTGTACTTCAGCCTGAACGACAGAGTGAGACTCCGTCTCAAAAAAAAAAAAAAGCTAGCAACAAAAAAAATAGTGGGAATGTGGAATGGAGAAGCCGGACCTGAGGGGTGGCTTTTTCCGGTACGAAGTGCTTTGCTTTCTCTCCTTCAGCCTCTAGTAAAACTGCCTCCTTGGGCGAGTGATCTTTTGTGTGATACCGGCCAAGTGCCAGGCCCCGTAGCTGTGGCCTGCCCTCTCACTCAGGTAGGGTGTCTGTCAGGAATTTACATGGGCAGCTTTGCTTCATCCAGACATTGGCTCAGGAAGTCAGGAGATAATTGAGTTTCAGCCACGAAGGGCGTGTGTCTAGGAGGAACTTACAAACTTGGGGCACTTTCCAGGGCTGGGAGAGGCCTCACCAGCTGCCACAGAGGCCACTGCCACCCTGCCACGGGCCCAGCTCTGTTGGTTGCAAATTTGGTGATTACATCACGAACCAGACTGTTCCAGGATGCCCCGCGCTTGCCTAGACCACAGAGAGCCACCTCCGTTACCCTCGCCCCTCACCAGCCCAGCCCAGCACCACCTTCACTGTCACAGCCTTTTGACGCCAGGGACCTGATGTTCTTCTGCTCACAGCCTCCATGGTTGCCCGTGACACGCCACACCCCACATTCAGCTTGAGCCACTCCATCTGGCACTTCAGGTCAGCCAGGACAGGCTGCCACTTGTCATAGCTGTCCCCTTCCACCTGTGCACCAACTGGCACGGCCAAGCACTTATGGGGTCCTTAGCAGGTGTGTGCCAAGTAAAACTGTCACCAGGCAGTTGGAGCGAAGGAAGGAGCACTTCATCCGTGGATCTCTTGGGAAAATGGGAAGTGGCGCTGAGGCCTCCTGCCTCGTGCAACTCCTCACCCAGCAAAGGTGCGTGGAGTTCCCCAGGCCAGCAATGGAGTTGGTGCCCGGGAGCCGAGGGCCACCACAAGCCGGAGCCTGCACCCAGGGGACCGGCACAGGGGGAAGGCATATGGAGCCCACTGGCACCCACAAGAGCGGGAGAGCCCCCCCGCCCCCCATTCAAGCAGAGGAGCCCCCGATGGGAGCTGCACGGTCACTTGCTCTGTGGATTTTTTTTCTTTAGTTGAGACGTTAAAATGCCCAGAGGCAACCGGTGTGGAAAAGTTACATCGTTACCTTCAGCGTAATAGTTTTGGAAGTACTTGGTAAGAAAATCTAAAGTTGATGTTTTCTTGGGGAGAAACAATCTCCACTATTAGGGTGAAAAATGAGGAATCTTCTAGAAAAGGCCTTGGGATGTGTTACGTAAGAAATACGAAGTCAGTTCACTGTTTCCAGGCTTTTCTGACGAACGTTAAGGGCCACAGCTCTTTTTGGAGTGTAAATGCTGAGCTGTTCCTAAACTTTGAAACACTTGGCAACCTCTCAGTCTTGCTAACAGCTATTTTTTTTATTATTTTGTTTTCTTTTCCAAATCCCTGGCATACTGCTGAAATCTGGCTGCTGCCGCCCCTGGAGAGACGCCCGTCTGTCGGGGGGAGTCAGGCTGGGGCACCTGCCCAGCGCTCACAGGCTGCGCCACTCCAGGCAGGCTCAACAATTACTTAAAAACAGAAAACGGCTGTAATTCACAATTCAGCCCACTACAGGCACCGATATATTTAACTGTACCTAATACACTTGATGCCAGGCGTTGTGCTAAGTGCTCCGTACCGTTTACTTCTCACACAGCCCAGTGAGACAGGGACGATCGCTGTCTCTGTTTTTCCCATTTGGAAGCTGCAGTTCCGAGGGGTTAAGGAGAGCTGTTCACCGCCACGGAGCTGGTTCCAGGTGGGGCTGGGAGGGCAGACCTAGCAGTTGGTCTCTGGGACCAGAGCTCTGTGCCCATGCTTTGGTGTCCCCAACGACCTGGCCTGAACACTACCTGGCCTCCATCGTCAGGAGTTGGAGACCAGCCTGGAGTGTGAGTGACGAAGCTCGACCCTCATTGATCACGTGTGGCTCCAGCCATCTTTGAGGCCTGCCCTGGACTGTGGGGTGACTGCGGCTGCTCCCTGGGCGCATGTGCAGGAACTCCTGGCTCTCAGTCTGCTTGAAATGCATCGTTAAAGGCTCCCACAGTTAGCGGGCTCAGGCCCCAAGGAAGACCCTGCTGGGTGGTGTCCCTCCCATTGGCCTCAGCCCAGGGGCCCTTCTTGCTGCTGAATTCAGAGGCTAAGACAGACACTACCATCTCCAGCCTGCCTGTGCTAGTGTCTTGAGGTCCTTGACCTAATCAAATCTGCAAAGTCCTTTTTGCTATGTAAGGTCACATGTTCACAGGTTCAGATTAGGAGGGGGACATCTCTGAGGGTCATTGTTCTGCCTACCTCAGTGGCTAGTTCGTCCCACCTACATAGAGGCAGCCAGCCAGGGCTCAGCCACCTGTGCGCTCTGCTCCCTCCTCCGCCAAGCTGTGTGGACAGTCAGGGACCCTGGAGAGGGAGAAGGGCCTCCTCAGCCCTCCGTGGTTTCAAGGCAGCAGGAGAGAAAATGCCCCATTGCCCTGTCCCAGGCCCCTTCAGCCACAGACACTGGGCCCCTGGGAGGTTTGGAAGGTTCGGGAGAAGGGAGTAGAGGCAGGGAGGCTTCCTGCTCCCCCAGCCTCTCGGAGTGTTTGCACTGGAACTAGGGGCTGGAGGGACCTTATGAATTGGGGTCCTGTGAGCACAGCCGAGTCCCGCCTCTTAGACCACGCTCATATTGGGGGGGTGCCCGCAGGGTCAGCACAGAACACACAGCCAGACCTCAATGTCGGAGCTGCTACAACTGCTCACCTCCTGGAGCCCAGGGAACATGGGAAGGGTTTTTTTTTAAGGCTTCAAAAGCTGAAAACATGGAAACTCCCTTACCGATGCCCATCGTACTCAGTTGGACAGCACTGGAAGCGGCTTCTTGCCTGGTGTAAAGGTGTCTGCTGAGAAAAAGCAAACCACAGGACTGATTTGTTTAAATGCCGCTTCTCGGCCAGGCGCAGTGGCTCACATCTGTAATCCCAGCACTTTGGGAGGCCAAGGCGGGCAGATTACGAGGTCAGGAGTTTGAGACCAGCCTGGCCAACATAGTGAAACCCCATCTCTACTAAAAATACAAAAACTAGTCGGGTGTGGTAATCCCAGGTACTCGGGAGGCTGAGATGGGAGAATCACTTGAACGCGGGAGGTGGAGGTTGCAATGAGCCATGATCATGCCACTGCACTCCAGCCTGGGCAACAAAGAGCAAAACTTCATCTCCAAAAAAAAATGTGGAGGAAGTTACCCCAAAATGCTCAGGAGGCCTGTGGAGCCCCTGATGGAGAGCCACTGTGAGTGGGTCGTGGCTGGGTCTCCTGCTCCCCTGCTTCTCTGAAGCTGGGTGCATATGGAAAGCATTTGCAGATGAGGAAACTGAGGCACAGTGCAGTCTCCTGGCCTGCCCCTGCTCAGTGGCCAAGCCTGGATTCAAGCCCAGGCTCCTCTGACTCCAAGGCTGTGGACCTCAGGGCTCCTCCCGTGCAACTGCATAGCCTCTGGAGACAGTGGCCTTGACAGGTATTTACTCCAGGTGCTTGAAGAGTCCTGCCTTTCCTGATGAGACACTTTGTCATGAGCGTCTGGCTTCATCAGGGCCCTGGCTGCTGTTTCTGCTAGAGAGGCTCAGAGAGGACCAGGCGCTTCCTTGCTGGCCGCCTTCCCCAGAACTAAGCAAGCACCCACGCCTGATGCCCCACTCAGAGGGAGAGGCTCGTCTTGGTTAATCCATTTTTCTCCTCGAGCTGGTCCCACCTGTCTTTTAAATAAACCAGCCACCTCGACTGCAGGTGCATTTGGACGCATGACGTGGTAGGTCCATTGCAAGGCAGCGCCTCAGCTCGTGGGCTGATTGTCAGGGCCAGGGGGTCTTTTTATCCCCACAGAGCCCTCCGAGTCTTGGCTGCCTCATCATGGCAGGGCCTGGCACTTCATGGGGTTGTGTTTGCTTTGGTGGTTTCTGAGACAGGTGCGTGGAAGTAGATTTGGGGTTCTCTTCCCTTCTTTGGATGGGCCCCGCAATGTCCCAACTTTGCCTAGTGCCAGGTTCACCACAGGATACGCATGAACACTGCTGGCAGGCAAGGCAGGGGTGGACCCCGCTTCCTGCCCTTCTCGTGCCTTGGGGGAGGGCTGAATCAAGCCAGACCTCAAGGGAAGGAGGCCTGAGCTCCCCTCATTGCTGGGAGATCCTGGAGCATCCCTCCCTCCGTGTGACACAGCCAGGTCTGCAGGAAATGCTTGTCAGGCCCTGTTTCTGGCTTTCGTATCAAGTCCAGTGCTCCCAAGAGCCACCTGGACACACTGTCTTCAGCTCTCTGATGCATGACCAGCCTCACCCACCTCCCACGTTTGGTAGAGGGACATGTGGGCACGGTCACGATTTGGCCGGCAGCCTGGATGGTCCAGGCTCTGACCCAGTAGGAGGAATGGCAGCACGTAGCAGCACCGTGGAGGAATTGGCAGGAAGGGCAGAGCCAGTCTGTGCTGCCCTGTGGGCAGGTGACAGCTGTGTGCCCAGCACGTGACTGCCCCCAGGCGCTGCACCCTCTTGCGGGGAGGCAGGGAGGTGGACAGGTGCAGGGCTCCAGGGCATGCTGCTCGCAGGAGAGGCACTGAAGTTGGGACTGGAGGGAAGTGCTGGCCAGCAGGGATCAGAAGGGACTGCCGGCCACGCTCCCAGGCACTCCTGACCTGGAGCTGCTCAGCATCTGCTCCTGGAGGATGTGGGCCTGGGGCTCTAATGGGGTTCTGTCCAGCTTGAGTCTGTGGTGGCCTAGCATCCCCATGTGACCCACACCCCAGCACTCATGGGCCCCTAGAGGGGTCCAGCTAGTCAACAGGATACCTGCTTTGCGCCCCCTGGGCCCGGCCCTGCCGCTGCGGGACTTCCAGGCTGGAGGGAGACAGACATCAGTGAAATAGACAAGCCAACAAGTGCGCCAGTGCAAACGGGGTCGCTGGCTCTGCAGGAGCGGAGGACTGTTCTAGAGGGGGGTGCAGCGGAGGGGGCTGAGCCGTCCTGGGCAGCTCCCTGGAGAAGGGATGCTTGAGCCCAGGTACAGAAGATGAACCAGGTCAGGGCGGGGGGGGGGGCTTTTCTAGAGGGAGGCCACAGGGGCCAGGAGCTTCACGGAGCTCACAGAAGGCCCCTCTGGTGAGGTGTGGAAAGCAGGGAGCAGGCTAGTAGGGGCTCTTGTAGAGGCTGAGGCCAGGCGCTCATCACCCCAACCCTACCTGGATGGACCTGTGTCCCCAGGGAGGCTTTGGTGCTGCAGGGGGCCTCCATGTGACCCGGAGGAGGCAGAGAGAAGGATTTGGTGTGCGCCTCAACAGCCATCCTCGAGTTGACAAAGTGCCTGTAGCTGGAATTCTTTTTTTTTTTTTTCCAAGATGGAATTTTGCTCTTGTCGCCCAAGCTAGAGTGCAATGACACAATCTTGGCTCAGTGCAACCTCTGCCTTCTAGGTTCAAGCGATTCTCCTGCCTCAGCTTCCCAAGTAGCTGGGATTACAGGTGTGCACCAACCACGCCCAGCTAATTTTGTATTTTTAGCAGAGACGGGGTTTCACCGTGTTGGTCAGACGGGTTTCAAATCCTGACGTGAGCTGAAGAGCCCGCCTCAGCCTCCCAGAGTGCTGGGATTACAGCCGTGAGCCACCGCGCCAGGTCTGTAGCCGGAATTCTTCAGGAAGGGCTGGAGCAGGAACAGAGCCCTTGGGGTGGGAGCCGGTCCCCCGAGGTGCCCTAGACAGTCCCTTCCCAGAGGCTGCCTGTGAGACCTTGGTGTCGTGTGTGGGATGTGCCTTCTGATCCCAGGGTCTGGGAGGCAGGACATCCTAAGTCAGGGCCCCTGGAAACTCTGGGCTCTCTCCAGGTGACTGGGACTTGTGATTCGTCTGTCAACCCTAGGTTTCAAATTAAGTCCCAGCCTGTGACCACATCAGGCCTCCAGTTTTTTTTTTCTTTTTTTCTGAGTCAGGGTCTTGCTCTGTCACCCAGCCTGGAGTGCAGTGATGCAATCTCAGCTCACTGCAACCTCCACCTCCTGGGGTTAAGCCATGCTCCCACCTCAGCCTCCTGAGTAGCTGGGACCACAGGCAAGCGCCACTATGCCCAGCTAAGTTTCCAGCTTTAAAGTATCTTACTGTTTCCTGCCAGCCAACGTTACAGCCTTTGTCTTGTTTAGAATAATGTTGCTCTCTGAAGGGTGAAAAGTCTCAGGTTTTGGTTGTAATTGAAAATTGTCCTGACGTTTATGAAGTGTTAATTGTGTTAGGACCACAAGAGGCTCTCCCAGACAGCGTTCTCTTCTCTTTGTTGTTACAGCTATGCTTTTATATCAACCTGCTTAGTTGTTTAAAATCATTGTTGATTGACGTTAGGAGTTTCTTCAGATTTCTAACATAGTAATTAAGCCATGAGCAGCCAGGATCTGGCCATGGCAGGTGGTGGCCAAGAGGGGCCTTGAAGGGCAACAACAAGAGCACGTTTTTGGAGGCCAGGCGACGTGGCTTACGCCTCATTATAATCCCAGCACTTTGGGAGGCCAAGGCAGATGGATCACTTGAGGCCAAGAGTTCTAGACCAGCCTGGTCAACAAGGCAAAACCTCATCTCTGCAAAAGACACAAAAATAAGCCAAGCGTGGTGGTGTATGCCTGTAATCCCAGCTAGTTAAGTGACAGGCATGACAGTCGCTTGAACCTGGGAGACAGAGGTTGCAGTGAGCTGTGCAGTGAGCTGTGATCGCACCACTGCACTCCAGCCTGGGCAACAGAGCAAGACTCCATCTCAAAAACAAACAAACACGTTTTCTGTTGCTCCTCAAAACTAAAAGCCAATGTTCAAAGACCCCGGGAAGCGGCCCACCTCCAGGCAGCATGCTCATGGCTGACCCCTCATATGTGACCCTGTAGCCGCAGGGAAGTTCCCTGTTGGTTTCCGCTCATGGGAAGGGCTCGTTCCTGCTTTTGGCCTGTGACCCCCAAGAGTTATACATGGTTGTCAGTGAGGAATGTGGCTGGGCCAATGGGGAAGGAGGCAGAGATGCTGGGAGACCCTCAGGGCTGACCCGCTGAATCTTCTAGCTCCTTAGCTGGGGCCTGGCCCATGGCTTGCCCTCCTCCCCAGGGTATGTCTTGTGACTGGGGGCGCTTTGCATGGGACTCTGTACCTTGCAGCTCACGTAACGCCTGCTGGCGCTGACCACACGGCTCCTTCCTTCTCTCCCAGCACTGGCATGAAGCGCTGCCTGTAAGTATGAAGTTGAATGTGACATAGGTCGTTCTGATACTTCCTAACATGAAATAACCACTATTGCCTCTGGCCTGCTAACCGCCCCTCAGCAGCCACCACCTGGCTGCTTTCTCACTCTGGGTGTCTAAACCTGCCTTGTGAGGCCTGTCTCGGTAGAGCTAGGACACTGGGGAGTTCCAGAGGCTGCATTAAAAGGTCCCCCGAAGCCAGCTCTGGTTCCTGGGGGAGCAAGTCCCAGCAGCCAGATTCCAGCAGGGATTTCCTTGAGCCTGGCCCGGAATGAGGCCATGCTGGGCCACTGGGGAGGCCGTTCTGACCACAGGGCACCACTTGCCCGGGAAGCCCCTGGGGTTTCTGCAGCCTGGTGGCCAATGATATCATCGATGGTGACATGGCGACACGTCTTCCAGGCCCCAGATCAGCCCATAGCAATCCCCCAGGCAGGTTCTCTCATGCCTGCCTATAGGGAAGAGCTGAGCTCCCTGAATTAAGAGATTATGTCGAGGCAGGCGAGAGGATAGAGCCCATGCTGGGGAGGGTGGCGGGGCAGAGAGCAGCTCTGGGTCAGGAAGCTTCTGCCAGGATGGACTGTTGTGCCCTGGGGGGTGTGGGGCATACAGAGAGGTTGGTTAGGGTTGATGGGGAGAGAGAGAGACACAGGGACAATGTATGGGAACAGTTGACTTTGGACTTTGTCATGATTCACAGGGAAATGGGGCTGGTGCTTTGAGCATGGGGACTCTGGCCAAGCGATGTGATATCCAGCAGCCCAGAAGAGGAAGCTCTGGTCCCTTGGGCAAGACCAGTGGGGCCAGAAGGGAGGCCTAGTATGCAGCCACATATGATTCAATCCCACCAAGGGGCATGGGCAGTTGCCCTGTGTCACTGGAGCCTCTGGGGGCGGGAGTGGCTGTGGAAGGTGATGCAAGGCTCTGTCTTCGTGCTTGGAGCAGTGCAGGGGGCAGCTGTGGCTCTGGGGGGGCACCAGCAAGGACAGGGAGTGGACAGGGCAGGTTGCACGTTTGACCTTGACCTGAGGAAGGACAGAGCCAGGTGACACCCAGAGCTCCTAGAAGGCAGGCTGCGGCCTCCCTGGTGGGGCACAGTGGCTCTGCCTTCTGGCAGGTGTTGCCACTCCCACCCTGGAGAGAGCCTGCCTGGGCGGGGGCTGGAACTCATGGCCACCAAGATCCTTCAGTGCTGAGTTTTTACATAGATAAATCTGCTCACTGGAAAAACATTCGGCCAGGCGCAGTGGGTCATGGCTGTAATCCCAACACTTTGGAAGGCTGAGGTGGGCAGATCATAAGGTCAGGAGTTTGAGACCAGCCTGGCCAACATGCTGAAACCCCATCCCTACTAAAAATAGGAAAAAAAAAAAAAAAAAAGCTGGGCATGGTGGCATGTTCCTGTAATCCCAGCTACTCGGGAGGCTGAGGCAGGAGAATCGCTTGAACCCAGGAGGCAGAAGTTGCAGTGAGCCAAGATTGTGCCATTGCACTCCAGCCTTGGTGATACAGCGAGACTCCGTCTTGGGGCAGGTGCGGGGAGAAAGATAAACATTAATGGGCTACTAACGACACATTCTAATAATTCTGTTATTTGAACATCTAGTAGTGAGCCAGGCCGCTGCTTCCCCTAACCAAGTGTCTGCGTGCTGGCCTCAGAAACGCCAATGCCCCTGCCCGGCCATGGGGTGGAGGCCACCCTGACCCCTGCCCTCCCTCCTCCACAGGCTTCGTCATCACCATCTCGGGACGAATGACCTTCACGAGCAATAAGTCCATGGAGATCGAGGTCTTGGTGGACGCCGACCCTGTTGTGGACAGCTCTCAGAAGCGCTACCGGGCCGCCAGTGCCTTCTTCACCTACGTGTCGCTGAGCCAGGAGGGCAGGTCGCTGCCTGTGCCCCAGCTTGTGGTGAGTGCACGTCCCTGCCAGGCGGCCCTAGGGTCCCTCTGCTTGGGCCTCCAGGGGGAATCTCTGCCTGCCTGAATCCTACAGTCCTGTCAGTGGGGGTCAGAGTGGGGCCGGGCCTGGCCATTGCCCAGACCAGTGACCTCGGGCTGCGGGGCTGATCCATTGAGGCCTTGAGAAGGAACGCCTCATAACCGGCGGGGGAGGCCTTTGGGCTCTACTCCCAGGGCCTGTGAGGTGGGGCTGGGCAGACAGGACAAGAGAGGCCACTTTACAAGCACCTTAGCACGGATGCTGCCTGGGGCGTCCAGGTCGCCTCTGAGTGTGGTGCCTTGGGGGTTCCCTGACATTGTGTTTGAACACTGGAGGGGGATGAGGACCATGCCCCAGGTCCCCCATCCCCTGCCGAAGGGCCTGCTGGGAAGCCGGAGGGAGGGGTGGGCTCCCTCCAGGTAGCCCTGGCCCGAGGGTCGTACCTGATACAGACCGAGCCTGGCTGGTGGGCTCTGGGGCTGGGGTGCCAACTCCTTGGCCTTTCTCCTCCTTAGGCAGGGCTGGTGGGGGTGGGTGTGTGCTGGGCCACACACGCTCGGTCACAGGGGCTGCTTCCCCCAGGTGTCCACGCCCCTGAGCCCTGCCACATTTGATAGCTGGTAGTTCTCTGCCTGGTGTGGACTCTGTAGGGTCACAGACATCGGCAGGATTCACGTGGCCCAGAGAGGCAGCTTCCCCTGTCTCTGTCCTAAGAACAGAGGCTCCCCGTCCTGGCCAACCCCAGGGGCTCTGCAGCCCTTGGGCTGGTCCTGATCCCTCTTTGAACCAGCTCTTATGTCTGTCACTGAGGGGGAGCAAGAGGAAAGCAGAGCCGGAGGAGCTTCCTGCCCCTCTGGGTAGCGAGGGGGGATGGTGCCCACAGGCCTCTTGGGAGCCTGGTGCTCTAGTGGAAGTGACTGGCAGGCAGGCACCACAGCCCTGCGAGACTGAGCCCTAATTCCAGAGGTTCTGGAGGCCCCTACCCCCATGGTATCTCTACCACGCAGATCTGAGAGCATTTGCTGCTCAGCCTGCCGGAGAGGAGCGTGCACTGAAATTCTTTGCAGCAAACACACATTGCATTAAAAACCCAATCCTCCTAGAGGCTGGAACGCAGCCTGTCTCTTCCCCACGTGGCTGAGGAAAGCCACCTGATGGCCCCAGCTGCCTTGTTCCCAGTCGAGGCTGAGACCCCTACAAGCCTCTCCCAGTCCTGCCCCTTCCTGGAGTGGAGGAGCCCAGGCCTCACCAGGGCCCGTGGTGGCAGTACCAGGCATGGTGTGTGAGCTGACAGGCCCAGAGAGTACACTCCCCCGCCAACTACAGGACAGCTCTTTGCTGGAGTTGGGTCCTGGCGTCTCCCAGGTTGGGTGGGCTGCGTAGGGGAGCTGATGGTGAACCTGGACTGGAAGGATGAGGAAGACTCAGCCAGGCTGAAAGGAAGGCAAGTGAATGGTGGGTAGGCCCAGCACAGCACTAACACAGTGCCTGTGACCCACCCTCACACGACTCATGTGACCAGGCCCCTCTCCTACCTGGGGCTTATAGGCACGCTCCCCTTCTGCTGGGAGGACTGCTCCTGCCTCCAGCCCCACTGCCTCTTCTATGGGAAAGCCCCCCAGGCTGCCACCCCTGCGCCGTAGGGCTGGCTCTGCTGCCTGCTCTTTCCTCCCCCATCTGTCACCACCCCTCCCCATTTACTTATAAACCCACCCACCTTGCCCTGGCCCATCGGCCCTTGGCAGGATGGCGTGCTGCCTCCCCTGTCACCTGGGCTGGTCTGCAGTCCATCGTCAGCCCCTGACCCTGCTGTGAGGCTACAGCCTCTTCTGTCCTTGACCTTCAGCCTTGTCTCTGGTTATCCTCCCACCTTGGACACACCTTCTCTGAACTTGCCTGCTCTTCTCAGCCATGAAGTATGGGCTCCGCTCTCACCCGGCCCGGCCTCTGGTCTCTCCCGATGGACCCGACGCCCCTCCTGTAAAGCTTTTCAGCATGGTTGCTCTCTGTGCTGAACCCCCCACCTCACACAGGCAAATTCCCGCGGCTCTCTCCTTCCCCCGCCCCCGACCCCTTCCTGCCTCTTGGACGCACTTTCCCAGCTCCGTCTTCCCTCCGCGGGCAGCGTGGAGCAGATGAGAAGACACGCCCTGTCTGCTGGCCCGACTCCTGGCTGTAGCACAGCTGACCAGGCCCTCAGTGAAGCCCGCGCTCCTTGGACAGGGGGACTTGTCTGTAGGGACAGTCTGGCCTCCCTGGCCACCATGCAGTCCCCCTCACCCTTGGCTTTGACAGGCCCTAACCTGTGCCCCTTTCTCTCCTGGGGGTTGTCGCGTCCACGCCTGTGCGTCTTGTTGACTCCCAGATTGACTTGGCCAGTGCTGCCTCTCAACAGGGTTTCCAAAAGCATCTCAAATACAGTTTGTCCCAAATGGAACTCATTATCTCCCTCGTAAAACAAATTCCTCTCCGCCTCTGCCCTGCTCTGAAAGTCTGGGGACCCAGCTGGCTCCTCCCCCACTCCCCCATGCCTACGTCCACCCCAGTGCCTCTCCACGCCTCTCTCCCCGAGTAGCTCTTACTGCCCCTGTCCCCCATGGGCCCCTGCTCGGTCCCCAGCTACTCCTTCCTCCGTTCCTGGTGCTCTCAATCTGACCCTTCCCCTGCGGCCCAGGCAGCTGGTCCTCAAAATCCGAGCCACTCCCTCTCCCATCGGAATGCACGCCGGCTCCTCCCATGTCCTGGGCGTGGGCGCAGCAAGCTCACTCCCGCCTGGCGCCTGTGCACCTGCTGCTCCCATCTGGATCACCCTCCCCAGACCTCCTGGAGCTACAGCATTTTCTCAGGCATTTTCTCCTTAGAAGGGCACCCACAACCACTCTAGAGAAACATTACCTCCACTACCCCCAGACCCCCTCCCAGCACCCCTCGCTACAGATGCTGCGTGGACTGTCAGGCTCACATGTCCAGGAGCAGGCACCCAGCCACCCGGGTTAGCCAGAAACTCCAAACTTACGAGCTGTGTGACCTTAGGCATGCACTTCCTGTGTGCCTCAGTTTCCTCATCTGTTTGGTGGTGATGGGCACAGCACCCACCACGTGGGGTGGGTGAAGATGGGGGCCTTCATTGTCTGCTGCTGTTCACCTGCGCTCCCCCGGGGCCTCACACCCTGTCAGGGGGAGGAGTACACAGTGAAGACAGAGGAAGTTCCATGCTGTCCTGGGTCAGGAAGAAAGCAGGAAATGAGGGGGATCGGAGTGTGCCAGGGGACAGGCGCAATTTTTAAAGTTCCTTCCCAAAGTCTCAGCAGAGACCTGCAGTCAGGGAGGAAGGGCAGAAGCTGTCTCGTGGGGACTGTTCAAGTGAAGGGAACAGTGAGGACCAAAGGCAGAGCCACTGTCTGTAACAGGGGGGAGCTTGGGGGACAGTGACACGCCCGAGGCCACCTGGCTAGGACGGGGGCAGGGCAGGGGGGGGCGGGAGGGGTGGTGGGAGTCTGTGGGGGCTCACGCACATGGGTGTAACGGAGGGTCCGGGGGGCCTGTGCTTGAAAAGACTTTAGTACAGGTAGATGGGGTACCCTGGGGGGTCTTCCATCCAATAGCAGCCCCTGAAAACTGAAAGTAGGGAGCATCCTTCCAGGTTGGCAGTGGCTGCAGGCACGGTTGATGTTCACTCCCTGGCTGCCCCCGGCTGCCCCCACTGGATGTGGGGGGCAGAATTACTGGCACCTACCCCAGCACTCGGCTGGCTCAGGGAGGCCAGTGCAGCAACCACAAGGGGCCAGCGATCCGTGTGCTGTCTGGGAGAGGACCTCTGTGCCTCATGTACCCCCACGCCCTATAGAGCCCAACCCGAGGGGGTCCAGCCTCGTGTGGAGAGCAGCCTGTTGGTCATGGAGGCTTTTGGGGCCTGGCCTATGACATTCCCATAGCCAGCTGGGGGAGCAGTCCTGGAGCCACCCCTTCAAGAACTCCACACCTTGCGATGGGTTAGAGTGCAGGAGGAGGGCTGGCTGTGGGGGAGGGGCTGCAGAGGGGGCAGGGAAGAGGCGCCTGCTTGAATGGAGGAAATGGCGACCTGTCCCCCGAGTGTGGCCCGTCATGTTGATCCAGCCTGTTATTTCTCTCATTAAAGATGGTCTTTGATTCTTCACTGAGGTGTCCTGGGGCCGACGGATGTCAAAGTGGATGTAGATAAAAATAGCCTCTGGCGGGGCAGGCTGCCGGAGAGGGATTTGCAGCCGTCACTTGGGGACTGCCCACATGAGCACGAGTTCTGGGCTGGGAGCACGTGTGTGCTCCGGTGCGGTGAACCTGTGTGTGCGTCCTGTCCCTCCAGATGTGCCCCGGCGGCCCCTCCTCCTGCTCCCAGTCACCTCCCTCATCCCCCACGTCAGCTTTCTTCAGCCTCCTGTCTATTTTTTAGCTCCCCTTCCCCCAGGGCCTGGCTGACTACGGATGCAGCCTCTCTGTTTGGAGTTGCATCTCTGTGAATATTTTATGCTGGGGGCTGCTGCACCCGCCTCCTGGCAGCTGCCAGCACCTCCCCCGTCTCGTATTAGAAGAGGCCAACTCAGCGTGTGGAGCCAGGCATCCCTGTGGCAGTGCCCCTCTGACCTTGGACTGACAGGGGCTAGAGAAGTGGCCTGTGGGGGAGGGACGGGGGAGGCGGGTGGCAGCAGACAGGTGTGGGGAAGGCTTTTCAGTCTGCAGGAGGGTCAGAGCCCCAGTGTGTCTGCCGAAGCGGAGGACATCCCTGGTACCTTGGGTGGAGGCTATGCTTGCCTCTGATTCTTGCAAGCTTGGGGGTTGTAGTCCCTGCAGGCCCAGGGAGTTGGGGCTGTTGGCTGAGAACTTGTGGGTCCCAGCCTGGGCCTGAGGAGGGAGTGTAGACCGGGCGGACTGGGGGCTCGCCCAGGCCCCTTGACCCGGGGAGAAGACTGTAGCCTGCTCCAGGTGCACCGTGGCTGTGGGGTCTGAGGGAGGGTGGTGACCTCATGCCTCTGGGCACACTGGGGGAGGGAATGTCTCGCCAGATTAGCTGAGGCTTCGATTGCGCACGCTGCAAAGACGAAGGGTCTTTGCAAAGCAAGCTTCCAAACTGGAGTGAGCCTGCCCCCATTCCCAGAGGGTCTCACTGGTGCTCACAGACCCACGTCTCCCGAGATGGTCAGGGCCAGGACTCAGAGTCTCAGTCTTTAGCCGCTGAAATGTTTTCTGGGGTGGAAGCGAGAGGCAGTGAGGAAGGCGGGTGCAGCCGTCTTTACCTGGCCTTTTAGAGCAGCCTTATATGTAGCCAGGGGAGTTCCGAGAACACAGGGAAAACGCGCACTCGTATGCTTGTCCACTCTGACGTGCCCCGACCTGGAAGAGCCCCCTGAGGGCCCCACGGGCAGCTTCATGTTGAGGGAGCCTCATGAGGCTGGAGGCCATTCTCAGCGGGTTACTTTCTGGTTAGGAAGACAGGGCAGCTGGATGTGCAGGCTGCTGCCTGTCTCCTGGGGGTGGCCAAGGGACTGGAGGGGCCAGGGCAGGCTCCCTTTTGGGTGGTGCCTGGGTGCGGGTAATGGGAGGGAGAGCCTTCAGGGAATGCCGACCCCTCTGAGAGCTGGTGCGATCCGCTCACTGATGCGTCCCATCCCCAGACAGGAGGCAGGCACCAGGCAGGGAGTGACTCGCCAGGGTTCACGCGGCCAGCAGGCCCATCTGGGACCTCACTGGCTGGGAAAAGGGCGCCGCTCGCTGCCATCATCAGATGCCACTGTGCTCTCTCCCAGCCAGGCTCTACCGCTGGGTCCTGGGAGGAGCCCGGCCTAGAGCCCTTCTGTGTGAGAACCTAAACCCTAGGAGTCCCCACACGCTGCCCACCAAATTCAGCCCGAGGCCTTTGCTTTAGCCCCCAGATGGTCTTGGGACCGATGCTGGGCAGGTGACTGAACCTTGCAGGCCACTGTGAAGTATGGGGGGTTGGGGCACCTTTTAGTGCGAAAGTTTTCTGCTCCAGTTTGATTCTTTTGCCTCTCCTGGGGCCTTCTGGGAGGCATGGCCTCAGCACAGACCCACACAACTTTTAGAAGGCTCTGGAACATGGCACCCACCTGGCTTCTGCTGCTGCCCCATGACCTCCTTCTCCCAGCCTCAGCTGATTCACCTGCATGAGTGCAGGGGCCAGGGTAAGCTCCACACCAGCCAGGAGGACAGCGTGGCATGGGCCAGAGCATCTGGAAGGAGGGCACTGTTTGACTTGCTGTCCATCTGGAGGGGGCAGGATGGGCCCCAGGGTTGAGGTCAGCTGAAAGGCCCTCTGCAGCCTTCTGGAAGTTGTCTGCCATGCAGTGCTGAGGGCCACCGCTTTGTGATGCACCGATGTGGGGGGCCACAGGTAGGGCAGGCTGGAGACGCCTCTTGGCTGTGGCTGGCTTGAGCCATGGCCAGGACATTGCCCTGAGTCCCCTCTCAGTGCCATCTGAGTGATGCTGTTAACTGGAAGGTCCCTCATCCCTTTGCACTTAAGAGGAAGTAGGAGGCAAGGCTTTTCATGGTGGTGGCCGCCACTCCCCCACCCCCAGGACCCGCCTCACCCCCCAGGCACGGGGTGCAGAGGGGCCCCATTCCTCTCGAAGAAGCCTCAGCAGCAGAGGTGGCCGTTTCTGACCGTGTCCCAGGCCGGGCCGGGACAAGAAGAGAGGTCCGGCCCAGGATGTAGGACAGAGACAGAGAGGTCCCCATGTGGGGCCTTTGTAGGGGGCACGGCCTGGGGTCTCTGCTGCCTCAGCATCCTGGACACCCCGTTGCTACAGGCTCCTGCAGGCAGGGAGGGGCCACAGTTACTCCCAGAGAATTTCACGAGCAAAGAGGGGGCGGAAGCACCGTGTGGTGGCCCGCGCATCCTCCGCGCACTTGCCTGGGATGACACTGCCACATCAGTGTGCCGGCTGCTACATTTGCTTCGTTTGTTTGTTTGGCCAAGATTGAACTTCTGGAATAATTTTTAATTGTTGGCTAATTTAGGAAATTCAGCTGTTACTGGAGTGCAGGAGGTTGACGGTGTGTTCCTGGAAGGGCTTGGTGAGCCACTGGCCAAGTTTGGCCATTAGTGAGGGGAAGCCCTGCCCCCCTCCCCCGCCCCCACCTTGCTGCCAGCCCACAGGCGTGAGTCAGGGACTAGAATATTCAGGAGGCTCAGAATCCAGTGTCAGGCTCCCCCTGTTCCTTTTGCCTGCCTTTAGCCGGAGTCAGTCTTGTGATGGGAAAATACCTGCATCCTGAAGCTGCTCCTGTCACCTCATTGGTTAGTGCTTGGGAACATCCGGTGGCCAGTGAGTCCCACGTGCCTAGAACCCAAGGCATGGGTACCGCGAAGGAGGCTGACGCAGATGAAGAGCATGCAGCCCTCCCCCACCAGCCTGTCTCTCGCCTTCCCCTCTGCCTGAGCCCAGACTCTTTCTCCAGCCATCTTGCATGTTTCTGTTCTGCACATATCTCTGGAAGATCCACTGTGTCCAGATAGCCACATGCTGGCCCTTCTGAGTAGTGCTGGTAGGCAGCTCTTCTGATGCCGCCTCGGCCTAACTGGCTGCTGGGGGCAAAAACCCACCTGGGCATGGTGAACTGCTCATGTTCTCCTCCACCACCCCCCACACCCTGGGGGTTTACAGAAGACTCTGCTCAGAGGCAGGCCTGGGGGACTTAAAACAGAGTGTGGGGTGGAGCCATGGGGCCTCTCTTCCCCCTGCTGTCGAATTTGTGACATGGGCAGAGCGGGCACTGCCAGGAGTGTGGCTGCACCAGAAGAGGCCGTGGGTGGGAATTTCAGAGGGTGCAGTGAACCGAGGGAGTGTCCTAGCTAGACCCAGGGAGCTGCGGAAGGTGAGCAAAAGGCCTGGCAGGGAGGCCTGGAAAGGTTGTTGGGCCCAGATGAGGGCCAGGCCACAGGACTTGGAGTTTTCACCAGAGTGAGCTCATGCCCGGAGTATCCTGGGGGGCTGGAGGCCACCCCACTTGGCTCAGCACTCTCGGGGGAGGGGTGTTGACTGCCCTGGCCAAGGCCCTTTGTGGCCGAATACACGTCTGAGCCCTTCGAGCAAAGGGGCAGGAAGAAACAGGCCCTGGGCCCCCGCATGGTGGTAGAAAGGATGAGAGGCCTCCCCCGCCCAGGTGTGCAGGATCAGAAGCAAGTCCCCAGCGTGGCCCGCAAAGCTGGCCCATCTCCAGTGGGCCTAGGTGTGCTGGACACTCCTGTCTCACCTTTGTCACCTTTGCAGTCTCCTGTTGAGCGCTCCATGGTCTGAGTGCCCTGGAATTGGTTGGGGACAGATGATGGCAGTGTCCCTTGAGCAGAACTACTGGTTCTGAATCTTTAACATAAAGACCATCCCAGTTTAGAATTCAGGCTTTTTGATCTTCCTTTGTTTGATCATTCATTCATTCATCCATCCAGCAGATGCCTCCTGGGCCCCTGCTGTGTGCAGGCATGGTGCTGGCCTCCAGCAGGACAGGAAGGGCTCCACAGGGCACAGCACAGAGTGGGCACACGCAGAGCAGAGGTCTGCCGTGAGCACCTGGCTTTTGGCACAGGCCTGGCCCACAGTGGGCACTCAGCAGGTGGCAGCTGTGATCATTTTTGCAGTTGTAGGGTGGGGACCGCCCACGTCCACTCCCCGGCACAGGAGCCATGAGCTGAGCGTGCCAGGGCCAGAGCACTCCATGATGGCAGGAGGGGGCTCCTGAGAGGCCACTGCCCAGGGCTGAGTCCTGACACCTCTTCTCCCCTTTGCGGGGACAATCTCCCTGCCTCTGCCAGCAGCCTCTCATTGGCCTTTACTCAGGGGCAATTTCTTAGCCCTATTTGGGGGCAGTTCTTTCTGGGTCTGAGCGGGTGCTGCCGGGGTGAGGGGAGCCCCCTGGTGAAGGTGTTTATGACTCTCCCACACTGACGTCATTATTTGGGACTTCCAGCTGCTTTCTGCTGGAGGCTGGTGCAGCCCTGGGGTGGGTGTGGCGGAGGAGGTAATTAACCCAGGCCTGCCGCTGCTGGGGAGAAGCCACAGCGGATGGGCGGACAGGCTCTGCTAAGTTGAGGTCCTCAGGTGGAGCGAGACCCTGGGGGGCCACGGGGTGCTTGTGAGGCTGGTGGTTCCGGTGCTAAGCTCACCAGTGCTGGCCTCTCCACGTACAGGGCCCCCTCACTCAGCTGTGCTTAGTGTCCTCAATAATGAGATGTTTTCATTGCTTTTGTGATGATCCCAAGTCCCCCTCTTGTCTCCTGTTAACAGGGAGAGGGCATGCTATGTGGCTTCCTAATTAAGAAGGTCTGTGTCCCTCAGGCTTACAGGAAGTTGTTATATCGCCACTGGAAACCCTCTTTGCACCATTCATTAATTACGAAAAGGACACAACCTATTGATTTTACCGAGGGTGGAACTTAGTCACTCGTCCTCCATACCACGTTCCAAATGTGTGTTCTCCAAGCACAGAAAATGCAAAGTGGAAAACATTTGGTTTGCAGCATTCAGCTCTGAAAGCCACAGGCTTCCCTTCCAGTGGAAGAGAGCCCAGAAGACGGCAGTTGCCAGGAAGCACTGAGTGGAGGGAGGAGGAAGACGCAGACCCCAGGCCCAGGCCACCACCAGGCTGCGGGGGGAGCCAGAGGCTTGGTGCGGGGTGCCACCGGGGGAGGGAAGTGTCCTATCAACCTGCTGCCCTGGGACCTTTCTATTCCTCCATCCCCCGTGGGTAGGCATGACGCCCTAAAGACCCCGGCTGCCTTAAGATGACCCTGGGCCATCTGGTTGTCCTTTGGGGCAGCCACATGGCAGCAGGGGCACGTCCTTGGGGCAGCCATCAGCCCCCAGGCTGCACTTGGCCTCTGTAGGTGTTTGTGAGGACAGCAGGACCACCACACAGACATACGTGCATGCACCAGGGGCCGCAGACACATGCACACACAGTGTAGGAGCTCACGTGCACCAGCACCATGGGAAGCACTTTGCCATGTCACTTTGTTCAGTTCCTGTTTCCAAGTGAACAAACCTGGTCCTGGGTCACACAGCTGGGCCCATGGGACTCAGAGTCCTGCTCCTGGTTGTGCTGCCCCGTCCCTCCCACCAGGCAGGTGCCCCAGGATACACGGGTGTCACATGCTCTGAACTGCCTTTGCCACTCCATCTTTTCTCTCTTGGCATATTCTTGGGGGAGCCTCAGAGGCTCAGAGGAGCCTGCCTAAGGCCACAAGTGGATGTCTGGGGGCTTGCACCACTGGCCAGTGCCCCAGAGGCTCAAGCTCCTTCCCCCCCCCACCAGCAGCCCCCGGGGACTTGAGAGAGACATCTGTCTTCCCGTGGAGCGCTCTTTCCTCCTCAAGCCACCCCCCATCTCTTCATTCAAAACAACAACAGCCAACAACATATGCATTTATTTACTTTGCTGGGTGGAGGGAGATGAGCTCCCCAGGAGGCGGCAGCCGGGCCGTGGGTAGGGCTGTGTGCTGGGGCCATCTGTCTTGCTCTGTCAGCTTCTCACCCAGCAGGAGGAGGTGGCCCCTTTGTTGCTTGGGTAGGGGAGCTATTTAGCAGAGCCACAGCCTGGGGAGGCTGGCTGCCTAGCAGCAGTGGGTCAAGTAACCTCCTACCATGGGGCAGATACTGTCCTGCCCCCTCCCTCCGCTCTGCTCCACCTCCCCCCTGGGGTGGTGAGCCTGGGTCTTCAGGCACCTGGGACATCCCTGCCTTTGACTGCCGTCTTCATAAACTTCCACCCGGGAAGGACGACCCTGGGCACTCAGGGAGGAAGGCCATCCTCGCCTTGGGGAGGGCAGTGCTCATGGGTGGGTGCTCCATGCAGTAACGCTGAGGCTCCTGGGCTGGTCTGGACTCTCAGAGCCCGGAACATCCAGCACATACCACCATCCCCCGGAGACAGGGGAAGAGTGATGGGGCCCATGCAGGCCCTCCTGCACATCCATCCGTCATCAGACACCATTCGCTTTGTCTGAGAAGCAGAGCCTGGCTGATGAGTGCTGCAAATATTAAACAGCAGGGCCACACAGAGCAGCCCCCAGGGCCCACTGCTGGGCACCGGCTTCTCCCTCTGCCGAGAGGCCGAGCCCGAGAATGGCCTGCACCTGGGCTCATGCCTGCCTCGGGCTGCTCATGAGCTGACCTCGAGAGGGAAGCAGCCGCAGCCTTGGACGTGTTGCTTTGGGAACGCTCCGTGGCCTGGTGGCCGCTGGGGTGGCAGCAGCTGCAGTGTTTTGGGATGAATAGGGCTGAGGGTAGGGCAGGGCCCCCGCCTGGGGGAGGCCAAGCTAGCAAGTGCTCCTGGGCTGGGCTGAGGGCCAGGGTCGGGTGATGGGAGACAGGAAGGCCCCCCACCCTGGTTCACCATGGAGACTCTGCAAATCCATCGCCTTCCTCACTCCCCCACTGATGAGTCCCACCCCTAAAGCCCCCTCAACATAGGATGTCCTGGAGAGCAGCCTCCGAGCCCAGGTTTAAATGGAGGCTCTGCCCTTACCTGCTTTGTCACTTCGGGCAAGTTACTCAGCCTCTCTTGTGCTTCACTTCCTCATTGGTAAAAGTGGAACAATAATCAGCTCTGTGCTGCTGGGTGGGGTTGTCGGGAAGACTGATGTACACAGCCGGCCACGCCCCCAAGCACGGGTTGCGCAGAGAATATCCCCTTATTGCTCAGTCCCGGCCCCACGTGCACAGCCCATATAGGGGCGAAGAGGCAGAAGGGCTCTTGTCTGCAGTGCCTTCTGCAGGCCCAGAGTTGGGTAGTCCTCCCACATCCTCAGGGGCTGGAGGGGATGTGATCTCTGGTAAAGATGCCGAGAACGGTGGGAAGTGACTCGTATCCCACTCCCAGAAGGCCAGACTGTTGGGGGGGGGGCTCGAGGGCTCCACTGCTGGGTGTGGCCGGCAGAGGTGAGGGCTGGGGCTGTCTGAAGCCCTGGAGGTTCTTGGCTCTTGGGTGCAGATCTCCCTGCCATCTGGGCCGCGTCGCATGTGTGGGGCCCGGCACACACATATGAATGGGACCAGAATGTTTCGAGCATTGTCCTGAGTTAGCACTCAGTACCTCTTGGCAGGGAGTGGTGAAAATCGGCACCTGTGGGCGGCCCTGGACGTCTCCCCGCAGCTCTGCCCGCAGCCCACTGCTTGTAAAGCCAGGGCCCCATCTCTTTGGGGCCTGGAGATCATTTGTGCCTGAGGAAGAAGGGGAGGGGCTGGTCTTCTTCTATCTAAGTCTAGTTAGTTATTTTCTTTTGTAGCTTTTTAATTATAGAAAAGGTCAAATATATGCAAAAGTAAAGAGAAGAAAGAATTCCTGTTTCGTTATTAGCTCGGGCCAATCTCATGTGTCGGCAGCCCCTGACGCTCCCCCAGGACCGAGAGCTCTCACCTGTGGAGCTTTCACCGTTTAACAGCTTTATTAAGACGGAATTACGTGCTGTTCTGTTCACCCACTTACAGATTACCATTCAGCAGGTTTTAGTTTATTCACAGAGGTGGACATCCCCCTGTCACAGTCTATTTCAGAACATTCTATCACCCCAAAAAGAATCACCACCCTGTAGCCGCCACTGGTCCGCCAGCCCCAGGCAGTCTGAATCCACTTTTTGCCTCTGTGGTTTGTCTCTCCTGGACATGTCGGTAAATGGGTGACAGGCAGCCCCCTGTGACATGATTCTTTCACTGTGTTGTTCTTAATGCCTGGCTGAACATGGGCTGCAGGGAGAAATTTGGTCCTCATAACCCCGCTCTGGGTGGACTTACCACTGTGAGGTGGACGTTGGCCCATTTTACAAAAGAGGAATCAAGATGAGTCCAGATTCACACCCAGCTCCAGGGTCGAGGATGCTGAGCTGGTTTCCAGGCAGAACGAAGAGACCATCCCAGGAAGGGCACACAGCGTGGTGGGGTCCTGAGGCTGGCAAGCCTCTGCCTGAAGCAGCCCATCCCAGAGGCCAGGCAGAGCTTGGAAACAGGCTCCGTCCTGGCATCCCCAGGGCTGTCCCGGCCGGTGTTGAGGGCACTGTGGCAGGCAGATGGCAGAGAAACATGGGTACCACTTGCCATTTGGCTAACCCCAAAGTGGCAGCAGGTTCCTTAGGGAAGGGTCCCTGTCCAGCTCAGCTTGAGATGTTTCAGAACCTCCGTCCTAGTGTGCATTGTTCATTGTAAGAGACCATTTAGTCCATAGGTCCCCCAAACCTTTCTGGCACAGACCATCAGAGAGGCTTCATCTCCCAGTGGAGTTGGGGAGGGAGGCCAGAGGATCTCCAGACACAGACTGGCAGACAGGCGTCTCCTGACTGGCAGCCTTTCCTCAGCCCCCTCTCCAAGGCCCTGGCCTTGGACGGGTCATTCCCCACCAGCCCCCAGGGCACCCGTGGTAACAGCTCCTAAGCTGGTGGCATTGGCTTCACAGAGCCATTTGCCATCTCTCTTTCCCTTGGCCCCTCCTGGTCCTCTGGTCCCTGAGAGCACTTGCCTGAGGACTCAGGCACTTGGGGACCGAGTTTCTTGCCAGTCTCCCACGTCTGCACGTTCCCAGGAAGTTTCTCGTCCGGCCCGGACCTGGCTCCTTCGAGCTGGGCCTGGGCTCTAGCTGTGTCTCTTCTCGCTCTGGCTGCATTTCCTGGGCCAGGCTCATTCTCTCCCGCTTTCAAGGATTATTTTTCAGTCCAAGCTCTTGTCGTCTTTCCTCTCTGTGGAGGGCAGATTCCCCCACCAGCTAGAGGGAGGACCCCAGCAGAGGGGCCAGGCTTTCAGACTGGGAGGCGCCTGGGTGCGGTCCAGCCTGTCCCGACCCCCGGCTCTCCTGCTCCCAACCCTGATGTCACCCAAGGCCGCCATAGCCACTCCAAAGCCAACAGAGCTCAGTGGCAACCCCACCAGGCCCCGTTACCTTGTTTCCCAGCTCTGGGACCCCACGCCCACCCCCACAGTGCTTGCTCTGCCTGCTACAGGGTCTTCGAGGTAGGAGGAAGCCAGGCTGTAGGTGCCACTCTCTGCTGGGCCTTGGCCTTGGCCGCTGCAGGTGGACAGGAGCTGCAGGTTTCCTCCACATCACCAGGCAGTTCCATAGGGGAAGGGGAGGACAAGGCCCCTGCATCCCAGCCTGGTGGGTTTGACCTTGCATTCTTGGCCACTTCAGATGTCCCCCCATTTGGGGCAGGGCCCAACTACACAGGTGTGGTCCTCAGGCCACAGTGTCATGTCACCTGGGATTCTGTTAAAAGTGAGTCTCAGCTCTCAGACCCTCTGGATCAGAATCTGCATTTACTAGACTGGCAGATTCAGATGCACTTACAAGTTCAAGAAGCCCTCATCTAGCACGTTCTGCCTCAGTGTGCACAGAGTCTTCAGCTGTGCCCAGCAGGATGTAGCCGTGTCTTCAGGGGACCTTGTCTATCACCTGCAGAGGCTGGACTCTGCCCTCCAGCCCCCAGGAAGCTCAGGGGTCTTGCCCACTTAGAACTGCAGCTAAAACTGAGAAAGAACATGTCATTTTCCCTGGGCTGTTTTCAGGTCAAATTGCGTAGCCTCAAATTTTATTTTTAAAAGTCAGCCAGAGATCAAACTGTAGCAGCGGGGAGGGACTTCTTCAATAAGGTATCTTGGAAAAGCCACCCGTTTTCCTGTGTACACTGAAGACTCTTCAAAGGGGAACCAGGACCGCTGCAAGGAGGGCCACCTATTTCTTTAAATACCCCGAAGATTCCATTGGCTCCAGGGCGGCGAGGGTTTGACAAGTTTACACCTGGTGACATTAGAGACCGATTTTGGAGAGAGCAGAGGGGAGGAGGCATTTGGTGTGACTTGACATTACATCCTCTGGCTGACTGCTCTCTCTTGCCAATATACCATTTGTGTATAAAACACTTAGGCCCAAAAATAGCTGTACAGTTTGGTGTCATTGTGGATGAAATGAAGGGCAGCTGCCCCATTTCTTTGGCTTTCAGACACCCTCAAAATGTTGCAATGAAATGTCCCAGAGGAATTAGCACAGCTCATTAAACCTGAATTCCTGGCCAGGGAGGGGGCCAGACAGAATGTGGAGATGGGATAGATAGGACCTCAGAAGTGACCACCTCATACTCCAGGGGTGGCACCTGCCCAGGGCCACAAGACTTACAGTGAAAGGGGGTGCCGTTCATAATTACAGCAGGTCAACAGGCACAAACCAGGACTGTCCTGGGCAGAACCCAGTCTTTGGCCAGCTGTTCCGTTGGCTCTGCCCCCCAGGGCAATGAGAAGGGGACCCTGGGGTCCAAGGTGCCGCCTCCTGAGTGCATGGTCCAGAGCGTGGTGACAGGGCTCCCTCCCCCACAAAGCAGGCCTGTTGCTCCCAGTACAGGGTCAGGCCTTCTCAAGGTCACAGGCAGCGCAGCGTCTGCCCCCTTCTCTTAGGGACAGTGACCGTGTGCAGCTGGTTTTCCCTGGGGAGTGCAGCAAATGCAGGGTCCCTCTCCCCTCTCCAGTCAGGCTCAGCTCCCATGTTTCATTATCAAGTGCATTTTCCACCGAAGTTCAGTAGCAAACAGGCCCTGGGATTGGAGTTACACCTGCTGTGAAAGGGGGGTGTAAGGGTGTCACAGGGCTCAACAGTTCCACTGACTGCTTCTGACCCGCCATGCCCTCAGGGTCCCCTCTGTGGAGCTCTGCCACCTGTGGCTCCTGCAGCCCCTCAAAGCTTCTCGGCCAAACATAGCCCAGTCAATGGGCCCATCAGCGGGGGTGGGACATGAGGCCCATGCCTGGTACCCCGGCAGTCCCAGGAGGCCAGCGGAGCTGAGGTGCAGCTCTCTGCACTCTCCTGGGGTGGGGCAGATCCACGGGGTGGGGGCAGGGGCCCGGGGCCAGGTCACAAGGCCACGGCACGGGTTCTGCAGTGACCGTAACCTGCCTGTCTCTGTGTGTGGTCCACAGCCCGAGACCGAGGACGAGAAGAAGCGCTTTGAGGAAGGCAAAGGGCGGTACCTGCAGATGAAGGCGAAGCGACAGGGCCATGCGGAGCCCCAGCCCTAGACACTCTCCTCCCCGCCGCCAGGGCCCCGAGTAGCCATGGCAACGGGCCCAGTGTCCAGTCACTTAGAAGTTACCCCCTTGGCCAGAAACCCAATTCACATTGAGAGCTGGTGTTGTCTGAAGTTTTCGTATCACAGTGTTAAGCTATACTCTCTCCTACAAACCTACACACCAAAGCTTTATTGATATCACCCCAGTGTTGATGCTACAGTGTTGTCCCGAGCGCCAGGAGGCAGTCCATGGAAACCCTCGGGAATGATTTCAAGCACACTGTAAGGTATGGGGAGAACCCAGCACCACTAATAAAGCTGCTGCTTGGCTGGACCCACGAGTCCTGGGTGGTCATTTGTCTTGGGGGGGGCTGCTTTCCCAGGGGGTATGGGATGTGGGGGTTCCCCGAGGACAGTCTCAGCTCTCCCCGGCACCAGCGCCTGCATAGACCCCAGAACCTCAGGCACAGGCACACCAATTGGTGTCTGGCTGGTGATTTGCTGGCTGTGAATGGCCATTTCCCATGGGGCCCTGGTTTGGTGTCCTGGCCCCAGATACCCCGGCTCCCTGGACCTCATAGACAGCTCAGATGCTGGGAGGATGTGGACTCAGGGCCACGCTGCGTGGTGGGAGTGCCAGCACCCCATGACCCCACTGTCTGGCTTACACAGTATGCCGGCCCTGAGCCTGTGTGGCTTTCCCACGGACAGGGCGGGGCTCCTCGTAAAGACTCAGAGAGGTGATGATGTGAAGAGCCGAATATGGCCTGGCTCAGCCTGTGGGGAGCCCCACCCTGACCCAGCCTCTTGGTAGAAACTGCCCAGATACCCCAACCTCCTGTCTGAAGGAGCCCCCCCAGCTTGCACCAGGACCTTGTGCCTGACGTGCAAACTCCCCCCAGCCACCCAGGCAGGAGGCCGTGGGGGATGGCTTATGGGGCAGGGGTCTGAGGGGCAGCATGAAAGTGTGTCGGTGCTGTTGGTGTGAAGCTGTGTGCATACGTGTCACCAACATATCTACTCGTGTGCATGCATCTGTCCCTGCGTATCTGTGAGCACGTATGTGGTGACGGTGTCTGTAGCAGGGTTTATCTGTGCATCTGGCCTGGCCAAGGCCACTACAGGGGCCAGGACCCCACCTGCATCCATGGCTCCAAACAAGCACACCCAGAGGTGGCATCTGGGAGAATGTTCCGGACTCAGTCTGTCCCCTGAAGCCCCAACATCTGTCCTGCAGCCTGGAGAAGGCTGGCCCGTCAATAGCTGCGGCCTCGCACAGGCTCCCCCGCGCCTGGAGAGAGAGGACTCAGCTCCAGAGGTGCAGAAACACCAGCCAAGAGCTTGGGAATCTGTCCCGGGCCCCAGTCTTGGCTGACGGAGTTATTTCCTGCCTAGGAGGGGGTCGAGGGTCGGGGGGGGGGCAAGCTCAGCCACATGAAGCTTCGGCCACCCCCACTCTGCTCCACCCATGACCCATACGAGAGTGGTGCCCTGGAATCAGAGCAATGAGGAGGCCACCCTTCTGAGCAAGCAGAAGGCCCAGAGCTGGCCACAGCAGCGCCTGAGCCCAGGGGCTCACTGAGGGGACCAGGTCCCCAAAGCACCCACATCCTTCACATGAAGGTGGGCCTTGAATCAGACTCCCTAGTTCAGTCCTGGCTCAGCCACTCATCCATGTGGATTTGGGCAAACCAGGCACCTAAAAACCGCCTCCCAGGGCATCAAACTTCTCACTTTGCACCCGATCTCAGCACAGCGCGGAATAAGCTGGGCAGCCATCAAAGACCATCTCCCACTTGCCCCAGAGCCAGCTGAGGCCGGGCAGAGGCACTGGTGCAGGCAGCAGTGGGTGAGCTGGGCTGGCAGAGGGGGAGCCAGGCCCAGACAGTGGCATGGCTCTCCATGGCTGTGTGTGCAGTCTCAAGTGTGGTGATTCTAAGCGGTATGGTTCTTGGTGGCCATGTAATTAAATGTGGCGTTCTACCATTTCACCCCCGAGTCACAGGCGAGACGCTTAGAAACACCACCCTTGATTACAGCTGCCCTGTGCCAGCCTCCCACTGCTGGTGCCTGTTTATAACCAGGGCCACCTGGAGGGGGGATCCAGCCTGTCCACAGAGGGCTCACCGGGGGCACTAGGGCCCTGGCCACTCCAGAAACCGCAGGGAGTATAGGTGTGCACAGCTTGGGTTCCCCCTTGCCCAGCCCCACACGTTACTGTGTGGTCTTTCTCTATAAACACTTCTTTTGCTTCATGGGATGGACCCTAAGGCCCATCCTGGGTCCCCTAAAAGCTGCTCAGGGACCTGGGGTGTGGGGATGATTTGGGCAGGTACAGACTGTGGAGTGCCGTGGGCAGCCCTGCCTGGGCTGGGCAAGCTCTAAGCAGCTGTTCTGGCTGCAGCTGGTTTGGGTCTCCTCCTGGTCAGGTGCTCACTTTTTTCCAGACACAGGGGCATTTAGTCATGGATGCGTCCCAGAGGCATGGAAGGACACTATGCCAGGCAGCCCCAGAGGCCTTGTGCCCACTCTGTGTGTGGTCAGGGGTTTTCTAGAAGAGACAGGCAGTATCCTCAGGAGGAATCCTCTCCCAGGGCCCCCATCAAGGGGCCGGAGGGTTCCCCCCCGCGTGGGGTTAGCTGAGGCTGTCAAGTCTATGGGCGACAGCCGGTGCTCTATTAGAAGTGGCAATGGCAGGAGGGCTTGGGAGGGAGGGAGGGGCGGCAAGGACGTAAGTGAGGAGGAGAGGAGGGAGGGGTTCAGGCACTGGGCTGCAGACCCCTGGCCTCTCTGGGCTGGGCAGTGGTGTTCAGTTTCAGAGAGAACATTTCTGAGCCTGTGGGGGTTAGGGGGACCACCCGGTGGCCCGTGCCCTTATTCCCTCGGTGGACCCCCCCCAGGCCCGGGGGAGCAAGTGAAGCCGTAACTGGCCCAACCTTGCCCCTCGCTGCCCCTGTTGCAGACTGGATTCCCAGTTCCTGGAAGCCGCTGACCGTGGGTCTCGAGTCCTCTCCACGCCCCGCTCCGATTGTTCTTCTTGGATGCCGCTTCCTCCGGGAAGGCCTCCCTGAGCCCCACCTCCGGCCCCAGGTTCTCACTGTCCATTCCTGCCCCAGCTCCCTCGTCCCCACGGGTCCCCAGAGCTCCGGGCCTGGGTCTTGCCCCGGTGGCTGGAGGCAGCGTCAGGAGTGTGCACCGAGCCCAGCTGGGAGCCAGGGGCGCGGCGCTGTCGGGAGGCGCCACCGGTCCAGGGCGGCTCGGCCGGGCCGCAGGCGGAGGCGGGGGCACGGGTGTGTGCTAACGGACCGACGGACAGAGCCAACAGATGGCCACTGCGGCCGCGCCTCGGAGCGAGCGGGGGCGGGGCGGGCTGAGGGGGCGGCGCGGAGGCCCCGGCGAAGACATGCGCCCTGCTCCCCCCCCGCCCCCGGCCGCCCGGCGCAGCAGCGGAGCGGCGGGAGCGGAGCGAAAGCGGCGGCGGCGCCCAGGGGAGGGAGGGGCGGCGGGGCCGTCCCCCCCGAGCGGAGCGCCCCGGCCGCCGGTGGCCGCCACCAGCATGCCCCGGCTCGCGGGCCGCTCCGCCGGCAGCCACCCCCGCGGCCCTCGGTGGCACAGCGCTCGGCCCGGGAGCGCGGGAACCGCAGCCGGAGGCGGGAGCCAGCGAGTTGGAGCCCCGGTCGCCCAAACGCAGGGTGAGCGTCGCCGCCCTGGCCCGAGGGCGGCCGGGAGGGAGGACCCGGGCGGGAGGACTCGGCGGGGAGGGAGGGGGCTTTCTGCGCGCTGTCGGTCGCGGGGTCCGTCCGGGAGTCCACGAGCGCCGCTTAGCGCTGGCACCCCCAACTTGGGGACCTTGAGGGTAACTTCCCCGGGGCCAGCCCCTCCCTCCGAACGGAGGGAGGAGAATTCCCCTGGCTGCAGCAGTCCCCCCCACCCCAGGAAGCCAGGCAGCGCGGCCCCCGAGGTCGCTCAGGGGACGGGGGCGGGGCGGTCTAGGGATCCCGTGCCCGCCCCCTGCTCATCGCTACCGGGAGGGGTCCGGGGGCCGCAGTCCCGCCAGGTTTCCCAGGCTGTCTCTCGAACGCGCCCCTCGGGTTGGGGCAGGACTCGGGGGACCCACTGGGGACCAGCAGGCGAGAGCACGCGGCTCGGAGCGGGGATTGCAGGGGTTGGATTGGAGCCCCGGCGGGTTGGGACCATTAGGGCAGGGACTGGCGGGGGGCGTGCCAGAGATGTCAAGGCCTCGCGCTGCGCATCCCTCTCCGGGCCAGGGCCAGGCCGGGCCCGGTGGAACAGATCGGCTTCAGCGCAGGTGAAGACTGGCGTGGGGGGCAGAAGCCGGGGGGCAGCCAGAGCTCGAGCCCGGGGAATCCTTTCAAGTTCTGGGTTCTCTTTGTTGCGCAATGGGGCCTCCGGGCCGCGCGGCCTCATTGGCCCAGAGCCGTGACGTCACACCTCGGCCCCCGCCCGCGGGTCTTGCGATGGGAGGCCTCGTGGCCCCAGTGGGTCCCAAGCCGGTCGCACCTGCAGCCGGCCCTGCAGTAGGCGGGGAGGTGGGAAGAGCCCCATCTTGAGATGCTGAGGGATGCTTTGAGTGCCCTGCAGGAGAAACTTCTCAGCAGGAGACAGTGCCATCCTGGGTCCCATCGGCACTGGGGGGGAGCCTAGCCTGGGTTCTGGCCCTAGTGGCCTCTCCTTTCTGTGAAGAATGAACAGAAAGGGTGCAATCCGTGGGTTTGTGGTCACTGACCCAGAGGCAGAGGGACACTTGTTCCCACACAACCAATTCTCTGTCACTCTGCACCTGGAACCCAGTGTCCACCCCCTACCCCCAGGACATCCTCTCCCATCCCCAGAGGCAGAGGGACACCTTGTTCCCACACAACCAGTCCTTTGTCACTCTGCACTTGGAACCCAGTGTCCAGCCCCTACCCCCTCCAGGACATTCCTCTCCCATCCCAGGTCTACAGCACCTGGGAGTGTCTGGCCCCAAAGCCAGCCCTGACACTGTCTTCTCCATGTTGCCCTGAACTTCTGCGTGAAGTGTTCCCATCTGCAGTGTGGGGACCGTGGGACCTGCCCTGCAGACAGGAGGCTCAGAAAGACCTCAGCTCTAGGGACAAAATAAAATGCCTTGTTCCCCAACATTAGGGTTTGAGAGGCCAGGACTTTGGTGTCAGGCAGGTGGAGTTTGGATCCTGGCTCAGGCACGTGCTGGCTAGGGCAAACAGCTTCACCTCTCTCTGTTTCTGCTGGACCAGCTTTACCATGGGGATGAATCGTGCAGGCACTCACTGGAGGAGCATGCCCCTCTGCAGGAGGATGCACGTGCCCCTGCCCACAGACCTGGAACCTTTTTCTTTTTTAAGACAAGGTCTCATTCTGTCACTCAGGCTGGAGTGCAGTGGCACTCTGCCCAGCCTTAACCTCCCCAGGCTCAGGTGATCCTCACACCTCAGCCTCCCAAGTAGCTGACACTACAGCTGCACAGCACCACAACTGGCAGATTTTTGTACTTTTTGTAGAGATAGGGTCTCACCATGTTGCCCAGGCTGGTCTCGAACTCCTGAGCTCAAGGGATTGCCCCCACCTCAACCTCCCAAAGTGCTGGGATTACAGGTATGAGCTACTGTGACCCCCAGAAATCATCTTTCTTTACCATACTGCTGGAGCTAGCAGCTCACTCTTAGGTGCTTTAAAGCACATGATCCTCAGAAAAGCAAAGGTACTTGCTTGTTGCAGGTGTGAAGAGGTTCAGATCGGAACTTTTCCCTGAAGTTATATTTTAGCCCAGACTTCCTGGTGTAAGATGCTTTATTTAAAGATGTCAGTGAGCTTTTTCATTGGCATATCAAGGCTTCATAACACTAGGAAGGTATCCAGCCCTTTTCTTATGCTAGTTCCTTCCCGTATTTGCCAGGTGGGGACCCTGTGAGGAGGTAACCCAGTGAGAGGCCGAAGCTGTTTCCCAGAGCCCCACAGGCCAGCAGAGGGTCATGTTTGTGCTCTGGCATCACGGTCTTGGGTCTCGGGCCCCCGCTCTGAGATGAATGTTCTTCCCATGAAGCAGACAGTTCACTTTTGGGGTGGTGCTGTCCCCGGGTTTGGCTGTGTCAGTCCGGATTATGGTTTTGATTAGTTTCCTTTCCCAGAACCACACATGCGTATGAGTTCTGAGAGTTTGTGACAGAATCGAGAGGCTAATTTGGGGAATGTGAGATTCCCGGCCACCCCTGGTACTGCCCCGAGTTAGTGCTCAATTTTGCTGTGAAAAGTATCTCTTGCCAAGACCACACCTCTCGGCATTGCCGCCCTCGTCTGGATGGCCATGGCATCTTATGAACCACTTGGAAACTTGTTTTATGTTGTCCTCCAAATATTAATAAAAATGTCCCAGAGATGAGATGGGTTCACTAAGTAGCCTAGAGCTTGTTTGTCCAGACAACTGTTGGCCTTACTTATACCTAAGCACTTCTACTATTTAACCTTTTTTTTTTTTTATAGTGGCATGATCTCGGCTCACTGCAACCTCCCCCCTCCCAGGTTCAAATGCTTCTCCAGCCAGTAGCTGGGACTACAGGCGCCTGTCACCACACCTGGCTAATTTTTGTATTTTTAGTAGATACAGGGTTTCATCATGTTGGCCAGACTGGTCTTGAACTCCTCACCTCAAGTGATCTGCCCACCTTGGCCTCCCAAAGTGCTGGGATTATAGGCGTGAGCCACCACGCCTGGCCTATTTAACCTTCTAAAACTACTTTTTCAAAAAATCTTTATTCGAATTATAGAAGATTGGCCAGGCACAGTGGCTCATGCCTGTAATCCCAGCACTTTGGGAGGCCAAGGGTGGGAGAATTGCTTGAGCCCAGGAGTTTGAGATCAGCCTGGGCAACACGGCAAGAACCTGTCCCAAATTTTAATATATTAAAATTTTTAAAATAAGTAGAAAATTATAAAGGAAGGCCATGCCAAGTGAATTTTAACCAAAGTAAACTTTGTTTATTCATAACAATGAAGTTGGCTGGGCGTGTGGCTCACGCCTATTATCCCAGCATTTTGGGAGGCCAAGGTGGGTGGAGCATGAGGTCAGGAGTTCAAGACCAGCCTGGTCAACATGGTGAAACATCCGTCTCTACTAAAAATACAAAAATTAGCCGGGTACGGTGGTGGGCACCCATAATCCCAGCTACTCAGGAGGCTGAGGCAGGAGAATCACTTAAAACCAAAAGGCATAGGTTGCAGTGAGGGGAGATCACATCACTGCACTGTAGCCTGGGCAACAGAATGAGACTCATCTCAAAAAAAAAAAAAAAACGAAGTTGATATTACTAAGAAAAAAATCAAAAAATCTCATGCCGTGATAAATGTGTGGTATGTGTTTTTCTTTAAAATACTGACTTTAAAGAATGTTCATTGCCATGCTGGCAACTGAGTCCAGATTTGCTTTTTAACCATGGAGTAATTTCTGAGAAACATTCATTTTATTTTATTTTTTTGAGACAGAGTCTCACTCTTGTCGCCCAGGCTGAAGTGCAGTGGTGTGATCTCTGCCTCCCGGGTTCAAGCGATTCTCCTGTCTCAGCCTCCAAAGTAGCTGGGATTACAGGTGCCTACCACCACGGCCAACTGATTTTTGTATTTTTAGTAGAAATGGGGTTTCACCATGTTGGCCAGGCTGGTCTTGAACTTCCGACCTCAGGTGATCTGCCTGCCTCATTCTCCCAAAGTGCTAGGATCACAGGCATGAGCCACCATGCCCAACCTCTGAGAAATATTTAGATTGTATGCCTCAAATGGGCAGGAACTGTGTCTTACACTTTTGTATTTATGGCATAGTGTACCTAGTAGTACAGTGCCAGGCCCCATTTAACACTAATTGATTGCTCAGACAATAAAGAACTTGCTTTGGAAGGAGGAGAGGATGGCCATGTGCTTCTGAATGTCTTGAACTTCATGAAATCTCTTTCCCCCATCCATTTTAGCAGTTTCTATTGAAAACTCCTCGGGTGCATTTATGGAAGACAAACTCAGAGGTGCCGTCCTGGCCTTAGGCCCTGGCATTACGCCTCGCTGAGACTTTCATGGCACATTCACTACAGCCTTTCCCACACTGGGATGCTGGAGCTGGTGAGTCAGGATAAGTATAAGTGGGGAGCACTTCTTTAGTACAGTAGTTTTGAGGAAAGATTTGGGTCCCTAAAGCCATGTTTGCATTCCTGCCATGTCCCTCACTGGCTGCTGGCCTCAGGCCACTGACTCTTAGCCTCTGTGTTTCGGAGCCTCAGTTTGCTTAACTGTTAAATGGGTTACTGATACCTACCTCACAGGGTTATGAGGATTAAATTGTCTCCTATCTTTGAATGTCTTGCTCTGGTGTTTCCCTGGAGATATCTTGTCCAAGTATGAACAGCAGTGGTGGCCACGAACTCATCAGCATTATTATTATTATTTTTGAGACAGAGTCTCACTCTGTCTCCCAGGCTGGAGTGCAGTGGCGCGATCTCAGCTCACTGCAACCCCTGCCTCCCAGGTTCAAGGGATTCTCCTGCCTCAGCCTCCCGAGTAGCTGGGATTACAGGCGTGCACCACCACACCCATTAGTAGGAATTACACTACTAATTTAGTAATTATACTACTAATTTTTGTATTAGTAGTAGAGACGGGGTTTCACCATATTGGCCAGGCTGGTCTCAACTCTTGACCTCATGATCCACTCATCTCATCTTGACCTCCCAAAGTGCTGGGATTATAGGCATGAGCCACTGTGCCTGGCCGGGGATGCTTTTTAAACTTTGATTTTTTTACTACTCTGGTCCCTGAGGAGCATTACACATAGAACTTTTCTTCTATTTTGTTTTTCATTCTCCCCCACCCTCTTTTGCTCCAGTGTGTGGCATGGGAAGCCCTCTCTATGAGGATGCTGTGGCCACATAAGCGTTGGATGAACCGCTGGAGTAAGTAACTTTCAAGGTGTGCAGTGGCATGATCTCCTAATGTAGCAGCTTTTAGACCAGCTCCTGCCATTTGGCCAGTAATTAGCGTACTGCTGCATATTGCCACTAGGTGGTGCTGCTGCTCCATCCCAACTGACTCACATGCATCCTTGGCTGGGGTCAGCTCTGGGGGATTCCCAAGTGTAGGGGAATCCATCTCGTGCCTCTAGTAAGGGCTGGACACCAGGAAAGACCCAGAAAACAGGGATATTCCTAGAAGATAAAAGCAAAATAAGACTCAGAGCAGAGGACTTTTGAGTGTCAATAATAATGAAGGTGGTAGCAGTAATCATGGCTACCATTTATTAAAGATAGTGGATATTGGCTGGATGTGGTGGTTCACACCTGTAATCCCAGTATTTTGGGAGGCCGAGGCGGGCAGATCACTTGAGGTCAGAAGTTTGAGACCAGCCTGGCCAACATGATGAAACTATCTACTAAAAATATAAAAATTAGCCAGGTGTGGTGGTGGGCACCTATAGTCCCAGCTACTTGGGAGGCTGAAGCAGGAGAATCGCTTGAACCCAGGAGGCTGAGGTTGCAGTGAGTCGAGATCATGCGACTGCACTCCGGCCTGGGTGACAGAGCGAGACTCTGCCTCAAAAAAAAAAAAAAAAAAAAAAAATTCACCTGGATGCCCCCATTGTTCACATTTGCCCTGGAGATCTCAATTTACGTATATTTAATACTTCTTTGGCTGATGTGTTTGAAGATAACATGCAGACATCATGAGCCTTCATCCTTAAGAACTTCAGCATGAATCTCCCAAACATGAAGATGTTCTCCACCAGGAGCACAAAATTATCTTCACACCTGAGAAAATCTGCAACAGTTTTCCGTCATCTCCTTTCTAGTCCATATTCAAATTTCCTCACTTGTCTCCTGCTGTCTTTTATAGTGGCTTTTATTTTTCCAAACCAGGATTCAATCAAGTTTCACCAATTACATTTGGTTATGTTTTCTCTATGCTCTTTTGTTTTTCTTTACATTGTTCTTTTAATAGTCATTCCAATTTTTTTTTTTTTTAAGAGATGGGGTTTTGCTTTTGTCACCCAGGCTGGAGTGCAGTGGCCCGATCTTGGCCCACTGCAATCTCTGCCTCCCGGGTTCAAGTGATTCTCTTGCCTCAGCCTCCCGAGTAGCTAGGATTATAGGCACCTGCCACCACACCTGGCTAGTTTTTGTATTTTTAGTAGAGACAGGGTTTCACCATGGTGGCCAGGCCGGTCTTGAACTCCTGACCTCAGATGATCCAGCCGCTTCGGCCTCTCAAAATGATGGGATTACAGGCTTGAGCCACCATGCCTGGATGGCATTTTTTTTTTCAAGAGTCTCCTCTTGATCTCACCACTGCACAGACCCCTCCCCCGAAACCATCCCCAAGGCAGAGCCAACTAGACCACATGCTGCTTCAATCCTTAATAGACTTTATTATCACAGGCTTTTCTTATTTAATCCATTCATATGAGGATGGGGCTCCTGAACTAGATCAGCCTGGGCAGGCCTACCCTGTTCAGTCTTAGCCGGGTCTATGGCGCCATCTGATTGAAATCTGACTTGCTTCTCTTCTCACCGACCTCCTCAGGATCCCAGAGGTGGAAACATCCTGCAGCCTTCCGCCAGCATTCTCTTGATGTTCCCCTCCTTTCACTGACTCTCCTCACTGTGTTTCTACTAACTTTCTCTCACGTACAAAACAGATCTTTCCCCTTACTGTACATTAGATATCCTGTTGGATCAGTACCATACCCGAGGCCAGGCGTGGTGGCTCATGCTATAATCCCAACACTTTGGGAGGCCAAGGCGGATGGATCGCTTGAGGTCAGGAGTTCAAGACCAGCCTGGCCAACATGATGAAACCTCATCTGTACTAAAAATACAAAACTTAGCTGGGCATGGTGGCACATGCCTGTGGCCCCAGCTACTTGGGAGGCTGAGAAATGAGAATCACTTAAACCTGGGAAGTGGAGGCTGCAGTGAGCTGAGATTGCACCACTGTACTCCCGCCTGGGCAACAGAGCGAGACTCTGTCTCAAAAACAAACAAATTACACCTGTGTATTTACATAAATGAGAGATCATTTCTGTAAAACACAGATAGTAGCGGCATATAGTATAATAAGCGCTCGATAAATATGAGCTATTATCGCTGGGGCAGTGCACATCGGGCTCTTTTTCCTCCTAAGTTTGCAGCTGCGTGTTGGCAGCCACCTCATACTAATGAAGCACACGGAGCTTGGGGTCATTTCAGACCTGCAGATCTCTTTCAGAGGAAATGCAGTGGGGCCCGGGCTCCCTCTTCTACGTCTGTGCGCCTGCTGTCAGGAACCTAATGAAGGATTTGCATTTGTCTCTTCATGTCATCTAGGCTTTGGCCCATCATCGTAACCCGTTGGCTTATTTTGAAGTTCGGATTTTGTCATTGAATGTATCAGGTCTCCCCTCCAAGCTTTGCTTCCTATAAATTTGATACCTGTGACTCATAAGTCATCATCTGAGTCATGATTAAAAAATATATTGAATAAGACTGGGCATGGCTTATGCCTGTAATCCCAGCACTTTGGGAGGCTGAGCTGGGGGATCACTTGAGGTCAAGGGTTGGAGACCAGCCTGGCCAACATGGTGAAACCCCATCTCTACCAAAAATACAAAAACTAGCTGGGTGTGGTGGCGTGCACCTGTAGTCCCAGCTACTCAGGAGGCTGAGGCAGGAGAATCGCTTGAACCCAGGAGATGGAGGTTATAATAAGCTAAGATTATGCCACTGCACTCCAGCCTGGGTGACAGAGGGAGTCTCTCTCTCTCTCTCTCTCTACACACACACACAAACACATGTGTGTGTGTCTAGAATAAGATGGGGACATGCCATTAGAAACCTCCTTCCAGCTTGATTCATTTGTGTAGCAGATATTTACTAAGCACATATGATGTGCTCTGTAGTGGACACTTGCATTCGCTAGATGTGGATGTTCAGCCATCTATGTAACTTAGCTAATCACACTTTAAATCTAGCCCTTACTGCTCCATCTTACCCACCAGGAATCCTGAAAGATTCTGTCAGGCGCTTTGCTAAAATTAAGTATACAGTATGCATGGCAATGCCTTCATGTACCAGTCTCTCAGCAATGGAAATAAGGTTAATTTGACTAATTGCTCTTAGTAAGCCACTTTGGCCACTAGTAACGTCTGCCATCTTTTATAAGCTTATCTGATTGCAGATCAACCTCAGACATACCCACCTGTCATTTCTGGAATCCACCTTCTCTCTCTCACAAACCTGGGTGACATTTGCTCATTTCTAATTTCCCCCACCTGTCTCAGCTTCCTGATGTCTCAATATTGACAGTAGGGGTTTGCAATCACACAGTAAAGGTCTTGGATGTATTCAGCTAGAGTTAAGAGTGTGGCTCCCATAAAGCAGAAGGGCTCTCCTTGAGCGCTGTGTCATCACTTTTGGGTCCCAATTTCCCTATAATTGTGTTTATTATCCTTTCCAGGTTGAAGATTATTCTCTCTTCTAAAGAAAATAGAATACTAGGAGAAAAGACACTTCAAAATGTTCAGTCTTTTATTCGCATTACATCATCTGTCTTGAATAATGGGTCTATCTCTTTCCTGTTACTCTGGCCCTGAAAAAAAAAAAAAAGCTTTTTAAGGCTGCTTTTGTGATGTGTGCATTTGCTTGTAATCCCTTGTCATTCTGGGATTCAGTCATAACAGTATTAATGCCACCTACCATTTGTTGGTTACTTACTGTGTTTCAGGCACTGTGCTAAATGTCTTACACATAGTTCTCTCATTAGTAAACATTTCTGAAACTATTCTTATAATTTGTTCTTTAGTTTTTCTTGTTCACGTCCTCTTAAAATCTGAGCTTAGCCATGAGCTCTCAGTGAAGCTGCTTATATCTCTTTAAAAACCCCTCTTTGCTTCTTCCAAGTGGAGTGGGTTGTACTTCTGAGGTCAGGACAATCTGGGCACCGGAGGAGTTCAGCCTTCCAAGGCTGCAGGAGGGTGGTTCCCTGAGGTGGGCAAGATGATGCAAGGCCTTGACTCAGGGTAACTGACAGCCACAGACCGGAAGAGAGAAGCCAAAATGTGGCCATGCAGGGATGCAAAGGGCGAAGGGGGAGAGGTGGGCTGGACATCGGGCCCGGGTGTGGCGGGCGGGGTGGGAAAAGGTCTAAAGGTGAAGTCTGGGAAGCCTGGGCATGGGTCTGGAAGTGGAGAGAGGGAGCCGTTCTGGGGAGAGCTGTGAGCAAGGTGAACCCATCGTTTCTGTTTTCACCAGTGAGGGTGAGAATGGAGTCCACAGGAGTGGCTCCCTCTTCTGCTTCCTCGACCTGCAGAGGGCTAAGTGGGGCAACAAGCAGGGGAAAACTTTACAAGATGCTCTTCTCTTTTTCTGACATTTCCCAAGAGCCAGATTTCCTCATCAGTGCTGAATGTTGCCTCTGTTCTATGATTTGCATTAAAAAAATTGGGTATAGCCTCTCCACTGTGTTGTCAAATCTGAGATAAGGGACTGTGTTTTTGCAAAATTCTCTTCCAGGGCCAAGCACAGGGTTGATGTTCGGCAAATATTTGGTGAGTTAATGAAGGAAATGAAAGCACTCTCCTTATGCTCCTCAGCTGGGTGATGTAAAGAAGAGTTCCAGAACAATATAATTTATGTTTTTTTTTCCTTCTAACCGACCCTAGAAATTCTGCACATGGCGTGTGCAGATATCCCAGATATGTGGGTTTCCAGGCATGTGTTTTATGTACAAATACTGCTGCATATATATGGTTTTTTGAGACAAGGTCTTATTTTCATTGTCCAGGCTGGAGTGCAGTGGTGCCATCTTGGCTCACTGCAGGCTTGGCTTTCCAAGCTCAGGTCCTCCCACCTCAGCCTCCCAAGTAGCTGGGATGACAGGTGCACGCCACCATGCTCAGCTAATTTTTTGTATTTTTACTGGAGGTGGGGTTTCACTATGTTGCCCAGGCTGGTCTTGAACTCCTGGGCTCTAGCAATCTGCCTGCCTCAGCCTCTTAAAGTGCTGGGATTGCAGGCATGAGCCCCTGCTCCATATATGTTACTTGTTCATCTGACTGAAGACCCCAAAAGAGACAAGCACCCCAAAGAAGCATGTATTTCTCTTTGGAACCAGAAGCAAACATCTAGGGATGAGCATGCAGTAGGTGTTTAATAAATACGTGTTGACTAATTAGGGAGCACAAATATATAAAAGTGGTAAATTAGCAAGAAAGAGCAGCAGTGTAGATAAATAACACAGTTATCTAGAAGAAGAGAATCTATCTGTGATGGCTCTGTGTAGGAGGAGAGGCAATGTTGGCTAGCGAGGCAGATCTCCCTTCTAATTAGGCTCCAATCAGGATAATATTGCAATTAGCTCGGGATATTATAGCAGTTAGCTTCTATTCTTGAAACAAATTCCTGGGAGATTTAAGTTGGGTGGTAAAGAAGGTTGTCCCAGGAATAAATTTGCTGTGAGCCACTTCTGAACGACTACTTCCTATGTGTGTAATTGAACCACAAATGCAAACCTGATTGGATGGCTTCCTTCTTTATCGGCAACTCTTAAACGTGAGCTCAGGAATTTGGACAGCCACTTAACAGAACACAGCTCGGGAAATTGCAGATTTCAAATTTCAGAAAAATTGGTGAATTTAGACAACTTGAGTGTCTCCTTTTTGTCAGGGTAGACAGCCTTGGGCCTGCAGGATCTGGCTGACAAGTGCTTGCTGCTGAGACAGGCATGGAAAAGAATGAAAAATATGATGTCCTCAATTATCTTTCCGGTTATTGAGACATTTTAAAACTCTGCCCCAGCCCACCCTGACAGTCTCCTGTAAGCAGCTCGATTTTCTCTCTGCCAACCCGGTGACAGACCCAGGAGGATGTTGTGTCTGGGAATCTTTGCTCTTCCTGGCTGGGGTGAGTCGGGCTTGGCAGCGGAGACAGCGTGACAGAACCAAGCCACGAATCCTGGCTCTCCATCCATCCAACCAGCGGCTTTTCGCCTCATCCTTCACCCTCTACGCTTCTTCTCTTTCTTCTGCATCAGGGGAGGCAGATGTAGAGCCCAGAGTTTTCTGTCAAAGAGCCTGAGCTGGAATCCTGCCTGGCTCCACCGCTGGGAGGTGACTGTGGCTTTCTGAGTTCCAGTTTCTTCATCTATAAAATGGGCGTGATATTATCTGCCCAAATCGTTTCAGGAGGTTGGTTGTTGAAAGGGGTGGTGCCCGTATGCCTGCCCTAAGCTTGAAAGGACTGCAATTGGTGCCGGCTTTGTTGCCCACAACCCTTACCTTAATGCTGACGACGATCACAGGCTCTTGAAACTGGCCCAAGGACCCACCCCTGCCCCCTGCTGCCCCGGCTCATGCGGGGCTGTCCTGCAGATGGCGCTGTGGCTCAGAGGATGTGGCCAGCAATAAATCAGGGCAGCTGGATTGAACATGTCCTAGTCTAGTCAAGCCAGACTAGACGTGGGCGTGTTTGGCACTTTGGGTGGGTCCAGTCTGGATTTCCCTAACCTGCACGTCCTGGATGTATATCCCTCACAAAAGGTCCCCCCCATCACATTTGTACCTCCTGAAATTAAGCCACCTGGTCCCTGCTGGGCCCCCTGGGAACCACCGCAGCAGGCAGTGTGTTTAATCCCTGTGGAGCATTTTAGCATTAGATGCAGATGACGACTGCGCTCCCATCCACCTGTGACAGAGGCTGCCAGCTCCCCCTCTTGGAAACACTCTTGTTCTGACTTATTTCCCATCCAAGATGAAGGTAGGTAGGCTAAAAAAGGATCTAAGCCAATGCTAAAAGAAAGAAGACCCTAAAACCCCTGTGTGGAGCTCAGAAGGCAAAGGCCTGCCTTCACAGACCAGGCTAAAGAGCTGGGCTTTGGCACCAACACATCCAGTTTGGAATCCAAGCTCCACCATTTAGCATGTGTGTGACCAGGGGCTTGTTAAGCGATGCCCTAAGCCTCCCTTCCCTGCCTATAAAAATAAGAGATGATACCTGCTTTATAGGATGCAGTGGTGAGGATTCAATGAGATGAGTCATGCAATAGGCTTGATATAGTGCCTGGCACACAGGAATATTCGAATAGTGATGACTATTAGATCAGGAGCAGACATTGGGACAGGAGGTAGCAGCCCAAGGAGACAACAAGGAGAGCTAGGGAGGGAGAGACGTGTCAGAGAAGAGATGGTGGGTTCTGCAGAGGAAGGCTTCTTGGTGCCCCTCGAAAGCTGCTGTGGAAACCCATCTTTATTCTGCTGACGTTTTCAGGCAGCCATGCTGGCAGGGATCTGGGCATCTGGCAAAGCAAGCTGACCATCTGGCCAGCTGTTTCTGCAACAAAAAGAGATAGAGTCAAAGGCTTTAGGAACTGGGCTTCTTTACCCACAGTTGGCACTGTAGGTCAAAGAAGTCCTCCTTGAGACCATCACCTTCCCATCAGCAATCTTCCAGCCAGCACACTACAGCGGCCAGTGAGTGAATGCAGGATCGTCTCCAGGAAGCCAGTACTAAGACCAGGGCCCAGAGCCTGCACTGAGCAAATCGCCAGGGAGTAGGGACCACCCTTCGCTCCCAGTCAGTGATCTTGCACCTTGGGGGTACTGTCTCCTCTGGATCCCATGAAGACTGCTCCCTGCCATGGCCATGATAATCTGTCACACTGCATGACCTGGCCAACATGGTGAAACCCTGTCTCTACTAAAAAATTAGCCGGCTGCAGTAGTGCACACGTGTAATCCCTGTTACTCAGGAGGCTGAGGCAGGAGACTTGCTTGAACCCAGGAGGCGGAGGTCGCAGTGAGCCGAGATCGCGGCACTGCACTCCTGCACTCCAGCCTGAGTGAAAGTGTGAGACTCTGTTTCAAAAACAGAAAAAAGAAAAAAAAAGTGCAGATTCTGAGGCCAGGTTGCCTGGGTCCATGCATTAGCTCTGTGACCTTGGGCAAGTTACTTAGCCACACTTTGCCTCGGTTTTCTGGACTTCGAAATGGAGCTGTGAGAGTTCACTAAGTTCATGCTTATAAGGAGATGGTAACAGTGCCCGGAGTTTAATGTGTGCCCCACAGGTGTTATCTGGGGCTGTTTTCATCTCTGTGGCCAACTGTACATCGGTTCCAGGTCTTGGGGTCACGTCTGTGTGCCTGCTGCCCTGGGTGCCCCAATACCTGGTCTCTTTTTCTCCCATTGAAAAATCATCTCGCTTTTCTGTCTCCCTGTCTCTCTCGCTTTCCTCTTCCCTTTCTTAGCACATTATTTAACAAACACGGATGAAGTGCCTGCCCTGTGCCAGGTGCTGGGAGGGGGGAGGGTGCAGGGAGAGACACATACAGAGATGGAATAAACAGTGAACCTTGCACAGGACTCTCCAAGCGCCCACAGCTAGGAAGAACAGCAGTTAGTCCATGATGCTGTGGGCTTCACCATCGTCACAGGGGAGCCAGAATCTGGAGACACCCAGGTCCTGAAGATGGAGCCTGCCCAGCCCCCCACAGAAGACAGAGCTGCCATCGCCCTCAGCTTCCAGGAAGAGCCGTGTGATTCAGCAGGAGGAAGATCATCCTTCCCGAGACAAGATGGGGGCAGCAGAGGTGAGAGTCTGGCTGGTAGGGAATGGGGCTGCTGGCTGACAGCTTAGCTGTCACATCCAAAACCTCATCCATGCACAGTGCCCCTCTGCCCTGCTAATGACAGGGCCATCACTCACAGGTCTCCACTGGATTGTGCTGAACCAGACACTGCTGCCTTTGCCCAGGCCGGGTGATAGATGTCCTGAGGGCTTGGGAAGCTTTGGGGGGGAAAGTTAGGCTATCTGCCCACTCCTCAATCATGCCACGCATCCCCAGAGTCACACGGAAATGTTCTTACACACCTCTGTGCCTTGGCGTGGCTGCTCCCTCTGCCCAGCCTGCCCTCCCCCTGGATCAGGCCTCCTCCATCTGAGTGTCCCACATGTCCCCAAGCCACAGTCCCCAAGAAGCTCTGGGAGTCTGCAGTGCTCTGGGATTGTGGGCGTCTCTATTTTCCCGAGTGGCCCTGATGTCCGGGACATGTTTTACTGTCACACTGGGTGGTCATTCTTTGTTTAGGTGTCTTTTCTCCTTACCCCAGACCTTGAGTTCTTGAGGCCAAGAACAGCCAAGTCTCAGCTTTCTTTGCAGGGCTGAGCAGAGAGTTGGCACTCCGCAAACATGTGCAAAGGAATGGATTGTCATTACTGACGTCACCATTCACCTCTACACAAGTCGTGACATGGAACAGCCTCCCACCCCCCGCTGGAAGCCTGGCCTAGAGTGACCGACCTGCTTTAGTGAGGGGTTGGGGTTTGGAAGGCCCGCTGGATAGAAGGATCTAGAATGAGGAGGTCTTTTCCTGTTGAGAACCAAAGATCTCAACTCTTTTTTCCTAATAAAGTAGGAGAGACCAGTTTGGAATTGTCTCTAAATATACAGGATGGGTTTGAGCTTAGAGGTAGCGGAGCCTCTTGTTCCCAACTGAAGACACTCAAAAAACCTGAAATGCCCCCGCAGAGACAGGGCTTCCCAGGCAGAAACCCAGCGAGATGCCTCAAAGTCCATGGGTGCGGGGGCAGGGGGAATAAGCAATTTAATTTCCATTTTTTTAATGCAGAAATGAAGCGTTCCGCTTGTTTGCCTTTAAAATGGAGAACAGAGAACATAAAATGATTTTTTAAATGAAGGAGGTAATTAGAAAGAATTCCTTAAGTTCTATGTGATGGCCAGTAAAGGAAGAGAGAGCGCAGAAAAGGTAGAACGGGAAGGAAGGAGAGCAGGACGCGGAGATGATGCAAAAGAGAGAGAAGAGAGAGTGGAGAAGAGGTGAGCATAGAACCCCCATCCCTCCACACACACACATTTCGATCTTATGAAAAACTTGCTCTGTAAAATTAATGTTTGTCTTTTATTGCTTTTACATTGTAAGAGAGCAATTTTGAATATATTTCTCTATCGTTTTCTGACTTTTAGAATAAGAAGTTGCCAATGAGAAGTCAATGCCATTCTTAGTCTTGATCTTTTTTTAGAATCTTTTTCCCTCTCTGGTTAATTTTAAGTTTTGTTTTGTTTTGTTTTACATGGAGTCTTACTCTGTCACCCAGGCTGGAGTCCAGTGGTGTGATCTCAGCTCACTGCAACTTCTGCCTCTCAGGTTCAGGCAATTCATGTGCCTCAGCCTCCTGAGTAGCCGGGATTACAGGCACATGCCACCACACCCAGCTAATTTTTGTATTTGTAGCAAAGACGGGGTTTCACCGTGTTGGACAGGCTGGTCTCGAACTCCTGATCTCAAGTGATCTGCCTGCATTGGCATCCCAAACTGCTGGGATTACAGGCATGAGCCACCATGCCCGGCTTAAATTTTAAGAGTTTGCCTTCCTATACGTAATTGTGAAATTAGCGTCGGCCTTTTTTGTTCATTGCATTGGGTGTACAATGGGCTTGTAAACTCTGCAGATGCAGGTAATTCAGTCCCTGGGAAATAATTTTGTATTATTTCTTTGATAATGGACTTGCCTCCGTTTCTTCTTCTCCTTATTTCTTTTGCTGGACCTCCTAGACGGATCTTCTGCTTTGCTATTTTCTCTCTGATTTTCCATACCTTTATTTTTTTCCCCCACTGCTAGAAAGATTTCCTTGACCTTATCTTCCAAATCGTCTGTTGACTATTTTTATTTATGTGATCAAATTTTCAGTAGTTTGCACTGTTTTTCTGGTTATTCTTTTTTTTTTAAAAAAAGTTTTATTGGAGGTACACTTTACATACTCTAAAATTCACTCATTTTAAGTGTCTAATTGGTTTTTATTAAATCAGTAAATTTAATTGATTTGTATTAAATTTTAACTCAATTATTTTTAGTAAATTTACAGAGGTCTGTAACTATCACCACAATCCAGTTTGGATTATTCCTTTGTGTTTAGTTGTTTGTTCTGGTATCATGGGTGAAATGTCTCCTCTGCTCTTGTTTTGTGTGTGTGTATGTGTGAAACAGAATCTTGCTCTGTTGCCCAGCCTGTAGTGCAGTGGTGCAATCTTCGCTCACTGTAACCTCCGCCTCCTGGGTTCAAATGATTCTCCTGCCTCAGTCTCCCAAGTAGTGAGATTACAGGCATCCACCACCATGCCTGGCTAATTTTTGTATTTTTAGTAGAGAAAGGGTTTGACATGTTGGCCAGGCTGGTCTCGAACTCCTGACCACAAGTGATCTGCCTGCCTCAGCCTCCCAAAGTGTTGGGATTACAGGCATTAGCCACTGCGACCAGCCTCCTCTTATCTTTTTAAAAATATGAATGTGGCCATTTGTGGCAGCTCACACCTGTAATCTTAGCACTTTGGGAGGCCAAGGCAGGTGGATCACTTGAGATCAGGAGTTAGAGACCAGCCTAGTCAACATGCAAAACCTTGTCTCTACTAAAAATAGAAAAATTAGCCAGGTGTGGTGGCGTGAACCTGTAATTCCAGCTACTCGGGAGGGTGAGGCATGAGAATCACTTGAACCCGAGAGGCTGAGGTTATAGTGAGTCGAGATCACACCACTGCGCTCCAGCCTGGGCAACAGAGTGAGACTCTGTCTCAAAAACAAAACAAAACAAAAATAAAATAAAATAATAAATATATGAATGACTTTGTTTGACATTTTCTTTCCTCCGAGTTCCTCTCTTTCTTGGTCCACTGGTTTTAGTTCTGGTCTTTCATACTGGAGACTTCCCTCAAGTTCTTCATTGTCCTTTGCAGTTCATTGATAGGTAAGTGTGAAATATTACAAAGCCAGCTGGACACTCTGTGTGCATGTGTGTTACTTGTCAATTGATGAGCTTGACTAGAGAAGTCATAGATCCTGGCCATTATGGGGATCCCAAATGTCAGTGGTAGTGAGTTTCTGCTAGGGGCTATTCAGCTTCTCCAGAGAAGCATACACCAACCTCTTCCTCCTATCTGGATGGTGGTGGGTGAGTGGGGGTTAGGGGGTGGGATGGGGTCATGCAGCTCTGGTTGCCAATATCCTTGGAGATGGGCAGCGGCAGGGACTGGGGAGTACAGCCATTCAGTAGATAGACTTTATTTAATACTCTTGTTTTCACTATAGCGCCTCTCCTTTCACTGTTCCTGCTAAGGTAGGCTTAGACCCTCAATTTCTTTACAGAAAAAATCCTCCTGAAGGTACCACTACCCTGTCACCTGGCTGTATTGAATGGGGGTGAGAACTTGGAATGACCAACTGCCTCTTATATGGAGATAGATAGATAGATAGATAGATAGATAGATAGATAGATAGATACAGAGCCTTGCTCTGTCACCCAGACTGGAGTGCATTGGTGCAATCTTGGCTCACTGTAACCTCCGCCTCCAGAGTTCAAGCGATTCTCCTGCCTCAGCCTTCCCAGTAGCTAGGATTATACGCATGTTCCACCAAGCCCAGCTAATTTTTGTATTTTTAGTAGAGACTGGTTTCACCATATTGGCCAGGCCGATCTTGAACTCCTGACCTCAGGTGATCCGCCCGCCTTGGCCTCCCAAAGTACTGGGATTATAGGCATGAGCCACCATGCCCAGCCTCTTATATAGATCTTGAAACAATTGTTCAGTTTTGCATTCTACATCTCGTCCTGATCCCTTGCAGTACCCGGTGCCTGCCGTTCCCAGGCCTTGCCAAGATGCTGCAGCTTGAGTTGGCTCCGTTCTCACCAGCATCTGCCCATGTAGGCACAAGGTCTTCAGATTCCTCAGTGCTTGGGATTTATCCACCTGCTTCCCAGTTTCTGAAAACTCATTGGCATCTTTTGCCTTCTGCTGTTTTTTCCATTATTCTTTTTGTTCTTGTGGGCTTATACCTTTTAAAATTCCTTAACTCTCATTTTAGGTGGGGTTTCAGAAACAAGAAACAATAAATCCATGTGCTCAAGCAGCCGAGTTTGAGATGTAGAATTACAGACTTTTTTTTTTTTTTTTAGGCAGAGTTTCACTCTTGTTGCCCAGGCTGAAGTGCAATGGCGTGATCTCAGCTCACCACAACCTTTGCCTCCTGGGTTCAAGTGATTCTCCTGCCTCAGACTCCTGGGTAGCTGGGACTACAGGCATGCGCTACCATACCTGGCTAATTTTGTTGTTGCTGTTTGTTGTTTGAGATGGTGTCTCGCTCTGTTGCCAGGCTGGAGTGCAGTGCTGCGATCTCGGCTCACTGCAACCTCTGCCTTCGGGTTCAGGTGATTCTCTTGCTTCAGCCTCCTGAGTAGCTGGGACTACAGACACGCACCACCACGCCCAGCTAACTTTTGTATTTTTACTAGAGACGAGGTTTCACTATGTTGGCCAGGATGGTCTCGAACTCTTGACCTCATGATCTGCCCACTTCAGCCTCCCAAAGTGCTGGGATTATAGGTGTGAGCCACCGCGCCTAGCATAATTCTGTGTTTTGGGTAGAGACGGAGTTCTCCATGTTGGTCATGCTGGTCTCAAACTCCCAACCTCAGGTGATCCACCTGCCTTGGCCTCCCAAAGTGCTGGGATTATAGGCATGAGCCACCGCACCTGGCCAGAATTATAGACTTTTAAATCTCTATGGTGTTTTTGCAACTATAGCCATAAGGGGACACAAGAGGGGGCCTACCTATATGCCATACTAGATATATTGGGATTTTGTTATTGTTGGTCTTTCTAATCAGAGTCACTGATTCTTTAAAAAGACCTGGGAAACTGAAGGAAATTCCAAGCACAGAGATTGAGGTGATCAAAGGGATGAACCCTTGATCTAGGGGGAAACACTGAAGGTGTTGGTGCTATTTAACTAGGAGAAGAGGAGGCCAGGGATGGCTTAGTTACCCACTTAAATTCAGATTCATTAAAGTGATTTCTGTCCTGGTACAACCTCCATCATCCTATTTTGTCTTAGTATGAACTTCTAAGCTCCCATAGAAGAGTGATCCTAAGCTTGAGGGTGGGGTGGAAGGGGTGGGGGAAAGACTAAGACTGTACATCAGGATAGGTTAGATTATGCTGCAGTAACAAATAAACACGGAAATCTTGGTGGTTTAACACAAGAGAGATTTATTCCTCCCTAATTTTATCTTATTACTACTTGGTAGCTCCCCCCCCAGGTGGTGACCCAGGGACCCCAGCTATATCTGTCTTAGGGCTGTAACTATACTGTCTGGAACACATGACTATCCAAGGTTCTGCAGAAAGGAGAGAAAACTGGGAGGTCATACAAGATGCTTTTAAGGGCTGAGACTGGAAGAGGTTGGTATCACTTCTGCCAACTTCTCATTGGCTAGAACTCTGTCACGTGGTCCCAAGTCACCTGCAAAAAAGGATGGGAAATGTGGTTTCTCATGTGCTCTGGAAGAGGGTACAGTGTGATAAATACACATTGTCTCTACTCTCTGTTTGCCAGGTTTTCTGAGGGACATGCCAGCATTCTTAGGGGAAGGGGAGATAGAGTCGCTTTGTCCGCAAAGCCTGAACAAGAGGAAATAATGTTCAACTAAAGTAGGAGAGACAGAGGCTGGGTGTGGTGGCTCATGCCTGTAATCCCAGCACTTTGGGAGGCTGAGGCAGGTGGATCACTTGAGGTCAGGAGTTCAAGACCAGCCTGACCAACATGGTGAAACCCCGCCTCTACTAAAAATACAAAAATTAGCCAGGCATGGTGGCGCACGCCCATAGTCCCAGCTACTGGGAAGGCTGATGCAGGAGAATCACTTGAACCTGGGAGGCAGAGGTTGCAGTGAGCCGAGATTGTGCCACTGCTCTCCGGCCTGGGAGACAGACTGAGATTCTGTCTCGGAAAAAAAAAAAAAAAGACAGAAAGAAAAAAAAAAAGTAGGAGAGACAGCAGACTGACTTAAGGAGAAATTTATCAATATTAAGGGACTTAAACATTACAATGAGCAATTGATAAGAGATGTGCTATGGTTTGAATGTGTCCCCCAAAGTTTGTGTGTCAGAAACTTAATCCCCAGGGCAACAGTATTGAGAGGAGGAACCTTTTTAGAGGTGATGAGGTCATAAGGGCAGAGTCTTAGGAATGAATGAATGCATGTTGTGACTATGGGAGTGGGTTTGTTGCAAAGTGAATTTGGCCCCTCTCTTGCATGCTGTCTCATCATGTGATGCCCTCCACATATTATTTATTTACTTCTGTATTTATTTTTGAGATGGAGTCTCACTCTGTGGCCCAGGCTGAAGTGCAATGGTGTGATCTTGGCTCACTGCAACCTCTGCCTCCCAGGTCAAGCAATTCTCCTGCCTCAGCCTCTCGAGTAGCTGGAATTAAAGGTGCCCATCAACACGCCTGGCTAATTTTTGTATTTTTAGTAGAGACGGGGTTTCACCATGTTGGCCAGGCTGGTCTCGAACTCCTGACCTCAAGGAATCTGCGCGCCTCAGCCTCCCAGTAAAGTGCTGGGATTACAGGCGTGAGCCACCACACCTGGCCATACTCTATCTGTTACAATGCAGCAAAAAGGCCCTCACTTAATGCAGTTCCCTAATCTCAGATTTCCGGACTCCAGAACTGTGAACCAAATAAACTTCTATTGTTTGTAAATTACCCAATACCTGGCATTCTGTTGTAACAGCAAAAAATGGACTAAGACAAGGTGATACCTATCCTTACAGATCTCCAAAAAGGAAGTTCCTGGGAGTTGATGGATCTATCGTACCTGCTTCAGGGATGGACCAGATACTCTTTTGAGATCCCATGTAATTCTGGGATTCTACCTTTAAGTGGGTTGAGGTGCTTAGAGTTTGCAAAGCTAGAGAGTGTCAGGACCAGGGACAGATCTAGGTTTTGTGAAACCTGAAGCTTATATGATTTTGGGTGCTTTGTATAAGAAAAATAATACAAAATTATGGATGCCAAATTAGATACGGGGCCTAGGAAGGGGACCTTGCGAGTAGTGGGCCTTAAGCATAAGCTCATTAGCTTCCCAGTAAAGCCTCTGTCTAGGACAGAACCATATTCCTTTGAAGCCAGTAGATTTCAATGCATCTTCCCCTAACAGACTTGCTCTTCCAGATTCTACATCTTGCTCATGATTTTCCCCCCCCAAATCTCGTAACTCAGCAAAAATATATTGAAAGCCCACTGTATGCAAGGCATTGGGAGGCAGCACGTCTGACTCAAGGAGTCCCTGAGTCTATGCAGGCACCATCAAGGCAGAGGAAGAGTAGGATGGGCACAGAAAACCAGATGGGAAGCAGGGCCACATCTGATCTGAGGACACAGGTAGTCTTCTGTGGATAACTGGCCTGTGTGCTCAGAGGAGAAGTCCATGCTGCTCTCTGTCTCACTTCTAAAAGGAATTGTTCCCACAGAAACTGCCCAGAGACCTTGGAAGCCTGTGTTGGAGTGGAGGGCTCAGCTGTTTCCTGCCACCCCTCTGCCAGACACATCACCCCTCTTGTGAGACTGGAGTCAAATGTCACCACTCAGAGTCAACAGCCCTGCACTTGGACACTTGGTCTGGAGTCCAGCTGCCAGCCCTGTCCCCACAATTGTACCTGGCCTTGTCTGGGCCTTTTTGAGCTGATTGAACTACAGCATCTAGAAAACTCCAGACCAATGCTAAGTCCTATCTACAATTTTGAGTGTTTTCTTTTCTCTTAGAATGTTTAACTGGCAGAAAATTACACACCTGCAGTGATTTCTGAGACCCTCTTCACCTTGCCAGATGACCAGGCCTTGCCAGGGACCCTCTGGGTCTCCTTCATCTCCCTGAGCCTTTTTCCTCATCCGTAAAACTGAGACAAGAACCCCTGTGAAGGGCTAGTTTTATGACTGTGGTCAAGGCCAACCTGGGTCTGGGCGTGGGAAGGGGTTACTCATATCTCACAGTCTATCTTCTGGTCTAGCTGTGCAGGTGATAGCCAGGGGTCCCCACCAGTTAGATGCCGTGGTGGAGGTAATTAGGCAGGTTGGGGGCCTTGGATGCCCCAGATTTGCTTTATGGTTTATGGCATTCTCCCATGGTTTGTACTGACAATGCTGGGTGGGAAGGAATAAAAACAGACAAATTTCTTAAGGTGATTTGTCTGAAAATTTTTATCTGGAGACACACTGTACTGAACACAGACCTGAAAATGCATTTTAAAAGGCTTTCTAATGAAGCAAATACAAAACAGCTCACACATTAGACAAGCCTCTGTGGTATAGCCATACTGGGGAGGGCAGGCAGAGGCTTTGTCAGTCAGAGAAGGGGGACCCAGGAAAAGGTGGGGGGAGATGCGAGGATGGCCCAGGAAGGTTTAGCGGGGGATGGTTTTGGCTCCCCCTCTGAAGTTCACTGTGACCCCTATTTCCACCCAGAGAGCTCAGTGCCCTATCTCCGTTATTTATACTGGTTGCTTCCCAAGCCCCGAGCTTTTCTCTAATTTGGGGTGCATTTTAGGGGCTCCATTGATGAACTTTAAAATCCATTGATATTAGGCTGGGTGTGGTGGCTCACACCTGTAACCCTAGTACTTTGGCAGGCCAAGGTGGGGAAGAGTGCTTGAGGCTAAGAGTTTAAAACCAGCCTGGTCAACACAGTGAGACCACCATCTTTACAAGTTTTTTTTGAAAAAATTAGCCACGCATGGTGGCCTGAGCTCGTAGTCCCAGCAACTTGAGAGGCTGAGGCAGGAGCATCTATTGAGCCCAGGAATTTGAGGCTACAGTGAGCCAAGATTATGCTACTGCACTCCAGCCTGTGCAACAGAGTGAGACTCTGTCTCCAGAAAAAGAAATCCATTGATATTATATGCAAAACTTTATGGGTGTGAAAAAGAATCTTATGTGGCTGGGAAGAGGGCCCGAGCTTCTACCTGCTCTCCAATGGGTTCAGGACCCGCAACAGAAACCACCCTGGTAGACCATGCTAGGGCAGGAAAAGGAGCCAGCACACGATTCCAGCAGGGCCACTGCGAGAGTGGGGAATACAGGCCACCTCCAGTTTTGGGGTGGGCTGGGTACCCAAAGGAAGATGGACACTCAAACCCCAGGATGTCATTACCCTCACGAGGTTTGTCCCCATGCTCCCTGGCCAGTGGTCAAGACCCTTCTATGGATGATCCCATTCAAAGTACCTGTTTGGCACCCCTGGTGAGCCTGGCACTTGTGGGGGACCTGGGGAAGATCAGACACAACCCTTGTCAGCCTGTATGGCGCTCCTAGTCTAGGGACTGGGAAAACAGACAGGCACCCAGGAAAATTACAGGATGCTGTGGTGTGTGCTACACACGAAGGTAAAACAAAGAACCGAGCAGCACTGAGGGAAAGGTTAGCTCAGCTCATTCTGGAAGCTGGACAGCCCCCGTGGGCCTTAGCATGAAACGCCAGGCTGTGTGACTTCTGAGGAAGTCACTCATGGAGTTGGTGGGAGAGTGAAATGAAGTCATGTCCACACGGTGCATCCATGGATTGGACCTTCAAGTGGAATCTGCCTTGTGGAAAGATCTAGCAGGACACCAAAAGCAGCAAGGGCAACGTGGATAGAGGCATGGCTAGGCAGGGCACTTTGTGCCGACTCAGCGATGGGATGGTCCAGCAGCGTTTGGATTCAATGACTCAGCAATTCTTGATTCAATGATGCGGTCATTTGAAGATCTGTGGGTACCAGCGATTAGGTAAGCAGAACGTGTATAAATCTAGGCTGCTGATAATCACAATAATAATCGTGGCTAAAAATGATTGAGAGCTTACTATGTGCCAGGCTGCACATAGCATTTACGGATTAGCTTACGGAATCATTAGGTCACCCTAATGGAAGGGACTTGCGTAATTCCCTCACCAAGAGCCACCTGTCACGTTTAGTTTCAGATTATTCCTCCCAGTCCCATTCTTACTGAGGCCTTCCCACCTTTACCCCCCCCATAAGTCATGACCCTCTCCTAAAAGTCCTAGAAGATCAGAGCCAGAAGGACCCGGGGAGATCCCCAGTCCAGCTCCCTTTTTTTTTTTTTTTTTTTTGACACAGGGTCTCACTCTGTTGTCCAGGCTGGAGTGCAGTGATGGCGTGATCACAGCCCACTGCAGCCTCAACCTCCTGGGCCCAAGTGATCCTCCCACCTCAGCCTCCCAAGTAGCTGGGACCACAGGTGCATGCCACCACACCCAGCTATTTTTTGTTTTTAAATTTTTGTAGAGACAGGGTCTCACTATGTTTCCCAAGCTGGTCTCAAATTCCTGGCTCAAGCAATCCTTCCGCCACAGCCTCCCAAATTGCTGGGATTACAGGCACTGCACCTGGCCCTAGCTCCTCATTTTATACAGGAGGAAATGAAACCCTACAAAAGGAAGGGGCTTCCTTTTTTAGACTATAGAGAAAGGGCCTCTGAGCACCTATGTAGGTGCCTGGTGAATCCAGCCAGGAGGCCTGGGTTATCCTTCATTGACTGTCCATGTGATCTCCTGTGAGGTTCAGATTAATAGTCAAACCAATGCTCAGCTGGGTGTGTCCACATGCTCCCTGGGACTCAAATGCACTCTGCTCTTCTTCTGGCTATTTCCCTATATGACGCAGGCCGCATAGTTTCCCCTCAGGTCTAGCAGCTGAGGTAGGGGGTTCAGGCCTCAGGAGGTGCAGGAGACACCTGGGAGGTTCAGAGAGGCACAGCAACTTTCAGTGTGTGCAGGTGTCCTGCAAGAGCCACGGAGCACTGCTGTGGCCCTGTGCATGCCAGCACCGTGGCCAGCCTGGGAAGCTAAAGCCACCGTACGCTTCAAGACTAGCTTGGTTAGGATTGTAGTCTGGTTTCTCAAAATCCTTCAAACCCAGAGCCATCCCAGGCTGGAGTGCAGTAGCACCATCATAGCAGTCTGAGCTGTCTTCCTCTCTCTCATCTCTTGACTGTATTCCATCCAATGTCTTCGACCCTGAGATAGACTTACTGATGCCCCCTGAATTTACACCTTCTCTCCTTCTCTGTTCTTCATGCCTGCCTGGCTCCATCACAATCCTTGCCTTTCCCAGTTGAGCCTCAGCTCTTGCCTGGCTTCGCAGGGGTCTCCTCCCTGACCCCTGTTCTCAGTTCACAGCCATCTGTAAGTTGACCTGCCTTAATCTTCCACCAGAAGAATTTGTGTGGAAGAATAAAATTTACCATTTACCTTTTTAATCTTTTTTTTTTTTTGAGACCGAATCTGACATGATCTCAGCTCACTGAAACCTCTGCCTCCTGGGTTCAAGCAATCCTCCTGCCTCAGCCTCCCGAATAGCTGGGATTACAGGCGCCTGCCACCACGCCTGGCTAATTTTTTGTATTTTTAGTAGAGGTGGGGTTTCACTAAGTTGGCCAGGCTGGTCTAGAACCCTGAACCTTAGGTGATCCACATGCCTCGGCCTCCCAAAGTGCTGGGATTACAGGTGTGAGCCACTGCGCCCAGCTGAAACAGGTTTCTTATTCTTTCCAACAATAGCCCCCTCTGGGTCATCTTCAGCAGGTTTCTTCTGTTGTCTTTAAAACCTGACCTCAAATGGTTCTATCACACCAGAGTCTCCTTAGCCCAAGTGCTCCTGCAGTGACCCAGGAAGTAGGGTGCTAAGATGAAGGTCCACATCAGCAGGGCCGGGGTGGGGCCCTGGAATTGGCTTTTCTAACAACTTTCCAACAGGTACTGATGCTGCTGTTCTGGGGGATCACTGGAGAACCAAGGCTTGAAGCTAGAGGGTTTCTGCTTAGTTCTTTCCCTTCCACATTTGCATAAAACAGAAGCCGGGCAATTCAAGGTCTTGTTAGGCTGTGGGGGGAGGACGACAGGGAAGGGATTCCTTCCCTTTCTCAGTTCCCAGACTCTCTGTCCTGTTCCATCTGGAATATGAGTGTCTCCTGTTCTGCCTCTGCAAACAAGTCAGGGCCTTTGCTGGGGCCGACAGTGGCACAAGAATTAAGGCTCCAAGTTAGCCTTGGATCAGCTTCAATCAACTTTTCACTCTGGAGCTGTTCTCAGTGAGGAGTTGGTATTTTATTCAGTGTGTTAAGTGGCTGACAGGTGTTGAGTCTGTTGAAGGATTGCCCTGAAGTACCTCCCCAAGGCCTGGTGTGGGAGAGAAGCAACGAAAGCCTGGCATCTCCTCAGGAGCGTAGGACCTTCCATCCAGGCCCCAGAGCCTTCTACTGAAGTGCTGTCCGAGGTAGCCAGCCATGGGGTCCTCTGCTTCAGAGCTCCCAACCCCGACTCCCTCTGACCCGCCCTTTCCCTTTCCCCCAAACTCTAGCTTTGGAGACCTTTGCCTACTCTTGGCCTCTGGTTTTGGCAAATAGTTTCCAACATCTCAGATCTGCCCATTTTGCATACAAATCATTTCCCTTCTATAGGCCTTAATTTCCCCATTGTTCAGATTGAAGATACTACGACAGCCATGATTTTCTAACCATGTTCCACAGAGCCCGAGGATTCGCTGAAGGCCGAGGTAGACCCCCGAGTTCACCACCTCTGCTTTATTAGAGTGGCCTCATTTGTATTTATTTGAGATCGTAAAGGTCTATGTAAACATCTCATTTGGAAAACAAAGATCTGCGGCTAAAAAGTAGTTTGAAAATCAACAGCCTAGATGATCTTGAAGATTTTCCCCTCTGGTTTCATCGTCTATGTTCTATAGTTCTTTGACCATTCCATCTTTTCCAAGTCCCACTCTGCACGCGGCATCAGCCTTGAGTTTTCCTTGAGCTTCTGGAACTCAATCCTCAGGAACACGTGTTTCTTCCAGGACAGGGATAGGGCAGTGGCTGGCTGGCTGAGTAGCGACTGTTGCAGCCCTCTGGTCAGTCTAGGAGGGCATCTCCAGCTGGGTGGAGTGGAGCTGAGTAGGGGAAGGAGATTCGAGTGGTCTCTACGAGCCTTCCAGGGTGTGTTTGTGTGTGTGTGTGTTTTGCACTAGGAAGACATCACCTGCAAAAGATAGGAACTCATTTCACAGTTCCTGTGACAGTCCTGTGTGAAATACCAGTGAACTCCCAGGCCCAGTGGAGGGTGAGAAGGGAGGTCAAGTGGGAGCCACCCACAACGGTGTTTTCTGGCTATCAGATTGACCTCCTGTGCCTGAAGTTGACACACGTAAGCATGAGCCTGCAATACCCGATCGTCAGGACAGAAGCAAGCATCCCTGGGATACTTCTCTGGGAGCCAGAAAGGTGGTAGGAAGATGGTAAAATATACTGAGTTGAAAGAGCTGAGGCTGTTTTTTCTGGAGAAGAGCAGGCAGAGGGCTGGGGTGGGTAGATGGGGACTATCTATTTATCAGGCTCAGGTACACGTATCCTTATTCCGGGAGATGTGGTGTACAGGCTTCTGGATTTATGGTGAGGGAGAGGCAGGGCTTTAAATCATTTTGCAGATGCAGAAGCCCTGACTAGATGCTTCTCAGGCTGAAATACATTATGCAGTGGGAGCTCCCCAGTGATGCACCATAAATTGTGGCACTATGGCTACTCCAGAGGCACTGGAAGTATTCAAAGGGAGGAAGGAGGATGGGAACAGTGCAACGGGCTTGTATGTGTAAAGGAAATGCCCAGGTGCCTGGGGTGAGGGCGAAACTCCCCACTGGAGTTTCCACAGTTCTAGTCGTGCTCTAGCACTTAGCTGTGTAAATTTGCCCAAAGACCCTGACAATGGAGTAGAAAGGGCTTTGCAGCCAGACAAAGCTGGGCTTGAGTCCTAGCGCTACCAATTTGCAGCTGGATGACCTTGAGCAACTTATTTGAAAACTCCTAAATCTGTTTCCTTAGCTGTAGAGTAGGACTAATACCCAAGGATGTCACTGTTTGTTTTCCAGCCACAAGCCAATCTCCCTTTCTCCTTTGATTTTGTTAAGATGAACCGTTAGAGAAGAAGTTTCAGCAAGATAAACTGAAATTGGTCAGATATAAAATTGTCATTTTCCTTTAGCTATTGATTGGTTTAAGAGAGGACATGTGACCTAATTTTAACCAGTGAGCTTTTCCTTCCTGATTATGTCAAAAAGACCTGCTGTCATCTTCCTACCATAATGTGGTTGGGTGAGGATATGATGCTTGAAGCTGTGGCAGCCATTCTGCAACCATGAGGTGATCAGCCTAAGAAAGAAAAGACAACACAGCAAGGATGGTGACACAGAAATATAGAAAGAAGCTGGGTCCTTGAGCATTTTGCTGAGCTGTGAAACTGTAATAGGTTCATTGCTCAATTGCCTTGTGTGAGGCAAGTCAATATGGTGAGACACTAGGTTGCAGCAGAGAAAGAAGTTTAATCATAGGGTCACTGGATGAAGAGAAGGGAAGGAACTGCAAATCCATCTCCTGAGGAGTTTGGGGCTAGGGTTTTTAAGGATTTTGGAGTGGTCCAAAATGTGGAAATCATTAATTGGCTGAAGAGTGGAGGGGGAAGTCGAGGGACAGGGATATGAAGAAGCTTGATTCTCTCGCTAATCCCATTCCTCTGTGAAAAACATCCTAAGTGATCTTTAAATAAAAGCCTTATGATTTTTTTTGAAGGGGCTGTTAACAGCTTTATTGAGATATATACTACACATACCATGCAATTCAGCCATTCAAAGTGTTCCTAGTATCTTCACAGGGTTGTGTAAATTTCACTACAACCAATTTTAGAATATCGTCTTCACCTCAAAAAGAAACTCTTGGCCAGGAATGGTGGCTCATGCCTGTAATCCTAGCACTTTGGGAGGCTGAGGCTGGTGGATCACAAGGTAAGGAGTACCAGCCTGGCTAGCATGGTGAAACTCCATCTCTACTGAAAATACAAAAACTTAGCCGGGCATGGTGGCATGTGCCTGTAGTCCCAGCTACTCGGGAGGCTGAGGCAGGAGAATTGCTTGAACCTGGGAGGTGGAGGTTGCATAAGCCAAGATCGCATCACTGCACTCCAGCCTGGGCGTCAAAGCCAGACTCCATCTCAAAAAAATAAGAAAAAAAATACAAAAAATAAGCTGGGCATGGTGGCATGTGCCTGTAATCCCAGCTACTTGGGAGGCTGAGGCAGGAGAATTGCTTGAACCCAGGAGGTGGAGATTGCAGTGAGCTGAGATCATGCTACTGCACTCCAGCCTGGGTGACAGAGTGAGACTCTGTCAAAAAAAAGAGAGAGAGAGAGAGAGAGAAAGAAAGAAAGAAACAAAGAAAACAAAACAAAAAACTAAGCTTTTACTATCACTCCCTAACCCTCTACATCCCCCAGCTTTAAGCAACTATTAATCCACCTTTTCTTTCAATGGATATACTTATTTTGGATATTTCTCATAAGTAATCTAACATATAGTATTTATGACTGACTTCTTTTACTTAGCATAATGTTTTCAAGGTTTATCCATTTTATAGCATGTATCCCTACTTTATTCATCTTTATGGCTGAATACTATTTCGTTGTATGAATACACTACATATAATTTTAGGATTCGGCTGGGTATGGTGGCTCATGCCTGTAATCCCAGCACTTTGGGAGGCCAAGGCAGACAGATCATTTGAAGTCAGGAGTTTGAGACCAGCCTGGCCAACTTGGTGAAACCCGTCTGTACTAAAAGTACAAAAATTATCCAGGTATGGTGGCGTGTGCCTGTAATCCCAGCTACTTGGGAGGCTGAGTCAGGTAAATTGCTTGAAGCCGGGAGGTGGAGGTTGCAGTGAGCCGAGATCAAGCCATTGCACTCCAGCCTGGGTGACAAGACGAAACTCCATCTCAAAAACAAAACAAAACAAAACAAAACAAAAAAACACTTTAGGATTCTGATGTCAGAGACCCTGTCTATAGGAACAATGAGGGTGCAAACGGTCAGGATCTAGTGCTACCTGACCTTTAGCAACAAGGAAATGGGCCAAAGTGCAGCCTGATTGGTGCTGAATTATAACTGTATTTCTGTCCAGAGCCCAGCATGCAGCCCTTGTCAACCCTGTTGGGGCAGTGTCCGTTGCTGCATGAACTCTGGGATTGTCTGTGCCTCCAGACTTCTTATCTGAGTGTGAAGCATCTTTACTCCACATGACATTGGCAATTGGGTGTTCTGTTACCTGCACCTAAAGCGTTCCTCCCTGTAATACAGCAAGCTCACAGGGTTGTTGTGAGCATTAAATAAGATAACGAATATGCAAAAATTCCAAGCCTAGAACTTGGTTTAGTGTAGGTGTTCAATACATGCTAATTTCTTCCCCTCCTCTCTATTTTAATCTCTTAACTTCAGAGTTTTTCCTACTCTACCAACCCCACAAGATCGTGCTAGGAAACAAATGAGATCATTGTTATTTATTGCCACAATAATGCTGTATAACAAATAGCCACAGAACCTCAGTGGCATACCACAATAAACATTTCTTTAGCCCACAGATGAGAGGCACTGCCAACCTGGGTGACAAAGGGATGGATGCACAGGCCTATGAATCTACGCAAAGCCATTGACTTAAATGGGTGAATTTTATGGTATGTGAATTACATCTCAATAAAGCAGCTAAAAAGAAAAAAGGATGACTGCAGATTAAGGAGAAGAGGGGCAAATTACTAGGTGATGGTGATAGCACCCATTTCCTGCAAGGCTGCTGGGGTCCCACCGTGCGTGACCATACACAACCCTGCTTGTTAAGGTTTTCTCTGCCATCCTTGAAAATAATCACTGGTTGTATAATGGATACTGTGGGGGAAAGATTCTGTTGATAGCAATTCACTCTGTGGCTTACTTTGCTGGTGTGACCTTGATCACGTGGGGGGTCAACACCTGAGATGTCGATCACCACCTGCTGAGGTCTGTCCTGCAGACCCTGACTTAAAGATGGATGAATAAACACACCCTCACATCTGGTTCAGTGATTTAAGTGGGCTAGGGATGGTTGTTGGCTGCTTTTGGAGGGTGACGGCTGCCAATTGACCAGGGCCCCCGGTCCCATCCCTGACATTTCTTCAGTAAAGATTTTATAACAGAGGTTTTAACACCCTTGTGAGTAATTAACATGGTTAAAAGAGTGGTTTTACAAATGATAAAAGCTTTAGGTTTTGGGGGCCTAGAGTAAACACTATTAATGGGTAATTCCCCTTTGATCTCCCCTGAGAGGGCCATCCAGCACTAAGTTTACATGAGTAAACAGTTAGAGAAGAGACAAAGGGATGTGGGGCAAACAGATGTAACTGGGAAAGCCTCTTATTGTCTCAATCTTTTCCCTAATCTAATGTAAATGAGCTGGCTGCCTTCAGCCTGTTCCAATAAAACCTTTTGGCCTTCCAAAAAGTTTGAGACTATAATCTATAACTTTCCCTAATATTTCTCTAATATTTTGCCAGCTACCCCGAGTGGACCCCAACATGCTGGAGCAGAAGTTCCCCTATACCATAGGCCCAGACAGGAGCTGGGATCTTGGTGCATAGAAGGAAGTGGAGGTACCAGGTGAAAGGTGGGAACATCAGCCCTGGCCTGCCTCCTTGGCCAGAAGGTGGCATGAAGGGCCTCTGTCCTGCTGTGTATTTGGAGAGGCAGAGATGTGTGGGAAAGGGGAAAAAGTTAGAGTGTAACGGCAATGAAGGGGCTGGAGCACAGGACCTACAGGGAAAGAATGAAATGAACTGGGGTTAGGAGCTAGAGAAGAGGAGGAAGAGGGGCAGCTTAGCAACTATCTTTAGGAAACAGATGGGTTATTAACTGCAAGGGGGCCGTGTCCACTGGCTGCTCTCCTGACTCTTTGAACTTGAGTCCTTAGGAAGCAAAGTTGCTTTCACAGGAAACTGCCAACTGCCTGCAGCATCTGAGCAAGTGCATAGGTACCTGGTCCATGTTGGCATGAGCTCCCCTTCCTCTGGAACATTCACACCCCCGCCGAAAAGCAGCCACAGACGACATGTGAATGAATGGGCGTGGCTGTGTTCTAATAACACTTTATTTATAAAACAGGCCTGGTGAGTGTAGACTCCTGGAGAAGCACAGAACGGGGGAGGGGCCTCAGAGATCCGTGATTTTTAGCCCTGCCTGCAAGTGAAGTCACCTGAGAAGCTTTCAAACACTACTCATGTCTGGGCCCCCACGGAAAGTCAATTTCGTCAACTTTCTGGGGGACGGACCTGATCACGGGCATTTATTCACGTTCCCGAGGTGGTTCTGACGTGCGGTCTGGGTTAAGAGCCACTGCCCCAATCCAACTGCATCCTTTTATACACCAGGAAACCGAGGCCCGGGGGGAGTAAACGAGTCTGCGTTCTCATGGTCAGCGTGATTTAAGGGACTCCTCCAAAGTGGCAAAGCAGCATTCGGAGCAGCTCTGCGGCCTGAGCGGCCTCTCGGGGCTGCCATCTTTCTCTCCTCCCGACAGGTGGATTTCCCTGTCGGTCTAAATGTAAAGTTTAGATCGGCTGATCAGGAACTAAGATGAAAATGGGGCACTCTGAGGGCCTGCTGGGGGACAGAGTTTGGGAGGAAACATGGAGGGCAGTTGTAAATGTAGGTTTTGAGAGAGAACTCAAGTTACTAGCTTCGTGTGACATGGGCAGGTTACCTGATCCAAGACTTTGTTTCTCCATTTATAGAATAGAGCTGATCATAATACCTGCCTTGTGAGGGTGTTGTAAGGATTAGAAGGGATTATCCATGTAAAATGCTTAGCGTTGTTCCTGGCACAGAACCAGTGACAATAAACAGCAGCTCTTATAAGTATTTTTATTTTGTCTCAGTATTAGATGCATTGCTGTGGGCACACATAGCAAACTCAGAAGCAGGAATCCAGCTGGAAGGTAGAGGGCAGTCCAGGCATGGGCAATGGCTGAAGAAAGGCCATGAGGTAGATATGAACAAGCTGTGATGAGACCCAGCTCTGAGGACCCACTCAAATGTCACCAAATCTACCTGTGGCCAGACTGCCACCCGGAACTGCTCCTCCTCTCCCCCAGCTCCTGAGCTACTGTTCCGCTGTGGTCAGGGTCCTTGCTGTATCCTGCTGGTGTGGGAAAACTGCCCCTGGTGAGAGGAGTCATGCCCTGTGTGTTGGTAGCCTCCAAGGGGCCTTGTACCCTGTGGGGCACACAATAGGCATAGCCAGCGAGGCTGAAAAGGAAGCAGCTTTCTAATAAATACAAAAATAGGGAGAGACATGGCAGGGAAAAGCTGTGGCAGGACGGCCAAGGAATTTGTTTGGTGCCATGGGAAGCAAGAAGCTGTGCTTGGCTGGAGCTTCCCACATACCCCTAGGGATCCTGTGCTGCTCTGACCCAGGGCCATTTGCTCTGGGAGGAGAGTGCCTTGGCCCTGGGCTGCCCTGGGCACTGAGCAGGGGAAGCCTTCCCATCACTGTCACATCCTTCTATGCTCTGGCTGCAGCAGCCCC